>CM042091.1:32831172-33431172 GCA_023512835.1 Taxillus chinensis | reverse complement strand
TAGAACTCACGGATGTCGTCAATAAGAAGGTCAATAGGGTTGGAGACCAGATTGAGGATGTGAGAGGCTTCCAGAAGTGAGCGAAGTTCCAGAAACCAAGCTGGAGGATCGGAGATAGCATGCCAATCAACCAGGTGGCCGGGGTTAACGCCGGAAAGAGAAGTTTTGGGTGCCATTGAGGGAAATATTGAGAGAAGGAGGTGAAGTCTTGGGGATTGAAGGAGCAACGAGGAGTTAGGGATTTGGAAAATGTAAAACTCACGCTGCGCAGGAATGTTTAGGATATATATTGGACCGAGTCCGGGATTGTCAGCGGGTCTAGGGATTAAGCAAGTGAAATAGTGACCCCGCATGATAGGCTGATGTCATTAGTCTTGGTAGCGGCGTGCCTCCGGATATAGAGATGACGTGGAGACGGCATGACTAGGGAGCGATAACAGCTGTTTGCCTTCTTTGGGAAGGTTGTGCATTCCGAGACATGCATTTAATGAACCATCATTATTCTTTCTCAAAAGCAAGCGATATATAATAAGGCATGATTTATCGTGATTTGAGAGTTCCAAGAGTTCGGAGGAATAAACCGACAATCATCCGGAGTAAATGATATCCGAGATAAGATCATCCGGATGAAAAGTAGACCATGTCCGTAGGAGCAGAGTGTTTAAAGAGAAAAGTAGATTCCTTTGTAGTCTTGAAGTCGAAGAGAAGAGAAGTTCCACAACACTTCAAATCCAAGACTATATACAACGTATTTCGATAAAGATGCAAAGAGAATCTATACTTGTAGCTTCACGAAAATAAACTGAAAAACCACAAACTTAACAGGTAGGAATTAGTACGGATATGAGGATATGGTTTATTGTAGAGGAACTGAATCCAAACTAATGAGAAACAGAAATTAATGCATTGAAGGGAAATGTAAAAGACACATATAAACAAGAGAATGATCATAGTTACTGAATCAAGGCATATGTCAGATAATAAACACACAAGTTCATATTGGTCAACATAGCGAAACCGTCCTGTTGAACAACGTAGCTAAGATAATTAAAAATCATATGAGTTGGCCAACTCAGGATTCATGAGTGAAACGGAATAAATGAACACATGTCGAAAGCAAGCAAATAATTATCCGATTAAAACGCACGGTTGAAGAAAGAAAAACATCCGTGCATGCCACAATTCTGATTCAACAATGCATGTTTAGGTAGATGCGGAAGTGATAGCTTAGAGGAAGGAGCATCCGAGACATATTAGGGGAATATTACTAAGGTTGCTCCCCCTTAGATCATGCGATCCTCTCAGTGATAGACTCCCCCTCAGATAGACAGCCAGGAAAGAGGTCACGAGACATATATGGGGGGTATTACTTGGATAATGAATAAAGCAATTTCTCCCCCGTAGATCATGCGATCCTCTCGATGGCATTACTTGTTAAAGAATTTAGATCTTGAAATAACACTGTCTATCCATTAGGAAACTTCACTTCAGGAGCTAATTAGACTGCGATTTTGAGTACCATCACCAAGCATTCCGAGCTAACCCATTTCATTTCTTCAACCGTACAAGTTAATAGAGCAATCAATATGAAACATCATTCGTCATGTGGTGATGAGTGGGAATTAGAATCATGAAATCCTAAAGAGGTTATTCATATCCGTTTTAATTATGTTAGCTTAAACGACTTCAGTCGGGAAACGCAAGCATCCTCCCATTATGACATTAGATGATTATATCTGAGCATAGGCACGTGAGGTAGTAAGCATGATTAACATTAAGTTCAGTATGTGTTCTTTACTTTCAATAGAAGCACAATGCAAGTTCCTTGCATCGGGTAGGGGCTTTGTAAGTATGTCTGCTAGTTGATTTCAGTAGCAACATGTTCCAGTGATATGTGTTTTTGAGAACATGGTCGCGAATGAAGTGATACCTTACCTCAATGTGCTTTGTCTTTGGGTGCATGACAGGATTATTGCTGATGGCAATTGCACTAGTGTTGTCACAGTAGAGTGGAGTAGATATCATGTTGAACCCGTAGTCAGTAAGTTGACTTTGCATCCAGAGTAGCTGTGCGCGGCAACTCCCAGCAGCTATATATTCCGCCTCAATAGTAGAGGTCGATACGGAATTCTACTTCTTACTGAACCATGAAATTAATCTATTTCCAAGAAACTGACATATACCGCTTGTGCTTTTCCTGTCGATGTGACACCCAGCAAAATCAGCATCAGAGTATCCGGATAAGGTGAAGTTTGACTCCTTTGGGTACCAGAGTCCCAAATTCATCGTTCCTTTGAAATACCTTAATATTCGTTTAACAAGAAGCATATGTGACTCCTTGAGATTCGCCTGATATCGTGTACAAATGCAAGTTGCAAACATAATGTCCAGGCGACTTGCTGTAAGATACAGCAAGGATCCTATCATCCCTCTGTAGTCAGTCACATTTACTGATTTGCCGTCCACATTAGGATCTAACTTGGCACTGACTGCATCGGAGTCTTGAAGGGAGATGAACCTTCCATACTAAACTTCTTAATAAGATCACGTGTATACTTAGCTTGATTAATGAAGATCCCTTCCTTCAATTGTTTAACCTCTATTCCAAGGAAGTAGGACAGTTCTCCCATCATGCTCATCTCAAACTTGCCAGTCATTAACTTCGTAAACTCTTCACATAGCTTCGGATTTTTTGATCCGAAAATGATATCATCCACATATATCTATACGATCAGAGTATGTCCCTTCTCTTTTCGTAGAAATAGAGTGGTGTCTATCTTTCCCTTTTGGAAGTTGTGAGCAAGTAGGAATTCTGACAGTGTGTCATACCGGGCTCTTGGAGCTTGCTTCAAACCATACAAGGCTTTTCGTAGCTTGTAAACTAGATGTCCAGCCTTGGGTTCAATGAAACCGGGAGGTTGTTCAACGTACACCTCCTGTTGAAGATCTCCATTTAGAAATGCACTTTTGATGTCCATTTGATAAACTATGAAGTTTTCATATGAAGCATATGCCAAGAACATTCTGATTGCCTCAAGTCTTGCTACTGGAGCAAAGGTTTTGTCATAGTCTATTCCTTCTTCTTGACGATATCCTTTGGCTACCAGTATGGCTTTGTTCCGGATTATTATTCCATCCGTATCAAGCGTGTTCCAGAACACCCATTTAACTCCAATGACTTGCTGAGACTTAGGCCTTGGTACTAGAGTCCACACATCATTTCTCTTAAATTGATTCAGCTCTTCTTGCATGGCTTCTATCCAGTTCGAATTCTAAAGAGCTTCAACTACCACCTTTGGTTCTATTTGAGATAGAAAACATGAGTAAAGACAAATGTTTGAGGTGGCTGCTCTTGTTCTTACACCAACAGTAGGATCACCAATCACTTGATCTAAGGGATGGTTTCGAGTCTACCTGTAATTCTGTGCATGTGATGGTTGATCTTGAATAATTTGAAGCTCTGCCAGATTAGGTGGTTCAGGTATATTCGCTAGTTGAGCTACTTTCGGACCAGATTTTTTCGTATTAGTAGGTACGGCAGAACTAAGTGGTTCTTCAACACTGTTGCTTTCAATGTTAACTGGTCTAGACGGACTTGAAGGTACTCCGGAATCTTAAATATCCGTAGGAGCATGTCCGGAGTTTAATGGTAGTCCTGAGTCCAATTCATCCATAGCATCATCCATATCATTTCTTTGTGCTTCGCTGGTGCCATGTGATTGGTCAGTATGTGTAACAGGAACATTCATAAACTTTGAATAGTCGATGTTATTGTCCTGAACCTGTACACTAGAACTTGAAGAAGCAACTTTTGACAAATCAAGATTCGTTTCATCAAAGGTCACATGAATAGATTCTTCAACTTTAAAAAGTTTTCTATTGAAGACCCGATAAGCCTTGCTATGTAATGAATACCCAACAAAAATCTCATCATCAGATTTTGGTTCAAATTTATTCCGGGGTTCTTTGTCGTTGTTCAATATATAACAAGTACACCCAAAAGCTCTGAAATGTGAAATTGAAGGCTTTCGTCCTCTCCACATCTCATAGGGTATTTTCATGGTAGATTTATTTATTAGAGTTCTGTTCTGAACATAGCAGGGAGTGGACACAGCTTCAGCCCATAGACTGAGAGGAAGCTTTGCCCCTGCTAACATAAATCTGCCAGCCTCGACTAAAGTGCGATTCTTGCGCTCACCTACCCCATTTTGTTGTGGAGTTCTGGGCGCAGAGAAGTCATGCTGAATGCCCTGTTCAGAACAATATGATCTCATATCTGAAAAATCAAATTCTTTACCATGATCACTCCTGATGCATTTTATACTCAATCCTTGTGAATTGCTTATCCAGTTGAAAAGATCTACAAGATGCTCAAAGGTTTGATCCTTAGATTTCAGGAACATCACCTATGTGTACCTAGTGAAATCATCGATAACCACAAGGGTATATCTCGCACCAGCTAGTGAAGGAACAGAAATGGGACCACAGAGGTCCATATGAAGAAGTTATAGAGGAGCAGTTATTGAATTAACTAATTTGCTCTTAAAACTATGTTTGATCTGTTTGCCAAGTTGGCATTCTCAACAGAGAGTGTCTCTGGAGTATTTGTGTTTAGGTAGACCAGTGATAAGATCAAGTGACGCTAACTTAGACAAGGTCTTAAAGTTTAAATGTATGCATTGCTTGTGCCATAACCAACTATCTTCATCTGATGCTGTAGTGAGGAAGCATATAGGGTCAGAAGAATTATTTCTTAAGACCACTGAGTATATGTCCCCATCTCTTGATCCGGATAACTTAACATCTCCGAATAAGTTTTCCCTTACTGTACAGGTGTTGGACATAAAGGAAACAGTAAATCCTTTGTCACATAAATTACTGACACTTACCAAATTATGCTTCAAACACAGCCGTTGGTTAAAGTGCCATACCCGACAATCTTACCTTTGCTGTTGTCACCATATGAAACGGATGGACCTCATTTGTCATTAACTTCAACAAGTAGAGTCTGATCACCCGTCATATGTCCGGAGCATCCACTATCGAGGATCCACTTGCTTTGATTGATCTTTAACTTCAAGTGATCCAACAATGCATTCCAAAGATGCTTCTGAAAGACAACAGTTTACACTTTTGGTGCCCAAACTTGTTTCAGGCGGTTAAAAAGAACAGCGGTAGTATCAACATTTCCGGATTTAACTTTGCTAGGAATTTTAGCTTTCTAGGTTGACTTTAATTTTTTAGTTTCAACTACTTCTTTTACTTGGGTTTTCTTGGGAGAGACACTCGTTTTGTGATTTAGATTTTGATTTGCTCGACGAACTGTAAGACCCGCAAAATTTTTAGCTATTTAAGTTCTTCCTTAAAGAGTAATAATAATAAAATAATAATAATGTTATTGTTAACAATAGTTAGAAAGGATATTTTGGATATTATCATGATAAAAATAAGCACCCAATATAGTCATTCAAATAACATGTGACTAATAAGTAGTCGTTAGAATAGTAACTAGCCGTTATGAATAGTATCCGTTTGGACGTCCATAAATAGGTATGAGCATGAGATTTTATTTATAAGAGAGTATAGAAGTAAGAAGAAGAATAATAAGAGTTATGGCATCAAGTTCTCAAGTACCGCCATCCGAGAATAGTGTACGAGAAGAAGATCGGCGAGCAATACGACTTGAAGTTACAAAGCTATGCTTTGCTATAGATGAGCTAAATGCTCGTGTCCAATGGCTGCAATATAATGCGACGAGACACAGGGAGAAGTTTGAGGTTATTCGTGCGACAACCACGACAATGTTAGCCGAAGGGTTGTGCGGCTCTCTACTCGCCAAGCACAACACGTCCTACGCACATACGCTAATATAATTCAAGAAATTTTACGAAGGCCATAGAATATGATATTAATGTTTATGTTTAGGATTATAATATTTTATGCTATAATGTTATCTTACTTTATTGTTTATTGATTATGCAATTATATTATTTTATCCGCATAAATATTAAATACGTTATAAAAATAAAATAATTTCTTATACATCATAAAAAGTTTAGATGCTATATATTATGTCATTTAGTTTCTTAAACCAAATTACTATGGGTAAGTAAATATTACAAGCCTTAACTTTACCAAAAGTATAAAACATAGGTAAGGCCCAAAAATTTGAATGAGGCAGATTCTGGAGGTCCCATTCAAAAATTCATAACTTGAGTTATATAGATCCAATTGACATAAAACCAAAGCTCATTTTTTCATTTATGACTTAGCTAAAACGTGTAAAAATTTCAGAATTTAATATGAAGCCAATCAATTCTAGAATTTAAAATACTACACATAGGTTCAGTATGAACGGGTAAACATTTTAGTATGACTTTAAAATTCAATAACTTTTGTTATACATATTCAAAAATTATAAAATTGATACCCATTTGTAGATATTTGAGTTAGTAATGCAATACAATTGGCCATTTGTCAAAAACTACAAAATTAAAAACGTTATAATTGAATTAGTAGGGAGTACACCAATATGGACTTTTGATGCCAAAGGAACCTTCTAGGTTGAAAAGTCTTAAAACATTTTTTAAATGGTAGGAGAAGATACCCACATTTTAAGAGAGGATAATATGAATAAAATAAAGTATTTTATATATTTTACATAATTTAATTTGATGCCAAAGTCAAATTCATACACTACTTTCACACTACACACTTACCACCATCCTTGCCTATATAAGGAGTGTCTTGCCTCTCCTCTTAAGCACAAATCCCTCAAGCCACACCACGAAATTTCCCTCTCAAAAACACTCCCTTAAGCCCTCTTAACATCCCAAATACTCTACTCAAATCCTCTTTTGCTTTTGGTACTTACCAAACGTCGAAGTTCTGCGAAAGGTAATACTTAAGATTTTTGAAATTTTGAAGTCGCTTCTTATTTATTATGTAGATCTATATGGTTGGTTTTACCACCTCATATATACTATATTCATGGTTGGTTTTACCACCTTACATATGTTATTTATATGATTAGTTGTACCACCTCGTATATACATACATGGTTGGCCTTGCCACCTCATATACATACCTGTGTAATTATTTTAAATTATAGTATTTTATCATAGCGTTGTCATTCTATAATTCAAGTGAAAAGATGAGAATATTAACTTATGTTTTTATTTTTATTTTAAGGTTCTAGATATCGGAAGATTGTAAGGAACGACTTCCAAAATGAATTCCCCCGACAATCGCCCTTCTTCTTCTGCAGCCCCAATTGTTAATGCTTCAACCTCACAGCTATCCCCATCCTTATCTCCTCCTGATCGTCCCTTTAGACCCGTGTCTAATATCCCCTCATGGTTAAGGTGGAAGACACGTAGGAAAAATAAGCTTATCGCACGTCTTTTCCGTTCACCCAATACAAGAAGTAAATCTTATTCAAAAACTCTCAAGGCATATAACCTAGTTAGTGCACAACTCAAGGCTTATGATGCATGGGATCGAAATAGGATATGGAACGGCAATAGAAGTGGGAACCCAAATTAATATTCAACCCCACTAGCACGGTATGCCTATTAAAAGATATAAGTTAAAGTATGATATATATATATATATAAGGAGATATGTGTGATATTGAACTTTTCAAGCATTAATGCTAATTTAGTGTTTTGATATTTTTAAGGTTTAGAACGCGGAGAACGACAAGCGATAGTAAGGGTTTCTTATCCTCTTTTTTCTTTTTCATTATAGTCTATATTTCGTAAGGGTTTCTTATCCTCTTTTTCTTTTTCATTATAGTCTATATTTCGTAAGGGTTTTTTCTCATCCCCCTTTTCTTTTTCATTATAATCTATATTTCATTATTATTGTAAGGGACTTTTCTCTTCTTCTTTATCTTGTTTTATTTGGAATTATTATTGTAAGAGTTTTATGTTTCTTATTTTTCTAATTCCATTTTATTGTTGAGAAGATTAGATTAGTCTCTTTTTAATCTCTCTCTGAAATCTATGTTATTGATTGGGGTAGATAACCATTTTGATATTCGTGGTTATCCTTGTTAACTTTGAATGTTTTATTGAAATTCTATGTGATGCCTCATGTTATGTATGTTAAAGTTGTTATAACCTCTTATGTTTGGACAAAGTAAGTTTATGATGGGTGGTTCCAGAAAGACCTCCAATGCATTGGGTAAAGAACATCACTGGAGAGTGTCAATCCAGTTGATAATATGTTATGTTATGATATGGTATCTGGGTAGTTAACCTAGATCATGATGTTATGATACGATGTTCAAACATAATCTTCCATGTTATGATTTTCTTGTGAAATGTTGATCATGTATGATGTGCAAATATTATATGGTATTTCCCATGTTCGATATCTTCATGGTTTTCCTTACCCACTTATGTTTACCCTTACTGGGCTATTTGAGCTCACCCTTTTTTTATGATTTCTTTTCCAACCCCAGGTGATTAAGGGATGGAGAAACTAGGATAAAGAGTCGAGAAGTGCTTGGAAATAAAGTTGTGTGAAATTTTAAAGATTTATTAAGTTGTTTGCTCGTGTGCTTTGTTATGTAATAATGGGTTATGGATACTTAGTCTCTAAACCCCTAAACCTTAAAGATCTTGGATTGAAATTTGTAATAATGAATGGTTTGTTTGATTAAATAAGTAATAGTTTGAAATTGATATAAAATTTGTATATTTAATTTCCGCTAACGCACCCAGTTTGGATGTTCAAATTTGGGGGCGTTACAGTTGGTATCAGAGCGAGGTTTAGTATAGGTTAGAGACTGAGTCTTAGAAATATGAAGTGTGATACGTAAGTTGAAGGTTTTAGAATGATAATTTCGTATAAAGCTTAGAAATAAAGTATAACATGCTACAAGAAATCAAAATCAATAAAACTTTAAGTAAACGCATGAGATTATTGTTAGGAAATTATATTTCGTTTATTGATGGACTAACGGGTATTTTGTGTATATATCTCGAAAGAAGCAGACATGGTGAAATTCTAGTAAATGACACAGTGAAAGGTATGTTATCAAGTCTTCAACGTGATTTTAGGACAACACAGTTGTGAAAGGTACGTCATTCGGCACGCTACAAAATAAAATAATAGTAGTGTATATCGCACACAAACACACAAATTATTTTATTTCATAAGGAAATATTACATAAAGAAAATTACACCAACATTGCGATAATATAGAACAGATAGATTGTCATCAGGAACGGTATGAAAATTGGACTAAACACCTCGTCCATGAAAAATAAGAACGTTACAAAAATAACAAGAACGGTAAACAAGATCCTGACAAATGGAAACATTTTGTAGAGAAGGGAAAGAGTGGTTGTTCGCCGGATTCGAAGCTCGAAGCAAGCTCGCCGGAGAAGCAATAATAATTGGCAACCCGTTCGTTTGAGTGTTAGCGGGAGAGAAGATCAAGTTATGGAGGTTGGGAAGCACCTCACCATTAGGGTCTTCGATGCCAACGAGAAGGATTCGAAGTTGGTGATGGTCGCTGCAGTCCGGCGAAGCTAGTGTCGCACGAGATGGTGCGAAACGACGCAGCCAAGGCACGCCTATAATGGAGAACGTGTGGTGAGGAATAAAGGCATGGATGTGTGGTTGGAAACAAAAAGGGAGGGAAAGCAAACCTATAACTAATGTGTGGTATGTCGAATTCGGTATATGTAATTAGGCTCGAACCAACTCAGATAACAAGCAGGCCTCGTAAGTGGCAAATCATCAACCACTACTCCAACAGGAAACGCATAGGAACCGAACCAAGACGTTCAGAATCTTCAAACAAGGTGACACCATTAGGCCACCTCCCAAGCAGTATACAAGTAAGTAGCCTGATTTAACATAAGGACTATAATGCTCGGTTAGAGAAGCACATAAATGATGACCCCTTAATTTAAGTAGTTATCTTATAAAATCTCATTATTATCACATGCCATGTTTAACTTATGTTTGAAATTGATATAAAATTTGTATATTTAATTTCCGCTAACGCACCCAGTTTGGAGGTTCAAATTTGGGGGCGTTACACGAACCCTTTTTGATGAACTGATCTTTATTAATATGAACTTGATTACAAAGCCAGTTATCAGATAAACTCCAACATTCATAGTGATAATGGCCTATTTCTCTACAGATGGAATAGACACTATAATGTGGAGTACAAACAGGAGATACAGGTATCTTAGATTTTATAGACTTTCTACTCTATTCCCTATGGCCTAGTCCATTGCGATTGGGTGACGCGCTCTTGGCCCTAGATGCGTCAGCCTTTGCCTTTCCTTTCTTTTTGGGTGCTATAGTTTTGGCTTGAACTGCAGCAGCCTTCCCTTCATCATTAGTTACGGGTGCTACTGCTTCGGGAACTGTAGTAACAGCCTCAATTCCACAGTCATAGACTATGGTACCACCTGAAATGAAACCATCCAACGGTATAGATGTACTAATAGGGTAAAGGTTGGTTAGTTTCGAAATGAAGTCTAGAGGACACTCAGTAGTCTGTGTGAAGGTTGATGATTCGGAGCCTAGGCCAGGTTTGACTCGGATTGTAAGGACCCGTATTTGAGGGGTTCTTAGAGTTAGCCTTAAGTAAGAGACCTTGTCTTAGAGAATGAACATCAGAACAGTGATGTGCTAATCGAATGGAGAATTTTGACTATACTTGGGCTCAAGTTGGAGTTCGAGGCCCTGAGGGGTATTTTGGGAATTTCACATATCATAAATAATATTTATTTGAGGGATTTATTTTAAATATTTGTTGGGCTTAATGAATTGGGCTGTTGAGCTTAAGAGATGGGTTAGAAAAGCTTGGCCTTTGGGCTTATAGATGCTGGGCTTTAGATTAATCAAAACTACGTCGTTTTGATGTAGGAATTCACTTAATCAAAACTACGTCGTTTTGATTATGTGGAAAAAAATATAAAGAAAAAGGGCTTGAAAATTAGGGGATTTCTCATTCCAAAATCGAAATCATTCCAAAATCCTAGCAGTCATCACCCCTTGAGAGAGAGAGAGAGAGAGGGAAACACGGCCAGAGAGGGAGATTGCTGGAAAGAGGGAGACACGGCCTGAGACGGCGAGGACGATCCAAGGCCAGCGATCCAAGGTCGGACGGGAGCCCGGAGACGTGATTGCTAGAATACAACGACCAATTGTATTCTACGACTTTGAGGTAGGGATTTCTTTATTAACCCTTGAAACTCTCTCACAAAATTCTGGATTTTACCTGTCATGGATGAGTCCTGGAAATTTAGTAGTGGATCCTTTGTGACCCTTCTCTTACCCCCAAACTTTGTGAATGTGATGATGAGTATATACTTATATATATATATATATATATATATATATATATATATGCGTGTGTTGGTATATTGAGATTTTCAATATGGATATCTGAGGAAGAATTGATTTGGATGGCCTGGGTTTGTCTGGATGGGTAGTTGGGCATGAGTGTAGAGGCTAGAATTGAAAATAGGCCTTGTATTCCAGGTTTAATACTTAATAACTCACAAACTAACCGGAATTTGAGGTGGGTTCTTTAGAGAGAAGTCTTTAGAATAACAAAACAAAGAAAACTGTGCAAAAATATGGCTGCACGTCATATTGCACGTCATATCCCCATATGGCGTGCAGGTCTAAATACCCTAAGAATTTACCCTAGACTTCCTGGAGATGTGTAGAAGGTAGGGAGTTAAAAATACCCCTGCACGCCATATGGCCCATATGACGTGCATCCTTCATTTTGCCTCTTTTGGCTGCCCCATTTAGCCAGAGGTCCCTTGTGTGGAAAATAGAGTGATTTGGATAATGTTTATGAGTTGAATTTGTCTAAAAACTTGATAAAACAGTTCAAAAACACTTGTGTTGATAAAACTGTTAACTGTGAATGTTAGTGAGAATGTTGCTGCACTGCATGAGCTGAGTGTACTATTGATTTACATTAATATGTCTGAGCTATGCTTGTTGAGTTGCATTAATACGTTTGAGTTATGCTCACTGAGTTACCTTGTATTGAGATGAGATGAATTGCTGGGTTACTTTGTACTGAGTTGAGATGTATGCCTGTGTTGCATTACTGAGTTACACTTGCATTTGAGAATGAGTACCCAAATACTTGTGGGTAGAGCTGACTTATGGGCCAGGCACAACTACTGGACCCCTTTGAGATTTGGCCAGGACTGCGGTCCTGAGCCTTGGTGTAGCACTCACGACGGTGGGCTAAGTCTGCACCCATTCTTGAGGGTAGGTATGGTGTCCGAGGAGGTGATGGCCATATCTGACTCGGGTGGAAAATGTTGCATTGGTGACCATGCAACATTCGCCTGGATGTGGTATGCCATGTCGCCGTGGTGGTGGGGTGTCCTCTGCCCTCCAGTGTGGGCATAGGTAATGGCGTGTTACTGGTGATATTTGCTGCTTTAGCTTTAGGCACTACATGAACACAAGTATACACTTCTCATGCATTTTGTAGAGTGGGATGGGTTTGGGGAGACTGGAACCCTACTGAGCTATGGTTTGCTCACCCCTCCTATAAACTGTTCTTTTCCAGGGTCTAGCAAGCGGTAGGTGGAAGAGCTGTGGTGGTAGGCTACTGAGGCTGAAGACTTTATATTAATTTTCATTGCTTTTGTGGATTTGTGTTTTTATGGTTTGGATTGTTTGTAAACAGAACATATTGTGGTTTGATGGGAGTCTTTCCCCAATTGAGTTGTAATGAACTTTGAGCCCCTTTGAAATGTAATAAATTGAGATATGGTTATTGTTTGATTTGTGGTTGTATACAAGTTTGGGACAGCACCCATGTCATAAGTCCTTTTTTAGGTGCTTGCACCAACCCCTTGACCCTTCGGGTGCGGGCATGGGCAATCACTACCCATTTCCAAGTGAAAGGAAATTGGGGAGTGACAGGATGTTGTCAGGATCAGTCCTAAAGGTGGAGGCTATTTCTACGGATTTTAGCCACTTACGATTTACTTCCTTTTCCTGTTCCAGTTCATTTTCGAGTCACTTCACAATAACTTTTAGGCCAGTTAGGTTGGTATTTAGCAGTTGATTTTCAGCTCTAAGATCATGATTCCAAGCCTCTTTACTCTTGAAGTCAGTTATATCCTTTTCTAATCTAGTAACAGTAATTTCAAGACGTTTATTCTGACTTTCCATATCTTTGTACATTTGTGTAATTATTAGTCTCTCATTCTTTTCATGATCATGTTCAGTAATAAGAGATTCTAATTTACTCATGAGCTCAGAGATTGAAGGTACCTCAGAATTTGCCATGAGGCAGACGTTTGGTTTGGGAGTTGGCTCATCATCTAAGGATTCCACTTCTTCTTCTGAGCCACTAACGTATTTTGTGATGAATGCCTTCCTCTTGTTCTTGCTATTGTCTCTGTTGCCTGAGGTGGAGTGGTGAGGAGTTACCTTGTCACTTTTCTCGGCCACTTTAGATTTGGATCTGCAGTCCTTGGCCCAGTGACCGATTTTCCCACAATTGTAGCATTCCTGGGAACTGGACTCCGGTCGCTCCTTCCTTTGGAAAGATGATGAGGAACGTCTCCTGAATCCTTTTCTGCTTTTCCGTAGGAATCGCTCAAAGGATTTGACAAGAAGAGCTATCTCCTCCTCGTCATAATTAGAATTTTCGGACGCGTCCGTATCATCATTCCTCTATATGCTTAGACATTCCGTAGCTTTGAGAGCTACCCCCTTTTCTTTCTGAGCTATTTTCTCATCCCGGTCAGAGTACTTAAACCTGACTTTGTGAGTCCGTAGCTCTCCATAAAGTTCTTCAAGGGGAACATACTGCCAGTTCTTATCGGATTGCATCTGGAGTTATTTGGAGTAGTAGCGATCCAGCAAGGAGCGAAAGAACTTGTCATTGATCTGAGATTGAGAATAATGATCATTGATAATTTTCAGCTCCAAGATAAGCTTTCCGAATCTCCGATATATGCTCTAGAGTGATTCGCCCGGTTTATGATTGAAACTCTCAAAGTTCTGTCTGAGAGTACAAATAACATTCTGCATTTGGGACTGACTTCCCTCATAGAGGATTGTCAGTTTATCCCAGATAGCTTTTGCTGTCGTGCAGCCCTCGACATTCGTGAAAGCCTCAGAATCCAAAGACAATGTAACATATGCCAGAGCCTTTTCGTTGGCACACTGCCAGGCTCTTTCATCATTGGTGAGTTCGGCATCAGTCTTTGGTCTTCTGACTCCATGTTCTCCGATAGTCATCGGAGTGGGTATCTCTTGATGAAGACATGGCCACATGAGATGATCATGGCAGACCATGAACATTCTCATACTAGCTTTCCACTGGGAGAAAAGCTCTGGTGTGAATTTGGGTGGCTTCGTCAGAGTGAAGCCAGAACTCCGTGGTTGAGGAGCAGCGGCAGCAGCAGGTTGAGGTGGATCGACATTTTCACTGCTGCTTCGATTTGGAAGGGGCTCTTGTGCTCCTCTGGAGTTAAGGCGAGTGTTGAATAGCATGCTGCTTTCTTCGGCCATTGTTGAGAGTGAAAGAGTGGGATCTCTATTAGAACTAATAGAATTTGCTTTGATACCACTTGTCGGTCCCTTGGAGCCTAGAGGGGGGTGAATAGGCTCTTATCAAAGCTCTTTCTGAAACTCTTTTTGGCACAACACTTATCTGGTTAAGAGATAAAAACAATGTGAAAGATAACCAAATAGTGAAAGTATTTTGTTTTATTATCAGTATGATAAGTACAACAAAATGAAAGCAGTCTAAAGCTAAAAAGCTTTTAGATCTACTTAACAACTCTTAACACTCTGTTTACAATTACACACACTCTGGCCTCTTAGATCTCTCTGAGCTCTATTTCTTCATAAAATGTATCTTTACAAAAAGTACAAGTGTTACTATTTATAGGTGACATCCTCAAGAGACAATCTCGGAACTCGTTGTTCCAGACGTTGTGCCCATTTACTGTCTCTCGGAAATCTCTCTGCATTAATTGTTGTGGATGTGGTCTTCAATATCTTGGGTTTGCAACGCATGAGAGTCTTTATAAGTTCCCAAGCGTAGTTAAAGTTGTGTCCACATATCTGGATGATCCATGTGTAAGATGCTTTAGGTTCTCAACAAGTTTGTCTTACATCGGGAAACAGCGAGCTGATGACTTTGATCACGAAGAAAGAAGTTGAAGTAGCGTCTTCTTGAATCCGGTGTAAGGTTCCTTACTCCGTGCTTAAATTAAGCTCGGATCCTTACTCCGTAATACTGATTGCTTACTCCGTATCAATTTGGTGCTGGAATCCTTGTTCCGAGTAAGCGCTTCCTTACTCCGTATGAAAGAGAAGGTCGGAGTGCTTACTCTGCATCTGTGCTTCCTTACTCCGCAACTAGTTTCCTTACTCCGCATGAGTTAAAGGAACGGATGGCTTACTCCGTATCAGCACATCCTTACTCCGCATGAGCGAGTGGTTCGGATTCCTTACTCCGCATCTAGTTTCCTTACTCCACATGTAATTTCCTTATTCCATAGAAGTACTTTCTTACTCCGCATGTATGGAAGACTCGGATTCCTTACTCCGTGTCTTCTATACTTTAGTCCGGTTGAGTGGAAGACTTATCTTTTTAACTCTGCATTGACTCTCTTATTCCGTGCGACTTTGTAGACCAAGATTCTTACTCCGCATCTTTTAGACTTAGTCCGTTTGAAGTATTAGGTGTGGATTTCTTAGTCCGTAGCTTTTAGGTTCTTACTCTGCACGAATGATCCTTATTCCGTATGAGGTAAAGATTTGGTTATTTACCAAGTGTTTGTCGGCACTCATTCTTTCCCGGATCAGGATTAGATATCCCGTCCTTAGCTTTGCTCACACGAGTGTAGATCCGGATGAAAGTCATATCTTCTGCAATGACTTAAGATAAATCAACAAAGGTCTCAGATCAAATTACATAGGGCTTTATCAGCATTATCCAAATTCTGGGCTTGATCTAACAGTTAGTGTTAGTTAGATCATCCTAGGAGCATATGTAGGAATGGATATATCTCTAGTGGTATGATTGTGTGCATATAGGGCACTAGATTGTCTTTGTGTGTGATGTGCTTGTATGTGGTGCCTGGATGGCATGTGGCCGTGAGAGCTAGGACTTGCGTGTGGTGTACCCTGAGGGGTGACACGATGCTATTGATAACGTGCCTTTATGCCGCTATTCTAGTGCATATTTAGGGTATTAAAGAGCATGATTAGAGCTTAATTTATTCATACTTTTTAGATATTTGCTCTAACACCCTAGGAAGATTGTTTGGCCTATATATATATGTGTGTGTTTTTGAGCTATTTTGGCAGGTTTTTAGGCAATTTCATCTCATGGACTGCAGCCAAATCACCTCATTTACCAAAAAAGGGACTTGTGGCAAAAGAGGGCATCCTGAGGAGGCAAAACAAGAGTGCACGCCATATGGACCATTATGACGTGCAAGGATTTTATTGCAGTCCTGCCTTCTATGCATTTCAAGGAAGCCTGGGGCAAAATTTCAGAGCTTTTGGAGCTGCACGTCATATGGTCATATAATGTGCAATGTGCCATGCAGCCGGATTTTTGCATCAATCGCTTGGTTTTGTTATTTTAAACACTTTTCTATAAAGCACCTAGTCCAAATTATGCTTGGTTCGAGTTGTATTCAAGTTGGAAGAAGAATGGAAACTACTTATCAAAACTACGTCGTTTTGATAAGTGGCAACTGCTAGCGGCTACGGCACGCATTACACCCCTTGTTTCTCTATAAATAGAGGAGGCAACAGGCCTTTTAGAGACAATTCAGAGAGGGGCACGTTTTTTAGAGAGGAGAGAGAGAGTCACGGTTTGGAGGCTAGGGTTCTGATCCTGGAGTTGCTGGCCCTAGGAGGTCTGACGGCTGAAGAAGACCTAAAGTTGGAGTTCTGCTGCACCTGCTTGAGGATGATGTTCTTTATTTCTTATTGTTTATCTAAGAACATATGTGAGTAGTTTTCTTTATCTAGGGAAGCAATGTAGCCCCTATGTTGTTAAACTGATTATTTGAATATTGAGTTTGTTTAATTGAGATTGCATGTTTTATGAATCTGTTCTTCATCTTTTATTATCTGGGCTGTACACCTGGGTTTTCTTAGCCTTAGTCTGAGGCTACCTTTGATTCATAACATATTTGTGATTGGTGTGACCATTATCCTGTCATGAGTATGATAATTAGGCTTTGCATGTTGATGTCATGATGACCATTCAGGTAAACATCATTTAGAAGGTCTGGCAATGACCAATTGCAGTACCTTGGCTTAGTTATAGCATGCTATCAATTAAATAATCTCAAGAACCTTAAAATCAGTAGAAACAGCATAGGGAGGTGAAGTTGTGACCCTAGATGCCTGTAATCCTTGAATCTTAATCCTAAAAACAATTTGCTTTCTTTGTTTATTTAGAAAATCAAATAAAAATTAGATCTTTAGTTACAAAAAGAATTCGTTTTTGCCAAGACATTTTATAGAGCAAGAGTAATAGAGTGATTTGATTTGAAAACTAGAAAACTAGGCTAATCCCTGTGGGTTCGACCCCTTGCTTGCTGATATTCTTTTAGTGCAAACTTAGGGAATTTATTATCTTGAAGAGAGATTTTACGACATTAGCTAGCTCTTTTAGGGAGGCTAAAAATCTGCCTTTCAAATTGGTGCCGTTGTTGGGGTTTATACGATTAACTAGTTTTTCAAAATTAACATTGAGTGAAATTGTTTGAATTCTAATCTTGGTGTTTAATTTTGTCTTTTATTTTCTGTTATTTTGTTATTTTATTTATTTCTTTTGTCTTGTTTGGAGCTGCTGGGTGTCTTCTTGTTGTTTTACAAGAACGTTCACCAGGTGTTTGAGAAAATTCTCAACTGTGTATGCGACGAAGGGAACTTGTGCCATTTAATCCAGAACCTGAACAGATAATTAGAGATCGTCGTAGGATAGCTAGGGAAGCCGCAAGAGAAGCTGAAGAAACATTACAGGGTTTAGAGGATACAGTCCTTGACATTATGGATGATACAAGACCTGATGGCAGTGTACAAGGAGGGGCCAATTATAATGGCCAATACCCAGATGAAGAGGGTAACAAATTTAGGCCCAGGACTTTCTTGGACTATGCAAGGCCAACTATGTCAGATCATTACTCAGGGATCAGGCAAGCAAGAGTCCAAGTAATCAGTTTTGAGCTGAAACCGGCATTGATTAACATGGTGAGCAACAATGCATTTGGAGGAACAGCAGTGGATGACCCGCATTAGCACTTGATGAGGTTCTTTCAGATGTGTGACACAATAAATGTTGGATCAAGCCCAGAATTTGGATGATGCTGATAAAGCCCTATGTAATTTGATCTGAGACCTTTGTTGTTTTATCTTAAGTCATTGTATAAGATATAACTTTCATCCAGATCTACACTCGTGTGAGCAAAGCTAAGGACTGGATATCTAATCCTGATCCGGGTAAGAATAAGTGTCGACAAACACTTGGCAAATAACCAAGTCTTTACCTTATACGGAATAAGGATCATTCGTGCAGAGTAAGAACCCAAAAGCTACGGACTAAGAAATCCGCACATAATACTTCAAACGGACTAAGTCTAAAAGATGCGGAGTAAGAATCTTGGTCTACAAAGTCGCAAGGAATGAGAGAGTCAACGCGGAGTTAAAAAGATAAGTCTTCCACTCAACCGGACAAAAATACAGAAGACACGGAGTAAGGAATCTGAGTCTTCCATACATGCAGAGTAAAGAAACTAGATGCGGAGTAAGGAATCCAAACCACTCACTCGTGTGAAGTAAGAATGTGCTGATACGGAGTAAGCCATCCATTCTTTTAACTCATGCGGAGTAAAGAAACTAGTTGCGGAGTAAGGAAGCGCCGATGCGGAGTAAACACTCCGACCTTTTCTTTCATACGGAGTAAGGAAGTGCTTACTCGGAACAAGGATTCCAGCACCAAATTGATACGGAGTAAGCAATTAGTATTACGGAGTAAGGATCCGAGCTTAATTTAAGCACGGAGTAAGGAACCTTACACCGGATTCAAGAAGACGTTACTTCATCTTTTCTCTTCATTATCAAAGTCATCAGCTCGCTGTTTCCCGATGTAAGATAAACTTATTGAGAACCTAATGCATCTTACACGTGGACCATCTGGATATGTGGACATAACTTTGAATATACTTGGGAACTAACAAAGACTCTCATGCGTTGCAAACCCAAGATCTTGAAGACCACATCCGCAGTAATTAATGCAGAGAGATTTCCGAGAGACAGTAAATGGGCACAATATCCGGAACAACAAGTTCCGAGGTTGTCTCTTGAGGATATCACTATAAATAGCAATACATGTATATTTAAAAAAAAAAGTGAATTTTTGAGAAAAATAAAAGAGTGTGAGCTAGAGAGTGTTATTGTAATCAGCTAAGATTGCTGCTTATTTTGTTGTAATTATCATCAGATAATGAAGCAAAATACTTCCATTATCTGGTTATCTTCCGCATTGATTTTACATCTTATAACTAGATTATGCTGTACCTGAGAGAGAAAAGAGTTTTGATATTAGCCTATTCACCCCCCTTTAGGCTACTAGGGACTAACAATAAAGCTCAACAATGTGTCAGAGGAAGCAATAAAGTTAAGGCTTTTTCCCTTTTCCTTAAGGGATAGAGCTCTTGGATGGTTCAATAGCTTACCGGCGGGTTCTATAAACACTTGGGAGGAGATGTAGACTAAGTTTATGTCTAAATATTTCCCTCCTTCCAAGGTGATCCAACTCAGAGGGGAGATCAACCGATTTAGGCAAGACGAGATGGAGACTCTCCATGAGGCTTGGGAAAGATTTAAAGACTTGGTAAAAAGATGCCCTAACCATGGAAGACCCCAATGGATTCAAATCGAATCCTTCTACACTGGTCTTCAATCTCACTCACAAGACAAGGTGAATGTAGCTGCGGGAGGATGTCTAATGAATTTGGAACCTGATGTAGCAGCTGAACTCTTAGAGAGACTGTCCTTGGCTGATTGGCAGTGGTCTAATGTACGGACTTCAAGGCCAAAGGAGAGGATAGCTTCCGTGGATAATTCTTCTAATGATATGCAAGAGCAAATCCGGACTCTAGCCAAAAGCATGGAAGTATTAGCTCTTAAGGTTGGAGGACCACAGCAAGCTCCACTAGTAGTTAATCAAGGATGGAGTGGAGCTGAAGAAGCAAATTTTGTTGGAGGAAAAGGGATGTATCAGAAGCAACCTTTCTACCAACAAAACCAAAGTCAAGGCTACCAGCAACAGAATTTCAACCAAGGCTACTAGAAAAATGCCTTTAACTAGAGTCAGAATAGAGGAGGTGACACTTCAAATCAGTATAAATATATCCCTCCAGGGATGAAGCAGAATCTGTATGCTACGGATAATTATTTGCAACCACCTCCAGGTTTTGAGCAGTAACAGCAGCCTCACCCTCAGCAACAGAGAGGAAGAAATTATCAGACTGAGGATGAGACGACTAGAAGAGAGGTGGGAGATTTGAAGGAAAGGGTAGGAAGTATGGAGAGCTCTATTAAGAACATTGAGAAATTATTGGTGAGTGTGGCACAAAATGCCAATCAAGGAGTCTCCTCCAAATCCTTTCCAAGTGACACTGAAGTTAATCCCAAGGAATGCTGCAAGGCTGTCACTTTAAGGAGTGGTAAGGCGTTAAAGGAGGCTGAGGAGCCTAAGAAGAAGGGCATTCAAGAAGCACAAATTAAGCCTTTAGCTGCTGAAAATCAGAGAAAAGCTAATGAGGAAGAGAAACAGTTAGATGTTAATCAAGAACAACAACCAGCTAAGATTAAACCAACTGAAGAAGAAAGGCCAAGAGAGGTGAGGCCTACAATGCCATTTCCTCAGCGGATAAGGAATCAAAAGGTGGAAGAAGAAAATGAACGCTTCTTGAAGATATTCAAGAAGCTGGAAATAAACATTCCTTTCATTGAAGCCCTTGAATAGATGCCCAGATGCAAGAAAGTTTTGAAGGACTTCATGATGAAGAAGAGGAAGTACGGAGACCACGAGATTGTTGCTGTCACTAATGAGGTGAGCAATGTGGTTCAGAGGAACTTACCCATAAAGTATAAAGCTTCGGGTAGTTTCACTCTTCCGTGTGTAATAAGAGATGCACCACAATAGCAGGCCCTATGTGACTTAGGGGCCAGCATCAATTTAATCTCCTATACCCTCTACAAGCAGCTTAGGTTAACAGGGATGAAGCCCACTTCTATCTCACTATAATTTGCTAACCGGTCCACTGAAGGCCTAAGGGAATCATGAAGGACGTGCTGGTGAAGGTGGGCTCATTTATTTTTCTAGCAGATTTTGTGGTATTAGAAATGGAAGAAGCTATGGGAGTTCAGTTACTCCTAGGAAGACCTTTCTTGAGGACAGGGTGTGCTTTAATTGATGTTGCTCAAGGTAAGTTAACCTTGAGGATAAACGAAGATACCCTAGTCTTCCATATGGAAAGACCTTTGCAAACACAAGAAGAGGGAAGCTGTCTATGGATAGTAGACTTTGAGGACTTAGTGGAAGACTTCCTAAATGAGCAGATCGAACAACAAGCTGATGAAGTACTTCACACAACAGAGATCCAGCAGCCAGAAACTAAAGAATTGATCACTAACGAGGAGGAACAAAAATCCAGTCCATTGGAGCAAGCTAAGGAGGAGCATGATGAGCCAACAATTCCAGCGCCAGAACTGAAGGAGTTGCCTGAACACTTGAGGTATGAATTTCTAGACTCCACAAATAGATTTCCAGTAATTGTAGCTTCAAATTTAAATGCTCTGGAATGTGAACAACTGCTAGAAATTCTTAGGAAACATAAGAAAGCTCTTGGGTGGAATATTGAAGATATTATGGGCATTAGTCTAGGGCTGTGCATGCATAAAATCCTAATGAATGATGATTTTCATCCCACTATTGAAAGACAACGAAGACTGAACCCAGTAATGAAAGAAGTTGTTAGGAAAGAAGTTTTAAAATGGAAAAATGCTGGGATCATTTATGTTATCTCTGACAGTGAGTGGGTTAGTCCCTTACATGTTGTGCGCAAGAAAGAGGGCATGACGGTGATTAGGAATGAAAAGAATGAATTGATTCCATCCCGAACTGTGACGGGGTGGAGAGTCTGTGTGGACTATAGGAAGCTCAATAAGGCCACTAAGAAGGATCACTTTTTACTTCCTTTTATAGATCAGATGCTTGATGGGTTGGCTGGGTATAGCCATTACTGCTTCCTAGATGGGTATTCCGGGTACAATCAGATCATGATTAAACCCGAGGACCAGGAGAAAACATCGTTCACTTGCCCTTTTGGCACCTTTGCATTTAGGAGAATGCCATTTGGGTTGTGTAATGCACCTGCGACCTTTCAAAGGTGCATGATGGCCATCTAGCTTGGTAGAGGAGATAATAGAAGTATTTATGGATGATTTCTCTGTGTTTGGTTCCTCTTACCAACAATGCTTAAAAAACCTAGATACTGTCCTAGAGAGATGTGAGGAGAAAGAACTTGTCCTTAATTGGGAGAAATACCATTTTATGGTAAATGAGGGCATAGTCCTTGGGCACAACGTGTCCGCTAAAGGTTTGGAGGTGGATAGAGCTAAGATATCCACCATTGAAACCCTGCCACCTCCAACTAATGAGAAAGGGGTGAGAAGTTTCTTAGGACATGCTAGGTTCTATAGGAGATTTATTAAGGACTTCTCAAAAATAGCTAAACCCCTAAGTGTGTTGTTGGAAAAGGACTCAAGATTTGACTTTAACAATGAATGTTTAAAAGCTTTTGAGGTCCTTAAGCACAAGTTGGTCACAGCACCTGTCATAGTTACTCCAGATTGGGAACAACCCTTTGAGCTTATGTGTGATGCGAGTGACTATGCTGTGGGAGTAGTTCTAGGGCAGAGGAGAGAGAAATTTTTTAGGGTAATTTACTATGCTAGTAAAACCCTAGATAATGCCCAACAGAATTATACCACTACTGAGAAGGAGTTGCTAGCTATAGTGTATGGCTGCAACAAGTTTAGGTCTTATCTCTTTGGGTCTAAGGTTGTTGTTTATACTGACCATGCAACTCTTAAGTATTTGTTAGCCAAAAAAGAAGCTAAGCCACGTTTGTTGAGGTGGGTTCTCCTCTTACAGGAGTTTGATTTAGAAATTAGAGACACTAAAGGATCCTTAAATACTGTTGCAGATCACCTTTCTCGAGTTGAAAATGCACCTAAGTCTTTACCTATCTCTGATGACTTTCCTGATGAGGCAGTGCTTCAGGTAAGCTAGCTTCCTTGGTTTTCTGATATAGCAAACTATTTAGCCACTGAGTTCATACCTAAGCAATTTCATTACCACTAGCGAAAGAGGTTTATAGCAGATGCACAGAAGTATATTTGGGATAACCCTATCCTCTATAGGCGTTATGCAGATTAGGTAATTAGAAGGTGTGTCCCTGAGGAGAAGATGGATGATATTTTGCATCATTGTCACGCATCAGATTATGGGGGCCACTTTAGAGTGCAAAGAACAGTGGCCAAGATCATGCAATGTGGGTTCTACTGGCCCAACATGGTTAAAGACACCTATTTCTTTATTAAAACTTGTGATAGATACTAAAGGGTAGGTGGTCTATCTAGGAAGAATGAGATGCCCTTAACTGGAATCCTTCTAGTTGAAATCTTTGATGTTTGGGGCATAGACTTTATGGGGCCATTTTCCATTTCTGATGGGTATTCATACATTCTGTTGGCTATGGATTATGTGTCTAAGTGGGTAGAGGCAATCCCAACAAGAGTGAATGATGCTAGAGTGGTGACTAAGTTCCTCACAAAAAATATCTTTAGCCGTTTTGGGACACCAAGGGCTATTATTAGTGATGAGGTAGTCACTTTTGTAACAAACTGTTTGATAAATTATTGGCGAAGTATGGAGTCAACCATAGGAAATCCTTAGCTTATCACCCACAAGCTAATGGGCAAGCTGAAGTGTCCAACAGGGAAATAAAAGCTATTCTTGGGAAAACTGTTGGAGGAAATAGAAAGGATTGGTCACAAAGGCTTGATGAAGCTTTATGGGCTTATAGGACAGCCTACAAGACTCCCATTGGAATGTCCCCTTACAGAATCCTATATGGGAAGTCTTGTTATTTACCTATGGAATTAGAACACAAAGCTCAATGGGCCTTAAGGAAGTTCAATTTTGATCCACAAGAAACCAAAGAGCTTAGGATGACTCAATTAATTGAGTTAGATGAGTTTAGAATGGATGCCTACGAGAGTGCTAAAACTTATAAGGAAAGAACAAAAAAATGGCATGATAGGCAACTTAATAAAGAATCTTTAGCCCTAGGACGAAAAGTTTTGTTATTCAACACTAGGCTAAGGTTGTTTCTAGGAAAGCTAAGATCAAAATGGATGAGGCCATTTGTGATAATTGATAAGAAGCCATATGGGAGCTTTGAGCTCCAAGCTGACGATGACAAGAAATTTTGGGTTAATGCCAATAGGCTGAAATCTTATTATGACCCAACACAGAGGGAGATAGTTGATTCCCTCTCTTTTGAGCCTTCATGAGCATATTTTGAAGTCTAGCTACAAACTTTAAATGAAGTGCTTGTTGGGAGGCTACCCAACTGTTTGTTTTAATTTTGTTTTCATATTTGTTTGTGTGAACTAACCTTGGTGCAGGGAACTTTGTTTATTTCTACTAACCATCTTGTAGGCCTCCAACAGCATAATCATGTGCCGGACTTCTAGAGTTATTTTTAAGGCCCAAAGCTTAGAGCAATGACCAAGGGAAGCCCAGAAGTGTCTGAAAGAGTCATCGATAAAGTGATGTGCAGAAGGAAAAGATGGTCTTCATTAAATCGGCAAGCTTCAGAAGAAAAATGAGCCAATTTGGGCCTGCACGTGACAATGCATGTGACATGGCGATATGGCGTGCACATCATTTGCCTCCGACATTTAACTGACATGTGGCTATAATAATGAGGAACAATAAAGCCTTCTACACGCCATATTGTAGCTGTCAAGTGGGTGGTCAAAAGTTAAAAATATGAGTTTTTAGCCTCATATATTCTTCACACATATCACGTGCAGAAGAGTAATTTGGAGTATAGCACATAAGGGTCCTACCACCAAAATCGGAGACGATTCTGACCTGCACGCGACAAAGTCCATATGACGTGCCAGGGTTATAATTGTCCGATTAGCCTGAAAATTTGAGGACACGTGTATGATCGGATTTGGAGCACATTTCTTTTTGCACGCTATACAGGATGAGGCCGAGAGCTAGGTCCAACAAGGCAGAAACGATTTCTAGATCTGAAATTTGAGAATCTCTGGTTCTTGCTGCTGTAGCCAACTTTCATCCTTCTCCCTCTATTCCTGAAGCAAGATGGTGCACACAAGGAGATCAGGCAAGGAAGAGGTCCATTCATCAAGTTCTTCAAGCAGTGAGGATGGGGAGATATTCCTGGGGCATGCTTTGGATCTGAGTGCATTAGAAGAATCAGAACTGGAATAGTCAAGTGAGGTGGCCCTAAAGCTTAAAAATCTCGGCTTAGAAAGGTTAGTTACAGCCCACTGTGCCATCTATTACACTGCTCTGCACGAGTTTTATCATTCAATTTACCTAAATGAGGAAGAAGAAGAAATCATAGGGCAGGTGCAGGGGGCTTTCATCCGTATAACACCTGAGATAATTAAGAGATGCTTTAATCTTCCTCCACCTATTGATCACTTCCCTCAACTGACCTTAGCGAAGTATGGTACTGCTTTAAATTATGCTAAACGGTTTGAGAGGAGGAGACAATTTACGAAAAATGGCTTTGTGGGTCGATTTAGATGCCTAGCTAATCTTGTAGGGAAGTGTTTGCTGCTGCAAACTAGTGGAAGGGATGGTGTGTGTAAGACACATATGGAATTCATGTACAACATTGACCATATGTTGGATGTGGATTGGGCCACCGCCATTTTCAACTGGTGGAAGAAAAATTTGTCAAAACGAGTGTATAGCAGGCTGTTACGTGTCATTTTTTAGAGCTAATATGCCCAGCACTTTGCCTACTTAGACAGCACTCCCTTCCCCTCTAAGTGGATTCTGAGAAAGCTGCAGCCAGAAGGAGCTTTAGGGGCAAGCTCTAGAGGAAATTGGGGGTACGTTCCCCAAGCTGCACCACAGCCTTCACGGCATAGTGTTCATATGGAGAGGCCCACTGAGTTTGCTGCGCGAGACACTTCCACCCCATTAGATGAAAGGAAGCAAACCTTATTCCGGCTCACTGCAAGGTATATGCAGTATCATCTGCACAAAGAAGATGTTTTTAACTTCTTTCAAGGTATAAGTGGCCAAGTGATAAGTGAGGTAGAAGTTATTAATTGGGCATTCACCAATGGACACATCTAGAGTGCCCAATTTGAAGAGTTAATGGCACTTATCTCTCAGGACCAGCAAGCCACTTCTAGACCCACAGCAAGCGCATGGGAAGCCCCGGAGGCTCCTACTCCTACCTCACATGATACATGGAAACAAGAAAATCAAGAGCTAAGGAGGGATCAAGCTAGGACGAGGCACGAAGTGGAGAAGCTGCAGAAAGATAACACAGAAATCAAAGGCTTACTGGGCAAGATTTGGAGGGCCTTGAGCACCAAGAAAAAGTCTAAACGATCTCCAGTGCTGGAGATATCTGATGAGGATTTACCTCCAGCCCATGCGGACTCTCCTCCAGCACCTGCAGCATACGACAGTTCGTACCCTGCCCAAGAAGAGCACCCTCCACCAGGGCCATCAGCAGGGTACTCTGATTATTCCCAATATCCGCAAGAAGCTGCACCGGAAGCACGATACTTACCTTTTGATCCCTATGTGGAGCCGGCCTATTCTCAGGCCATAGTGCCTGTTGTGCAATCTATTTCATGGGGGACTTACATGCCAGCTGCACCTCATGATTCCCTAGGAGAGCCGGTGCATCTCAGGATTAATCCGGCCATCTCTTCTGTGGAAGCTCAAGCGGAATTTGAGTGATTTATAGACCCTAGGGTGCTGCAGGCTCACTTCGTAAGGGACATGGACATCTTCACATCCTACTTCTTATGGCGGATTTCAGGTAATGAATTTTTATGTACAGATGATGTGGATTTGTTTTGCAGGACCATGCGATTCGTAGTGGAGGCTGAGCCTCATGATTTTCCGTTGGCCCAGTACACGTCTATTATGTTGTGCGAGTTATACAAGCACCCCTTGTCTGAAACTGTTCTGCGTCAACGCATGAATGGGGCGAATGAAGGCCACCGACCCTGGCGCACCGTGCATAAGGTACTAATACCTGTACACATTGACAACCATTTTGTAATAGTGCATTTGGATTTGAGTGTAGGGCATGCAGTGCTGTATGATCCCAGTCAAGGCCATAGATTTGGAAGACAAAAGAGACAGCTTGTTCACGGCTTCATGAAACGAATCAAAGACGCCATAAAGAAAGAGGGGTTGTTATAGAGAAAATTACCTCTGATTCACCTCACTGAAATGGAATTCCCTCAACAGCCTGACTAGTTCATTTGTGGGATTTTTGTTTGCTATTATTTGCTGGCTATCCTGCAGCACAGAGATAGTTGGGTAGTCCATGGCGAAACTTCAGCTGATTTTGTGGCTCGTGTGAGGCGTATGGTGGCCCGCGTTATCTACTACTACAGCTTACCCGCGGATAGGTCAGGATCTTCTTAATCCATACTCCATGCCATGAGGACATAGCATATTTTAAGTGTGGTGTGGGGAGTGACTTGAGCCACTTGTTTATCCTTTATGTTGTGTGATTGCATGTCTTATTTTTGTTTAAGTGTTTGGTTTGTTTGTTTTTGTTGTCCTTTATTTTTATTTTGTGTGATTGTTTGAGTTGCTTGATTATGTGATTTGCATGTGGAGAGGCATGGATACTAGGTATGCAATTTTGGCTTAAATTTTAATTTTTATGCCACATTAGTATCATGTTGTGATAAGGGTGTTAAGGTAATTAAGGTGTGTTATGATTTGGTTTAAGCATGTCTTTACTTCTTGAATGATATCACCATGTTTTTGGAGCTGGTGGTTGAATATTAACTGAGCATGACATGTTAGGATAACACTTACTGACCTTTAGAGTTGAGTGAAAGAAAATCCAAAAGGAAAATGAGAAAAAAACCTCTTTCTAGCCCTTGAGTGACATTCATGGTTTATGGGGTAATAGTTTTCTTTGATGCTCCTCTCTGCATTTAACATTAGTTATTTAATTGTAGGAGTTAAGTAAGCGTGATGACTACCTATTAATGCTCAGTGTTTGGTGTATGTTAGTGATACAAGGTCATTTAAGTCACTTTGACTTCCTATGTATCCTAGTTTTTGGTTTGTTGTGTTGTAAATGTAGAAGGCTGTGATGCACAATGTGAAAAAGCCCATCACGTAATTGGGTAATGGGATGTGGGATATCAATGCATTTCTGTCTTTCCCTACTTCGCAAATTGGCGAAAGGGCTATGCATTATAAAAGCCAGCCTTAGTTATGTGTTATGTAAAAGAAAAAAAAAGTGAATAATCCATCAAGGGAGAGCATAAAATGCAACCTTGTAAGGTTATTACTTAAAAAAAAGTGTGAAAAAAATTCAGAATAAAAGTCACTATGGCTTGATGTGTATTGTGTTTGTGTGCTTGTGCTATTTTAAAGCCACAATGGCTGAGTCATGTTTGTTTAAAGTGTCGAACTTAACTCTTAGTCTCAAGGTGTGTTTGTTAGAATAGTGTGTGAGTTTCAAAACAAAGTAGCATAGTGGGGGTGTTTTCCTTGATGAGCACAGTAGGGAACTCTCATGTTTGCCTAGCGAGTAGTTAATTAATAACTAGTGGAGAATGTAGGAAGAGTTTTTCACCCATTGATTTTCTGTTAGGTAAGGTACTTGGGCTTGTATGGAGAGAAATGAGAGTTTATATTTGAGTGAGGCAGCTTTATCCTAGGTGAGAACTTTAAGGGAAATTAGGTGCTATTTTATCATGGTATACTTGCTAATGTCTGAATTTTCAGTGATGAGACTGCATGGTTGTTGGACTTAGGGGTATGGACATGAATGAGCTACATTATAATTCATTTGGTTACTTAAATTCCCACTTCATCATGATAGAGTTGCATGCCTAGAAAACTATGACTCTCCTTGATTTTTATCTTTATTTTCATTCCAGTGTGACTGTGAGTTTATTTTATTTTTGCATGCTTGTATGTTTTTGCTTGAGGACAAGCAATGGTTCAAGTGTGGTGTATTTGATAACGTGCATTTATGCTGTTATTCTAGTGCATATTTAGGGTATTAAAGAGCATAATTAGAGCTTAATTTATCCATATTATTTAGATATTTGCTCTAACACCCTAGGAAGAGTGCTTGGCCTATATATATATATATATATATATATATATATATATGTGTGTGTGTGTGTGTGTGTGTGTGTGTGTGTGTGTGTGTGTGTGTGTGTTTTGAGCTGTTTTGGCAGGTTTTTAGGTAATTTCATCTCATGGACTGCAGCCAAATCACCTCATTTACCAAAGAAGGGACTTGTGGCAAAAGAGGGCAGCCTGAGGAGGCAAAACAAGAGTGCACGCCATATGGACCATTATGACGTGCAAGGATTTTATTGCAGTCCTGCCTTCTATGCATTTCAAGGAAGCCTAGGGCAAAATTTTAGAGCTTTTGGAGCTGCACGTCATATGGTCATATGACATGCAATGTGCCGTGCAGCCGGATTTTTGCATTGATCGCTTGGTTTTGTTATTTTAAACACTTTTCTCTAAAGCACCTAGTCCAAATTATGCTTGGTTCGAGTTGTATTCAAGTTGGAAGAAGAATGGAAACTACTTATCAAAACTACGTCGTTTTGATAAGTGGCAACTGCTGGCGGCTAGGGCACATGTTACACCCCTTGTTTCTCTATAAATAGAGGAGGCAACAGGCCTTTTAGAGACAATTCAGAGAGGGGCACGTTTTTTAGAGAGAGGAGAGAGAGAGTCACGGTTTGGAAGCTAGGGTTCTGATCCTGGAGCTGCTCGCCCTAGGAGGTCTGACGGCTGAAGAAGACCTAAAGTTGGAGTTCTGCTGCACCTGCTTGAGGATGATGTTCTTTATTTCTTATTGTTTATCCAAGAACATGTGTGAGTAGTTTCCTTTATCTAGGGAAGCAATGTAGCCCCCTATGTTGTTAAACTGATTATTTGAATATTGGGTTTGTTTAATTGAGATTGCATGTTTTATGTATCTGTTCTTCATCTTTTAATATCTAGGCTATACACCTGGGTTTTCTTAGCCTTAGTCTGAGGCTACCTTTGATTCATAACATATTTGTGATTGGTGTGACCATTATCCTGTCATGAGTATGATAATTAGGCTTTTCATGTTGATGTCATGATGACCATTCAGGCAGACAGTACTTAGAAGGTCTGGCAATGACCAATTGCAGTACCTTGGCTTAGTTATAGCATGTTATCAATTAAATAATCTCAAGAACCTTAAAAGCAGTAGAAACAGCATAGGGAGGTGAAGTTGTGACCCTAGATGCCTTTAATCCTTGAATCTTAATCCTAAAAACAATTTGCTTTCTTTGTTTATTCAGAAAACAAAATAAAAATTAGATCTTTAGTTACAAAAAGAATTCATTTTTGCCAAGACATTTTATAGAGCAAGAGTAATAAAGTGATTTGATTTGAAAACTAGAAAACTAGGCTAATCCCTGTGGGTTCGACCCCTTGCTTGCTGCTATTCTTTTAGTGCAAACTTAGGGAATTTATTATCTTGAAGAGAGATTTTACGACATTAGCTAGCTCTTTTAGGGAGGCTAAAAATTTATCTATTAGCTATATGCATGGTTGTGGACCTACGAGTCGTGTGGTGTACCCTAAGGGGGACACGATGCTATATACATGGTTGTGGACCTACGGGTCGTGTGGTGGGAACCTACAAGTTGATTTGTGTCTTTGATGGCTGTTTGTGCTAGCAGTGCTAGTGTTGATCATTTGTTGTTTGTTGTTATGGCCAGTGTGATGCCACCACCGAGGAGAGTTGTCCGAGGCCAGGGCCCGACAGAGGAGCCCACAATAGAGTCGGGGCACCAGGGGCAGCAGAGGTCGTCAGCTCCAGTTGAGCATGTGTTTTCCTTTCTCCTACCCCTGGGAGGAGGACAAGGTGAGGCTGGCCATTCGGTAGCTTAAGGCACGGAACAAGGACGGTGCCCAAGTATGAGTGGGAGTTCCAGAGCTTGAGTAGATTTGCTCTCGAGACTGTGGCAAGGGAGGACCTGAAGGCCCACAAGTTCACCTTTGGTCTTAGGCCAGCCCTTAGGCAGAGGGTGGCGATTATGCATTTGAGGACTTATGCTGAGGTTGTTGAGACAGCCCGTATAGTTGAGAGGGAGCTGGATGATGGGAAGCAGGCCCATCAGAGTTGTTAAGGATTGGTGCTACAAGAGGAGCAAGGCCACTTCAAGAGAGAGTGTCCCAAGAAGGATTGGTGCTGCAAGAGCTGTGGATGAGAGGGCCATTTGAGCCGGATTTGCAGGAGCAACAAGGTAGCAGGAGGCATGGCATCTAGCATGAGGAGTGATGCCAGTTTTCGTGCACCAGCAGAGTGATAGCTAGTCAGGCAGGATCCAGCCAGTTCCAACCTCAGGGGAGGCTGGAGCGATAGCAGACTGATGCTGGAGGCAGTCAGGGCGGGAACCGCCCAGTGAGTGAGCCAACCAGTGGCACGGGCCAGGGGAGGGTGTTTGCGCTGAATGCGACACCCCAAGAGGAGGCTGAGTTACCACCTCCACCGGCGGAGGGAGGGGCAGGACCATCGGTGGTTAGAGGTACCCTTTTGATCTCTCGTATACTTGTTTCTGTTCTTTTTGATACGGGTGCATCCTATTCATTCATTGCTGAACTTCTGATTGATGGATTGGGCTTAGTATGTGTTGAGGCAGAGAGGCCCCTAGTTGTTGAGTCACTAGTGGTTGGTATGATCGAGGTGCGGCATGTATGTCATGAATGTGTGTTGACCATAGGAGATGTAGAGCTTAGTTTTGATTTGTATGTGATGCCATTGAGGACATTTGACCTGATCTTGGGTATGGATTGGCTTATGGCTTTCCAGGCCAAGATAGATTGTTATCGGCGGCGTGTGTCATTCATGTCACCTGCATGGATTTCTTGCACCCTGCAGGGGGAGTGAGAACGTGAGGCGAGTCGAGCTGAGCCAGTGTTGTACCAGTGGGGAGCCATTACCCATAGGTTGGCAGCCCTAACCTTTGCTGAGGAGGGAAAGATGGGAAAGAGGGTGTGGCCAGCAGTTGTTGACCAATTTCAGGATGTCTTTCCTGAGGAATTGAGGAGTTTACCACCTAAGAGGAGTGTGGAGTTCACTATTGAGTTGGTACCGGGGACTGGTCCGATTTCCCAAGTGACTTATCGTATGGGACTAACTGAGTTGAGGGAGCTTCAGAGGCGGATAGAGGAGTTGGTAGGCCAGGGATATATTAGACCGAGTATCTCACCCTGGGGTGCTCCAGTGTTCTTTACAAAGAAGGCAGATAGCACGCTTCATCTTTGCATTGACTATAGGAAGCTTAATTTGGTGATTGTGAAGAACAAGTGTCCATTGCCTCAGATAGATGACTTGTTTGACCAGTTGAGTGGGGCCAAGTGGTTTTCCAAGATAGATATGTGGTCGCTGTCATCACTGGTTTTCGTCCTGGCCCATTTGGGGTGAGCTCAAACTAAACCAATGGTGATAAAATTTAGAGTCGCCACCAACTATTTTTGGGGTACAGTTGGATACCCTCTACCTTGAGTAGTAAAATGTGGTCTGCGTCATCATAAGAGGGTTCGGGAGTTGGTTACGTGTAGGGAAGGATTAGCACCCCTACAGCGCCCTTCCGGTATCTATTTTTCGGAAGAGGAGGTTTTCTATTTGTTTCTACTACTGTGATTGGGTTGGGTTTCCTTGAAAGTCTATGTTGTTTATTTGGCTAAGTTATTTGTTAAAGTTATGGTTAAAATTGATTTACCCTAAATTTCTAAACGAATCCTAAAAGTTTTGTTTTTTGTTGGAAGTGAAAATGAAATCCTAAATTTTTTATTTTTTATTTTTTATTTTTTTTATTTTTGTTGTTGTTGTTGTTTTGTTTTTTGTTTTTTTTGTTTTGTCTTGTTTTTGTTTTTGTTTTTGTTTTGTGTTTGTTTTTGTTTTAAAAAAAACGATTTGTTTTATTTTGTTTTATTTTGTTTTTTTTTTTTGAAAACTTTTCCTCTTCTTTTTGTTTTGTTTTGAGAACCCAAAGTCATAAATGCGTGTCAAAGTAATGAACACATACGTTAAAATAAACAAACGTAAAGTGTGTGATTATGGCATCCACAAATAAAAATAAAAGCACTCTTTTTTTTTTTCTTTTTTTTCATCTTTTTTTTCCCATCTTCTCTTTTTTTATGCCTCTCCTTGTGCTCTCTGTTTTTTTGTTTCCACTATATTTCACATATTACAACGTACAACATGCAAAGAAAGAAAATACAACAAAAAATACTAAAAATTACATCAAGTATAGAAAAAAAAATGAAAATCAGAAAAATACTAAAATTACATTATATCAAATATAAATACAAATAACCTAAAAATAGAGCAGCAAATGTAAATTACACTGACTTTGGCTTGAATGGGACTTTAACACGGGATGTACGTCTGAAATATTCTGTTTAAACTATCTTGTCCGCGCCGATAATCACCTACTCGAAGATAGAACCAACAAATCTGGCAATGAGATTTGTAAAAAAGATTTCCTAGTATTTGGAGATTGGAGTGATGTATTTTTTTGGGTTTAAGATTTTTTTGGTAACTGGAAATAAGGAGAGTGGGTGTAAGAAATAGGGGAATGAAAAAGGATTTTTTTTTGTGATGGAAACGTAAGAAAAAAAAGGGCAGACTGGAGTTGTTTTTTTTTTTTTTTTTGTTTTTCTTTTGCTGGGAAAAAGAGAGTTGAAACGAAATAATAGGGAAAAAGTAGTTGGAAAGGATGAGTGATTTTAATTTTCAGAATGGCAGAAAGCTATCCGGGCGTTCTCTTTTTTTGGGATTTGGGAGCTGGGTGTGAAGATGGCAGAAGAGCTTTTGTTTTCTCATTTTTTTTTTTGCAAAATGTCATCTCTCTCTAGGTGTAATCTGGGCGTTTTTTTTTCTCTCTCCCTTTCGCGTGGACAGAAGACTTGCTTTTAAAGGGGTTGGCTCAATTTGGCTGGACCGTCATTATTATGCATTTATTGCTCTATTATGAATGCCAGCATTTTTAATTGTAAGATTCTGACTTTTGTCTGGCGATTGGACGACTTGTGCGTAAAATGGGGCAGCTTGTGATTGTTTTTTCATTTTTTTGTGAGCACATGCGTCTGACAGGTGTTGAAAAGCATCTCTGACAATTGCCAGCTAATAAAAACACGCCCCGTGAGCAATTAGTGGGAGGGCCAGCGAGAGAGGCTAAGCAGCGAAGGTCAAAGGTCAAAGGTCAAAGGGTCAGAGTGTCGGTGAGTCAGAGTGTCGGCAGGTCGAAGTGTCAGCAGGGTCGAAGATTCGGTGGGTCGAAGGTCAACGGTCAACGGGTCAAAGTGTCGGCAGGTCGAAGGTCAACGGTCAACGGGTCGAAGAGCTAAGGGTCGAAGGGCTAGGGGCGAAGGGTCGAAGGTCCGCGGATCGAAGTGTCGGCAGGTCGGAGTGTTTGTAGGGTCAAAGAGTCGCTCCTCGAAGGTTAAGGGTCGAAGATCAAAGGGGCGAAGGTCGAAGTGTCGGCAAGTCGGAGGGTCAAAGGCTTACAAGCTTCGAAGCTTCGAAGCTTCGAGTCTTTGAGGCTTCGAGGCTTCGAGGCTTCGAGGCTACGAGTCATGTTTTTTTTTTAATTACTTTTTTACCCCCACCAAAAATGCGAAAATAGACGACCTTTTGGGGATTGGTTAGGTAGACCCGTATTTGCTTAAATAGATGTTTTGGAGAATTTTGCATAGTCACTTTTCCGAGTAGTTTGACCAGGGGCATTGACTGTCTTTTGGCAGGTTTGACTTTTTCCAACGAAAGTTATTTTGGCCATAACTTCTTCGTTTTTCATCGGAATTGAGCTCAGTCAAGTGCGTTATTCTCCAAATTTCCTCTTCTATCCCCTGGTATTGGTCTTGGGGTACTTCAGGGACTTGTAACAATGGTTATCCATTTTGGGCTTTCCCATTCATGCAAGTGTGTCCATTTATGGACCTATTTAACAAGGTATATGGCATGGGCAGAATGGTATATAGAAAAATGTGGGGTTAGTATGTCCAACCCGGACAAAATGGGGTCCAACAGTTTCCCCTCTTTGTGCATTGTTTTGTATACAAACAGTGTACAAAGATAGAAAGGAGTCATTTTGGACAGGTTAGAGCACTTACCTGACTTACCTAGCACGAAAGAAGAGTAGAATGCGACAGTTGGGTCTATCCCAAAGAGGGAAAAGGGGCTTCTCAGGCTGATGGACTTTGGACAATTGGAATCAGGCATCGATGGCATAACAGGAATGGAAAGGGAAAGGGCAACCAAGGCTTATCAAGAATTGAAAACGCATCTAGAGCCTAGCAGGAAATGAAAAGGCATCGAAGGCCTAACAGGAATTGAAGAGGCATCCAAGGCCTGACAGAAATTGAAAAGGCATCCAGGGCCTGATTGAAATTGAAAAGGCATCCAAGGCCTAACAGAAATTGAAAAGGCATCCAAGGCCTAACAGTGATTAAAAAGGCATCCAAGGCCTGACAGAAGTTGAAAAGGCATCCAAGACCTAACAGAAAAGGAAAAGGCATTCAAGGCCTAATAGGAATCAAGGATTAAAAAAGCATCGAAGGCCTAGACATGAGTACGCTATTATTGAAGGAGGTACATGGGCTCCCTCTATGAGTTCACTCAATAAGATCGCTCTACGAGGTTACCCGAAAAAAGAGGAAGTTTGTTTGAGTGTCAAAATGCTGTTGTTAAAGCTTGGCGAAATTGTAAAGAAAGGAAGCTAGTGGGGCTTACTGGGCTGTAGAAGAGCTCCTGGGATCTTCAGTGGCGATGATGTTCCTAAAATTGCAACAGATTAAATGTATGCAAATGATGCATGGAATGTAATGTGGTGTTTGCGGGGACACATAATGAAATGTATTGCGAATGACCCAATATGGTCTGGGTTCATCTCCATGCTGCTGGAGATTTTGGCTAACACCCGACGTGTTGGGGAACTCTTTTGTCTATGGCTGGGGAATCCGTTCCATCTTTGTTGGGGACCTCCCTTTTTGTGGATGAAGGGTCTGTTTGATTTAGCTTCGCCACATTAAGGAGCTTGATTTGACAGCTTCGCTAAGGATATTGATATTTTGTGGAGATATTGGTACTCTGAACTGGGGGACTTCACTTGTTTGGGGATTTTACGCTTGACCCTATCCATAAGGCAATGCCAAAGGAGCTTACTGGGATTTAAAATATTCTACTTGAATGTGAAATGAAGACGATAAAACATGATTAGGGATATAAAATGGGATTTTTGTTGGTTTAATTCCACAAAACATATGTATATCATAAAAAGTGCCCATTGTTATAATTTGATAAACAGAATTGCAAGTTTTTTAAAAGCATAATGTACAAATTTGATTCGGGTGTGCCCTAGGTTTGATCAAGTCTTCCACTGTTTGTAGCTACTGTTTTTAAATGGTGTTGTGTCCATTATTTGTAAAGGACCATGCTTTATGTGGTCTTGATCCTCTGAGATTTTGACTGATTTCGTCCTTCAAGATTTGTTTTTGGCTTTGTATTTTACCCTTGGTGCCCATTCAGGTTTTCACCAAGTCCGCCTTTGTTTGCTTCTTTGTCTTTTGTTGGAGCTTTGTATTTTACCCTTGGTGCCCTTTCGGGTTTTCACCAAGTCCGCTCATTGCTGTCATGCTTTATTCCTGCCATGTCCCGAAAGAAAGATTAAGGAACTCCTCATTTGGATGGGAGAGTCAAGCATAGAATTTTTTCACTGCATCGCTATTCACTGGGTTAGGGAGCTCATCACCATCCATTCTGGCAAGGATTAAGGCGCCTCCTGAGAATGCTTTCTTCACAACATATGGGCCTTCATAATTGGGAGTCCACTTGCCTCTATGGTCATTTGAATTGGTAAAATCTTCTTGAGGATGAGGTCACCCGCTTGAAAGCTTCTGGGCTTCACCTTTTTATTGTAGTTGTTCACCATTCTCTGTTGATATAGTTGTCCTCTGCAAACAACTGCCAAGCGTTTGCCTTTGATTAAGTTTAACTGTTCATAACGACTTTGGTCCCATTCTGCTTCTTCAAGCTGAGTATCCTTGAGTACTTGGAGGGAAGGTATCTCCACCTCGACAGGTAAGACTGCCTCCATGCCATAAACCAAAGAAAATAGAGTTGCCCTAGTTGATGTTCGTACCGAGGTGCGGTAAGCATGCAAAGCATATGGTAGCTTCTCATGCCAATCTTTGTATGTTTCCGTTATCTTTCTGATAATGTTCTTGATGTTCTTATTGGCTACTTTAACTGCTCCATTCATCTTTGGGCGATAGGGGGTCAACTTGCATTGTTGAATTTTGTACGTTTCGCACAATTTACCCATCATCTGACTGTTCAGATTGGCAGCATTGTCTGTTACGATCTATTCAGGAAGTCCATAGCGGCATATGATGTTATTCCGCATAAATCTAAGTAGCACAGCTTGTGTGATGTTGGCATATGATGCTCCTTCTACCCACTTGGTAAAGTAATCGATGGCCACCAAAATGAAACGATGACCATTGGATGCTTTCGGAGATATCGGTCCGATCACATTGATGCCCCAAAGTGAAAACGGCCACGGGGAAACCATCAAATGTAGTCTAGATGGCAGTACTTGGATTTTATCACCATAAATTCGACACTTGAGGCATTTGCGCACATATTCAATGCAATCCTTTTCCATGGTGGCCCAATAATAGCACATTCGCATTATTTGCCTTGTTAATGCATGTCCATTTGTGTGTGAACCGCATTCTCCTTCGTGCACTTCTTTCATTATCTATTTCGACTCTTCTTTTGCCACACACTACAGTAACCACCATGTCATGATTTCGCTTATATAGAATGGTACCTTCGAATATTTCTTTTATCAGACTCAGAAGCCTCTACTGGGTACTCTTGCTTAAGCAAATATTGTCTGATGTCATTGTACCAAGGCTTTTCCTCTGTACGTCCTTCAATGGCCATACAATGTGCAGGAGTATCTTGTATGCGGATATCGAAAGATTGGACTTCCAACTTTGTGTCTAGCCGAAGGAGGGAGGCTAGAGTTGCCAATGCATCAGGAAGCTGATTACATTCTCTGGGCATATGCTCGAATGTGATGTCATCGAACTGCTCGGCTAACTCCATAACATGTTTCCGATATGGAATTAACTTGGGATTTCGGGTTTCCCATTCTCCCCTTACTTGAAAGATGATGAGCGTAGAATCACCAAATACTCGTAAATTTTTGATGCCTTTGCTAATTGCTTCTTGAAATCCCATCACATATGCTTCATATTCTGCTATATTGTTGGTACAAGGGAAGGTTAACTTGGTCGCCATCGGAAAATGTTCGCCTTTTGGAGAAATCAGAATGGCCCCATTGTGGTGCCCCAAGTGGCTGGAGGCTCGATCAAACCACATCATCCATATGTCTGATACTTCTTTCGTAAGGATGTTCATGTGCTTATCTGGGAAGCCAATAGTCATGGGCTCATAGTCTTCTAGCGCTCTGTCTGCCAAGTAATCAGCTATTGCACCTCCTTTTATAGCCTTTTGAGCCACGTAGATGATATCATACTCCGATAGGATCAGCTTCCATTTGGCGATTCTTCCAGAAATGGATGGTTTTTCTAAAAGGTACTTGAGCTGATCATGCCTCGAAATCAGCCATGTTGTATGATAAAGAGTATATTGCCTCAATCGTCTTGTTATCCAAACAAGGGCACAACATGTCATTTCCAATGGTGTGTAATTCTCTTCATTGATAGTGAACTTCTTGCTCAAATAATAAATGACTTGCTCGTTTTTGCTTATAGAATCATGTTGCCCCAAGACACAATCCATTGATGACTCTTGGACAGTCAAGTATAAGATTAAGGGTCTGTCTGGTACTAGCGGGACCAAAATAGGTGGATTGGACAGATATTGCTTGATCCTGTCAAAAGCTTCTTGACATTTGTCATTCCAAATTTCTGGATTATTCTTCCGTAAAGTCTTGAAAATTGGTTCACATGTGGCTGTTAATTGTGAAATGAATCAGGCAATGTAATTCAATCGCCCAAGGAATCCTCTAACCTCCTTGATGGTTCGGGGTGGGGGCATCTCTTGGATAGCTCGAACTTTATCTGGATCGATCTCCACTCCTTTTTGACTCACAATGAAACCTAACAGTTTTCCCGACATGGCTCCGAAAGTGAATTTTTCAGGGTTCAATTTCAGTTGATATTTTCGTAGCCTGTTGAAGAGCTTACGGAGTACTTCAATGTGATCTTCAATGCTTCGTGATTTGGCTATCATATCATCCACATAGACCTCGACTTCTTTATGCATCATGTCATGGAATAGGGTCACCATGGCTCGCTGATAGGTTGCCCCCACATTCTTCAGACCAAACGCCATCACATTATAACAGAATGTGCCCCAAAGTGTCGTAAATGTGGTCCTCTCCTTGTGTTTGGGGGCCATACGAATTTGATTGTAGCCTGAGAAGCCATCCATGAATGAGAACAGAGCGTGTTTTGCTGTATTATCCACCAGGGTATCAATATAAGGAAGCGGGAAGTTATCTTTCGGACTCGCCCAATTCAGATCTCTGTAATCGACACACATGCGAACTTTGCCTCCTTTTATTGGTACTAGTACAACATTGGCCACCCATTCTGGATAGTGGGAGACACTTAGAAACCCTGTGTCTCATTGCTTTTTGACTTCTTCTTTAATCTTCAGTAGCATCTCCGGTCTCATTCTTCGTAATTTCTGCTGTACTGGCTTGTACTCTGGCTTCACTGGTATGTGATGTTGTACTATGTTTGTGTCTAATCCCGCATATCTTGGTATGACCATGCAAAAACGTCGACGTAGCTCCTTAACAGCTCGATTAATTGCTTTTTGATGTCGGTAGCTATTGAAGACCCTACCCTCAATTCTCTTGGTTCGGCAACCGTCCCCAAATTCACTATTTCTACTGGGTCCTCACTTAGAATGGATAAGCAATTGTCCTTTTCCAATAGGCGTATGGTCTCTCTCGATAGCTCGGGTGTCTCCTCTACCTCATTCTCATCAGCTTCAAACACTGACTGCTCCTAGTTTGGACTTTAGTCAAACCTTAGGCATCTCATTTTGCTTTCACATACTATATTTTCATTGACATTATGATACCTACTTATAAGAGAATGACAAGGTGGTAACCAAATATGATATGCATATGTCATGAATGGAATGCACCATGAAACATTTGAAAAAAAGGTATATTTTATTGGAAAGCTTTTAATAAAAACAAATATTCACTGCTTCAAAATAGAATACATTAAATCCTAGTGACCCTGTAAGCATTACATTACGGGGAGGTCTAGGCTAGTCTAATTGTTCAATGGCTGGTTGGGATCCTGTCGCACCAAATGAACCATCTCTCTTGGTGCATGCTTGTCTGTGTCCAGTGCAGCCACAGTCCCAGTTTTAGTTTCGGCTTGGCTTTTGTGGATAAGCCCCCCACTCTGAAAAGTATCATGTAAGGGGGGAAAGCTCCTCCTTTCTTCTTGTACTGGTCTTTTCTGCAACCTTACCATTCTGATTTCCCTCTTCTTGGTAGCTTCCCTTTGTCTATCAACTCTTGTAGGCATGTAACCTAACCCAAACTTCTCGGATGGTCAACGGTTTCTGAATTCCTTAAGCTCTTGGGCCTAATCCTTGCCCTGGTTTGTACCCCTGTTTGATCATGGTGGTTGCGACCATTCTTGCAGCCTTCGAGAGATAATGGATTGGGGCAGAAGTGACATTCACTATCTCAAATGCCCAATAGGAGCATTCTGGTATATCTTCGTTGTTCTCAACATAAGGAACCGATGCTAGCTTGGTGACTAGGAAACTTGTTTCCCCAGAGATGCTAATGAGCTGATCTCCCATTGCAAATTTCATCTTTTGGCGGAGGCTTGACGGTACTGCTCCTGCCATGTGGATCAAAGGTCTTCCCAACAAACAGCTATAATAAGGCGTAATGTCCATCACCTGAAATTCACCGTAAAAGTCACTGGCCCAATTAGAAGTGGAATGTCCAGAGTTCCCACCACATCATGTTTGCCTCCATCGAATGCCCGTACCTTCATTGTACAAGGGCACATATAGGATGCGTCGACTGGCAGTTGTTGCAGTATATGTAAGGGCATAATGTTCAAGGCAAAGCCATTATCGATAAGTACTCAAGCTATAGTGTGCTCCTTACATTTGACTGTGATGTGCAGAGCCTTTATATGCCCCTTTCCTTCCTGGGGTAGCTCGTTATCTCCAAAGTTGATGACGTTGTTCATAATGAGGTTACTAGTGAGTCCATCCACATTCACCATTGGGATGGGTGGAGGAACATAGGCTTGGCTCAGAACCTTCATTAGTGCTTCCCGGTGAGGTTGGGAATCCATCATCAATGAGAGCAATGAGATGCGAGCCGGTTGTTGACTTAGCTGATCCACAATGTTATACTCGCTCTACTTCATGAGTTTAAGAAATTCTGTTGTCTCTTCTTCAGTGACTGATGCTCCTTTCTTTGTTGCCTCCTGTGTTGGCCCAATATCAAGTTCTACAGCTTTTTCCTTCCTTGCTTTGTCAGCCATATCAGGGGCATAAGCCCGACCGCTCCTGGTCTTCTTGTCTGCTGTTGTGGCTCCCTGGACTACTTCACAGTTGTAATCCCATGGGACTGCATTATCTGTCTTGTAGGGGAAAGGGGCAGGGACACGTATGGTGAGAGGTGTAATTCCATGAGGCAGTAGTGGGATTTCTGGAGTCTTAATATTCAAGACAAAGGGGGTTGGCACCCACGATGGTTTGTATGACATGTCTCCTTGGATCATGTGGCTTTGACTGTCTGTCTCTTCCCTGGATAATTCGATCATACTTTGGTCCATGAGTTTTTGCACCACCTCGAAAAACTAACTACATTCTGCGATGTCATGTCCCCGCGACATCTTGTGATAAGGCCGTTGTTTTTCCCCATCTGTAACCTTTCCTGCCTCCGGCGTGTCTTTAGCAAGTATATAGCTGTAATGACCCATGTTTTGGGTAGAACAAGCTGGAACGAAGATGAACAATACCCTGGGTGAACGCTTGGGTCGAAAGGTGGAAGACCTGAAGATTTGGGTCGTAGGGTCGAAGACAGAGGGTCGAAGTTTGAAGGTTTGAGGGTCGAAGGTTTGATCTTCGAGGCCGCATTTCCAGTGAGTCTTCGAGGGAGTGTTTCTACGAGTCTTCGTGGCTTGGTTGTTAGAGAGTGTAATGAGCTCAAGCGAGAGTATGTAAAGGCTGCGTGTGACAATGACCACGTTCGGATTGTGGGTATTTTGTCCTATGTGGAAGCGGAGTGGTTAGTTCATGTTTTACTTATCAAAACTACGTCGTTTTGATGGTGTTTCATTTATCAAAACTACGTCGTTTTGATGGTGGGATTTCATTTATCAAAACTATGTCGTTTTGATGGTGGGATTTCATTAATCAAAACTACGTCGTTTTGACAAGTGAGGTCTATATAAGGAGGAGCTCTCTTTGTTTTAAGTTTAGTGTTTTTGTTGTCAGCCGCCGCAGCCGTCGTAGAGAGAGAAAGAGAGGGAGATTGAGAGAGAGAGCTCCAGTTCGTGGTTGCCGTTGTCATTCCCGTGGTTGGACGGCGTTAGGCGTGGAGGCAAGAGCGTGGAGGATCTTTGAGGTAGGGGTTCTGTCTTTCTTGGTCTGTCCCGGGGTTAGACCCTGTGTAGAAAATTTGTAGAGTTTCTATTGTTATTTCTATAATATTTATATGTAAATTCATATAGGTGCGACCTCCTATATGAATGTTGGCCTTCAATGGTGTCTTGGTGTGAGTCTGGCCAGTGCATGTAAGATATTCGATAAAATGCCTGTGTGAAAATGCCTATGTGTATATACCTTGGACGTGTTTGATAATATGCCTGTGTGGCTGGATTTGTGAGTTTGTGAATGTATGCTTGCTAAGTGTTTGAAGTTATGCCTGTGTGACCACGCATGTTAAGTTTTTGATATTATGCCTGTATGGCCATGTTGTGCTGCGTGTTTGCTTGAACACCCGGTGGTTGTGGAAGCCTAGGCCTGTTTTATTGAACCCGGTGGCTGTGGAAGCCCGGGACCATTTCTGTTAGCCTGTGAGGCTGTGGAACTATTTGCCTGAGAGGCGGTTAAATGATTGGCTTGAAGAGGCAGTTAAATCACTTGCTTGAGGTGGTTAAGGTGTAAGCCTGTGTGGCAGTGGAAGACTGTATTTGCTGATGTGGTTTGTTATTATATCTGTTGGAATTATTGTATTACGACACTGCACTTATACACATGGCATGTAGATGCTAGGAGCATGGGATGGGTTGGGGAGACATGATCCCTACTGAGCTGTGGTTGCTCACCCCTCCTACTATGTTTGGTTTTTCTACAGGGACCTACAAGTGTTAGGCGGGAACACCCAAGTGGAAGTCAGTTCTGTTTTGTGGTGTTACTTAACATTATTTGAGTCTTGTTGTTTTTGTGTGAGCTTTGTAACCGTAGTGGGGGAATATTGTAATGGGTAATTTTAATGTAATAAGAGCATGCTTGGACACCTTTGTAATTTTTTAACTTAATAAATATATGATTTTGTCTCTTAGAATATAAAATGTGAAGTGTTTGGTCCTGTGTGGGCATGTTGTACTCTACTCCCTTTACCCACACTCGGGTAGAAGGGAGGGTTACGCTTCGGTCTCCTCGGGTTGGAAATCCAGGGCGTGACAATATGGTATTAGAGCATGGTCTAGTTGGCCTAGGGTAGTAGACAGACTTGGTTATCTTAAGTCCTTTGGAGGAGCTTGGAGGTACGTGCCTGATCAACCCGGTCCTCTTTGAGCCTCTAAGGTGTACTTGGGGTAGTCCAGTCTTGTGGTAGGATTTGCATGCATTGGCATTAAAGCACTAGTTGCATTTGTTGTCTATGTGTGCTGTACTGTGAAAAAAAATGTGGATAACTTGATTAAGTGTGAAATGTGCAACTCTGATTTTGTTACTAGTGTTATTTGAGTCACAGGCCGTGGAATTGATTCCTGTGCAATATAATTTCATGAGAACTGGAATGTGTGTGATGCCATGTACTAATTGACTTGATAATGGGGTAGAGGTAGTGAAACTCGATAGTTGTCAAATGCATTCTGACGTTTGTGCTTCTTACTTCATGTAGTAAGAATGCCACTGAGGAGAGTGACACGTGCGTCTGGGGCAGTGGCTGATGAGTCATCTGCCCATGAGGGCCCGGGTATGGGGCAGTCCGTTGGAGGACATGCGTTGTTGCTGGCACAGCTATGTGAGGGCATCCGGCTGGAATTCCGAGAGCTGAGGGAGGGTATCCAGCAAGAGGTACGGGAGGAGGTACGCCCGAGATGGCAGCCCAGCAGGTGGTGCCGCCACCACCACCACCAGTGGGGGAGTTACCTCGGGAGCGTGAGGGTTCGCTGAGTGGCATACTGACTCATGCAGAGGATGACGTGGTGACACGATTCCGAAAGGAACAACCTCCGCGATTCAACGGGGAGGGGGACCTAGTGTTAGCTGAGAACTGGCTGAGGCAGATTGAGCATGTGTTCTCTTTTCTCCTGCCCTGGGAGGAGGATAAGGTGAGACTGGCCATTCGGCAGCTAGAAGGGAATGCTTTAGAGTGGTGGTTGAGTGTCGCAGGGAGCCGTGCGGTGCAGTTCATGTTGTGGGACAAGTTCTTGCAACTCTTCCGTGATGAGTTCTTCCCAGAGTCCTTGAGGTGGCAGAAGAGGGAGGAATTTGGCAGCCTGAAGCAGGGGACAAAGATGGTGCCCGAGTATGAGCGCGAATTCTGAAGCTTGGCAGATTTGCTCCCGAGACCATGACGCAGGAGGACCTGAAGGCCCACAAGTTCACCTTGGGTCTCAAGCCGGCCCTTAGGCAGAGGGTGGCAATTCTGCATTTGAAAACCTATGCTGAGGTTGTGGAGACGGCCCATATAGCTGAGAGAGAGAGAGCTGGATGATGGGAGGCAGGCTCATTTGGGTCGCCAGTTGCAGGGTGCACCTGATCGATATTCAGGGTCCAAGAGGCTCAAGACTGAGGAGAGAGATAGTAGTTCTTTCCGCAGCCGGGGTCAGCCATCTGTGAACCCAGGGAGGTTCACCCTTGGCAGCAGTAGATAGGGAGGTCCATCGGGGGGTCTACCTAGTGGTTGTCACTGCTGTGGGGAGCAGGGTCACTTTAAGGGGTAGTGTCCCAAGAAGGACTGGCGATACAACACCTGTGGACGAGAGGGCCATTTGCGCCGGGTTTGCCGGAGTGGCAACAAGGGAGCAGGAGGCCTGGAATCTAGCATGAGGAGTGATGCTAGCTTCCGTGCAACAGCAGAGAGACCAGCTCGTCAGTGGCAACCCAGCCAAACAGGATCTAGCCAAACCCGACCTCAGGGGGGACCAGAGCGTCAGCAGGCTGATGCTAGAGGCAGTCAGGGCAGGAACCGCCCCGCGAGTAAGCCAACCGGTGGCACGAGCCAAGGAAGGGTGTTTATGCTGAATGCTGCACTCCAGGTGGAGGCTTAGCTACCACCTTCACCGGCAGAGGATGGAGCAGAACCATCGGTGGTTAGAGGTACTCTTTTGATCTCCAGCGTGCTTGTTTCTGCTCTTTTCGATACGGGTGCATCACGTTCTTTTATTGCTGAGCTTATAGTGGATGGCTTGGGGTTAATATGTGTTGAGGCGGAGAGACCCTTAATCGTAGAGTCTCTGGTGGGAGGTAAGATTGAGGTGCGACGAGTTTATCGTGATTGCGTGATAACAATGGGAGATGTGGAGCTGAGCTTCGATTTGCATGTGATGCCTTTGAGGGCGTTTGACTTGATCTTGGGCATGGATTGGCTTATGGCCTTCCAGGCCAAGATAGATTGCTATCGGCGGCGTCTATCCTTTATGTCACCTGCAGGGATCTCTTGTACCCTGCAGGGGGAGTGGGATCGTGAGGCGAGTCGAGCTGGGCCAGTGTTGGACCAGTGGGGTGCCATTACCCATAGGTTGGTAGCCCTGACCTTTGCTGAGGAAGAGAAAGTGGATAAGAGGGTGTGGCTAGCAGTTGTTGACCAATTTCAGGACGTCCTTCCTGACCAGTTGAGGAGTTTACCACCTAACAGAAGTGTGGAGTTCACCATTGAGTTGGTACCAGGGATTGGTCCGATATTCGAAGTGGCTTATCGGATGGGACCAGCTGAGTTGAGGGAGCTCCAGAAGCAGATAGAGGAGTTGGTGGACCAGGGGTATATCCGACCGAGTACCTCACCCTGGGGTGCTCCGGTGCTCTTTGCTAAGTAGGCAGATGGCACGCTATGCCTTTGCATCGACTATAGGAAGCTAAATTCGGTGACTGTGAAGAACAAGTATCCGTTGCCTCAGATAGATGACCTATTTGACCAGTTGAATAGGGCCTGGTGGTTTTCCAAGATAGATCTGTGATCGGGGTATCACCAGTTACGGGTTAGGGAAGAGGACATCCCTAAGACTGCTTTTCGGTGTAGGTATGGGCACTATGAGTGGGTAGTGATGCCTTTTGGGCTCACTAATGTGCCAGCGGTGTTTATGCATTTGATGAACCAAGTCTTTGCTCCATACTTGGATTCTTTTGTTATGGTGTTTATAGATGATATCTTGGTGTATTCCAAGACTGAGAAGGAACATGTGGAACACTTGGCAACAGTGTTGCAAACTTTGAGGGACCAGCGGTTGTTTGCTAAGTTTAGCAAATGTGAGTTTTGGATCCAGGAGTTTCATTTTCTTGGCCATGTCGTGTCAGTTGAGGGTGTGAGGGTGGACCCAGCCAAGATTGAGGGTGTGTCATCATGGGAGAGGCCAACCATTGTCTTCGAGATTCGTAGTTTCCTTAGCTTGGCGGGGTACTACCGTCATTTTGTGGAGGGATTCTCCCGTTTGGCAGCTCCTATGATGGCATTAACCCGGAAGGGAGTGAAGTTTGAGTGGACTGATGTGTGTTAGCAAGCGTTTGAGGCTCTCAAAACCCGTTTGACCATTGCACCGGTGTTAAGGTTACCTAGGGAAGATGTCTCATATGAGGTATATTGTGATGCGTCCAGGGTTGGTTTGGGGTGTGTGCTTATGCAGGAGCATAGTGTGGTAGCTTATGGGTCGAGGCAACTGAAGCCTCATGAGCAGAATTACCCTACTCATGATCTTGAGTTGGCGGCTGTCATCTTTGCCTTGAAGAGTTGGCAACATTACATTTTGGGGGAGAAGTTCGTAGTGTTTTCTGATCACAAGAGCCTTCAGTACATTTTTACTCAGAAGGACTTGAATTTGAGGCAGAGGAGATGGGTAGAGTATTTGCAGACCTTTGACTTCACTCTTGCCTATACCTCGGGCAAGGGAAATGTTGTGGCTGACGCGTTGAGCAGAAAAGGGAAAGCTGAGGTGGCCTTGAGAGAGTGGAAGCTGATGGAGCAATTGGCGATGTTGCAGCTGCAGCCTGTTGTTCGTGACGGTGGGACAGTCCTGAGTCCTTTAATTGTTGTGCCTGAGTTGTACTAGCGCGTCCGGGAGGGACAGTTGGGTGACATTAAGTGTGAGGTTGTCCGCGCCCGTATTGAGGCTGGTGAGCTATCTGAGGACTAGACAGAGGGTCTTAAGCATGAGTAGTCTTTTCAAGGGCGGCTAGTAGCGGCTTCTTCTCTCCTGGATGAGGTGATGAGGGAGTTTCATCAGTCTAGGCTTGTCGTGCATCCAACGGGTACGAAGATGTATCATTCACTTCGGGAACATTTTTGGTGGCCTGGAATGAAGCGTGATGTAGCTGCTTTTGTTTCGAGGTGCCTCACTTGTGAACAAGTGAAGGCTGAGCACCAGAGGCCGGCGGGCATGTTACAGCCGTTGCCAATAGCCGAGTGGAAGTGGGACCACATAGTGATGGACTTTGTAACTGGACTTCCACCCACCACTAGGCGGAAGGACATGATATGGGTGATTGTGGACCGGCTGACTAAGTCGGCCCATTTTCTTGCTATCCGCGAGCGAGATTCCAACGGAGCCTTAAGTCAGCTGTATGTGAACGAGGTGGTGAGACTGCATGGGGTGCCATCGTCAATTGTGTCCGACAGGGATTCGAGGTTTACTTCTCATTTTTGGGCAGGCTTGCAGGAGGCTATGGGGACAAAGCTTAATTTGAGTACAGCCTTTCATCCTGAGACTAACGGTCAGACTGAGAGGACAAATCAGACACTGGAGGACATGTTGAGGGCTCGTGTGCTAGATTTTGGGGGTTCGTGGGCAACACACCTTCCCTTGGTGGAGTTTGCCTACAACAACAGTTATCAGGCATCCATTGGGATAGCTCCTTTTGAGGCGTTGTATGGAAGGCCATGTTGATCACCTTTGTGTTAGACTGAGGTAGGAGAGGCAGCTCTCTTGGGACCATAGTTGGTTCAAGAGGCTACTAAGAAGGTCAAGTTGATTCGTCAGCGCTTGTTATCAACCCAGAGTCGCCAGAAGTCTTACGTAGATCAGCGGCGGCGACCTTTGGAGTTTTCTGTGGGAGATCATGTGTTTCTTCGTGTTTCTCCACGTTGTGGACATCGACGGTTTGGGAGAGGTTCCAAGCTATGTCCGCAGTTTATCGGTCCTTTCGGGGTTATGGCTCGTGTGGGGCCAGTGGCCTACCAGTTAGCATTGCCACCACAGTTGAGTCGGGTGCACAATGTGTTCCATGTGCCCCAGTTGAGGAAATATCATCCTGACCCCACTCATATGATCGATTGGGGGACATTGGATATTGAGGATGACATGTCCGTTGTTGAGGCCCCTATTGGATCAAGCCCAGAATTTGGATAATGCTGATAAAGCCCTATGTAATTTGATTTGAGATTTTTTGTGTTTCTTTGATCATTGCAGAAGATAAGTTATTAATCCGGAGATACACTCGTGAGAGCAAAGCTAAGGACAGGATACATAATCCTGATCCGGACAAGAGTAACTGTCATCAAACACTTGGTAAATAACCAAGTCACCAATACATACGGAATAAGGAACATTCGTGCGGACTAAGGACTTAAAAGCTACGGATTATGGAATCTGCTCTTAATGCCTCAAACGGACTAAGTCAAACTGATGCGGAGTAAGAATCTTGGTCTACAAGGTCGCACGGAGTAAAAGAATCAACACGGAGCTAAAAAGTTAAGTCTTTCACTCAAATGAACTAAAGTAAAGAAGACACGGAGTAAGGCATCCGAGTCTTTCATACACACGGAGTAAGAAAGTACTAATGCGGAATAAGGACCCGAGTCCTTATTCGCACAGAGTAAGGAACTTAGAAGCGGAGTAAGGAATCGGGACCACTCACTCATGCGAAGTAAGGATGTGCTAGTACGGAGTAAGCCATCCGATCCTTTAGACTCACACGGAGTAAGGAACTTACATACGGAGTAAGGAACTTACATGCGGAGTAAGTAAGCACTGATACGGAATAAGCACTCCGACCTTCTCATTCATACGGAGTAAGGAAGCGCTGACACGGACTAAGAATTCCAGTATCAAATAGATACGGAGTAAGCAACCACTAACACGGAGTAAGGTTCCGAGCTTCATTAGGTACGGGGTAAGGAAAATTACACCGGACCAAGAAGATGCTGCTTCAACTTAACCGCATTTAAGGTTAACAGCTCGTGGTGTCCCGATGTAAGACAAACTTGTCGAGAACCTGAAGAATCTTAGACGTGGATCACCCGGATATGTGGACACAACTTTAATTATATTTGGGAGCTCACAAAGGCACTTATACTCTTCAAACCCAAGATCTTGAGCTCCACAAACCGCAACAGTCAAGGAATAGTTAGTGTTGAACGCATTCCGGAACTACAAGTTCCAAGGTTGTCTTTTAGGAATGTTTTCGTATAAATATTTATACTTGTATATTTAAAGTGTGTGCGAGCCTGAATCAATCCTGTGTATGCACAAGAGTTCAAAGAGATAATATAGGCTAGAGTGTGAATCCTTTTGTAAACAGAGTGTAAAAGAGTCTTGCTTCTATTTTGTTGTATTTATCTTTTGATAATAAAACAAAATACTTCCACTATCTGGTTATCTTCCGCAGTGATTCTATCACTTAACTAGATAAGTGTTTGTGCCATAAGAGAATAAAAAGAGTTTGGATAAGAGCCTATTCACCCCCCTCTAGGCTCCAAGGGACCATCAAGTAGTATCAGAGCGAGTTCTATTTGTTCTAAGTAGAGATCCCACTCTTTCACTCTCAGCAATGGCCGAAGAAAGTAGTATGCTATTCAACACTCGCCTTAACTCCGGAGGTGCACAAGAGCCCATCCCGAATCGAAGCAGCAGTGAAAACGTCGACCCACCTCAACCTGCTGCTGCCTCCACTGCTCAACCACGGAGTTCTAGTTTTACTCTGACAAAACCGCCCAAATTCACACCTGAGCTTTTCTCCCAGTGGAAAGCTCGCATGAAGATGTTCATGGTATGCCATGACCATCTCATGTGGCCCTATCTTCATCAGGAGATTCCAATTCCGATGACTATCGGAGAACATGGAGTTAGAAGGCCAAAGACGGATGCCAAACTTACCAACGATGGAAGAGCCTGGCAGTGCACTAGCAAAAAGGCTCTGGCTTACGTTACATCGTCTTTGGATTCCGAGGCTTTCACGGACGTCCAGGGCTGCACGTCAGCAAAAGCTATCTGGGATAAACTGACAATCCTCTATGAGGGAAGTCAGTCCCAGGTGCAAAACGTGATATGTGCTCTCAGACAGAACTTTGAGAGTTTCAATCACAAACCTGGTGAATCCCTTGAGAGTATCTATCGGAGATTTGGCAAGCTCATTCTAGAGCTAAAAACTGTCAATGAACACTACACTCAGTCTCAAATCAATGACAAGTTCTTTCGATCCTTGCCGGATCGCTACTACTCCAAGCAGCTCCAGATGCAAGCTGACAAAAATTGGCCGTTTACTGCCCTTGAAGAAATATACGGAGAGCTTCAGACTCATGAGGTCAGATTCAGATACACTGACCGTGATGAGAAAATAGCTCGGAAAGAAAAAGGGGTAGCCCTCAAAGCTACGAAATGCTCCAGTAATCATCAAGAGGATGATACGGATGAGTTAGAGAATTCTGACTCAGACGCAGAAGAGGAAATAGCTCTTCTTGTTAAATCCTTTGAACGATTCCTTCGGAAAAGTTGAAAAGGATTCAGAAGAGGCTCCTCATCATCCAGAAGGAAGGAATGATCGGAGTCGAGCTCCCAAGAATGCTTTAATTGTGGGAAACCCAGTCACTGGGCCAAGGAATGCAGATCCAAATCTAAGACGGCAGAGAAAAGTGACAAGGTTACTCCTCGACGTACCACCTTAGACAACAGCAAGAACAAGAGGAAGGCGCTCGTGACAAAGTACTTCAGTGGCTCGGAAGAAGAGGAGGAATCCCCAGATGATGAGCCAACTTCTAAGCCGAACGTCTGCCTCATGGCAAATATTGAGGTACCTTCTATCTCTGAACTCATGAGTAAAATAGAATCTCTTATTACTGAACGCGATCATAAAAAGAATGAAAGACTAATAATTACTCAAATGTACAAAGATATGGAGAGTCAGAATAAACGTCTTGAATTTACTATTACTAGACTTGAAAAAGACATAGCTGACTTCAGAGGAAAAGAAGCTTGGTATCACGATCTAAGGGCTGAAAATCATCTGCTAAATACCAATCTCTTAGGCCTAAAAGTTATTGTAAAAAGACTCGAGAATGAACTTGAACAAGAAAAGGAAATAAATCGTAAGTGGCTTAAATCCGGGGAAATAGCTCTTCATTTAGGACTGATCCGGATAATGTTCGAGTCAAACCTGGCCTAGGCTCAGAATCATCAACCTCCAATGCTCAAGCTACTGAGTGTCCTCTGGATTTCACTCCAAAACTAACCAACTTATATCCTGTTAGTACATCTAAACCGTTGGATGGTTTCATTTCAGGTGGCACCATAGTTTATGACTGTGGAGTTGAGGTCATTCGCACTTCCCGAGCAGGAGCACCCATAACTAATGATGAAGGGAAGGTGCTTGGCTAAAGCCAAAACTGTAGCACCCAAAACGAAAGGAAAGGCTAAGGCTAACGCATCTAGGGCCAAGAGTGCGTCACCCAAACGCAATGGATTAGGCCACAGGGAACAGAGTAGAAAGTCTGTAAAATCTAAGAGACTTGTATCCCCTGTTTGTACTCCGCATTATAGTGTCTGTTCCATCTGTAGGGAAATAGGTCATTATCACTATGAATGTTGGAGTTTATCTGATAACTGGCTTTGTAATCAAATTCGTACCAATAAAGATCAGTTCAATAAAAATGGTTCTTCGAGCAAAACAAAATCTAAATCTCAAAGGAGTATCTCTCCCAAGATAACCCAAATAAAAGAAGCAGCTGAAACTAACAAATTAAAGTCAACTTGGAAAGCTAAAAGTCCTAGCAAAGTCAAATCCGGAACTGTTGACATTATCGCTGTTTCTTTCTAACCGCCCGAAACAAGTTTGGGCACCAAAAGTGTAAACTGTTGTCTTTCAGGAGCATCTCTGGAATGCACTGCCGGATCACTTGAAGTTAAAGATCAATCAAAGCAAGTGGATCCTCGATAGTGGATGCTCCGGACATATGACAGGTGATCAGACTCTGCTTGTAGAAGTTAATGAAGAACGAGGTCCATCCGTTTCATATGGTGATAACAGCAAAGGTAAGATTGTCGGGTATGGCACTTTAACCAACGGCTGTGTATCAATCACTAGAGTTGCACTAGTCGAAGGTTTGAAGCATAATTTGCTAAGTGTCAGTAATTTATGTGACAAAGGATTTACTGTTTCCTTTATGTCCAACACCTGATACGATGGGGAAAACTTATCCAGGAGATGTAAAGTTATCCGGATCAAGAGATGGGGACATATACTCAGTGGTCTTAAGAAATAATTCTTCTAACCCTGTATGCTTCCTCACTAAAGCTTCAGATGAAGATAGTTGGTTATGGCACAAGCGATGCACACATTTAAACTTTAAGACACTGTCTAAGTTAGCATCACTTGATCTTGTCACTGGTCTACCTAAACTCAAATACTCCAGAGACACTCTCTGTCGAGAATGCCAACTCGGCAAACAGACCAAACATAGCTTTAAGTGCAAATCAGTTAATTCAATAACTGCTCCTCTCCAACTTCTTCATATGGACCTCTGTGGTCCTATTTCTGTTCCTTCGCTAGCTGGTGCTAGATATACCCTTGTGGTTATCGATGATTTCACCAGATACACATGGGTGATGTTCCTGAAATCAAAGGATCAAACTTTTGAGCATCTTGTAGATCTTTTCAATTGGATAAGCAACTCACAAGGACTGAGCATAAAGTGCATCAGGAGTGATCATGGTACAGAATTTGATTTTTCAGATATGAGATCATATTGTTCTGAACAGGGCATTCAGCATGACTTCTCTACGCCCAGAACTCCACAACAAAATGGGGTAGCTGAGCGCAAGAATCGTACTTTAGTCGAGGCTGGCAGATCTATGTTAGCAGGGGCAACGCTTCCTCTCAGTCTATGGGCTGAAGTTGTGTCTACTGCCTACTATGTTCAGAACAGAACTCTAATAAATAAATCTACCATGAAAACACCCTATGAGATGTGGAGAGGATGAAAGCCTTCAATTTCACATTTCAGAGCATTTGGGAGTACTTGCTATATATTGATAAATGGCAAAGAAACCCGGAATAAATTTGAACCAAAATCTGATGATGGATTTTTGTCAGGTACTCATTACATAACAAGGCTTATCGGGTCTTCAATAGAAAACTTTTTAAAGTTGAAGAATCTATCCATGTGACTTTTGATGAAGCTAATTTTGAATGGTCAAAAGTTGCTTCTTCAAGTTCTAATGTACAGGTCCCGGACAGCAACATCGATTACTTGAAGTTTATGAATGTTCCTGATACACATTCTGACCAACCACGTGGCATTAGTGAAGCACAAAGAAATTATATGGATGATGCTACGGATGATTCGGACTCAAGACTACCGTTAAGCTTTGGACATATTCCTACGGATACCCAAAATTCCGGAGCACCTTCAAGTCCGTTCGGACCAGTTAACACTGAAAGAAACAGTGTTGAAGAACCACCTAGTTCTACCGTACCTTCTAATACGGAAACATCTGGTCTGGAAGAAGCTCAACCAGCAGATACACCTTAACCACCTAACCTGGCAGAGCTTCAAATTATTCAAGATCAACCATCACATGCACAGAATTACAGATGGACCCGAAACTATCCCTCAGATCAAGTGATTGGTGATCCTACTATTGGTGTAAGAACAAGAGCAGCCACCTCCAACATGTGTTTTTACTCGTGTTTTCTATCTCAAATAGAACCAAAGGTGGTGGATGAAGCTCTTCGGGATTCGAATTGGATAGAAGCCATGCAAGAAGAGCTAAATCAATTTAAAAGAAATAATGTGTGCACTCTAGTACCAAGGCTTAAGCCTCAGCAAGTCATAGGAGTTAAATGGGTGTTCCGGAACAAGCTTGATACGGATGGAATTGTAATCCGGAACAAAGCCAGACTGGTAGCCAAAGGATATCGTCAAGAAAAAGGAATAGACTATGATGAGACCTTTGCTCCGGTGGCAAGACTTGAGGCAATCCGAATGTTTCTGGCATATGCTTCATATGAAAACTTCATAGTTTATCAAATGGACGTCAAGAGTGCATTCCTAAATGGAGATCTTCAAGAGGAGGTGTACGTTGAACAACCTCCAGGTTTCATTGAACCCAAGGCTGGGCATCTGGTTTACAAACTAAGGAAAGCTTTGTATGGATTGAAGCAAGCTCCAAGAGCCTGGTTCGACACACTTTCGGAATTCTTACTTGCTCACAACTTTTAAAAAGGGAAGATTGATACCACGTTATTCTTATAGAAAGAGAAAGGACATACTCTGATCGTACAGATATACGTGGATGATATCATTTTCGGATCAACTAATCCGAAACTTTGTGATGAATTCGCCAAGTTGATGACTGGCAAGTTTGAGATGAGTATGATGGGAGAACTGTCCTACTTCCTTAGGATCTAAGTCAAACAACTGAAGGAAGGGACCTTCATAAACCAAGCTAAGTATACTCGTGACATAATCAAGAAGTTTGGTATGGAAGGTTCGTCTCCCGTCAAAACTCCAATGCCAGTCAATGCCAAGTTAGACCCAGATGTTGATGGCAAATCAGTGAATGTGACTGAGTACAGAGGGATGATTGGATCCTTGCTGTATCTTACAGCAAGTCGCCCGGACATAATGTTTGCAACTTGCATCTGCGCAAGATATCAGGCGAATCCAAAAGAGTCACATATGCTTCATGTAAAACGGATATTAAGGTATCTCAAAGGGACAATTAATTTGGGACTCTGGTACCCACAAGAGTCCAACTTCGCCTTATCCGGATATTCTGATACTGATTTTGCCAGGTGTCGCATCGACAGGAAAAGCACCAGTGGTACATGCCAATTCCTTGGAAACAGATTGATCTCTTGGTTCAGTAAGAAGCAGAATTCTGTATCAATATCTACTCGCTGAAGCGGAATATATAGGCTGCTGGGAGTTGCTTGCGCCAGCTTCTCTCGGATGCAAAGTCAACTTACCGACTACGGCTTCAACATGACATATGTTCCACTCTCTTGTGACAATACCGTGCTATTGCTATCAGCAATAATCCCGTCATGCATCCAAAGACAAAACATATTGAGGTCAGGCATCATTTCATTCGCGATCATGTTCTTAAAAAGCACATATCCCTGGAACATGTTGCTACTGAAGATCAACTAGCGGATATACTTACAAAGCCCCTACCTAATGTAAGATTTTCTGAACTTCTTCTCAAATTAGGTATGCTTGACTTTTCTGCATAGCTTCTCACCTGTTATCCATCAGTAGTTGTTTTCAGAACATGCATTGTGCTTTTATTGATAGTAGTAGATACATACTGATCTTAATGATGATCATACTTACTGTCTAATGTGCTTTATGCTTCTGATATTGATAGCAACTTCATATATGGGATGATGCTTGCGTTTCCCGACTGAAGTCGCTTAAGCAAACATGATTAAAGTTTATATGGTTAACCTCATTCTGGTTTCATGATCTTAATTTCCACTGATCACCACATGACAAATGCCTGTTCATTTAGATTACTCTATTAACATGTATTGTTGAAGAAATGAAATGGGTTAGCTCGGAATGCCTGGTGGATGAATACACAATCGCGGTCTGATCAGCTTCTGAAGTATAGTTTCCTAAAAAGATAGACCGTGCTGAATTTCTTTAAGCCAGAAAGGTCTACCGAGAGGATTGCACAATCTACGGGGGAGAAAATGCTTTATAAATTATTCAAGTAATACCCCCCCCCCCCCGTATGAGCCTTTCATTGAGAGGATCGAATGATCTACGGGGGAGCCTAAGCTTCATCTGTTACCTCAGTAATAACCCCCTAATATGTATCAGATACTCCCTCCTCTGAACCTTTACTTGCGGATCTGACTGGACATGCGTTGTTGAAATAGAATTGCGGCATGCTTGGATGTATATTTTTTTCTTCAACCATGCATTTTAATCGGATAATCAACTGCTTGCTTTTGACATGTGTCCACTTCCTCATTTTTCACTCATGAATCCTAGTTTGGTCAAATCATATGATTTTTAATTAATCTTAGCTACGTCGTTCAACTGGACGGTTTATTTATGTTGACCTATATGAACTTGTGTATTTATTATCTGACATATGCCCTGATTCAGTCACATTGATCATTCTCTAGTATGTATATGTCTATTTCATTCTTGGTAATGCATAAGTTCTGCTACTCATTAGTTCGGATTATATAGCTCTTCACTGACTATTTTCTCCTATCCGTACTAATCCTTGCCTGTTAAGCTTTTGTAATTTTAGCTTATTTTTGTGAAGCTCTATAGGTTCAGATTTTCTTTGCACCCTTATCGATAAATCCAGTCCATAGTCTTGGATTTGAAGTGTTATGGTACTTCTCTTCTCTTCGACTTATTGACAGCAAAGGAATCTACTTCTCTTTAACCGCACTCTGTTACTACGGACACGGTCTACTTTTCATCTAGATACTCGTTACTCGACTATCGCTTATTCCGGATGATTGTCAGTTCATTCCTTCGGACTCCTGATACTGTCAAGTTGCGATAATCCATGTCTTATTTTATATCGCGTGCTTTTGAGGAGGAATAATGATGATTTATTAAATGCATGTCTCGGGATGCACACACTTCCCCTGGAAGGCAAACAGCTGTTACCCTTACTTGGTCATGCCGTCTCCACATCATGTTTTAATTCGGAGGCACACCAATATCAAGACTAATGACATCAGCCTGTCAAGCGGTCTACTGTTTCTCTCGCCACATTCCTAGACCCGCTGACATTTACGGACCCTGCACATATATTAGCTTTTTTACTATTGGTTTATTCTTTATCCTATCTAACTGCCTTGATATGTATTGATCTGTCATCCTAACCTGTCATCATGCATAACACGACATTCATATAGGCATGGCAACTTTCAGTCATCTCCTAAAAGGCCCCCAGGACAAGGAGGTTGTCGCAGTGGTGGCCCAAGCATCTGGAGACATTCAACTTCGCCTTGGAGATTTTCCGCCAGGAGAAGCCCACAAGGCGGAGCATGTTATCATAGGAGATCAGATGGACTACACGAAGGAGGTACAGACAATATGGAGGTAGTGGTCAGACGAAAGGAAAAGCATATACATACAACAGTTTGGGGATTTGCTCCATGTGACCGAGCTACTGGCCGATAAGGATATGCTTGGGGCAGCCATATATTTCTGGGAGCCTCGACGGCGGTGCTTTGACTTCAACGGCATATATCTTGTTCCCACAATAGAAGAATACAGAAGATTATTGGACCTCCCCGTGCAAAACAAAATAAAGATCTATCTACCTAAGCCCAGAAGGTCATGTCGAAGGGCCTTTGCTGAGATTATGGGAAAGTCAGTATGGGACTCACCGGTGGTGACAACCTATGGTGGGCGAGAATATCTTCCATGGGCAACAATCAAAGAAATAATACAAACTGCAACAGAAGCAGAAGCACACAAACTGCTTACACTAGCTATATATGGGCTAGTCATTTTCCTGAGGATACCGGCCCATATCGATGGGGCAATTGTAGATTTGGTCCAGCAGGTGCTCAAAGGATGTGACCCTACTCCTGCTATCTTGGCTGAAACCAGCCGATCTCTTACTTACCTGAGGAGTAAAGGCTCGGGACAGTTCATGGGGTGCCTACCTCTCCTGTGTACCTGGTTGCAAGGTCATTTCCCCTGTAGTGTTCATCATTTCCCCTGCTTGTTTATCAAGTACCAGCCACAACACTACTAGATATTCCGCTCGACGAAGTGGAGCCTACCAAAAGACTTTGAGAGCTGGAAAAAGAAGTTGGAGAACCTCACGAAGCCGACATTACCTGGATGCTCCTTGGATGCCAGGTGGTCTCCATGACATATAGGCTGCGGGGACTACAATTGGGTTCCACTTTTAGGTCCCTGGGGAGGAACCGCATATGCACCACTGCAGGTGGGAAGACAAGTGGGGCGTCATCGGATTATTCCCGTGCTCTTTGGCATGGAAGAGTGTGACTTCACTTACAATGAGAACCATGCTCACGAGAAGAAGGCAAGAAGATGTATCAAGCATGGTCCACACCACACAAGATCCAACCCAACGAGTTCAAAACCTGGTGTTTTCCCGCATACATATCTTGGAGGGCACAACACAAGCCACGACTAACTTTAGACATGAAGGCTATCCTCTAGGAGAATCGGACTTTAAGGCGGCGAGATCCAGGGGCTAGAAGCATCTCTAGAAGGAGCTCTTCAAAGGTCTGCAATGAGGGAAAAATAGATCGAGATGATAATGAAGCAGAGGGAGGAAGCAGGTGAACGACCAACCCAGAGAAAGAGGCGTCGTGCTCCATAGGAGATGACTGGAAGAATGCCTTAAGATCATGTAGTGATAGCTTTCATTTTACATCGCATTCCAGCATTGTATGTTTGTATTGAGTGTTTGTATTGTGTGTTTTGTTTGCAATAAAGTTGTTTATTTCTTTAACCCTCTGCATAGACATTCATGCATACATGCATATCAAATGAAAAATCAAATAAAAGTTCCCTTGTACCTAGGTGGGTAGCAGCCTCCCTCCCGAGATTGCGCACTCTTACAATCTCGGATCCCGGCGCAATCAAATACCTCGACCGCAGCCGATGGCGAAGAAACAGAGAAACGGACTCATAGGGTTGGAACAGTCACAACAAACCCTACAGGGGCAAATGTCTGCAATAATGGAAATGCTCACAAAATTGGTCAAGAAAGAGGAAGACTTCCGACAGGGGGAACTACCAATCACCACCAAGAGAGGACAGCAGGCCGTTCAGTCACCCAATCTGGCTCCAAGCCAGGTGCCCACATACCATCCTGCTATGGCACAACCTCCAACCCCAAATCAAACTCATTTCACTATGCCTGCACCGGGAAATGTAATGGAAGCGGTGGGTTCCCCAGCTCCTCAGGAAAATGTTGAGTCTTTCGCTCTACGCCGACTCGAGGAAAGATTGAAAGCCGTAGAAGGCACTGACAGCTATGGCATGACCAGCCCACAAGACTTATGCTTAGTCCCTGGAGTGGTGCTGCCACCAAAAGTCAAAATGCCAGAGTTTGAAAAATTCAACGGGACCCGATGTCCAAAGACACATTTGGCCATGTACTGTCAAAAGATGGCTGCTTATGCTGGTGAAGACAAGCTCCTCATGCATTATTTCCAAGAAAGCCTAACTGGGGCACCCCTTCGCTGGTACTTTCAGCTAAATGGAAACCACATCAAGACATGGAAAGAATTAGCTACTTCCTTCTTGGCACAGTACAAACATATCACGGAGCTCGCACTGGACCGATTGACCCTACAGTCCTTAGAAAAGGGGGCTGAGGAAACTTTCAAGGAATATGCCAGGAGATGGAGAGAGACTGCTGTAGAGGTTCAACCTCCCCTCACAGAAAGAGAACTCACTACTCTTTTTATCAATACGCTAAAAGGGGTCTACTACGAGAAGCTGATCGGTAACGTCTCTAGTAGCTTCGCCGACTTGGTCGCATCGGGTGAACGAGCCGAGAGTGGAATTAAAGGAGGAAAACTAAAGGGTGATATCGCAGAGACATCGAAAAAGTTCCAACCACTAGCAGGAAAAAAGAAGGAAGGTAAGACCAATCTGGTATATCCGTCAAGCCCAACAATACAACCGGCATTCTACCAAGCGCCAGGGTACTATAGAGGATCACCAGTAGCCGCCTATGCTGCGCCTGCGCCAACCCCCCAATTCACGCCATACTTGCCGCAAGGAGGGTTTCCTTTTCCATATCCAATGGCCCCTAACCCGTTTTAACCAAGAGCGTCATACCTAGAGCAACCAAGGGCAGCAATTCAGGAAGGTCCAAGGGCCCCATTCCAAGGACAGGGGCAACCGAGGGCCCAGACCCAGTATGCAAGAGCGAATCAGGCTCCTCATCGACCACGACAAGAGTTTGACCCGATTCCAATGACATATGTTGAATTATACCCCAAGCTTTTAGAAGCAAGGTTGGTACTCCCTACACCCTTGGGAGAAATAAGGTCTCCTCCCCCAGCTTGGTATAAACCCGATGCCAAATGCGAGTATCATGCTGGTGGAGCAGGATATGATATTGAAAATTGCATAACATTCAAAAGGAAGGTTCATGCATTAAAAGATGCAAAGTGGCTAGATTTTTCTGCATTGACTGGGACGCCAAATGTAAACAGTAATCCCCTCCTAGAACATTCACACGATGTCGTTAATATAATAACAGAAGGAAGGCTAGAGAAGGTTTCACAAATACAAATGGAGAAGAGATATTTGTTTAACCTACTACTGGAGCATGGATATATACTTGCCAAAGACACATCAGAGGTATTGAAGGGTACAGAGTGGGAGAAACAATGCCCTTATAACGAGATGTCACGGGGACATGACATTAAGCAATGTAGTGAGTTCGCCAGCATGGTACAAAAGCTCATGGACCAGAGGATGATAGAATTCTCAAGAGGAGAGACAAACAATCAAAGCCACATGATCCAAGGAGACAATTTATACAAATCACCATGGGTGCCAACGCCCCTTGTCTTGAATGCTCAGACTCCAGAAGTCCCGCTACTACCACATGGAATTAGGCCTCTCATCATCCATGTCGCCAATCCCGTGTCAGACAAGGAGGAGAGAACCGACATCCCACAATTGCCTCATGGCATTGCACCTCTCACTATAGGTGTTCCTGCTCCTTTCCCTTACAAGACAAACAAGGCAGTCCCGTGGAACTATAGTTGCGAAATAGTCTAGGGAGCCACCGTAACAGAAAAGAGAACTAGGAGCGGTAAGGCTTATGCCCCTGATATGGTGGATAAAGCAAGGAAGGAAAAAACTGTGGAACTAGACATTGAGCCAATGCTGGAGCCAACTACGAAAGGAGCACCAGTTACTAAAGGAGAGGTAGCAGAATTTTTGAAACTCATGAAGCAGAGCGAGTATAACATTGTGGATCAGCTAAGTCGATAACCGGCTCATATCTCATTGCTCTCATTAATGATGGATTCCCAACCTCATCGGGAAGCACTACTGAAAGTTCTGAGCCAAGCCTATGTTCCTCCAACCATCTTAGTAGCGAATGTGGATGGACTCACCAGTAACCTCATCATGAACAACATCATTTGCTTTGGAGATGACGAGCTGCCACAGGAAGGAAAGGGGCACATAAAAGCTCTGCATATTACTGTCAAATGTAAAGAGCATACCATAGCACGAGTACTCATTGACAACGGCTCCGCCCTGAATATCATGCCCTTACATATATTGCAATAGCTTCCAATTGATGCATCCTATGTGCGTCCTTGTACGATGAAGGTACGGGCGTTCGATGGAGGCAAACGTGATGCGGTGGGAACTCTAGACATTCCACTCCTGATTGGACCAGTTACCTTTACGGTGGAATTTCAGGTAATGGACATTACACCATATTATAGTTGTTTGTTGGGAAGACCCTGGATCCACATGGTGGGAGCAGTGCCCTCTAGCCTTCATTAAAAAATGAAATTTGTGATGGGAGACCAGCTCATTTACGTCTCTGGAGAAACAAGTTTCCTCATCACCAAACCTGCATCAGTCCCATATATTGAAAACAACGAGGATGTACCGGAATGTTCCTATCGATCCTTTGAGGTCATGAACATCACTTCTGTACCAAGCTATCATCTCTCGAAGGCATTAAAGATGGTTGCAGCCACCATGATCAAACAGGGTTACAAACCGAGGCAAGGATTGGGCCCAAAAGCTCAGGGGATCTAGGAACCGTTGACCATCCAAGAAAATACCGAGAAGTTTGGGTTGGGCTACATACCTACTAGAGCTGACAAACAGAGGGCAGCTATCAAAAAGAAGAAAATCAGAATGGCAAAGTTACAGAAGAGGCCTGTACAGGAAGAAAAGAGGAGCTTCCCCCCCTTAAGTGTTACATTCCGGAGTGGTGGGTTCATCCACAACAGCCAACCTGAGCCTGTGACAGAGTTTGTAGCCGCATTAGATGCAGACGAGTAGGTGCTGAGCAAGATGACTTTGGTGGTGCAAGGGGTTCCCAACCAGCCATTGAACAATTGGACCAGCCTGGACCTCCCCATAATGTAATGCCTAAGGGATCACTGAGATTTAATGTATTCTATTTAATGTCTTTTGAAGCTATGAACATTGGTTTTCCTTAAACCTTTTCAATAAAATGTACTTTCTTCAAATCTTTCATGGTGCATTCCATTCATGACATATGCATATCATATTTAGTTACCAATTTGTCATTTCTCTTATAAGCAGGTATCACAATGTCAATGAAAACATAGTATGCGAAAGTGAAACGAGATGTCTAAGGTTTGACCAAAGTCCAAACTGGGAGCAGTCAGTGTTTGAAGCGGATGAGAATGAGGTAGAGGAGACACCCGAGCTACCAGGAGAGATCATATGCTTATTGGAAAGAGAAGATCATTTACCCATTCCAAGTGAAGACCTAGTAGAGATGGTGAATTTGGGGACCGCAACCGAACCAAAAGACTTAAGGATAGGGTCTTTAATAGCTGATGATGTAAGGACCCGTACCTTGAGTTAGTCAGTTTTACCTCCGGAGTAGAGTTTTTCTAGATTTTGACCTAGTAAATGGACTCCAATGAATTCACGTGCAAGTGTAATTGTCTTCTAAATGATGCAAGGAGGCTAGGGGTGAAGTTTGAGAGCATTTGGAGTCCATATGGAGGTGCACGTGAATTGGGGAATTCACGTGCAAATTGGCGTGCAGGCTTCTTTTTGCATGGTTCCCTTGGTTTTGACATTCTAAGGAACTTTCTCCAAAGGACCATGTTGAAATTCTGAGTATTTTGGCCTATATGGGTGCGGAAAAGTGCTAACTTGTGTAATCAAAACTACGTCGTTTTGATCTTTGGGATTCACTTAATCAAAACTACGTCGTTTTGATGTTGTGTTGTCTATATAAGGAGGAGAAGCCCTCTGTTTTAGGGTTAGGGTTTGTTGCTCCACCAGCCGTCGCAGAGAGAGAGAGAGAGGGAAGGAGAGCTCCTGGTTGCTGTCGGGCGTCTTGCGTGGGTGGTCGGTGCTTCGTGGGTGGACGGCATTCGGCTTGGGATCAGACCGTTGCTGTGTTGTTGCGTTTTACTTGAGGTAGGGATTTTGTTCTTCCTAAATCCTCCTCTGTCCTAGGGTCCTAGGGCAGAAGATTATATTATTTATATGTAAATTCATATAGGTGTGACCTCCTATATGAATGTTGGCCTTCACTGGCGATTTTGGTGTTTCGGTGTTTGTGTGATGCATGAAACGTGTTTGATAAAATGCCTGTACGACATGCCTGCTACATGTTTGATGAAATGCCTGTGTGAACTTAGCTGTGTGTATATGCCCATTAAGTGTTTCGTAATATGTCCGTGTGACTGGACTTGTGGTTTAGTGTATGTATGTATGCTGGATGTTTGCCCTATGGCCTGAATGGGTTTGTGCGCTTGTGAACAGGTGCTCACCAAGTGTTTGGTTGTATGCTTGAGTGACCATGTGTGTTGTGTGCTTGACTGTGGTACTTGGCCTGAAGAGGCGGTTAAATCACTTGGCCTGAAGAGGCGGTTAAATCACTTGTGGTTAAAGTGTTAGCCTGTGTGGCAGTGGAGGATTGTAAATTGTTGATGTGGTTGTTATTATATTTGTTGAAATTATTGTAACACAACACTACACTTGTACACATAGCATGTAGATGCTAGGAAACATGGGATGGGTTGGGGAGACATGATCCCTACTGAGCTGTGGTTGCTCACCCCTCCTACTGTGTTTGCTTTTTTTCCAGGGACTTACAGGCGTTAGGTGGATACACCAAGGGGGAAGACCTTATTTATTTTACTGTTTATGTTATTTTTATGGGAACTGATGTAACCCCAATGGGGATGGATTAAAAAGAGGACTTTGTAATAAAGACTGACTTTGTTATTGGTTTGTGGACAGCTTTGATGGACTATATTTTTCTTGAATGTGTTGTGAAAGTTTTAAAATGTTAAATTCTTGATTTGTATCCTTACCCCTTTGCCCTCCGTGTGGGTAAAAGGGAAGTCACGTACCGGTTTCCTCGGGTTGGAAATCCGGGGCGTGACAATATGGTATCAGAGCATGGTCTAGTTGGCCTAGGGTAGTGGGCGGACTTGGTTATCTTGAGTCCTTTGGAGGAGCCTGGAGGGACATGCCTGATCAACATGGTCCTCTTTGAGCCTCCAAGGTGTACTTAGGGTAGTCCAGTCTTGTGGTAGGATTTGCATGCATTGGCATTAGGGCACTAGTTACATATGTTGTCATGTGTGAAGGATGTGCATAACATGATTATGTGTGAACTGTGCAACTCTGAATATTCCTGGAATGCCTTGGGTATGACTACAATGTGGACTGTGCTGTGTGCAATATTGATTGAGGCAATGGTTAAAATGTGTGTAATGCCGTGTACGGCTTGACTTGATAATGGGGTAGAGGTAGTCAACTTGTTAGTAGTCAAACGCGTTCTGACGTTTGTGCATCTTACTTCATGTAGTAAGAATGCCACCGAGGAGAGTGACACGTGCGTCCGGGGCAATGGGCGATGAGTCATCTGCCCATGAGGGTCCGGGAGCGGGACCATCCGTTGGAGGGCATGCGTTGTTACCGGCACGGCTACAAGAAGGCATCCGGTGGAGGTACGAGAGCTACGGGAGGGACTCCGGCAGGACGTTCGGGAGGAGGTGCGCCGTGAGATGGCAAAGATAGCAGGTGGTGCCACCACCACCACCACCGGTAGGAGAGCCGCCTCGTGAGCGTGAGAGTTCGCTGGGTGGTGTACCGACCCGTGCAGAGGATGATGTGGTGACACGGTTCCGAAAGGAACAACCTCCGCGATTTAAGGGGGGGGGGGGAGATCCTGTGGTAGGCGAGCGGTGGTTGAGGCGATTGAGCATGTGTTCTCCTTTCTCCTGCCCCGGGAGGAGGATAAGGTGCGACCGGCACTCGGCACTGGAGGGGGACGCTTTGGAGTGGTGGACGAGTGTTGCGGGGAGCCGTGCGGTGGCAACTCATGTTTTGGGAGGAGTTCTTGCAACTCTTCCAAGATGAGTTCTTCCCGGAATCGGTGAGATGGCGAAGAGGGAAGAATTTGGCGGCCTGAAGCAAGGATCAAAGACGGTACCTGAGTATGAGCGGGAGTTCCGGAGATTGAGTAGGTTTGCTCCTGAGACGTGGTAAGGGAGGACCTGAAGGCCCACAAGTTCACCTTGGGTCTCAGGCCAGCCCTTAGGGAGAGGGTGGCGATTCTACGCTTGAGGACCTATCCTGAGGGCCGTGGAGACGGCCCGTATAGGCCGAGAGAGAGCCGGATGGTGGGAGGCGGGCCCATCAGGGTCGCCAATTGCAGAGTGGGGCCTGATCGAGAGGTAGGGTCCAAGAGGCTCAAGACGGAGGAGAGGGATAACGAGTTCTTTTCACGGTCGGGGGCGGACATCTGCGAACCCTGGGGAGGTTCACCTTTGGTGGCGGAAGACCGGGTGGTCCATCCGGGAGTCTACCGAGCGGATGCCACCGTTGTGGAGAGCAGGGTCACTTCAAAGGGGAGTGCCCCAAGAAGGACTGGCGATGCAACAATTGTGGACGAGAGGGTCATTTGCGCCGGGTTTGCAGGAGTGGCAACAGGGGAACAGGGGGCGCGGCATCCAGCGTGAGGAGTGATGCTAGCTTCCGTGCACCCGGTGAGAGACCACTCGTCGGTGGCGAGCCCGGCCAGGCAGGATCTAGTCGGACCCGACCCCAGGGGGAGGCCGGAGCGGCGACGGACCGAGGTCGGAGGCAACCTTAGCGGGAAGCGTCCGATGGAGTGAGCCGACCAGGTGGCACGGGCCAAGGAAGGGTGTTTGCGCTGGAGGCGACATACCAGGAGGAGGCTGAGCTACCACCCCCCCACCAGCTGAGGGTGGAGCAGGACCATCGGTGGTTAGAGGTACCCTCTTGATCTCCCGTACATTAGCTTCTGTTCTTTTCGATACGGGTGCATCATGTTCGTTAGTTGCTGAGCTTGTAATAGACGGTTTGGGGTTAGCATGTGTGGAGGCCACGAGGCCCCTAGTTGTGGAGTCTCCGGTGGGAGGCATGATTGAGGTACGGCGCGTGTGTCGTGGCTGTGTGTTAACCATAGGCGAGGTGGAGCTGAGTTTTGACTTGCATGTGATGCCTTTGAGGACGTTCGACCTGATCTTGGGGATGGATTGGCTTATGGCTTTCCAGGCCAAGATAGATTGTTATCGGCGGCGTGTGACCTTCGTGACACCTGCAGGGGACCTCTTGCACCCTGCAGGGGGAGTGGGATTGTGAGGCGAGTCGGGCCGGGCCAGTGTTGGACCAGTGGGGTGCCATTACCCACAGGTTAGCAGCCCTGACCTTTGCTGAGGAGGGTAAGGTGGAAAAGAGGGTGTGGCCCGCTGTTGTGGACCAATTTCAGGATGTTTTTCCTGAGCAGTTGAGGAGTGTGGAGTTCACCATTGAGTTGGTGCCGGGGACGGGTCCGATTTCCCAAGTAGCGTATCGTATGGGACCAGCCGAGCTGAGGGAGCTGCAGAGGCAAATCGAGGAGTTGGGGGACCAAGGGTATATCAGACCAAGTACCTCACCTTGGGGTGCTCCGGTGCTCTTTGCTAAGAAGGCCGATGGCACGCTCGTCTCTGCATCGACTACAGAAGAGCCGAATTCGATGGATCGTGAAGAACAAGTACCCGTTGCCTCGGATAGATGACCTGTTTGACCAATTGAGTGGGGCCCAGGTGGTTTTCCAAGATAGATTTACGGTCGGGGTATCACCAGCTCGGGGGTTAGGGAGGAGGACATCCCTAAGACGGCTTTTCGGTGCGGTATGGGCATTATGAGTGGGTAGTGATGCCTTTCGGGCTCACTAATGCGCCAGCGGTGTTCATGCATTTGGTGAACCAAGTCTTTGCCCCATACTTAGACTCGTTCGTGGTGGTGTTTATCGATGATATCTTGGTGTATTCCAAGACCGAGAGGGAGCATGTGGAGCACTTGGCAACGGTGTTGCAAACCTTGAGGGACCAGGCCTGTTTGCTAAGTTTAGCAAGTGTGAGTTTTGGCTGCAGGAGGTTCACTTTCTTGGCCATGTGGTGTCACCTGAGGGAGTCGGGGTGGACCCGGCCAAGATTGAGGCCGTGGCATCATGGGCGAGGCCAACCAACGTTTTTGAGATCCGTAGTTTTCTTGGCTTGGCGGGGTACTATCGTCGTTTTGTCGAGGGGTTCTCCCGTTTGGCGGCTCCTATGACGGCGTTGACTAGGAAAGGAGTGAAATTTGAGTGGACGGACAAGTGCCAGCAGGCGTTTGTGACTCTCAAAACCCGTTTGACCACTGCACCTGTGTTGAGGTTGCCTAGGGAGGATATTCCGTATGAGGTGTATTGTGATGCGTCCAGGGTTGGTTTGGGGTGTGTGCTTATGCGGGAGCACGGTGTGGTAGCTTATGGGTCAAGACAGTTGAAGCCTCATGAGCAGAATTATCCTACTCATGACCTTGAGTTAGCGGTCGTTATCTTCGCCCTGAAGAGTTGGCAGCACTACCTCTTGGGGGAAAAGTTTGTAGTGTTCTCAGATCACAAGAGCCTTCAGTACATCTTTACTTAGAAGGACTTGAATTTGAGGCAAAGGAGATGGGTGGAGTATTCGCAGACCTTTGACTTTACTCTTGCCTATACCCCGGGCAAGGGTAATGTTGTGGCTGATGCGTTGAGCAGAAAAGGGAAAGCTGAGGTGGCCGTGAGGGAGTGGAAGCTGATGGAGCAGTTGGCGATGTTGCGATTGCGGCTTGTTGTTCGTGATGGTGGGACAGTCCTAAGTCCTTTGGTGGTTGTGCCTGGAGTTGTACCGGCGCGTCCGGGAGGAACAACTGGGTGACATTGAGTGCGAGGTTCTCCGTGCCCGTATTGAGGCTGGGGGAGCTATCTGGGGACTGGACAGAGGGTCCTGAGCATGAGCTGTCATTTCAGGGGCAGTTGGTCGTGGCTTCTTCCCACAGGGATGAGGTGATGAGGGAGTTTCACCAGTCTAGAGTTGCTGTGCATCCAGGGGGTACGAAGATGTATCATGCGCTTCGGGCACACTTTTGGTGGCCTGGGATGAAACGCGATGTGGCTGCCTTTGTTTCGCGGTGCCTCACGTGTCGCCAGGTGAAGGTCGAGCATCGGCGGCCGGCGGGCATGTTACGGCCCTTGCCCATAGCGGAGTGGAAGTGGGACCATATAGCGATGGATTTTGGGATCGGTCTTCCACCCACCACCGGGAGGAAGGATATGGTTTGGGTAATTGTGGATCGACTCACAAAGTCGGCCCATTTCCTGGCTGTTCGCGAGCGGGACTCTATTGGGACCTTGAGTCACTGTACATGAACGAGATTGTGAGATCGCATGGCGTACCCTCATCGGTTGTCTCGGACCGGGATTCGAGGTTCACTTCCCGTTTCGGGCAGGTTTGCAGGAGGCTATGGGGACCAAGCTTCACCCGAGTACAGCCTTTCACCCCGAGACCGACGGTCCGACCGAGCGGACGAATCGGACCATGGAGGACATGTTGAGGGCTTGCGTGCTAGATTTTGGGGGTTCGTGGGCAACTCACCTTCCTTTGGTGGAGTTTGCCTACAACAACGCTTATCAAGCATCCATTGGGATGGCTCCTTTTGAGGCGTTGTATGGACGGCCGTGTCGATCCCCTTTGTGTTGGACCGAGGTGGGGGAGACAGCTCTCTTGGGACCGCAGTTTGGTTCAAGAGGCTACCGAGAAGGTCAAGTTGATTCGTCGGCGTTTGTTGGCGGCTCGAGTCGGCAGAAATCTTATGCGGATCAGCGACGGCGACCTTTGGAGTTTTCGTTGGTGATCATGTGTTCCTTCGTGTCTCTCCACGTCGTGGACATCGACGGTTTGGGCGAGGTTCCAAGCTATCTCCGCGGTTTATTGGTCCTTTTGAGATTCCCGGATCGTGTAGGGCCTGTGGCCTACCTGGTTAGCGTTACCACCGCGGGCCGAGTCGAGTGCACAACGTGTTTCACGTGTCCCGCCATGGAAGTATCACCCTGACCCCACTCACGTGATTGATTGGGGGACGTTGGACATTGAGGATGACATGTCCGTCATTGAGGCCCCTATCCGTATCCTAGATCGGCGAGAGAAGCTATTGCGTGGTCGTGCTATTCCTTTGGTTCGCGTGCTGTGGCAACACCGTGGTATTGAGGAGGAGACATGGGAACATGAGTCCGTGATGCGTGAGCAGCACCCAAACTTGTTCGAGGACGAACAATCTTAAGCGTGGGAGGTGGCTGTTGGCCAAGGGATAGTGTTGTGTTTTCTTGTGATAGTGTTGTGTTTTCTTGTGATGTGTTTTCTTGTAGTAGTTGATGTATTTGTATTGTCTTTTAAAGACATGTGCTTAATGTGATGTGCTTTGAGATGTGTATTCGTGCCATGCGGAAGTGTTGTGTGCATTATTGTGGTTATGGATTATGGTGGTACTGTTATGTGCTGTTGTGCTGTGTGTGGTGTGTGACCCATTAGGGTGTTGTGGCTCGCCGTGTGGCAAATGGGTAGCTTGTGTTCGTTTTTCCTCTTATGTCATTTCTTTTCGAGGACGAAAAGTCTTAAGGGGGAGAGGATGTAAGGACCCGTACCTTGAGTTAGTCAGTTTTACCTCCAGAGTAGAGTTTTTCTAGATTTTGACCTAGTAAATGGACTCCAATGAATTCACGTGCAAGTGTAATTGTCTTCTAAATGATGCAAGGAGGCTAGGGGTGAAGTTTGAGAGCATTTGGAGTCCATATGGAGGTGCACGTGAATTGGGGAATTCACGTGCAAATTGGCGTGCAGGCTTCTTTTTGCATGGTTCCCTTGGTTTTGACATTCTAAGGAACTTTCTCCAAAGGACCATGTTGAAATTCTAAGTATTTTGGCCTATATGGGTGCGGAAAAGTGCTAACTTGTGTAATCAAAACTACGTCGTTTTGATGCTGGGATTCACTTAATCAAAACTACGTCGTTTTGATGTTGTGTTGTCTATATAAGGAGGAGAAGCCCTCTGTTTTAGGGTTAGGGTTTGTTGCTCCACCAGCCGTCGCAGAGAGAGAGAGAGAGAGGGAAGGAGAGCTCCTGGTTGCTGCCGGGCGTCTTGCGTGGGTGGTCGGTGCTTCGTGGGTGGACGGCGTTCGGCTTGGGATCAGACCGTTGCTGTGTTGTTGCGTTTTACTTGAGGTAGGGATTTTGTTCTTCCTAAATCCTCCTCTGTCCTAGGGTCCTAGGGCGAAGATTATATTATTTATATGTAAATTCATATAGGTGTGACCTCCTATATGAATGTTGGCCTTCACTGGCGATTTTGGTGTTTCTGGTGTTTGTGTGATGCATGAAACGTGTTTGATAAAATGCCTGTACGACATGCCTGCTACATGTTTGATGAAATTCCTGTGTGAACTTAGCTGTGTGTATATGCCCATTAAGTGTTTGGTAATATGTCCGTGTGACTGGACTTGTGGTTTAGTGTATGTATGTATGCTGGATGTTTGCCTTATGGCCTGAATAGGTTTGTGCGCTTGTGAACGGGTGCTCACCAAGTGTTTGGTTGTATGCTTGAGTGACCATGTGTGTTGTGTGCTTGACTGTGGTACTTGGCCTGAAGAGGCGGTTAAATCACTTGGCCTGAAGAGGCGGTTAAATCACTTGTGGTTAAAGTGTTAGCCTGTGTGGCAGTGGAGGATTGTAAATTGTTGATGTGGTTGTTATTATATTTGTTGAAATTATTGTAACACAACACTGCACTTGTACACATAGCATGTAGATGCTAGGAAACATGGGATGGGTTGGGGAGACATGATCCCTACTGAGCTGTGGTTGCTCACCCCTCCTACTGTGTTTGCTTTTTTTCCAGGGACTTACAGGCGTTAGGTGGATACACCAAGGGGGAAGACCTTATTTATTTTACTGTTTATGTTATTTTTATGGGAACTGATGTAACCCCAATGGGGATGGATTAAAAAGAGGACTTTGTAATAAAGACTGACTTTGTTATTGGTTTGTGGACAGCTTTGATGGACTATATTTTTCTTGAATGTGTTGTGAAAGTTTTAAAATGTTAAATTCTTGATTTGTATCCTTACCCCTTTGCCCTCCGTGTGGGTAAAAGGGAAGTCACGTACCGGTTTCCTCGGGTTGGAAATCCAGGGCGTGACAGATGACATCAAGAAACAATTAGTTGAGCTGTTAAGGAACTACATAGATGTGTTTGCATGGTCATATCAAGATATGCCGGGATTAGACACAGACATAGTGCAGCATCACATACCATTGAAGCATGAATGCAAGCTAGTTCAGCAGAAATTAAGAAGAATAAGACCAGAGATGCTACTGAAGATTAAAGAAGAGGTCAGAAAGCAATAGGACGCAGGTTTTCTAAGTGTCTCCCACTATCCAGAATGGGTGGCCAATGTTGTACCAGTACCGAAGAAAGGAGGCAAGGTCCACATGTGTGTCGATTATAAAGATTTGAACTGGGCCAGTCCAAAGGATAACTTCCCACTTCCTCATATTGATACCCTAGTAGATAACACGGCAAAGCATGCTCTATTCTCATTCATGGACGGCTTCTCGGGTTACAATCAGATTCGTATGGCCCCCGAACACAAGGAGAGGACCACGTTCACGACACTTTGGGGCACATTATGTTATAATGTGATGCCATTTGGCTTGAAGAATGCAGGAGCAACTTATCAGCGAGCCATGGTGACCCTATTCCATGATATGATGCATAAAGAAGTTGAAGTATATGTGGATGACATGATAGCCAAATCGCGGAGCACTGAAGATCATATTGAAGTACTCCGTAAGCTTTTCAATAGGCTACGAAAATATCAGCTGAAATTGAACCCCGAAAAATGCACTTTCGGAGCCATGTCGGAAAAACTGTTGGGTTTCATTGTGAGCCAAAAAGGAGTTGAAATTGATCCAGATAAAGTTCAAGCTATCCAAGAGATGCCGCCACCACGAACCATCAAGAAGGTTAGAGGATTCCTCGGGCAACTGAATTACATTGCTCGATTTATTTCCCAATTGACAGCCACATGTGAACCCATTTTCAAGACCTTATGGAAGAACAATCCAGAAATTTGGAATGACAAGTGTCAAGAAGCTTTTGACAAGATCAAGCAATATCTGTCTAATCCACGTATTTTGGTCCCACCAGTACCAGATAGACCTCTGATCTTATACTTGACCGTTCAGGAGTCATCAATGGGTTGTGTTTTAGGGCAACATGATTCTACAGGCAAGAAGGAGCAGGCCATTTATTATCTAAGCAAGAAATTCACCATCAATGAAGAAAACTACACACCATTGGAGAAGACATGTTGCGCCCTTGTCTGGATAACAAGAAGATTGAGGCAGTACACTCTTTATCATACTACGTGGTTGATTTCAAGACATGATCCGCTCAAATATCTCTTAGAAAAACCATCCATTTCGGGAAGAATCACCAAATGGCAGCTGATCTTGTCAGAATATGATATCATCTACGTACCTCAAAAAGCCATAAAAGGAAGTGCGATAGCTGATTACTTAGCGAGCGGAGCATTAGAAGACTATGAGCCTATGACTATAGGCTTTCCTAATGAGCATATTAACATCCTTACGGTAGAAGTATCAGACATATGGACAATGTGGTTTGATGGAGCCTCCAGCCTCTTAGGGCACGGCATCGGGGCCATCCTGATATCTCCAAAAGGCGAACATTTCCCGATGGTGGCCAAGTTAACCTTCCCTTGTACCAACAATATAGCAGAATATGAGGCCTGTGTGATGGGACTTCAAGAAGCAATTAGCAAAGGCATCAAAAATTTATGAGTATTTGGTGATTCAGCGCTCATCATTTTTCAAGTAAGGGGAGAATGGGAAACTCGAAATCACAAGTTAATTCCATATCGGAAATATGTTACGGAGTTAGCTGAGCAGTTCGATGACATCACATTCGAGCATATGCCCAGAGAATGTAATCGCCTTCTGATGCACCTGGCAACTCTAGCCTCCCTCCTTCGGCTAGACACAAAGTTGGAAGTTCAGTCTTTCGATATCTGCATACAAGATACTCCTGCACATTGTATGGCCATTGAAGGAAATATAGAGGAAAAGCCTTGGTACAATGACATCAGACAATATTTGCTTAAGCAAGAGTACCCAGCAGAGGCTTCTGAGTCTGATAAAAGAAATATCCGAAGGTCTGCATCCAACTATTATTTCGATGGCTCGCTTCTGTATAAGAGAAACCATGATATGGTATTACTGTGGTGTGTGGCAAAAGAAGAGTCAATACAGATAATGAAAGAAGTGCATGAAGGGGAATGCGGTTCACATGCAAACGGACATGCATTAACAAGACAAATCATGCGAATGGGCTATTATTGGGTCACTATGGAGAAAGATTGCATGGAATATGTGCGCAAATGCCTCAAGTGTCAAATTTATGGCGATAAGATCCAAGTACCACCATCCAAACTGCATGTGATGGTTTCCCCATGGCCGTTCTCACTTTGGGGCATCGACGTTATTGGACCAATATCTCTGAAAGCTTCCAATGGTCATCGTTTCATTTTGGTGGCCATCGATTACTTTACCAAGTGGGTAGAAGCAGTGTCATATGCTAGTGTTACACAAGCTGTGGTACTTAGATTTATGCGGAATAACATTATATGTCGATATGGGCTTCCAGAGCAGATCATCACGGACAATGCCGCCAACTTGAACAGTCGGATGATGGGTAAGTTGTGTGAAACATACAAAATTCAACATCGCAAGTCAACTCCCTATCGCCCCAAGATGAATGGAGCAGTTGAGGCAGCCAATAAGAACATTAAAAATATCATTAGAAAGATGACCGAGACATACAAAGATTGGCACGAGAAGCTACCATATGCTTTGCATGCTTACCGCACCTCGGTACGTACATCAACTGGGGCAACTCCGTTTTCTTTGGTTTATGGTATGGAAGCAGTTCTACCTGTTGAAGTAGAGATACCTTCCCTCCGAGTACTCAAGGATACTCAACTCGAAGAAGCAGAATGGGCCCGAAGCCGTTATGAGCAGTTAAATTTAATTGAAGGCAAGTGTTTGGCAGCAGTTTGTCGAGGACAGCTGTATCAATAGAGAATGATGAACAATTACAATAAAAAGGTGAAGCCTAGAAGCTTTCAAGAGGGTGATCTCGTCCTCAAGAAGATCTTACCAATCCAGCATGACCATAGAGGCAAGTGGACTCCTAATTATGAAGGCCCATATGTTGTGAAAAAAGCATTCTCAGGAGGCGCATTGATCCTTTCCAAAATGGATGGAGATGAGCTTCCTAATCCGGTGAATAGCAATGCTGTCAAAAAGTTTTATGCTTAACTCTCATACCTCCCAACAAGACTCACATTCTTGTAATGAGCGGACTTGGTGAAAACCCGAAAAGGCATCAAGGGTAAAATACAAAGCTCCAATAAAAGACAAAAAAGAAACAAGGGCGGACTTGGTGAAAGCCCGAAAGGGCATCAAGGGTAAAATACAAAGCCAACAATAAATCCTGAAGGATAAAAATCAATCAGAAGTTGAAAGGATTAGAACCTCAAAAAATAAGGTTCTTTGCAAATAATGGAAGCAACATCATCCAACAGTAGTAACTGCAAACAGTGGAAGACTTGGTCAAACCTAAGGCACACTCAAATCAAATTTGTACATTATGCTTTTAAGACTTGTAATTCTGTTTATTGGATGATGACAAGTGGCATTTTATATGATATAAGTATGTTTTGTGGAGTTAAACTGACAAAAACCTATTTTCATCTCCCTAATCATGTTTCATCGTCTTCATTTCACATTTAATTAGAATATTTTAAATCCCCAGTAGGCTCCTTTGGCATTAAATAATGAGTTAGGACAAGCTCGAAAACCTCAAACCAGTCAAGCTCCTCAACTTAGAGTACCAATATCTACATGGAGTACCAACATATCCAGTCTATGCCCAAGTCAAGCTCCTCAACACAGCGAGGCTAAGTTAACCAAGCCCCCATCCACAAAAAGGGAGTTCCCTAGCAAAGATGGAAAGGTCTCCCCAGCTAGAAGGGAAACAAGTTCCCCAACAAGTTAGATGTCGGCCAACCTCTCTAGCAGCATTGAGATGAATCCCCAGCCCCGGCAGAACCCTTAGCATTAAAACATTTCACTATGCATCTCTGCATACATTACATTGCATTCCCTGCACCATTTGCATACATTCAGCATATTCTGCAATTTCAGGAACGTCACCGCCGCTGAAGATCTCAAGAGCTCATACTTAGCAATCTCTCCATTAAGCTCTCTAAAAGCTTCCCTTGTTCAATCCTTCTTTGCCATTTCCCCAAAACACCCTTTCGTCACTCGAACAAACTTCCCATCTTCTTTGGGTCACCTCGTAGAGCGATCTCCTTGAGTGAACTCGTAGAGGGAGCCCAGATCTCAAGCGCACCAATCCCCCAAAACATCTCCCTCAAATACGAATCGATGTTTCCAACAAATCTCTCTAGTTCAAGTCTATTACGTTGTTGCAGGCTTTAATTTGTCAGTTCAAGCCTATTATGTTGCTATAGTTTCTCAATTTTTAGTTCAAGCCTATTACGTTGCTGTAGGCTCTCAATTTTCAGTCTAAGCCTATTACGTTGCTGTAGGCTTTCAATTTTTCAGTCCAAGCTTATTATGTTGTTGTAGGCTTTCAATTTCCAGTATCTTTGGATCGTAGGCGGCAATATTCTTGCCTCTGCGAACCTTTTCAAATTCTGTTAGGCCTTGGATGCCTTTTCCCTTTCCGTTGGGCCTTGGATGCCTTTTCCCTTTCTGATGGGCCTTGGATGCCTTTTCCTTTTCTGTTAGGCCTTGGATGCCTATTTCAATTCCTCTGAGGCCTTGGATGCCTTTTCCCTTTTCTATTAAGCCTTGGATGCCTTTTCAATTCTTATTAGGCCTGAGAGGCCTTTTCAATTCCTGATAGGCTTTGGATGCCTTTTTAATTCTTGTTAGGCCTTGGATGCCTTTTCCAACTCTGTTAAGCCTTAAATGCCTCATCAAAATTGTCCAAAATTCACCGGCCTGAGAAACCCCTTGTCATGCTTGGAGACAGACACGACATCCCACTCTCCTTCTGCTTTAGCATTTGGTAAGTCAGGTAAGCACTCCAACCCGTCCAAAATGACTCCCTTTTATATTTGTACAATGTTTGTATACAAACAATGCACAAAGAGGGGCAGCTGTCGGACCCCATTTTGTCCGGGTTGGACATATATATTTATTATTCCATATCTGTCATTGACTTTGTATAGAAAATAAAGAGGCGTAACCATTAAAATAAAGGGAGGGAAAAAGACAGTCACAGGTGATGGAAAATCAAATTTGAGAATCAACACCTCCGACCACACTCAATTCTGAGGTCAAATGACGAAGTTATGGTCAAAATAGTGTTCAGACCGCTAATAGCGGTCAAATGATAATTGACTTATAAAACCGCACTCCAAATCAGGTCATGAACCTCACCATCATGATCCTCTCGTCATTGTGAGAATTTTGATATATATATTGGCTATTTAAAAAAAACAAACAAACAAACAAACATGTGTGAACAGTACCCGCGTACTGTTCACAGCCAAAAAATAGTAATCTAAAACTAATACTAAAAAAAAAATCACGTGTGAATAGTACCCACGTACTGTTCACAAGCCCAAAAATATATAAATTTAAAACTAAAAAAAAATAATTTTTTTTAATAAAATAAAATAAAAAAATAATTAATTAATAAATAATAATAAATTCTGACATGTTTGTTTTTTTTGTTTTTTTGTATTTTGTTTTTGAAGAAAAAAACAAAATCAGAAAAAAATAATAATATTTCAAATCTGGGTACTGTTCATAAACAGTACCCGTAAACTATTCATGAACAGTACCGCCGACAGTTTTTTTTGTTTTTTTGTTTTTTTCTTCTCTTCTTCTTTAACTATAAATACCCCTCATTTTTCATCCCAAAAACGAATTTTTTTCCCCAAAAAAAGCCACTTTCCCTCTTCCTTTCTCTTCATTTTCCTTCCCAAAACCCAAATAAAAAAACCTCATATTTCATCCCAAAAGTCCTACGAATTTTTCCAAAAAAAAAAAAGCCTACTCTCTCTTCCTTCCTCTCCACTCTCCTTTCCCAAAACACAAATAAAAAAACATCATTTTTCATCCCAAAAAATCCTACGAAAATTCTCAAAAAAAAAATCATCCTCTCTCATTTTTCAATCTTCAAACAAAAAAAAAACCCAAAAATCATTACATATCTCCCTTCCTTTACAGCAATAAATCAAACCCAATTTTCTCCGATCCCTCCCAAGTTCCGATCCGTCTCCGGCATCGATTTCAAGTTCCGGCCAAGCTCCGGCGAGTTCACAGTTTTCCACTGGACTCGGAGTTTCTTTCAACACTACCGACGCCCACAGGATAGCTCGGACGTGGTGTCGCTGTCAAGATCGATAAAGTCGGTTCCGCTACCCTTTTATTATTACTTATTTTGTGCTATATTGCTAAATTTCGTTTTTTTTGTTTGTTATTTGTGTTTCCTCTTTTCTTTTTTGTTTAGGCGCTGTAATATTATTTTTATCTCTTTGTATTTTTTTTATTTTCTTTTTCTCTTCTTGCTGTATTTTTTACTTTTGTTTGTTTATTTTGTTGTACGTAATTATAATATGTACAAAGCAAAAAAAAAGCAACAAACAAAAAGAGAAAACAAAAAAAAGAGAGACAAAAAAAGAGAGAAGGGATTGTATTTAGTATTCTGATACACACACCACACAATTGTTTAATTTTTGGGTTTAGTTATTTTTATTTCTTTGCTATGTTGCTTGTTTTTATTGTTGTGGTAAAAAAGGTAAAAAATGTTTTTTTAAAACTCAAATCAATAAAAAAATATATGGTTTTATGAGGCATATGTTCCAAAAACAAAAGTGTAAAAATCATTTTTTTAATAATATAGTGATATAAATATATTTTTCTTGTTTTATTAGGTATGTTTTCAAAGCAAAAGATGTAAAAAATAAATAAATTTTAATTCACATAAATAAAATAAAGTGATATAAATGTTTTTTGTGTTATTATGTTAATTTTCCAATATAAAAAAGCAAATGATGTAAAAATATTTTTTTAATTCACATAAATAAAATAAAGTGATATAAATGTTTTTTTGTATTATTATGTTAATTTTCCAATGTAAAAAAGCAAAAGATATAAAAACGTTTTTTTAATTCACATAAATAAAGTAAAGTGATATAAATATTTTTTTTTGTTATTATGTTAGTTTTCCAATATAGAAAAAAAGCAAAAGATGTAAAAACATTTTTTTAAATTCACATAAATAAAATGAAGTGATATAAATATTTTTTTTGTGTTATTATGTTAGTTTTCCAATATAAAAAAAACAAAAGATGTAAAAACATTTTTTTTAATTCACATAAATAGAATACAATGATATAAATGTTTTTTTTTGTGTTATTATGTTAGTTTTCCAATATAAAAACAAGCAAAAGATGTAAAAACGTTTTTAATTCGCATAAATAGAATAAAGTGATATAAATGTTTTTTGTTATTATGTTAAGTTTTCCAATAAAAAAAACAAAAGATGTAAAAACGTTTTTTAATTCACATAAATAGAATAAAGTGTTATAAATAGTTTTCCAATATAAAAAAAAAAACAAACAAACAAACAAAGATGTAAAAAACATTTCATTTTTTAAATAGAAAATAATGGTCATAAGTATAGCATTCTTATATTTATCAAGTACATTTTTCAATACCAAAAATAAAACAAAAATAATAAAAATAACCAAAAGGCTTAGTTAAAAAAAACAAAAACAAAAACAAAAAAAAAGCAAAAGCAAAAAAAAATTGTTTTCAAACCAAATACCAAAAGATTTCATGTTCCATTTAAAAAAAAATAAAAAAACAAAAAAACAAAAAAACAAAACAAAACAAAACAAAACAAAACAAAACAAAAGAAAAACAAAAAAAACAAAACATTTAGGATTTCCTTTAGAAATATATGGTAAAACAATTTTAACCATAACTTTAACAAATAACTTAGTAAAATAAAAGCATAGACTTTCTAGGAAAACTATAGTTCCTTGACCCAATTACAACAGTAAAAATAAATAAAAACCTCCTCCTCCGAAAATAGATACCGAAAGAGCGCTGTAGGGGTGCTAATCCTTCCTTACACGTAACCAACTCCCGAACCCTTCTCTGATAACGCAGACCACACCTTAAACTACTCAAAGTAGAGGGTATCCAACTGTACCCCAAAAACAGTTGGTGGCGACTCTAAATTTCTCACCATTGGTTTAGTTTGTGCCCACCCCAAAAGGGCCCGGACGAAAACCAGTGATGACAGAGAACATGACAGCCCGTCGTCCCTCTGCAGCTCTTCGTCTTCTCCCTGCCACGGAATAACAAGGCAGTTCTGTTGGTGACCCCTCCGACAGCCATGCCCCTGACGTCAGCTCCGCTCACCGATCCTCCCGGATTCGGTCTGTTGCTGCACCCTCCATTTCTCGGGCCTCCCAGCACAGCGTCCGTGCCGAACCCTCCGAGGTTGCGGGGCCATCTCAGCGCAGTGCCCCTAGAGCTGTTTCTTTAGCCCCTTCTGCTGCGGATGTCCCCACCCCCTCCACTTCCGTTGTTGCTGCCGCGGTTGATACCGCCATTGCTGTCGCAATTGCTGATGTCCCGGAATCTATTCCGGAAGCTCCTTTGCCTCCCCTACCTCAACCCCGAGATTACCTTGACCATCTCTCCGCCGACACCTTAACGGACCTTTGGCTCCGTTTCAGCCTTGCCCACACCGCCTCCATTCCTGACACCGATCTCCGGGTGTTTTACACTCGCCATACTCAATCCCCGGAGACCATGATCATCTGGAATTTGGACCAAGGCTTTCTTACGCCGGCCTCCATTCTAGATGTGTCGTTCCCTAACCCCTCCAGCCCGGTCCATGCTGCATAGAGTCCTTCTCCTGCTAAGGCTGGACCTTCTTCTCCTGCTGTTGACATTCCCTTTGTTGACCTATCTGGTCAAAGCGGGTCCGCTGCTCCAGATGCCTCTGCTGCTCCGGATGCCCCTTTTGCTGCTGCTGCTGATACTCCTGCAGACTCCTCTACCCAGCGCACTCCTGCTCCTGTTCATGCGGGGGAGTCCTCCAAAGCTCCAGAGTTGGCCCATGGGCGTGCTTCTTTTGGCACGGTCCACTCCGACGCTGTGCTCTCCGCCCAGCTGGACCGCCACGCCCAAGCTCATAGCGCCCAAATATCCGCCATCACCGCCAAGGTTGATGCTCTTGGTGCCCAACTCCTCTCCGCCCTCACCGACTCCTCCACCTCCATGGAACAGAAGATGGACCTCGTCGCCTCGTCCGTCCACTCCTTGTCTACCTCCTTCGCGGACCTAGCGCACACGATGGCTCGCCCTCCCATTGCTCCCCGGCAATCTGCCAAACCGGGGGAGAGAGTGTCATCTGATCCTTCTGCTCCTCCTGCATCACAAACCTCCACTCGTGCTGAGAAGCAGCCTGCCTCTTCATTACTTCAGGGAGTTCAAATCCCCAAACGTAGCCGCTTCTCTCAGCCAAGCTCCTCGAGTGCAGCTCTTCCTCCATCCTCTCCATCCGCAGCTGACACCTTCCTCCCATCATATGCAGCGTGTGACCCTCTTGATGCGGACGGAAGCGTGCGTAAGGCAATGCTTTCCTATGCTGCGTCTTCTGCCGAGAGAAGATGTCTCTCTGACTTGTACCCCTTCTCCCCGAACGACATTCGGACCCTTTGTTCAGAGAAAGGCCTCTTTACAACAGACGACATTGATAACTTCTCTAGGGCTGCTAAAATGGAGATAAGGCTGTTTTCATCTCTGTACAAGGATGGCCTCTTGTTTGAAGTTCTGCCGTGCTGGAATGAGGGCTATCTTCCCAGTATAGATATCATTCAGTCCTTTATCAAAGGAACTGATGAGGATAGCAAGCCATGGAGAACTCTCTCAACTATCCTCATTCCGTACCGAATCATGTCGCCACATTTCATGATGGCTGTCTTCATAATTCAGTCCAAACAGATGACTCTGATTGATTCTCATCAGATTGTGGAGCAGTATGTAAGAAAGAATCAATGGGAACCACTGTGTCTCAAATTGATCAAGTTGTGAAGAAAGTCGGATTATATGAAAAGTTGGGCATCACTCCTTTAAGACCAACCGAGAAGTCAAGGCGACATTCCGGGCAAGAAGCAAGTGCCACAACAACTGGATGGAGATAGGCTGGAGCCTTTGTCTGTTACTTCATCAAGTCATTCTTAAGTGTGGACAAATCTTGGAGCCAACACACCACTTATACGATGATGCAGACAATGGAGCTTAGAGAGAAAGCAGCAACAATGATCTTCAAGTATAGTAAGCCTTATATACCTTAATGAAAATCTCGTATAAAGGCTGAATTGTATTCTGTTGCTGATAAATGAAAATGGTTGTGATGTGTATTCTGTATGTTATCTTTTTGCACCACTTACCAGATCAGATTACAAAGGGTTTGGGCATATCCATAATTGGGGGAGATTGTTGGATCAAGCCCAGAATTTGGATAATGCTGATAAAGCCCTATGTAATTTGATTTGAGATCTTTTGTGTTTCTTTGATCATTGCAGAAGATAAGTTATTAATCTGGAGATACACTCGTGAGAGCAAAGCTAAGGAGAGGATACATAATCCTGATCCGGACAAGAGTGAGTATCGTCAAACACTTGGTAAATAACCAAGTCACCAATACATACGGAATAAGGAACATTCGTGCGGACTAAGGACTTAAAAGCTATGGATTACGGAATCTGCTCTTAATGCCTCAAACGGACTAAGTCAAACTGATGCGGAGTAAGAATCTTGGTCTACAAGGTCGCACAGAGTAAAAGAATCAACACGGAGCTAAAAAGTTAAGTCTTTCACTCAAATGAACTAAAGTAAAGAAGACACAGAGTAAGGCATCCGAGTCTTTCATACACACGGAATAAGAAAGTACTGATGCAGAATAAGGACCTGAGTCCTTATTCGCACGGAGTAAGGAACTTAGATGCGGAGTAAGGAATCCGGACCACTCACTCATGTGGAGTAAGGATGTGCTAGTACGGAGTAAGCCATCCGATCCTTTAGACTCACACGGAGTAAGAAACTTACATACGGAGTAAGGAACTTACATGCGGAGTAAGGAACTTACATGCGGAGTAAGGAAGCGCTGATACGGAATAAGCACTCCGACCTTCTCATTCATACGGAGTAAGGAAGCTTGGAGTAAGGTTCCAAGCTTCATTAGCTACGGAGTAAGGAAAATTACACCGGACCAAGAAAATGCTGCTTCAACTTAATCGCATTTAAGGTTAACAGCTCCTGGTGTCCCGATGTAAGACAAACTTGTCGAGAACTTGAAGAATCTTACACGTGGATCACCCGGATATGTGGACACAACTTTAATTATATTTGGGAACTCACAAAGGCACTTATACTCTTCAAACCCAAGATCTTGAGCTCTACAAACCGCAGCAGTCAAGGCAGAGAGACTACCGAGGAATAGTTAGTGTTGAACGCATTCTGGAACTACAAGTTCCAAGGTTGTCTTTTAGGAATGTTTTTGTATAAATATTTATACTTGTATATTTAAAGTGTGAGCGAGCCTGAATGAATCCTGTGTATGCACAAGAGTTCAAAGAGATAATATAGGCTAGAGTGTGAATCCTTTTGTAAACAGAGTGTAAAAGAGTCTTGCTTCTATTTTGTTGTATTTATCTTTTGATAATAAAACAAAATACTTCCACTATCTGGTTATCTTCCGCAGTGATTCTATCACTTAACTAGATAAGTGTTTGTGTCATAAGAGAATAAAAAGAGTTTGGATAAGAGCCTATTCACCCCCCTCTAGGCTCCAAGGGACCATCAGCCCCTATCCGTATCCTAGATCGGCGGGAGAAGCTTTTGCGTGGTCGTGCTATCCCTTTGGTTCGCGTGCTGTGGCAGCACCATGGCATTGAGAAGGAGACATGGGAACGTGAGTCCATGATGCGTGAGCAGCACCCAGAGTTGTTCGAGGACGAACAATCTTAAGGGTGGGAGGCGGCTGTAGTGATGTGCTTTCTTGCATTGTTGTTTATGATTTGGTGTATTTGTATTGTCTTTTAGACATGTGTTTATATTTGAGATGTTTTTGAGATTGAGACTTGTGTTTGTGATATGCGGGTATGTGGCATACGCAATGTGATGCTTGTGGTTATGCATATGCGTTGTGATACATGTGGTTATGATTGTGGTGGTGCTTTGTGAGCTTGCGGACGTATGTCCTGTTATACTATGTTTGTTATTCCTCACGGTCCTAGTGGCATGTAGTTTCTTTTCGAGGATGAAAAGTCTTAACGGGGAGAGGTTGTAATGACCCACGTCTTGGGTAGAACAAGCTGGAACAAAGATGAAAAATACCCTGGGTGAACGCTTGGGTCGAAAGGTGGAAGACCCAAAGATTTGGGTCGTAGGGTCGAAGACAGAGGGTCGAAGTTTGAAGGTTTGAGGGTCGAAGGTTTGATCTTCGAGGCCGCATTTCCAGCGAGTCTTTGAGGGAGTGTTTCTACGAGTCTTCGTGGCTTGGTTGTTAGAGAGTGTAATGAGCTCAAGTGGGAGCGTGTAGAGGCTACGTGTGACAATGACCACGTTCGGATTGTGAGTATTTTGTCTTGTGTGGAAGCGGAGTGGTTAGTTCATGTTTTATTTATCAAAACTACGTCATTTTGATGGTGTGTTTCATTTATCAAAACTACGTCATTTTGATGGTGGAATTTCATTTATCAAAACTATCATTTTGATGGTGGGATTTCATTTATCAAAACTACGTCGTTTTGATGGTGGGATTTCATTAATCGAAACTACATCGTTTTGATAAGTGAGGTCTATATAAGGAGGAGCTCTCTTTGTTTTAAGTTTAGGGTTTTTGTTGTCAGCTGCCGTAGCCGTCGTAGAGAGAGAGAGAGAGGGAGATTGAGAGAGAGAGCTCCAGTTTGTGGCTGCCGTTGTCATTCCCGTGGTTGGACGGCGTTAGGCGTGGAGGCAAGAGCATGGAGGATGTTTGAGGTAGGGGTTCTGTCTTTCCTGGTCTGTCCCGGGGTTAGACCCTGTGTAGAAGATTTGTAGAGTTTCTATTGTTATTGCTATAACATTTATATGTAAATTCATATAGGTGTGACCTCCTATATGAATGTTGGCGTTCATTGGCGTCTTGGTGTGATTCTGGCCAGTGCATGTTAGATGTTCAATAAAATGCTGTGTGAAAATGCCTGTGTGTATATACCTAGGACGTGTTTGATAATATGCCTGTGTGGCTGGATTTGTGAGTTTGTGAATGTATGCTTGCTAAGTGTTTGAAGTTATGCCTATGTGACCACGCATGTTAAGTGTTTGATATTATGCCTGTATGACCATGTTGTGCTGCGTGTTTGCTTGAACCCCCGGTGGCTGTGGAAGCCCGGGCATATTTTATTGAACCCGGCGGCTATGGAAGCCCGGGACTATTTCTGTTAGCCTGTGAGGCTGTGGAACTATTTTCCTGAGAGGCGGTTAAACTATTTGCCTGAGAGGCGGTTAAATGATTGGCCTGAAGAGGCAGTTAAATCACTAATAACGTGCATTTATAGCGTTATCCTAGGCCTTATTTAGAGTGTTTTAGAGTATGTTTTGTACCTATTTGCATGATATTTTACACATATTTGCTCTAACCCCTAGGAAGACCCTGTTTGGTGTATAGTGGTACTTTTTGAGTGTTTTTGGCAGGTTTTGGAGCAACATTTTCCCACACACCTTGGCTAGATCACTCATACAATCAAGAGGAAGCTATAGGAAGAAGATGGAAACAAAATGGAGGCAAAATCAAGGTGCACGTGAAAAGACTTTCTCACGTGCATTCTCACGTGCAAGGATTTTATTGCTTAGATGCCTTCTACAACTCAAGAGGAAGCTTTGGAGCAAATTTGGGATGATTTGGAGCTGCACGTGAAAAGGCTCTTCTCACGTGCATTCTCGCGAGCAGGCATTTTGGAGCTCCAAATGATGTGTTTTGTTGTTTTACTCATTTTCTTCTAAAGAACTGGTGTCAAATTTGGTGTAGATTGAGTGTTATTGAGCCTAGAACGTTGAATAGTGTCATTAACCAAAACGACGTCATTTTGGCTACGACCACATTTATAATTAGGGCACACCTTTTGTAACCCTAATTTGGCCCACCAAATCCTATAAATAGGGGTCTTTGGAGGCATTGTAAAGCATCTTGAGGGAGAGAATCCGATCTGAGTTCTGAAAAAGAGCTATAGCCATTGCTAAAAAATCGGATTGTCCTTGGCAAGGAGTGATTTTGGGCAGGAGATGCCGGAGTCTTTAGAGGCTGGAGTCCTGGTTCATCTTTGGGTCTTCCTTTATTGTCTTGGTACTGTAATCATGTTCTTTCTTGTAATTGTTATTGCTTTTGTCATGATTTGGAGTAGTTTTGTTAGTCTAGGGGAGCAATGTAGCCCCCAATAAATTGTATTCAGTTTGGTTATGGTTGTTCAATAAAATAAAATTCAGTTCTTGTTTAATTCACTTGCTTGAATGGAAATGCCTGGTTTATGCATAATTAGGTAATCTTAGCCCTTGTCTAGGGTGGAACACTAGTGAATTAGATTTAATATTGTATGATGGACCAAGTCTGCAACTATTAGATTGTTTATCTACCTTGATCACTTTTATTCACATGGACCAAATGGGATAAAAGCCTTAGATCTATCTTAGCATGGACCAAATGTAAGATAGGTAGAAGATAATCAACATGAACATAAACTACAACATAAATCAAGAACAAGAGCCATAACCAGACTATTACAATCGATTGGGTGGTAAACATTGTGACCCTAGATCCTTTATCACTGAAATTTCTATACCAATAGCTTGCCAACATTCTGATTTAATCATTTTTCGTTCAAACTATTTGTACAACAAAAATCAATTGTCCAGACATAAAATCAACTTATTAGCTTAGTGCTTGCTGCTTAACAGCATTAGCTACCTCCCTATGGGTTCGACAACCGGAGTCTTAATACTCCATTTTATTACTTGACTAGTGCACTTGCTGCAAAACCTATAGACACAATTTTATACGGGTCAAGTTTTTGCAAGATTATTGGATATCCCCGTGGAAAACAAAATGAAGATCTATTTACCGGAGCCCAGAAGATCATGTCGAAGGGCCTTTGCTGAGATTATGGGAAAGCCAGTATGGGACTCACAGGATGTCGTGAGTGCTACACCGAGACTCAGGACCACGTCCTGGCCAAATCTCAAAGGGGTCCAGCTATTGTGCCTGGCCCATATCTCAGCTCAGTCTCAAACAGACCAACAGAACAGTATAGCATTACATCTCAACATGTAAACTCAGCACAGCATTTACACTTAATTTCAGAGGGACCAACATGGTCAGATACAAGCCACACACATCAGCCTCATAGGCTTAAAATCAAATATAAGTCAAACACAGTACACACCAGTCACGCAGGTATATCATCAGACACCCATATACAAGGTCTCACGGGCATTATATTGAATACATGGCATGCAGGCCTCACAGACATTTCATCAAATACATAGTGTGCAGGCCTCATAGACATTTCATCAAACACATGGTGGGCATAAACAAACCCAGAAAATCCTCAGGCCAAATTTAACATCAAAATCAACAGAACATGCCACTGAAGGCCAACATCCATATAGGAGATCACACCTATATGGATTTACATATATATATATATAGGTGAATATCCTAGAACAGAGGAGAGTTAGGAAGAACATGAATCCCTACCTCAGGCTCTTGTCCTATCCTCTATGCTAGACACCTTCCAACGATGCGAACCACCACGGCAACTGCTCGGAGATCCTCTCTCTCTCTCTCTCTCTCTCTCTTTGGCAGCAGCTGCATCAAAGAAGAACACAAGAACCCTAAACTCAAACTCAAGTCCTCATTATATAGACATTACCCACATCAAAACGACATAGTTTTGACTAAGTAAATCCCAGGATCAAAACGACGTAGTTTTGATCACACAAGTTAGCACCTTTCCGCACCCATATAGGCCAAAATACTCAGAATTTCAACATGGTCCTTTGGAGAAAGATCATTAGAATGTCAAAACCAAGGGAACCATGCAAAAATATGGCTGCACGCCAATTTAAACGTGAATTCCCCAATTCACGTGCAACTCCAAATGCACTCCAAATGCGCTCAAACTTCACCCCTAGCCTCCTTGCATCATGTAGAAGACAACCACACTTGCACGTGAAATGGACCCATTTCACGTGCACCTCACATACACGTCCATTTGGCCTGAAACTTCTGTGGTAGATAGAGGACATCATTCTAAGCATCTTTCCTTTTGCACGTGAATTCATTTGAGCCCATTCACTAGGTCAAAATCTAGAAAAAACTCTACTCAGAAGGCAAAACTGTGACTAACTCAAGGTACGGGTCCTTACAGATTAGGCCTGACAGCTCAAGGGATTCGGAAACCCCTGACCATCCGAGAAAATACCGAAAAGTTTGGGCTAGGCTACGTCCCTACAAAAGCTGACAGACAGAGGGAAGCTATCAAGAAGAGGGAAGTCAGGATGGCAAGATTGCAGAAAAGGCCAGTACAAGAAGAAAGGAGAAGCTTTCCCCCTTTGAATGTTACATTCTGAAGTGGAGGGTTTATCCAGAAGAGCCAACCTGAGCCCAAGACGGGGACTATAGCCGTATTGGACACAAATGAGCATGCACCAAGCGAGATGGTTCAGTTAGTGCGAGTGGATCCCAACCAGCCATTGAACAATTGGACCAGTGTGGACCTCCCCATAATGTAATGCTTACGGGTCATTGGGATTTAATGTATTCTATTTTAATGTACTTTGAAGTTGTGAACATTTGTTTTTCCTTAAACCTTCCAATAAAATGTGTTTTTCAAATCTTTCATGGTGCATTCCATTCATCACATATGCATATCACATTTGGTTACCAACTTGTCATTCTCTTATAAGCAGGTATTACAATGTCAATGAAAACCTAGTATGCGAAAGCGAAACGAGATGCCAAAGGTTTGACCAAAGTCCAAACTGGGAGCAACCCGTATTTGAAGCTGATGAGAATGAGATAGAAGAGACACCTGAGCTACCAGGGGAGATTATACGCCTATTGGAAAGGGAAGACCATTTATCCGTTCCAAGTGAAGACCCAGTAGAAACAGTGAATTTGGGGACGACAGCCAAACCAAAAGAATTGAGGGTGGGGTCTTTGATAGCTACCAACATCAGGAGGAAGTTAATCGAGCTGTTAAGAAGCTACATCGACATTTTTGCATGGTCATACCAAGATATGCCCGGATTAGACACAGATATAGTGCAACATCACATACCCGTGAAGCCAGTACAGCAGAAATTGCGAAGAATAAGGCCAGAGATGATACTAAAGATTAAAGAAGAAGTCAAAAAGCAATGGGATGCAGGTTTCCTAAGTGTCTCCCACTATCCAGAATGGGTCGCTAATGTTGTACCAGTACCAAAGAAAGGAGGCAAAGTACGCATGTGTGTCGACTATAGAGATCTGAATTGGGCCATCCGAAAGACAACTTCCCGTTTCCTCATACTGATACCTTAGTGGATAATACAGCAAAACATGCCCTATTCTCCTTCATGGATGGTTTCTCGGGCTATAATCAAATTTGTATGGCCCCCGAACACAAAGAGAGGACCACATTCACGACACTTTGGGGCACTTTTTGCTATAATGTGATGCCTTTTGGTCTGAGGAATGCAGGGGCAACTTATCAGCGAGCCATGGTGACCTTATTCCACGACATGATGCATAAGGAAATCGAAGTATATGTGGACGACATGATAGCCAAATCACGAAGCATTGAAGATCATATCGAAGTACTCCGCAAGCTCTTCAACAGGCTACGGAAATATCAACTGAAATTGAATCCCGAAAAGTGCACTTTCGGAGCCATGTCGGGAAAATTGTTGGGTTTCATTGTGAGCCAAAAAGGAGTTGAAATCGTTCCAGATAAAGTTCGAGCTATCCAAGAGATGCCACCACCACGGACCATCAAGGAGGTTAAAGGATTCCTAGGGCGACTGAATTACATTGCCCGATTTATCTCTCAGTTGACTGCCACATGTGAACCCATTTTCAAGACTTTACGAAAGAACAACCCGGAAATTTGGAATGACAAATGTCAAGAAGCTTTTGACGAGATCAAACAATACCTGTCTAATCCACCTATTTTGGTACCACTAGTACTGGATAGACCTTTGATCTTATACTTGACCGTTCAGGAGTCAGCGATGGGTTGTGTCTTGGGGCAACACGATTCTATAGGCAAGAAGGAGAAGGCCATTTATTACCTCAGCAAGAAGTTCACTATTAATGAAGAAAACTACACACCCTTGGAGAAGACGTGTTATGCTCTTGTCTGGATAACAAGAAGATTGAGGCAATACACTCTTTATCATACTACTTGGCTGATTTCAAGGCATGATCCGCTCAAATATCTCTTGGAAAAACCATCCATTTCTGGAAGAATCGCCAAGTGGCAGTTGATCCTATCGGAGTACGATATCATCTACATACCTCAAAAAGCCATAAAAGGAAGTGCAATAGCCGACTATCTGGCAGATAGAGCGCTGGAAGACTTTGAGCCCATGACAATTGGCTTCCTAGATGAGCACATCAATATCATTTCATCCGAAGTATCAGACATATGGACGATGTGGTTCGATGGAGCCTCCAATCTTCTAGGTCACGGTGTTGGGGCCATCTTGATATCCCCAAAAGGCGAACATTTTCCCATAGCGGCAAAGCTAACCTTCCCTTGTACAAACAATGTAGTAGAATATGAGGCTTGTGTGATGGGACTTCAAGAAGCCATTAACAAAGGAATCAAAAAACTACGAGTGTTCGGCGATTCGGCACTCATCATTTTTCAAGTAAGGGGTGAATGGGAGACTCGAAACCATAAATTAATCCCATATCGGAAGCACGTTGCAGAGTTAGCAGAGCAATTCGAAGACATCACGTTTGAGCAGATGCCCAGGGAATACAATCAGCTCCCTGACGCGCTAGCAACTCTAGCCTCCCTCCTTCGGCTAGACACAAAGTTGAAAGTTCAGTCTTTTGATATCCGCATACAAGATGCTCCTGCACATTGCCTGGCCATTGACGAAAATACCAGAGAAAAGCCCTGGTACAATGATATCAAACAATACTTGCTTAAACAAGAGTATCCAGCTGAGGCCTCTGAGTCTGATAAAAGAAATATCCGAAGGTCGGCATCCAACTATTATCTTGATGGCTCGATTCTGTACAAGAGAAACCATGACATGGTGTTATTGCGGTGTGTGGCAAAAGAAGAATTGACACAAATAATGAAAGAAGTGCACGAAGGGGAATGTGGTTCACATGCAAACGGACATGCATTAACAAGACAAATCATGCGAATGGGCTATTATTGGGTCACCATGGAAAAAGATTGCTTTGAATATGTGCGCAAATGCCTCAAGTGTCAAATTTATGGCGATAAGATCCAAGTGCTGCTGTCCAAACTACACGTGATGGTTTCCCCGTGGCCGTTCTCGCTTTGGGGCATTGACGTTATCAGACCAATATCTCCAAAAGCTTCTAATGGTCATCGTTTCATTTTGGTAGCCATTGATTACTTCACCAAGTGGGTAGAAGCAGCATCATATGCTAATGTCACACAGGCTGTGGTACTTCGATTTATGCGGAACAACATCATATGCCGATATGGGCTTCCCGAGCACATCATAACGGACAATGTTGCCAATTTAAACAGTCGAATGATAGGGAGGTTGTGTGAAACATATAAAATTCAACACCGCAACTCGACCCCCTATCGCCCAAATATGAATGGAGCAGTCGAGGCAGCCAACAAGAACATTAAGAACATTATCAGAAAAATGAGTATAACATACAAAGATTGGCACAAGAAGCTACCATACGCTTTGCATGCTTATCGTACCTCAGTGCGTACATCGACCGGGGCAACTCCATTTTCTTTGGTCTACGGCATGGAAGCAGTTCTACCGGTCGAAGTGGAGATACCTTCCCTCCGAGTACTTAAGGATACTCAGCTCGAAGAAGCAGAATGGGCCCAAAGTCATTACGACCAGTTGAATTTAATTGAGGGCAAGCGCCAGCAGCGGTTGCCAGGAGGACAGCAGTATCAACAAGAGAATGATGAACAATTACAATAAAAAGGTGAAGCCCAGAAGCTTTCAAGAGGGTGATCTTGTCCTCAAAAAGATCTTACCAATTCAACACGACCATAGAGGCAAGTGGACTCCCAATTATGAAGGCCCATATGTTGTGAAAAAAGCATTCTCAGGAGGCGCATTGATCCTTGCCAAAATGGACGGAGATGAGCTTCCTAATCCAGTGAATAGTGACACCGTCAAAAAGTTTTATGCTTAATTGTCATACCTCCCAACAATCCCTGTAATGAGCGAACTTGGTGAAAACCTGAAAGGGCACCAAGGGTAAAATACAAAGCTCCAACAAAAGATAAAAAAAACAAAGGCGGACTTGGTGAAAACCTGAAAGGGCACCAAGGGTAAAATACAAAGCCAACAATAAATTTTGAAGGGTGAAACCAGTCATAAACTGAAAGGATCAGGACCACAACAAATAGGGTCCGTTGCAAGCAGTAAAGACAACATCATCCAAAAACAGCGACTGCAAACAGTGGAAGACTTGGTCAAACCTGCGGCACGCTCGAATCAAATTTGTACATTATGCTTTTAAAGACTTGCGATTCTGTTTATCAGATTATAACAATAGGACACTTTTTATGATATAAATATGTTTTGTGGAATTAAACCAGCAAAAATCTTTTTTATCTCTTTAATCATGTTACATCGTCTTCATTTCACATTTAAGTAGAACATCTTAAATCCCCAGTAAAGCTCTTCTAGCATTGCCTTATGAGTAGGGCCAAGCTTAAAATCCCCAAACAACTTAAGGCCCCCAACTCGGAGTACTCATATCTCCACAAAATATCACTATCCCCAAAGAAGCCATCAAGTCAAGCTCCTCAATATGGCGAAGCTCAATTTAACAGACCCTTCATGCACAAAAGGGAGTTCCCCAGCAAAGACAGAACGGACTCCCCAGCCAAAGAGAACATTGTTCCCCGACAAGTTGAATGTTAGCCAACCACTCCAACAATATTGAGATAAATCTCTAGCCCTGGTCAAACCCTTAGTAATACATCACATTGCATTCGGTGCACACATCGCATTGCATCACATTGTATCATATTTCACCACAAGTTGAGGTTTATGCATCCCCGCATACAGCACATTGCATTCCATTCATCATTGGCATACATTCAACATACTCTGTAATTGCAGGAATGTTGCCGCCTCTGGAGATCCTAGGAGCTCATACTCAGCAAACTTCTCTTTAAGCTATCCTAGCTTTCTTTGTTCAACTGTACACCTCTTCCCTTGTAATTTCCTTAAAGTCTAAACGCATCCTTTTGGAGATTGACAAACTTTTCCCCTTTTGGGTCACCTCGTAGAGCGATCTCGTTGAGTGAACTCGTAGAGGGAGCTTAAATTGGGTTACTTCCCAAACTCACCAATTCCTTAAAGCATTTCCCCAAATACCATTTGATGTCTCTAACAAGTCTTCCCAATTTAAGCCTATCGTTGCTATGGGCTTTCCATTTTCAATTCAAGCCTATCGTTGTTGTGGGCTATCCATTTTTTAGTTCAAGCCTATCGTTGCTGTGGGCTATTTATTTTCAATTCAAGCCTGTCGTTGCTGTGGGCTATCAATTTTCAATTCAAGCCTATCGTTGCCGTGGGCTATCCGTTTTCAATTCAAGCCTATCGTTGCTGTGATCTATCCGTTTTTAATTCAAGCCTATCGTTGCTGTGGGCTATCCATTTTCAGTTCAAGCCTATCGTTGTTGTGGACCTTTTAATTTTTAGTTCACACCCATCATTGTTGTGGGCCTTTTCTATTTTTCAATTCGAGCCTATCGTTGCTGTGGGCCTTTCACCTTTTAGTTCACACCCATCATTGTTGTGGGCGTTTTCTCTTTTCAAGCTTGTCATTGTTGTAGGTTTTCAATCTCCAGTATCAGGCGGTCTTAGATGCCTCATCAAAGTATTATCCAAGCCCACCGGTTTGTGAAGCCCCTTTTCCCTCTCGGGGAGAGACCCAACCGTCGCACTTCTTCCTCTAGGTAAGTCAAGTGAGTGCTCCAACCCGTCCAAAATGACTCTCTTTCATCTTTGAACGTTATTTGTATACAAACAGTGCACAAAGAGGGGCAGCTGTTGGACCCCATTTTGTCCGGGTTGGACATACTAACCCCATTTTGATATACCTTTCTGCCCATGCCATATACCTTGTTGAACAGGTCCACAATGATCCCATACTTCCAAGGAATGGTCTACCCCAATGTGCATGAGATGGACACAATTGACACGGATGGGGGAGACCAAAATTAATTATGGCCAAAACAACTTCGTTGGAAAAGTCAAAACATGCCAAAAGACGGTCAATGCCCCTGGTCAAAGGGCCCGAAAATGTGACCATGTGAGATTCACAAAAATGACTATTCAGGCGAATACGAGGCTTCCCAAACAATCTCCCAAAGTTTGTCCGTTTTAGCAGTTTTGGTGGGGGTAAAAAGGTAATTAAAAGTTTTTTAAAAAAAAAACTTCGGGGTTGAACGTTGATCGTTAACTGTTGACCTGCCGACACTTCGACCCATTGACCCCGAAGCTCGAAGCCTCGAAGCCCCGAAGCTCGAAACCCCGAAGTCCCGAAGCTCGAAGCCCCGAAGCCTCGAAGCCCCATTGACCTGCTGATTCCTGACCTTCGACCCTTCGACCCTCGAAGCCTCGCTGCCGACACTTCGACCCGCGACTTACGACGCCGACCCGCGGCACCCGTACGTCTCCCACCTTCGACCCTTCGACCCTCGAAGCCTCGCTGCCGACACTTCGACCCGCGACTTATGACGCCGACTTGTGACGCTGACCCGCAGCACCCGTACGCCTTCCATCGTTGATCGAAGCTTCGACCCTGCCGATACTTCGACCAGCTGACGCTCCGACCTGCCGACACTTCGAACCTCTGACCCCTTTTTGCCTTCGCTGATTTTTCTCGCTAGCTTCCTCGCTGGCTTATTTTTCTCGCTGGCTTCATGAGACCCGTCTTCTGCGCTGGCCATCAGACAAGGAATCATTTCTCAACAACCCTGTCAGTCACATGTGCTAAAATACAAACTCAAAAGGCAATCACGAGCTCCCCTTTTTCCGCATAGGCTGTCCACCCGACTAAGAATTGATCTACAAATAATAATGCACCCGACAAAACAATTAATGCTGCAATTAATGACAGTCCAGCCAAAATTTTCTGCAGCCCTTTAAGATGCATTCGACCGTCCTTGCGCAGAGGCCAGGGGGGATCGTTGAAAAAAAAGACTGACTCGTTGAAAACAGTTCTGGTGGATATAAAAAAAAAGAGAGAGAGAGATCATTGAAGAAGAAAGAAAGGAGAGAAACTCAAAAACCAGCCTCATCATCATCAGAAAATGCCCCAGCCTCATCATCAAAAAAACGCCCCAGCTTCCTCCTTGCAAACCCAGACAAAAGAAACACAGAATCCTAGAATCATCATCATAAGAGATCACTCGTCCACTCCTTGCCAACTCGAACTTCAGCCCTCTCTTTCTCTTACACCCACTCCAGCCCTCTTATCTCCAAATACCAGGGAAGTCTCTTCATAAGTCCCACTGTCAGATCTGTCGATTCTGAGTCGAGCAAGTGACTATCAGCGCCGGCGGGAGCTCAAGCAGAAGATTGGCGTTGCAAAGCTTCAATGTCAGTTTAGCCCTTATCTTTTCACTACTTTTCCAGCTTATTTGTATCTATATTTGGTGTAATTGTTTTTTTTTTTTTGCTAGTTTTCGTTTTGAGCTTATCTATATTTGATGTAATTACTTTTTAGCCTTTTTCATTGTATTTTCCTGTATTTCTTCCTATGTGTATGTTGTAATATGTAAAGTATTGTAAAAAGAAAAAAAACAAAAAAAGAAGAAAGAAAGAAAAGAAAAAAGGAGAGAGCAAAGGGAGAAGATGAAAAACAAGAAAAGAAAAAAAGAGTGATTTTATTTTTTCTTTCGTGGATGTCACACTCACAAACTCCACATCTATTTTGATATATATGTATTTTCAATTGTTGATGAAACGCATAGATTTAGGTTCGAAGCTTTAAAAAAAAAAACAAAACAAAAAAAACAAAACACACAAAAAGGGAATAACAAAATGTTTTCCACAAAAATATTTTCCAAAACGTTTTCAATAAATAATTTTCAAAATGTTTTCAAAAAACATCTCCTAAAAAAAACCAACAAAAAAAAACAAAACGTTTTGCTATAAAATGTTTTCCAAATCTCTTCAACAATATGTTTTGAAAATGTTTTAATAAAATGTTTTCCAAAATGTCTTCCAACCAAAAATAAACCAAAAAAATAATAAAACAAACACAAAAAAAATGTATGTTCTAACCCAAACCAAAAAAAGAAAAATAAAAAAAATATTTTTTAGGACTTCAATATCCAAAAGTAAAACAAAAAAAAAAAGCCAAAACCAATCCCTAGGATCTCATTCTCCACTTCACACAAAAACCCAAATCTTTTAGGATTCCTTTTAGAAATTTAGGGTAAATCAATTTTAACCATAACTTTGACAAATAACTTAGTCAAATAAAAATCATAGACCTTTTAGGAAATTTAACCTGATCCACAAGAAGATAAATAAAAAACCTCCTCCTCCTAAATTAGATACCGAAAGGGCACTGTAGGGGTGCTAATCCTTCCCTACACGTAACCAACTCCCGAACCCATCTCTGATAACGCAGACCACACACTTGAAACTATCCAAAGTAGAGGGTATCCAACTGTACCCCAAAAATAGTTGGTGGCGACTTTAAAATTTCTCACCATTGGTTTAGTTTGAGCTCACCCCAAAAGGGCCCAGACGAAAACCAGTGATGACAATGGCTGTCTCTCTTTTTTTTTCACGAACAGGCCTCTCTCCCTTCTTTTTTTTCTCACGTACCTCCTCTCTCCGCAGGGACAGAAGACTGCATCTTAAAGTGTTGGCAGAATTTTTTTTGGCTGGACTGTCATTAATTGCAGCATTTAATGATGTATTATTGATTCCTTCATTTTCGTCCAGGTCTTGTGCAATTTGTCGGGTGGACAACTTGTGCGGAAAACAGGGCAGCTCGTGATTCCCTTTTGAGTTTGTATTTTAGCACATGTGACTGACAGGTCATTTGAAAAATAATTTTGTCAGATGGCCAGCGCAGAAGATGGGTCTCGTGAATAACCAGCGAGAAACGCCAACCAGCGAAGGTCAAGGGGTCAGACGCTCGAAGTGTCGGCAGGTCAAAGTGTTAGCAGGGTCGAAGCTGCGATGGGTCGAAATTTCGGTGGGGCGAAAGTCAACGGTCAATGGGTCGAAGTGTCGGCAGGTCGAAGGTCAACGGTCAACGGGTCGAAGGGTCGAAGGTTGGTGGTTGACAGGATTCGAGGGTCCGTGGGTCGTAGGTCAGTTCGAAGGTTCGCAGATCCGTGGGTCGTAGGTCAAGGTTCGAAGGTTCGCAGATCAGGGTCGAAGGGTCGAAGGTCGGAGTGTCGGCAGCGGGGCTTTGAGGCTTCGAGAGTTAGGGGGTTGAAGGGCCGAAGGGCGAGTCGAAGGTCGGAGTGTCGTAGGTCAAAGGCTTATAGGCTTCGCGTGTCCAGGGTCGAAGGTTAGAGTGTCGGCAGCGGGGCTTCGAGGCTTCGAGGCTTCGAGAGTTAGGGGGTTGAAGGGCCGAAGGGCAAGTCGAAGGTCGGAGTGTTAGCAGGTCAACGGTCTGTAGACTTCGCGTGTCCAGGGTCGAAGGGTCGAAGGTCAGAGTGTCGGCAGCGGGGCTTTGAGGCTTCAACTCTTCAAGGCTTCGAGGCTTCGAGGCTTCGATGCTTCGAAGCTTCGAGGCTTCGTGGCTTCGAGGCTTCGAATGTCAATGGGTCGAGGTGGAGAGTCGAAGGTCGGAGTGTCGGCAGGTCAACGGTCAATGGTTAACGATCAACGGTCAACCTCGAACTTTTAATTACCTTTTTACCCTTACCCACAATGCCGAAATGGACGACCTTTTAGGGATTGTTTGGGAAGACCCGTATTCGCCTACATAGACATTTTGGAGAGTTTTGCATGATCACATTTTCGGGCCCTTTGACCAGGGGCATTGACCATCTTTTTGTAAGTTTGACTTTTTCTGACGAAAATTGTTTTGGCCATAACTTCTTCATTTTAAGTCCGATTTGAGCTCGGTCAAGTGCGTTGGTCTCCAATTTTCATCCTCCATCACCTGGTGTTGGTCTTGGGGCGCTTCAAGGACTTGTAGCAGAAGTCATTAATTTTGGACTCCCCCGTCCGTGTCAATTATATCCATCTCGTGTAAATTGGGGCTAACATCAATTCCGAACCATTCCTTGGAAGTATGGGATCATTGTGAACCTGTTCAACAAGGTATATGGCATGGGTAGAAAGGAATATCAAATGGGGTTAGTATGTCCAACCCGGACAAAATGGGGTCCAACAACTGCCCCTCTTTGTGCACTGTTTGTATACAAACAGTGGACAAAGATAAAAGGGAGTCATTTTGGACGGGTTGGAGCACTTACGATGTAAAGATATGGGAGATTGAAAGCCTACGATGTAAAGATATGGGAGATTGAAAGCCTACAACAATGACAGGCTTGAACTGAAAAAAGAGAGCCTTCGGCAACGATAGACTTTGGTTAAAAAATGAAAAGCCCGCAGCAATGATAGGCTTGAACTGAAAAGTGAAAAGGCCCACAAAAATGGTGGGCGTGAACTGAAAAGTGAAAAGGCCCACAAAAATGGTGGGCGTGAACTAAAAATTGAAAGGCCCATAGCAACGATAGGCTCGAATTGAAAATGGATAGCCCACAGCAACGATAGGCTTGAATTGAAAATGAATAGCCCACAGCAACGATAGGCTTGAACTGAAAAATGTAAAAGGCCCACAACAATGATGGGCATGAACTAAAAATTGAAAGGCCCACAGCAACGATAGGCTCGAATTGAAAATGGATAGCCCACAGCAACGATAGGCTTGAATTGAAAATGGATAGCCCACAGCAACGATAGGCTTGAATTGAAAATGGAAAAGCCCACAGCAACGATAGGCGTAAACTGAAAATAGAAAAGCCCACAGCAACGATAGGCTTAGATTGAAAATGGAAAAGCCCACAGCAACGTTAGGCTTAAACTAAAAAATGGAAAGCCCACAGCAACGATAGGCTTGAATTGAAAATGGAAAAGCCCACAGCAATGATAGGCTTAAACTGGAAATGGAAAAGCCTACAACAACGATAGGCGTAAACTAAAAATGGAAAAGCCCACAGCAACGACAGGCTTAGATTGGAAATGGAAAAGCCCACAGTGACATTAGGCTTAAACTGGAAAATGGAAAGCCCACAGCAACGATAGGCTTAAATTGAAAATGAAAAACCCACATCAATGATAGGGTTAAATTGAAAATGGAAAAGCCTACAGCAACAATAGGCTTAAATTGACAATAGGAAAGCCCACAACAACGATAGGCTTGAATTGGAAAAGAAAAGCCCACAGCAACAATAGGCTTAATCTGGAAAGACTTGTTGGAGACATGAATTGGTATTTGGGGAAATGCTTTAAGGAATTGGTGAGTTTGGGAAGTAACCCAATTTGGGCTCCCTCTACGAGTTCACTCAAGGAGATCGCTCTACAAGGTGACCCAAAAGGGGAAAAAGTTTGTCAAGTGCCAAAAGGAAGTATTTAGAGCTTGGGGGAAATTGCAAAGAAAGAGTTGCGGAATTGAACAAAGAAAGCTAGGATAGCTTGGTGAGAAGCTTGCTGAGTATGAGCTCGGATCTTTAGAGGCAGCAACATTCTTGAAATTACAGAGTATGCTGAATGTATGCAAATGATGCATGGAATACAATGTGATGTATGCGGGGATGCATGGTGACATGTATGGTTAATGACCCAATATGAGCTGGGGATTTATCTCCCTACTGCTGGAGAGTTTAGATGACATCCAACTTGTTGGGGACAATGTTCTCTTTGGATGGAGAGTCCGTCCTGTCTTTGCTAGGGAACTCCCTCTTTTATGGATGGAGGGTTTGTTTGACTTAGTTTCACTCCATTGAGGAGCTTAATTTGAGAGCTTCTCTGGGGATAGTGATATTTTATGGAGGTATGAGTATTCTGAATTGGGGGACTTAATTTGTTTGGGGATTTTGAGCTTGGCCCTACTCATAAGGCAATGCTAGAAGAGCTTACTGGGGATTTAAGATGTTCTACTTAAATGTGATGTAACATGATTAAAGAGATAAAAAAGATTTTTGCTGGTTTAATTTCACAAAACATATTTATATCATAAAAAGTGTCCTATTGTTATAATCTGATAAACAGAATCACAAGTCTTTAAAAGTATAATGTACAAATTTGATTCGAGTGTGCCGCAGGTTTGACCAAGTCTTCCACTGTTTGCAGCCGCTATTTTTAGATGATGTTGTCTCTACTGCTTGCAACGGACCCTATTTGTTGTGGTCCTGATCCTTTCAGTTTTTGACTGAACTAATTTCACCCTTTCAAGATTTATTATTGGCTTTGTATTTTACCCTTGGTGCCCTTTCAGGTTTTCACCAAGTCCGCCTTTGTTTTCTTTTTTGTCTTTTGTTAGAGCTTTGTATTTTACCCTTGGTGCCCTTTCGGGTTTTCACCAAGTCCGCTCATTGCAGAATGAGAATCTTGTGGGGAGGTATGAGAGTTAAGCATAAAACTTTTTGACGGCGTCGCTATTCACTGGATTAGGAAGCTCATCTCCGTCCATTTTGGCAAGGATCAATGCACCTCCCGAGAATGCTTTTTTCACAACATATGGGCCTTTATAATTGGGAGTCCACTTGCCTCTATGGTCGTGTTGAATTGGCAAGATCTTTTTGAGGACAAGATCACCCTCTTGAAAGCTCCTGGGTTTAACCTTTTTATTGTAATTGTTCATCATTCTCTGTTGATATAGTTGTCCTCTGCAAACTGCTGCCAAGCGCTTGCCCTCAATTAAATTCAACTGCTCATAACGACTTTGGGCCCATTCTGCTTCTTCGAGCTGAATATCCTTAAGTACTCGGAGGGAAGGTATCTCCACTTCGACCGGTAGAACTGCTTCCATGCCGTAGACCAAAGAAAATGGAGTTGCCCCGGTCGATGTACACACTGAGGTACAATAAGCATGCAAAGCGTATGGTAGCTTCTCGTGCCAATCTTTGTATGTTTCAGTCATCTTTCTGATAATGTTCTTGATGTTCTTGTTGGCGGCCTCGACTGCTCCATTCATCTTTGGGCGATAGGGGGTCGAGTTGCGGTGTTGAATTTTGTATGTTTCACACAACCTCCCTATCATCCGACTGTTCAAATTGGCAGCATTGTCCGTTATGATCTGCTCGAGAAGCCCATATCGGCATATGATGTTATTCCGCATAAATTGAAGTACCACAGCCTGTGTGACATTAGCATATGATGCTGCTTCTACCCACTTGGTGAAGTAATCAATCGCTACCAAAATGAAACGATGACCATTAGAAGCTTTTGGAGATATTGGTCCGATAACGTCAATGCCCCAAAGCGAGAACGGCCACGGGGAAACCATCACGTGTAGTTTGGACGGCGGTACTTGGATTTTATCGCCATAAATTTGACACTTAAGGCATTTGCGCACATATTCAATGCAATCCTTTTTCATGGTGACCCAATAATAGCCCATTCACATGATTTGTCTTGTTAATGCATGTCCATTTGCATGTGAACCACATTCCCCTTCGTGCACTTCTTCCATTATTTGTGTTCATTCTTCTTTTGCCACACACCGCAATAATACCATGTCATGGTTTCTTTTATACAGAACGGGACCATCAAGATAGTAGTTGGACGCTGACCTTCGGATATTTCTTTTATCAGATTCAGAGGCCTCTGTTGGGTATTCTTGCTTAAGCAAATACTGTTTGACGTCGTCAAACTAACGTTTTTCTTCAGTATTTCCTTCAATGGCCATGCAATGTGCAGGAGCATCTTGTATACAAATACCGAAAGACTGAACTTCCAACTTTGTGTCTAGCCGAAGGAGGGAGGCTAGAGTTGCTAGCGCGTCAGGGAGCTGATTGTATTCCCTGGGCATATGCTCAAACGTGATGTCTTCGAATTGCTCGGCTAACTCTGCAACGTGCTTCCGATATGGGATTAATTTGTAGTTTCGAGTCTCCCATTCACCCCTTACTTGAAAAATGATGAGTGCCGAATCGCCGAACACTCGTAATTTTTTGATTCCTTTGTTAATGGCTTCTTGAAGTCCCATCACACAAGCCTCATATTCTGCTACATTGTCTGTACAAGGGAAGGTTAGCTTTGCCGCTATGGGAAAATGTTCACCTTTTGGGGATATCAGGATGGCCCCAACACCGTGACCTAGAAGATTGGAGGCTCCATCGAACCACATCGTCCATATGTCTGATACTTCGGATGAAATGATGTTGATGTGCTCATCTGGGAAGCCAATTGTCATGGGCTCAAAGTCTTCCAGCACTCTATCTTCCAGATAGTCGGCTATCGCACTTCCTTTTATGGCTTTTTGAGGTACGTAGATGATATCGTACTCCGATAGGATCAACTACCACTTGGCGATTCTTCCAGAAATGGATGGCTTTTCCAAGAGATATTTGAGCGGATCATGCCTTGAAATCAGCCAGGTAGTATGATAAAGAGTGTATTGCCTCAATCTTCTTGTTATCCAGACAAGAGCACAACACGTCTTCTCCAAGGGTGTGTAGTTTTCTTCATTGACGGTGAACTTCTTGCTGAGGTAATAAATGTCTTGCTCCTTTTTGCCTGTAGAATCGTGTTGCCCCAAGACATAACCCATCGCTGACTCCTGAACGGTTAAGTATAAGATCAGAGGTCTATCCGGTACTGGTGGGACCCGAATAGGTGGATTAGACAGGTATTGTTTGACCTTGTCAAAAGCTTCTTGACACTTGTCATTCCAAATTTCGAGGTTGTTCTTCCATAAAGTCTTGAAAATGGGTTTGCATGTGGCTGTTAATTGGGAAATAAATCGGGCAATATAATTCAGTCGCCCTAGGAATCCTCTAACCTCCTTGATGGTCCGTGGTGGCGGCATCTCTTGGATAGCTCGAACTTTACCTGGATCGATTTCAACTCCTTTTTGGCTCACAATGAAACCCAACAATTTTCCCGACATGGCTCCGAAAGTGCACTTTTCGGGGTTTAATTTCAGCTGATATTTTCGTAGCCTATTGAAGAGCTTGCAGAGTACTTCGATATGATCTTCAGTGCTTCGTGATTTGGCTATCATGTCGTCCACATATACTTCGATTTTCTTATGCATCATGTCGTGGAATAGGGTCACCATGGCTCGCTAATAAGTTGCCCCTGCGTTCCTCAGACCAAAAGGCATCACATTATAGCAGAAAGTGCCCCAAAGTGTCGTGAATGTGGTCCTCTCTTTGTGTTCGGGGGCCATACGAATTTGATTATAGCCCGAGAAACCATCCATGAATGAGAATAGGGCGTGTTTTGCTGTATTATCCACTAAGGTATCAATATGAGGAAGCGGGAAGTTGTCTTTCGGACTGGCCCAGTTCAGATCTCTATAGTCGACACACATGCGTACTTTGCCTCCTTTTTTTGGTACTGGTACAACATTGGCCACCCATTCTGGATAACGGGAGACACTTAGGAAACCTGCATCCCATTGCTTTTTGACTTCTTCTTTAATCTTCAGTATCATCTCTAGTCTCATTCTTCGCAATTTCTACTGTACTGGCTTGCACTCGGGCTTTACGGGTATGTGATGTTGCACTATATCTGTGTCTAATCGGGGTATATCTTGGTATGACCATGCAAAAATGTCGATATAGCTTCTTAACAGCTCGATTAACTTCTTCCTGATGCCGGTAGCTATCAAAGACCCCACCCTTAATTTTTTTGGTTTGGCTGTTGTCCCCAAGTTCACTGTTTCCACTGGGTCCTCACTTGGAATGGATAAGCGATCATCCTTTTCCAATAGACGTATGATCTCTCCCGGTAGCTCGGGTGTCTCCTCTACCTCATTCTCGTTACCTTCAAACACGGGCTGCTCCCAGTTTGGACTTTGGTCAAACCTTTGGCATCTCATTTCGCCTTCGCATACTATGTTTTCATTGACATTGTGATACCTGCTTATAAGAGAATGACAAGTTGGTAACCAAATATGATATGCATATGTTATGAATGGAATGCACCATAAAAGATTTTGCAAAACACATTTTATTGGAAGGTTTAAGGAAAAACAAATGTTCACAGCTTCAAAGTACATTAAAATAGAATACATTAAATCCCAGCGACCCGTAAGCATTACATTATGGGGAGGTCCAGGCTGGTCCAATTGTTCAATGGCTGGTTGGGATCCTCTCGCACTAACTGAACCATCTCGCTTAGTGCATGCTCATTTGTGTCCAATACAGCTACAGTCCCCGTCTTGGGTTCAGGTTGGCTCTTATGGATAAACTCTCCACTTCGGAATGTAACATTCAAGGGGGGGAAGCTTCTCCTTTCTTCAGGTAATGGTCTTTTCTGCAACCTTGCCATTCTGATTTCCCTCTTCTTGGTAGCTTCCCTTTGTCTATCAGCTTTTGTAGGGACGTAGCCTAGCTCAAACTTTTCGGTATTCTCTCGGATGGTCAGGGGTTTCTGAATCCCTTGAGCTGTCAGGCCTAATCCTTGCCCCGGTTTGTACCCCTGTTTGATCATAGTGGCTGCAACCATTTTTGCTGCCTTCGAGAGACGATGGTCTGGGGCAGAAGCGACATTCACCATCTCAAAAGCCCGATATGAGCATTCTGGCACATCTTCATTGCTTTCAATATAAGGAACTGATGCCGGTTTGGTGACGAGGAAACTTGTCTCTCTAGAGATGCAGATGAGCTGGTCCCCCATTACAAACTTCATCTTCTGGTGGAAACTTGATAGCACCGCTCCTGCCATGTGGATCCAGGGTCTTCCCAACAAACAGCTGTAATATGGCGTGATGTCCATCTCCTGAAATTCCACCATAAAAGTAGTTGGCCCAATCATGAGTGGAATATCCAGAGTTCCCACCATGTCACGCTTTCCTCCATCGAATGCCCATACCTTCATCGTACAGGGACGCATATAGGACGTGTCAATTGGAAGTTGCTGTAGTATATGCAAGGGCATAATGTTCAAGGCCGAGCCATTGTCAATGAGTACACGGGCTATGGTGTGCTCCTTGCATTTGATTGTGATGTGCAGAGCTTTTATGTGCCCCTTTCCTTCTTGGGATAGCTCGCCATCTCCAAAGCTAATGACGTTGTTCATGATGAGATTACAGGCGATTCCATCAACATTTGCCACTGAGATGGTCGGTGGAACATAGGCTTGGCTCAGAACATTCAGTAGTGCTTCCCAGTGAGGTTGGGAATCCATCATTAATGAGAGCAAGGAGATGCGAGCCGGTTGTCGGCTTAGCTGATCCACAATATTATATTCGCTCTGTTTCATGAATTTTAGGAATTCCAATGTCTCTTTTTCAGTGACCGGTGCTCCTTTCTTTGTTGCCTCCAGCATTGGCTCAATGTCTGGTTCTACAGCTTGTCCTTCCTTGCTTTGTCAGCCATATTAGGGGCATAAGCCTTACCACTCCTAGTTATCTTCTCTGCTGCAGTGTCTCCCTGGACTACTTCACAACTGTAATTCCATGGGACTGCTTTATCAGTTTTATAGGGGAAAGGAGCAGGAACACCTATGGTGAGGGGTGCAATTCCATGCGGTAGTTGTGGGATTTCGGTCCTCTCCCCCTTGTCTGGCACGAGACTTGAGGCATGGATAGTGAGAGGCTTGATTCCATGTGGCAGTAGCGGGATCTCCGGAGCCTTAACAGTTAAGACAAGGGGTGTTGGCACCCATGGCGATTTGTGTGAATCGTCTTCTCGAATCATGTGGCTTTGGTTGTCCATTCCTCCTCTTGAGAATTCTATCAGCCTTTGGTCCATGAGTTTTTGCACCATCTCGGAAAACTCAGTACATTCTGCGATGTCATGTCCCCGTGACATCTTGTGATAAAGGCATTATTTTTCCCCATCTGTTCCTTTTCCTGCCTTTGGTGTGTCCTTAGCAAGTATATAGCCATGTTCCTGTAACAGAGTAAACAAATGTGTTTTCTCCATTTGTACTTGGGAGACCCTTTCCAGCCGTGCTTCATTTTCGATACTAGTAACATTATTGGAGTGTTCTGGGAGAGGATTGCTGTTCACATTTGGCGTCCTAGACAGTGTGGAAAAATCCAGCCATTTTGCATCCTTTAATGCCTGAACCTTCCTTTTGAATGTTATACAATTCTCGATATCATGTCCAGCTCCACCTGCATGATACTCATATCTGGCATCTGGCTTATACCAAGCCAGGGGAGGAGTCTTTATTTCTCCCAAGGGTATAGGGGTTACCATCCTTGCCTCTAAGAGCTTGGGGTATAATTCCGCATAAGTCATTGGAAGAGGTTCAAACTCTTGTCGTGGTTGACAAGAAGCCTGATTCGCTCCTGCTTGCTAGGTCGGGGCCCTTGGTTGCCCCTGTCCTTGGAATGAGGCTCCTGGTCCTTCCTGAGTTGCTGGCCTTGGTTGCTCTGGGAATGGCGCTCTCGGTTGAAATGAGTTAGGTACCATTGAGTATGGAAATGGGACCCGTCCTTGCGGCAGGTATGGCATGAATTGGGGAGATGGAGCAGGTGCAGCATAAGCAGCTACCGGTGACCTTCTGTAGCATCCTGGCGCTTGGTAGAATGTTGGTTGTATTGACTGGTGTGCTTGGTATACCAGGTTGCTCTCATTTTCCCTCTTCTTTGCTGGTGGTTGAAACCGTTTTGATGCCTCAGCCGCATCACCCTTTAGCTTTCCGCCTTTAATTCCACTTTCTACACGTTCACCGGATGCAACCAAGTCTGCAAAGCTGTTAGAGACGTTACCTATCAACTTCTCGTAGTATACGCCTTTTAGTGTGTTGATAAAAAGAGTGGTGAGTTCTCTTTCGGTAAGAGGTGGTTGGACCTCCACAGCGGCCTCTCTCCATCTTCGTGCATAATCTTTGAAGTTCTCCTCGGATCCCTTTTCCATGGACTGCAGGGTTAGTCGATCCAGCGCCAGCTCGGTGACATGTTTGTATTGTGCCAGGAAAGAGTTAGCCAAATCCTTCCATGTCTTAATGCGGTTTCCATTCAGTTGAAAGTAACAGCGAAGGGATGCCCCGGTTAGGCTCTCCTGGAAACAATGCATGAGGAGCTTGTCTTCACCAGCATAAGCAACCATCTTTTGACAGTACATGGCCAAATGTGTCTTTGGACATCGGGTCCCGTTGAACTTTTCAAACTCTGGCATTTTGAATTTTGGTGGCAGCACCACTCCAGGGACTAAGCATAAGTCTTGTGGGCTGGTCATGCCATAGCTATCAGTGCCTTCTACAGCTTTCAATCTTTCCTCGAGTCGGCATAGAGCGGAAGACTCAACATTTTCCTGAGGAGCTGGGGAACCCACCGCTTCCATTACATTTCCCGGTGCAGGCATAGTGAAATGAGTTTGATTTGGGGTTGGAGGTTGTGCCATAGCAGGATGGTATGTGGGCGCCTGGCTTGGAGCCAGGTTGGGTGACTGAACGGCCTCCTATCCCTGCTCTTGATGGTGATTGGTAGTTCCCCCTGTCGGAAGTCTTCCTCTTTCTTTAGTCAATTTTGTGAGCATTTCCATTATTGCAGACATTTGCCCCAGTAGGGTTTGTTGTGACTGTTCCAACCCCATGAGTCTGTTCTCTGTTTCTTCTGCCATTGGCTGCGGTTGAGGTATTTGATTGCGCTGGGATCTGAGATTGTAAGAGTGCACAATCCTGGAGGGAGGCTGCTACCCACTTGGGTACAAGGGAATTTTTATTTGATTTTTCATTTGATTTGCATGTATGCATGAATGTCTATGCAGAGGGTTAAAGAAACAAACAACTTTATTGCAAACAAAATACACAATACAAACATACAATGCTGAAATGCCATGTAAAATGAAAGCTATCACTACATGATCTTAAGGCATTCTTCCAGTCATCTCCTAAGGAGCACGGCGCCTCTTTCTCTGGGGTGGTCGTTCACTTGCTTCCTCCCTCTGCTTCATTATCGTCTCGATCTGTTTTTCCCTTAGCTATAGCCTTTGAAGAGCTCCTTCTAGAGATGCTTCTAGCCTCTGGATCTGCTGCCTTAAAGTCTGATTCTCCTGGTGGATAGCCTTCATGTCTGAAGTTAGCTGTGGCTTGTGTTGTGCCCTCCAAGATATGTATGCGGGGTAAACACCAGGTTTTGAGATGTTGGGTTGGAGCTTATGTGGTGTGAACCATGCTTGATATATCTTCTTGCCTTCTTTTGTGAGCATGGTTCTGCTGTAAGTGAAGTCACACTCTTCCATGCCAAAGAGCACGGGAATAATCTGATGACGCCCACTTGTCTTCCCACCTACAGTGGTGCATATGCAGTTCCTCCCCAGGGACCTAAAAGTGGAACCCAATTGTAGTCTCCGCAGCTATATGTCATGGAGACCACCGGCATCCAAGGAGTAGTCCAGGTAATGTCAGCTCCTGTGAGGTTCTCCAATTTCTTTTTCCAGCTTTCAAAGTCTTTTGGTAGGCTCCACTTGCTGAGCAGAATATCTAGTAGTGTTGTGGCTAGTACTTGATAAACAGCAGGGAAACGATGAACATTACAGGGGAAATGACCTTGCAACCAGGTACACAGGAGAGGTAGGCACCCCTTGAACTATCCCGAGCCTTTACTCCTCAGGTAAGTAAGAGATCGGATGGTTTCAGCCAAGATAGCAGGAGTAGGGTCACATCCTTTGAGCACCTGCTGGACCAAATCTACAATTGCCCCATCGATGTGGGCCGGTATCCTCGGGAAAATGACTAGCCCATATATAGCTAGTGTAAGCAGTTTGTGTGCCTCTGCTTCTGTTGCAGTCTGTATTATTTCTTTGATTATTGCCCATGAAAGATATTCTCGCCCACCATAGGTTGTGACCGCCGGTGAGTCCCATACTGGTTTTCCCATAATCTCAGCAATGGCCCTTCGACATGACCTTCTGGGCTCAGGTAGATAGATCTTCATTTTGTTTTCCACGGGGATGTCCAATAATCTTCTATATTCTTCTATTGTGGGAACCAGATCTATTCCGTTGAAGTCAAAGCACCGCCGTCGAGGCTCCCAGAAATATATGGCTGCCCCAAGCATATCTGTATCGGCCAGTAGCTCGGTCACATGGAGCAAATCCCCAAACTATTATATGTATATGCTTTTCCTTTCGTCTGACCACTGCCTCCATATTGTCTGCACCTCCTTAGTGTAGTCCAGCTGATCTTCTATGATAACATGTTCTGCCTTGTGGGTTTCCCCTGGCGGAAAGTCTCCAAGGCAAAGTTGAATGTCTCCAGATGCTTGGGCCACCACTGCGACAACCTCTTTGTCCTGAGGGCCTTTTAGGAGATGACTGAAAGTTGCCATGCCTATATGAATGTTGTGTTATGCATGGTGACAGGTTAGGATGACAGGTTAATATATATCAAGGCAGTTAGACAGGAAAAAAAATAAACCAATAGTAAAAAAACAGCTAATATGTGCAGGGAATAACTTAAGGACTACCCTGCAAAACAAGGGTTAGCATGGAATGAGCAAACAAAGTGTGGGTCAATGCCCCTGATGGGCTTCTATTGCTACACCTATCTTATTCGTTGGTTCCCAAACTTCCTCAATAGAGGGCTCCGTACACCATGGGATTTATCGGAGTGGGATCTTTAAAGGACGTGCCTTAAAAGAACCTCAAGCTTGAGTGAGGAGTCCGAGGCCCCATTGTGGATAATGATCAGCGCGCTGGGGACCGTACTGAACCTCGCTAACCTAAATTGTGCTAAACCCAGGTATAGGGTTATGCATGAATGCAACAAGTATGGAAAGCAGTAAATCACAACTATCATGGTAATTAAAGCGTATAAATAAATCACAGTTTAAATGACAACTATATAAAAAATAAGTAAATCACAATTATATATAAAAAAACAACTTAGCATGACAGTTAAATATATACAACAGTACAATTAAATATATCCTCCTAATCCTAGTTCTAGACCTAACTCTCTAAAGTGTTCATTGTCCCCAGCGGAGTCGCCAGCTGTCATCACTGGATTTCGTCCGGGCCCGTTTGGGGTGGGCACAAACTAAACCAATGGTGAGAAATTTTAGAGTCGCCACCAATTGTTTTTGGGGTACAGTTGGATACCCTCTACTTTGAGTAGTTGGTTACTGATGGTCCCTTGGAGCCTAAAGGGGGGGGGGGGTGAATAGGCTCTTATTAAAACTCTTTCCTTTCTCTCAAGACACAAACACTTATCTAGTTTAAGTGATAAAATCACTGCGGAAGATAACCAGATAGTGGAAGTATTTTGTTTTATTATCACAAGATGAATACAACAAAATAGAAGCAAAACTCTCTTACACTTTGTTTACAAATGAACTCACACACTAGCCAAGTTCTATCTCTAAAGATGATAAAGCTCCTCTTTCTTGTTCATTCTATTTTCTAATGTATAAGTATGAATATTTATACAAAACATTCCTAAGAGACAACCTTGGAACTTGTAGTTCTGGAATGCGTTCCGCACTAACTATCCCTCGGTAATCTCTCTGCCTTGACTGCTGCGGATTGTGGAGCTCAAGATCTTGGATTTGAAGAGTATAAGTGTCTCTGTGAGTTCCGAGATACAATTAAGGTTGTGTCCACATATTCGGATGATCCACGTGTAAGATTCTTCAGGTTCTCAATACATTCGTCTTACATCGGGACACCACGAGCTGATAACTTTAAATGTGGTTTAGTTGGAGCAGTGTCTTCTTGGTCCAGTGTAATTTTCCTTACTCCTTAGCTAATGAAGCTCGGAACCTTACTCCGTGTCAATGGTTGCTTACTCCGTAACTATTTAGTACTGGAATCCTTAGTCCGTGTCAGTGCTTCCTTACTCCGCATGTAAGTTCCTTACTCCGTATGTAAGTTCCTTACTCCGTATGTAAGTTCCTTACTCTGGGCGAGTCTTGAAAAGTCTGATAACTTATTCCGTGTCAGCGCTTTCTTACTCCGCATGTAAGTTCCTTACTCCGTATGTAATTTCCTTACTCCGTATGTAATTTCCTTACTCCGTATGTAGGTTCCTTACTCCGCATGTAGGTTCCTTACTCCGCACTTATCCTTTAAGTTCTTAGTCCGTAGGATTGTTCCTTATTCCGTATGTATTTGTTACTTGGTTATTTACCAAGTGTTTGACGACACTCACTCTTGTCCGGATCAGGATTATGTATCCTGTCCTTAGCTTTGCTCTCACGAGTGCATCTCTTGGATTAATAACATATCTTCTGCAATGATCAAATAAACACAAAAGATCTCAAATCAAATTACATAAGGCTTTATCAGCATTATCCAAATTCTGGGTTTGATCCAACAATCTCCCCCAATTATGGATATGCCCAAACCCTTTGTAATCTGATCTGGTAAGCAATGCAAAAGAATAACATACGCAACACAACCAATTTCATTAATCAGCAACTAAATACAATTCAGCCTTAATACAGGTTTTTCACTAAGGTACATAAGGCTTACTATACTTGAAGATCATAGTTGCTGCCTTCTCTCTTAACTCCATTGTCTCGCTTCATCGTAAAGGTGGAGTGTTGGCTCCAATGTTTGTCCACAAGTTAAGAACGACTTGATGAAGTGACAGACAAAGGCTCCGCAGCCTATCTCCATCCAGTGTTGTGGCACTTGCTTCTTGCCCCGGAATGTCGCCTTGAGTTTCTCGGTCGGACGCAGGGGTGTGATACCCAACTCTTCATATAATCCGGCTTTCTTCACGGCTTCGTTAGCCTGAGACACGAGGTTCCCATTGATTCTTCCTAACGAAGTGCTCCACAATCTGATGAGAATCAATGAGAATCATCTCGCTTGGGCCGAATCATGAAGACAACCATCATGAAGTGTGGCGACATGATCCGGTACGGAATGAGGATGGTTGAGAGAGTTTTCCATGGCTTGCTATCCTCGGCGGTTCCGTCGATGAAAGTCTGAATTAACTCCACACCTGGGAAGATAGCCCTCATTCCAACATGGCAGAACTTCAAACAAGTGCCCATCTTCATAAAGAGATGGAAACAGCCTCATCTCCATTTTAGCAGCTCTCAAGAAGTTGTCAATGTCTTCTGTAGTAAAGAGTCCTTTCTCCGAACAAAGAGTCTGAATGTCGGCCGGAGAGAAAGGGTACATTTCAGAAAGACATCTTCTCTCAGCAGAAGACGCAGCATAAGATTTCATTGCCTTGCGCAAGCTTCCATCCGCATCAGACGGGTCAAACTCCGCATAGGATGGGAGGAAGGTATCAGCATGGATGAGGAAAATGGAGGAGGAGCTGGAGGTGCGATAGAGGAGCTTGGTTGAGAGAAGCGGCTTCGTTTGGGAATTTGAACTCCCCAAGTGCGAAGTGGCAGGCCGCTTCTCGGTCCGAGTAGATGGTTGTGGGGGCGAAGGAGTAGACGGATCAAATGACACTCTCTCCCCCGGTTTGGCAGATCGCCGGGAAGCAACAGGAGGACGAGCCATCGTATGCGCCAGATCCGCGAAGGAAGTAGACAGTGAATGGACGGAGGTGGCGACAAGATCCATTTTCTGCTCCATGGAAGTGGAGGAGTCAGTGAGAGCGGAGAGGAGTTGGGCGCCGAGGGCATCAACTTTGGCAGCGATGGCGGAAATTTGGGCGCTTTGAGCGTGGGCATGTCGGTCCAGTGAGCGGAAAGCACAAGATCGGAGTGGACCGTGCCAAAAGAGGCACGCCCAAGTTCTAACTCCGAGCTTTGGAGGACTCCCCGCATGAACAGGAGTAGGAGTGCGGTGGGCGAGGAGTCCGCAGGAGTATCGCAGCAGCAGGAGCATCCGGAGCATCAGAGGCATCCGGAGCATCGGAGGCATCCGGAGCATTGGAGGCATCTAGAGCAAGAGACCCGCTTTGACCGGACAAGTCAACCACGGGAATCGCGGCGGCAGGGAGAAGAGGGTCCAGCCTTAGCGGTAGAAGGACTTCGGGTAGCAAGGGACCGGGCCGGAGGGTGTAGGGAATGACACATCGGGAATGGCGGCCGGCGTAAGAAAGCCGTGGTCCGGATTCCAGGATGATCATGGTCTCTGGGGATTGGGTATTGCGTGTGTAAAACACCCAGGAGATCGGTGTCAGGAATAGAGGAGGTTTGGGCTAGGGCTGAAACGGAGCCAAAGGTCCGTTAAGGTGCCGGCGGAGAGATGGTCAAGGTAATCTCGGGGTTGAGGTAGAGGAGGCAAAGGGGCTTCCGAGAAGCGGCCGGGACATCAACGGTGGCGACAAAGAATACGGTATCAACCGCAGCAGCCTATAGCGGATGTGGAGGGAGTGGGGACATCGGCAGCAGAGGGGGCGGAGGAAACGGCTTTAGACGCACTGCGCCGAGAGGGCCCCGCGACCTCGGACGGTTCAAAGACGGACGCTTGGGCGGGAGGCCCGTGAGTGGGAGGGCGCAACGAACGGACCGAATCCGGGAGGATCGGTGTGCGAAGCCGACCTCGTGGGCTAGGCCGTCGGAGGGGTCACCAACGTAGCCGCCTTATTGTTCCGAGGCGGGGAGAACGCGGAGAGCTACGGTGGGTCGGCGAGCGGTCATGTTCCCGTCCTGGCGTAAGGTGACGAAGGTAATAAGCCGAGGGAAACGAGACAAGATCAAATCAGGCGAAATGGTCCGGACGTAGATGCCGGAAGACAATGCTGAGGATGCGCCCGAAGGAATGGTTTTTGGAACCATTCTGCAGCAAACGAAATAAGAACATCCCCCAATCCATTTGAAGACCTTCAAAAATGCCATACATGGCCAGGAGAAGATTGTACGGAACTGAGTCCAGGGCTGATGTGCGAGCCAGTAGGCATCGACTTAGAATAGTCGCCATACATCGATAGCGACCCTGGAAGGATTTCACCTTGTATTCCTTCCCCTTGTTCGTGCAACCCATAGAAGCCGTCATTGGATCGGCATCTGGGCGTTGTGGTTCCCCAAGAGGTAGGTGGAGAGCGCGCGGAGAACAGCCGGAGTGATGATGATGGATTCACCGCGGACATAAGAGGTTATGGAATCGGTGGTGCAGCGAATCCGTTGGTAATACTCAAGAATGTCATCGATAAGAAGATCGACGGGATTGGAGACCAGGGTGAGTATGTGCGAGGCTTCAAGAAGAGGGCGAAGCTGGAAAAACCAATCCGGAGGATCAGAAACAGCATTCCAATCAACTAGATGGCCAGGATTAACGCCGGAAAGAGAGATTCTGGGTGCCATTGCAGATTTGATGGGAAGGAAAAGAGGAAAGGTGAGGTCTTGACAGTAGAAGAAGCAACGAGAGGTTTAGGGATTTGAAATGAGCAATACTCGTGCTTCGCAGGAATGATCAGAACATATAAGACCGAGTCCGCAAATGTCAGTGGGTCTAGGAATGTGCGAGGGAGATAGGGACCCGTGCGACATGCTGATGTCATTAGTCTGGATATCGATGCGTCTCCGAATAAAACGATGTCGTGGAGACCGCATGACCAAGTAGAGATTAGAACTGGTTGCCATCCAGAGAAGTGTGTGTGCAACCCGAGATATGCATTTAATGAATCATCATTATTCCTCCTCAAAAGCATGCGACATATGAGTATACGTGGATTGTCACAATTGAACAATGTCAGGAGTCCGGAGGTAAGAGCCGACACTCATCCGGAGTTAATAATATTCGTGAAAGAGTATCCGGATGAATAATAGACCTTGTCCGTCGTAAACAAAGTTTGGTGAGAGAGTAGAGTAGATTCCTTTGCAGTCAAAAAGTTGAAGAGAAGAGAAGTACCACAACACTTCAAATCCGAGACTATGGACTGGATTTATCAATACGGTTGCAAAGAAAATTTGAACCTGTAGCTAAATAAAGATATACTGAAAATACAAAAGCTTAACAGGCAAGGATTAGTACGGATTAGAGATGAAAATCAGTGAAAAACAACATAATCCGAACCAATGAGAAAGCGAACTCATGCATAGCTAAGAATGTAGTAGACGTATGCAACGTGAAAGTGATCAATATTACCGAATCAGGGCATATGTCGGATAGCAATACACAGGTTCATATAGGTCAACATAGCGAAACCGTCTTGCTGAACAATGTAGCTAAGATTAATTAAAGATCATATGATTTGCCTACATTAGGATTCATGAGTGAGCAATGATAAAGCGAACACATGTCAAAAGAAAGCAGATGATTAGTCGATTAAAATGCATGGTTGAAGAAGAAAATACATCCAAACATGCCACTTTTCCGATTTAAAACAAGCATGTCCAGCTGATCCGGAAGTAAAAGTTTAGAGGAGGGAGAATCCGAGACATATTAGGGGTTCATTGCTGCTCCCCCGTAGATCATTTAATCCTCTCAATGAAAAGCTCCCCCTCAGATAAACAGTCAGGAAAGAGGTCATGAGACATATACGGGGGGTATTACTGAATAATATATAAAGTATTTTCTCCCCCGTAGATTGTGCAATCCTCTCGGTTGACCGTTCCGATTTGTAGTTCAGCACTGTTTATCTTATTAGAAAACTATACTTCAGAAGCTGATCAGACTGCGTTTGAGTATTCATCCACCAGGCATTTCAAGCTAACCCATTTTACTTCTTCAACTATGCATGTTAATAGAGTAATCTAAATGAACATGCTTTTGTCATGAGGTGATTAATGGAGATTAAGATCATGAACCCGAAAGAGGTAAATCATATAAACTGTAATTATGTTAGCTTTAAACGACTTCAGTCGGGAAACGCAAGCATCCTCCCACTATGAGGTTGAGATTAATATCAGAAACATGAAACCGTTAAACAGTAAGTATGATCAGTAAACGTACAATGCATGGTCTGTGAGTAAATATACTGTTGGGTAATTCAAATGAGAAACTATGCAGAGAAGTCGAGCATACCTAATCGGAAGAGTAGTTCAGAAAACCTCGCATCAGGTAGGGGCTTTGTGAGTATGTCTGCTAATTGCTCTTCAGTGGCAACATGTTCCAGTGAAATATGCTTTTTGAGAACATGATCACGTATGAAGTGATACCTGACTTCAATGTGCTTCGTCTTAGGATGCATGACAGGATTGTTGCTGATGGCAATTGCACTAGTGTTGTCACAATAAAGTGGAATAGAGGACAAGTCGAATCCGTAGTCGGTAAGTTGACTTTGCATCCAAAGTAGCCGTGCGCAAGAACTTCCGCAAGCTATATATTCCGCCTCGGCGGTAGAGGTTGATACGGAATTCGCTTCTTCCTGAACCATGAGATCAATCTATTTCCAAGAAACCGACACGTACCGCTTGTGCTTTTCCCGTCGATGCGACATCCAAGAAAGTCGGCATCGAGTACCCGGATAAGGTGAAGTTGGACTCCTTTGGGTACCAGGAGTCCCAAATTCATCGTCCCTTTGAGATACCTTAATATCCGTTTTACATGAAGCATATGTGACTCCTTGGGATTCGCCTGGTATCGTGCACAAATGCAAGTTGCAAACATAATGTCCGGGCGACTTGTCGTAAGATACAACAAGGATTCGATCATCCCTCTGTAGTCGTCACATTTATTGATATGCCGTCCACATCTGGATCTAACTTGGCACCGACAGCATGGGAGTTTTGACGGGGGATGAACCTTCCATACCAAACTTCTTAATAAGATCGCGAGTGTACTTAGCCTTGATTAATGAAGATTCCTTCCTTTAATTGTTTGACTTCAATTCTAAGGAAGTAGGACGGTTCTCCCATCATGATCATTTCAAACTTGCCTGTCATCAACTTAGCAAACTCTTCACAAAGCTTCGGATTTGTTGATCCGAAAATGATATCATCCACGTATATTTGTACGATCAGAGTGTGTCCTTTCTCTTTTCGTAAAAATAGGGTGGTGTCTATCTTCCCTTTTTGGAAGTTATGAGCAAGAAGGAATTCTGACAGTGTGTCGTACCAGGCTCTTGGAGCTTGCTTCAAACCATATAGTGCTTTCTGAAGTTTGTAGACAAGATGTCCTGCCTTAGGTTCAATGAAGCCGGGAGGTTGTTCAACATACACCTCCTCTTGAAGGTCTCCATTCAGGAATGCGCTCTTGACGTCCATTTGATAAACTATGAAGTTTTCATATGAAGCATATGCCAGAAACATTCGGATTGCCTCAAGTCTTGCGACCGGAGCAAAGGTTTCATCATAATCTATTCCTTCTTCTTGACGATATCCTTTGGCTACCAGTCTGGCTTTGTTCCGGATTACTATTCCATCCGTATCAAGCTTGTTCCGGAACACCCATTTAACGCCAATGACTTGCTGAGACTTAGGCCTTGGTACTAAGGTCCACACATTATTTCTCTGAAATTGATTTAGTTCTTCTTGCATGGCTTCTATCCAATTCGAATCTTGAAGAGCTTCATCTACCACTTTTGGTTCTATTTGAGATAGAAAACACGAGTAGAGACTCATGTTGGAGGTGGCTGCTCTTGTTCTTACACCAACAGTAGGATCACCAATCACTTGATCTGAGGGATGGTTTCGGGTCCATCTATAATTTTGTGTATGTGTTGGTTGATCTTGAACAATTTGAAGCTCTTCCAGATTTGGTGGTTCAGTTGTATCGACTGGTTGAGCTTCGTCCGGAGTAGATATTTCCGTATTGAGAGGTACGGATGAACTAGTTGGTTCTGCAACACTGTTTCTTCCAGTGTTAACTAGTCCGGACGGACTTGAAGGTGCTCCGGAATTTTGTGTATCCGTAGGAGTATGTCCGGAGCTAAGTGGTAGTCCGGAGTCAGAGTCATCCGTAGCATCATCCATACAATTTCGTTGTGTTTCGCTGATGCCACGTGGTTTGTCAGGATATGTAACAGGAATATTCATAAACTTCGAGTAATCGACGTTGCTGTCCATGACCTACATATTGGAATTTGAAGAACCGACTTTTGACCAAACGAGATTAGCTTCATCAAAGGTCACATGGATAGATTCTTCAACTTTAAAAAGTTTTCTATTGAAGACCCGATAAGCCTTGCTATGTAGTGAGTACCTGACAAAAATCCCATCATCGATTTTGGTTCAAATTTATTCCGGTCTCTTTGCCATTGATCGGTATATAGCAAGTACACCCAAAAGCTCGAAATGTGAAATCGAAGGTTTTCGTCCTCTCCACATCTCATAGGGTGTTTTCATGGTAGATTTATTTATTAGAGTTCCGTTCCGAACATAGCGAGCGATGGACACGACTTCACCCCATAGGCCCAGAGGAAGCGTTGCCCCTGCTAACATGGATCTACCAGCTTCAACTAAAGTACGATTCTTGCGCTCAGCTACCCCATTTTGTTGTGGGGTTAGGGGAGCAGAGAAGTCATCTTTGTATGCCCTGTTCGGAATAATATGATCTCATTTCCGAAAAATCAAATTTCTGACCATGATCACTCCTGATGCATTTAATGCTCGATCCTTGTGAGTTGCTTATCCAGGTGAAAAGATCTACAAGATGTTCAAAAGTTTGATCCTTTGATTTCAGGGAACATCACCCATGTGTATCTGGTGAAATCATCGATAACCACAAGGGTATATCTCGCACCTACTAGTGATGGAACAGATATAGGACCACATAGGTCCATATGAAGAAGTTGTAGAGGAGCAATTATTGAGTTAACCGATTTGCTCTTAAAGCCGTGTTTGGTCTGTTTACCAAGTTAGCATTCTCGACGAGAGGTGTCTCTAGAGAATTTGAGTTTGGGTAGACCGGTGACAAGATCAAGTGACGCTAATTTAGACAAAGTCTTAAAGTTTAAATGTGCGCATCGCTTGTGCCATAACCAACTATCTTCATCTGTTGCTTTCGTGAGGAAGCATATAGAGTCGAAGAATTATTTCTTAAGACCACCGAGTATATGTCCCCATCTCTTGATCCGGATAACTTAACATCTCCGGATAAGTTTTCTCTTCTTGTACCAGGTGTTGGACAAAAAGGAAACAATAAATCCTTTGTCACATAGCTTATCGACACTTAGCAAATTATGCTTTAAACCTTCGACTAGTGCAACTTTAGTGATTGATACACAGCCGTTAGTTAAAGTGCCATACCCGACAAGTGTTACCTTTGTTGTTGTCGCCATATGAAACGGATGGACCTTGTTTATCATTAACTTCTACAAGCGAAGTCTGATCACCCGTCATATGTCCGGAGCATCCACTATCAAGGATCCACTTGCTTTTGTTGATCTTTAACTTCAAGTGATCCGGCAATGCATTCCAAGAGATGCTCCTGAAAGACAACAATTTACACTTTTGGTGCCCAAACTTGTTTCGGGCGGTTAGAGAGAGCAAGACGATTGTCAATATTTATGGATTTGATTTTGCTAGGACTCTTAGCTTTCCAAGTTGACATTAACTTGTTAGTTTCTGCTACTTCTTTTATTTGGGTTTTCTTGGGAGAGACACTCCTTTTAGATTTAGATTTTGTTTTGCTCGAAGAACCCCTTTTATAAAACTGATCTTTATTGGATTGAAATTGATTACAAAGCCGGTTATCGATAGACTCCAACATTCATAGTGATAATGACCCATTTCCCTACGGATGGAACAGACACTATAATGTGAAGTACAAACAGGGGATACAGGTCTCTTAGATTTTACTGATTTTCTACTCGTTCCCTGTGGCCTAATCCATTACGTTTGGGTGACGCGCTCTTGGCCCTAAATGCGTCAGCCTTAGCCTTGTCTTTCTTTTTGGGTGCTACAGTTTTGGCTTTAACTGCAGCAGCCTTCCCTTCATCTTTAGTTACGGGTGCTACTGGTTCGGGAAGTGCGATGTGACCTCTCTCCCACATCATAAACTATGGTGCCACCTGAAATGAAACCATCCAACGGTTTAGATGTACTAACAGGATATAAGTTGGTTAGTTTAGGAGTGAAATTCGGAGGACACTCAGTAGCTTGAGGTATGGAAGTTGATAGTTCGGAACCTAGGCCAGGTTTGACTCGGATGTCGTCAGGATCAGTCCTAAAGGTAGAGGCTATTTCCCCGGATTTTAGCCACTTACGATTTATTTCCTTTTCCTGTTCCAGTTCATTTTCGAGTCTTTTTACTATAACTTTTAGGCCTGAGAGATTGGTATTTAACAAATGATTTTCAGCTCTTAGATCATGATACCAAGCTTCTTTTCCTCTGAAGTCAGTGACGTCCTTTTCGAGTCTATTAATAGTAAATTCAAGACGTTTATTCTGACTTTCCATATCTTTGTACATTTGAGTAATTATTAGTCTCTCATTCTTTTCATGATCACATGCAGTAGTAAGAGATTCTAATTTACTCATGAGCTTAGAGATAGAAGGTACCTCAGTATTTGCCACAAGGCAGACGTTCGGCTTAGTGGTCGGCTCATCATCCGAGGATTCCTCCTCTTCTTCCGAGCCACTCATGTATTTTGTCACGAGCGCCTTCCTCTTGCTCTTGCTGTTATCTGAGGTGGAGCGGCGAGGAGTTACCTTGTCACTTTTCTCGGCCACTTTTGTTTTGAACCTGCATTCCTTGGCCCGGTGACCGGTTTTCCCACGGTTGAAACATTCCTGGGAACTGGACTCCGGTCGCTCCTTCCTTTGGAACGATGATGATGAGCGTCTTCGAACCCTTTTCTCGCTTTTCCGTAGGAATCGCTCAAAGGATTTGACAAGAAGGGCTATCTCCTCCTCCTCGTCGAATCGGAATTGTCGGATACGTCCGTATCATCATTCCTCGTATGTTTAGACATTCGTAGCTTTGAGAGCTACCCCCTTTTCTTTCCGAGCTATTTTCTCATCTCTCGTCGAGTACTTAAACCTGACTTCGTGAGTCCGCAGCCTCTCCATACGATTCTTCAAGGGGAACATATCGCGCGGTTTTGTCGATTGCATCCGGAGTTGTTTGGAGTAGTAGCGATCCGGCAAGGAGCGAAAGAACTTGTCATTAATCCTGGGATTGAGAATAATGCTCATTGACGGTCTTCGGCTCAAGAATGAGCTTGCCGAATCTCCGATAGATGCTTTCAAGTGATTCGCCCGGTTTATGATTAAAACTCTCAAAGTTCCGTCCGAGAGTGCAGATCATATTCTCGTATCCGGGACCGACTCCCCTCATAGAGGATTGTTAGTTTGTCCCAAACGACTTTGTTGTCGTGCGGCCCTGGACGTCCGTGAAAGCCTCGGAATCCAAAGACGATGTAACATAAGCCGAGCCTTTTCACTAGCGCACCGCCAGGCTCTTTCATCGTTGGTAAGTTCAAGATCTGTCTTTGGCCTCCTAACTCCATGTTCTCCGATAGTCATCGGAATTGGAATCTCCTGATGAAGACATGGCCACATAAGATGATCATGGCATACCATAAACATCTTCATGCGAGCTTTCCACTGGGAGAAAAGCTCAGGTGTGAATTTGGGCGGTTTCGTTAAAGTAAAACCGAACTCCGTGGTTGAGGAGCGGCGGCAGCAGCAGGTTGAGGTGGGTCGACATTTTCACCGCCGCTTCGATTCGGGATGGGCTCCTGTGCACCTCCGGAGTTAAGGCGAGTGTTGAATAGCATACTGCTTTCTTCGGCCATTTCTGAGATTGAAAGAGTGGGATCTCTACTTAGAACAAAGTAGAACTTGCTCTGATACCACTTGATGGTCCCTTGGAGCCTAAAGGGGGGGGGGGGGTGAATAGGCTCTTATTAAAACTTATCTAGTTTAAGTGATAAAATCACTGCGGAAGATAACCAGATAGTGGAAGTATTTTGTTTTATTATCACAAGATGAATACAACAAAATAGAAGCAAAAATCTCTTACACTCTGTTTACAAATGAACTCACACACTAGCCAAGTTCTATCTCTAAAGATGATAAAGCTCCTCTTTCTTGTTCATTCTATTTTCTAATGTATAAGTATGAATATTTATACAAAACATTCCTAAGAGACAACCTTGGAACTTGTAGTTCCGGAATGCGTTCCGCACTAACTATCCCTCGGTAATCTCTCTGCCTTGACTGCTGCGGATTGTGGAGCTCAAGATCTTGGATTTGAAGAGTATAAGTGTCTCTGTGAGTTCCGAGATACAATTAAGGTTGTGTCCACATATCCGGATGATCCACGTGTAAGATTCTTCAGGTTCTCAATACATTCGTCTTACATCGGGACACCACGAGCTGATAACTTTAAATGCGGTTTAGTTGGAGCAGTGTCTTCTTGGTCCGGTGTAATTTTCCTTACTCCGTAGCTAATGAAGCTCGGAACCTTACTCCGTGTCAATGGTTGCTTACTCCGTAACTATTTAAGACCGGAATCCTTAGTCCGTGTCGTGGCTTCCTTACTCCGTATGTAAGTTCCTTACTTCGTATGTAAGTTCCTTACTCCGGGCGAGTCTTGAAAAGTCTGATAACTTATTCCGTGTCAGCGCTTTCTTACTCCGCATGTAAGTTCCTTACTCCGTATGTAATTTCCTTACTCCGTATGTAGGTTCCTTACTCCGCATGTAGGTTCCTTACTCCGCACTTATCCTTTAAGTTCTTAGTCCGTAGGATTGTTCCTTATTCCGTATGTATTTGTTACTTGGTTATTTACCAAGTGTTTGACGACACTCACTCTTGTCCGGATCAGGATTATGTATCCTGTCCTTAGCTTTGCTCTCACGAGTGCATCTCTGGATTAATAACATATCTTCTGCAATGATCAAATAAACACAAAAGATCTCAGATCAAATTACATAAGGCTTTATCAGCATTATCCAAATTCTGGGTTTGATCCAACAGTTACGTGTAGGGAAGGATTAGCACCCCTATAGCGCCCTTTCGGTATCTAATTTAGGAGGAGGAGGTTTTTATTTTATTTGTACTGCCATGACTGGGTTAAATTTCCTAAAAAGTATATGATTTTTATTTAGCCAAGTTATTTATTAAAGCTATAGTGAAAATGGATTTTACCCTAAATTTCTAAAGGGAATCCTAAAGGTTTTGGGTTTTTGTTTGAAGTAAATAATGAGGTTCTAGGGATTGGTTTTGGCTTTTCGTTTTATTTTAGAAATTGAGGTCCTAAAAAATGATTTTTTTTCTTTTCCCCCCTTTTTTGGTTTTTGTTGGGTTAGAAAACATACATTTTTTTGTTTTTGTTTTTTTTGTTGTTTTTTGTCCTTTTTTGTGTTCTTTTTTTTTTTTGGTTTTAGAAATTAAAATACTAATTTTGGTTTTCTTCTTTTTTTTTTTTTTGGTTTTAAAACATGAAAATGTTTTTTTTGTTTGTTTTTGTTTTGTTTTTTTCAAGGGGACATTTTGAGCACATTTTGAAAACTTTTTATAGAAAAACAAGTTATAGAAGACGTTTTGGAAAAACATTTTGTGGAATACATTTTGTTATTATTATTATTATTATTATTATTATTATTATTATTATTATTATTATTTTGTTGTGTGTTTTTAAAGCTTTGAACCTAAATCTACGCGTTTCAACAATTGAAAATACATAGGAACACATATATCAAAATAGACGTGGAGTGTGTGAGTGTGACATCCACAAAAGAAAAATAAAAGCACTCTTTTTTCTTCCCCCCCCCCTCCTTTTTTTTTATGCCTCTCTTTTTTTGCCTCTTTTTTTTTGAGTTTCCTTGCTATTACATATTACAACTTTGTGTGAAATGACAAGTACAATCAATAAAACAAAAGAAAATGAGTAAAAAGCAAGATAATGAAAAGAAACAACACAACACAACAATTATAGAAAAAAACAAACGAATAGTGTAAGGCAATCAAAATGAAAAATTAACCTGACTTTATCTTGGATTTGGGGCTCCGATTGCTGCAACGTTGGCGGGCAGGCGTGACTCCTTTCTTGGTGTTTTTGAAGAGAGGTGGCTGGGCGAAATTGGCAGCAAAACTGGGCGTTTTCTGGGACTGAACTCTCCTTCCCCCCTTTTTTGGATCAGGGAGCTGGGTATGAGGAAAAGATGGCAGCAGGTTTTTTTTGTTAGAGATAAGGAGTCTTTTTGTTCTCTCTCTCTCTGGATGTTTTTTGCAGGGAAGAAACTGGGACGTTTTTTGATGTGAAGACTTTAGGGAAAATGAAGAACTCCCCTCTTTTTGTTGGGCAAACTCTCTTCTTTTCCTTTCTGTCGAACTCCCCTCCTTTTTTGGGCGAGATCACTGTTTTTCTTTTTTGCACTCTGGGCGTTTTTCTCTCTGTTTGCGCTGGGACGAGGCTGGAGCGTAAATGGTAGCAAGTTTTTTCAACGATCCTCAGTCTCCTCTTTTTTTTCCTTTTCTCTCCTTTTTGTTTGCTGGGGCGTAATGGTAGCAGGTTTTTTCCAACGATGATGGCTGTCTCTTTTTTTTTTTCACGAACAGGCCTCTCTCCCTTCTTTTTTTTCTCACGTACCTCCTCTCTCCGCAGGGACAGAAGACTGCATCTTAAAGTTCTGACAGAAATTTTTTTGGCTAGACTGTCATTAATTGCAGCATTTAATGCTGTATTATTGATTCCTTCATTTTCGTCCAGGTCTTGTGCAATTTGTCGGGTGGACAGCTTGTGCGGAAAATAGGGCAGCTCGTGATTCCCTTTTGAGTTTGTATTTTAGCACATGTGACTGACAGGTCATTTGAAAAATAATTTTGTCAGATGGCCAGTGCAGAAGACGGGTCTCGTGAACAGCCAACAAGAAACCAGCGAGAAGAGCCAGCGAGAAACGCCAACCAACGAAGGTCAAGGGGTCAGAGGCTCGAAGTGTCGGCAGGTCAGAGTGTCGGTAGGTCGAAGTGTCGATAGGGTCGAAGTTGCGATGGGTCAAAATTTTGGTGGGGTGAAAGTCAACGGTCAATGGGTCGAAGTGTCGGCAGGTCGAAGGTCAACGGTCAACGGGTCGAAGGGTCGAAGGTCGGAGGTTGACAGGCTTCGAGGGTTCGTGGGTCGTAGGTCAGTTCGAAGGTTCGCAGATCCGTGGGTCGTAGGTCAAGGTTCGAAGGTTCGCAGATCAGGGTCGAAGGGTCAAAGTGTCGGCAGCGGGGCTTCAAGGCTTCGAGAGTTAGGGGGTTGAAGGGCCGATGGGCGAGTCGAAGGTCGGAGTGTCGCAGGTCAAAGGTTTATAGGCTTCGCGTGTCCAGGGTCGAAGGGTCGAAGGTTGGGTGTCAGCAGTGGGGCTTCGAGGCTTCGATAGTTAGGGGGTTGAAGGGCCGAAGGGCGAGTCAAAGGTTGGAGTGTCGGCAGGTCAACGGTCTGTAGGCGTCGCATGTCTAGGGTCGAAGGGTCGAAGGTCGGAGTGTCGGCAGTGGGGCTTCGAGGCTTCGAGAGTTAGGGGGTTGAAGGGCTGAAGGGCGAGTCGAAGGTCGGAGTGTCGGCAGCGGGGCGTCGAGGCTTCGACTCTTTGAGGCTTCGAGGCTTCGATGCTTCGAGGCTTCGAGGCTTCAAGGCTTCGATGCGTCGAGGCTTCGAGGCTTCGATGCGTTGAGGCTTCGAGGCTTCAGGGCTTCGATGCTTCGGGGCTTTGAGGCTTCGAATGTCAATGGGTCGAGGTGGAGAGTCGAAGGTCGGAGTGTCGGCAGGTCAACGGTCAACAGTCAATAGTCAATGGTCAACCTCAAACTTTTAATTAAAAATGGATGACCTTTTAGGGATTGTTTGGGAAGACCCGTATTCTACTACATAGACATTTTGGAGATTTTCGCATGATCACATTTTCGGGCCCTTTGACCAGGGGCATTGACCGTCTTTTTGTTAGTTTGACTTTTTCTGACAAAAATTGTTTTGGCCATAACTTCTTCATTTTATGTCCGATTTGAGCTCGGTCAAGTGCGTTGGTCTCCAATTTTCATCCTCCATCACCTGGTGTTGGTCTTGGGGCGCTTCAAGGACTTGTAGCAGAAGTCATTAATTTTGGACTCCCCCGTCCGTGTCAATTGTATCCATCTCGTGCAAATTGGGGCTAACATCAATTCCGAACCATTCCTTGGAAGTATGGGATCATTGTGGACCTGTTCAACAAGGTATATGGCATGGGCAGAAAGGTATATCAAATGGGGTTAGTGTGTCTAACCCGGACAAAATGGGGTCCAACAACCTGTATCCCCTATTACCACTCCGCATCATAGTGTCTATTTCATTTGTAAAGAAATAGGTCATTATCACTATGAATGCTGGAGCTTATCTGAAAACTGGCTTTATAATTAAATTCATATTAATAAAGATCAGTTTATCAAAAAGGGTTCTTCGAGCAAATCTAAATCTAAATGACAAAGGAGTGTCTCTCCCAAGAAAACCCAAGTAAAAGAAGCAGCTGAACCTAACAAAATAAAGTCAACCTGGAAAGCTAAAATTCCTAACAAAGTTAAATCCGGAATTGTTGACACCATTGCTGTTTCTCCTAACTGCCCGAAACAAGTTTGTGCACCAAAAGTGTAAACTGTTGTCTTACAGGAGCATCTCTAGATTGCATTGCCAGATCACTTGAAGTTAAAGATCAATCAAAGCAAGTAGATCTTCGATAGTGGATGCGCCAAACATATGACAGGTGATCAGTCTCTGCTCGTTGATGTTACTGACAAACGAGGCCTATCCGTATCATATGGGGACAACAACAAAGGTAAGACTGTTGGGTATGGCACTTTAACCAATGGTTGTGTATCAATCACTAGAGTTGCACTAGTCGAAGGTTTGAAGCATAATCTGCTGAGTGTCAGTAATTTATGTGACAAAGGATTTACCATTTCTTTTATCTCCAACACCTGCACAGTGAGGGAAAACCTATCCGGAGATGTTAAGTTAACCAGATTAAGAGATGGGGACATATATTCAATGGTCTTAAGAAATAATTCTTCTGACCCTGTATGCTTCCTCACTAAAGCATCAGATGAAGAAAGTTGTCTATGGCACAAGCGTTGCGCACATTTAATTTTTAAAACCTTGTCTAAATTAGCGTCGCTTGACTTAGTAAATGGTTTGCCCAAACACAAATTCTCCAGAGACTCCATCTATAGAGAATGCCAACTCGGCAAGCAGACCAAACACAGCTTTAAGAGCAAGTCAGTTAATTCAATAACTGCTCTGCTGTAACTTCTTCACATGGACCTCTGTGGTCCCATTTCTATTGCTTCTCTTGCCGGTGCAAGATATACCCTAGTGGTTATCGATGACTTCACCAGGTATACATGGGTGATGTTCCTGAAGTCAAAAGATTAAACCTTTGAACATCTTGTAGATCTCTTCAACTGGATAAGCAATTCACAAGGACTGAGCAATAAGTGCATCAGGAGTGATCATGGTACGGAGTTTAATTTTTTCGATATGAGATCATATTGTTCTGAACAGGGCATTCAGCACGACTTCTCTACGCCCAGGACTCCACAACAAAATGGAGTTGTTGAGCATAAGAATCGCACCCTAGTTGAAGTCGGAAGATCCATGTTAGCAAGGGCAAAGCTTCCTCTCAGTCTATGGGTTGAAGCTATGTCAACTGCATGCTATGTTCAGAACAGAACTCTTATCAATAAGGTTACCATGAAAACACCTTACAAGATGTGGAGAGGAAGGAAGCCATCAATCTCCCATTTCAAAGCTTTTGGGTGTGCTTGCTACGTGTTGAATAACGACAAAAAGGCCCAGAGTAAATTTGAGCCAAAATCCAATGATGGTATCTTTGTCAGATATCTTTACACAGCAAGGGTTATCATATTTTCAATAGAAAGCGGCTAACTGTTGAAGAATCTATCCATGTCAATTTTGATGAAACTAACCTTGACTGGTCAAGTATATGATCTTCAAATTCAATCATGCAGGATCATACAAATATAATCGACTACTCTCAGTTCAGATATGTTCCTGCTGCTATTTTTGACCAATCAACAAGCACTAGTGAAGCAAGAAAAAACGCTACTGATGATGTTTCAGAAGACTCGCACTCAGGACTACCACTAATCTCCGGACAAACTATTTCGGACATCCATAACTCCGAAGAACCGTCAAGTCCGTCCAAACCAGTTAATACTGAAAGCAACAGTGATGAAGAACATCCAAGTACTTCAGAAACTGTTCATTTTACGGATACGAGTGGTCCGGAAGAAGCTCAACCAACTGATATACAAAATTCACCCGATCTGGTAGAGCTTCAAATCATCAATTACTCACCACCACTTGCGCAGAACTATAGGTGGACTTGGAACCACCCATTAGATCAAGTGATTGGTGATCCTACTGTTAGAGTACGAACTAGGGCTGCCACTTCCAATCTCTACCTATACTCGTGTTTTCTATCACAAATAGAGCCGAAGGTCGTGGAAGAAGCCCTTCAAGACTCAAATTGGATAGAAGCTATGCAAGAAGAGCTTAATCAGTTCAAGAGGAATGAAGTGTGGACATTAGTACCAAGGCCGAAATGTCAACAAGTCATAGGAGTTAAATGGGTGTTCCGGAATAAATTGGATACCGAAGGAATAGTAATCCGGAACAAAGCCAGACTGGTAGCCAAAGGATATCATCAAGAAGAAGGTATTGATTATGATGAAACCTTTGCTCCAGTAGCTAGACTTGAGGCAATCCGAATGTTCTTGGCGTATGCATCATATGAAAACTTCAAGGTTTATCAAATGGACGTCAAAAGCGCATTCCTAAATGGAGACCTACAAGAGGAGGTTTATATTGAACAAACCTCCGGGGTTCATTGAACACAAGGCTGATCATATGGTATATAAACTACGGAAAGGTTTGTACGGATTGAAGCAAGCTCCAAGGGCCTGGTACGACACACTGTCGGAATTTTTGCTCAAACATAATTTCAGAAAAGGGAAGATAGACACCACCCTATTTCTACGAAAGGAGAAAGATAATTCACTCATCGTACAAATCTATGTGGATGACATCATTTTCGGATCATCCAATCCGAAGCTTTGTGAAGAATTTGTAGAGTTGATGACTGGCAAATTTAAAATGAGCATGATGGGAGAACTAACATATTTCCTTGGGATAGAAGTTAAACAAATAAAAGATGGAATCTTCATCAACCAAGCGAAGTACACTCGAAACTTAATCAAGAAGTTCAGGATGCAGAACTCATCTCCAGTAAAAACTCCCATGCCCATTAGTGCCAACTTAGATCCTGATCTTGACGGTGAATCTATAAATGTGACAGAATACAGAGGGATGATTGGATCATTGTTGTACCTTACCGCAAGTCGCCCGGATATAATGTTTGCAACTTGCATTTGCGCAAGATATTAGGCGAATCCCAAAGAGTCACACATACATGTGAAACAAATATTGCGATATTTAAAAGGGACAGTGAATTTGGGACTTTGGTAACCCAAGGAGTCCAACTTCTCCTTATCCGGTTATTCAGATGTTGATTTTGCCGGGTGTCGCATCGACAGGAAGAGCACTATCGGTACTCGTCAGTTTCTCGAAAAGCATTGATTTCATGGTTCGATGAAAGCGAGAATTCCGTATCAACCTCTACTGCTGAGGCGGAATATATAGCTGCTGGGAGTTGCTGCGCTTAGCTACTCTGGATGCAAAGTCAACTTAATGACTACGGTTTCAACATGACATCTGTTCCTCTGTACTGCGACAACACTAGTGCCATTGCCATCAGCAATAATCATGTGATGCACCCAAAGACCAAGCACATTGAAGTCAAGTATCACTTCATCCGAGATCATGTTCTTAAAAAGCACATATCTCTCGAACATGTTGCTATGGATGATCAACTCGCAGACATACTCACCAAGCCCCTACCTGATGCAAGATTTTCTGAACTTCTCCTTAAATTAGGTGTGCTTGATCTATCTGCATAGTTTCTACTTTATAACTCCAACCGTACTTCTTTCAGAACTTGCATTGCACTTTTAATGCACATTTGACACCAAATGTTTCTCATGCTGATTATTTGTACTTGTGCCATGCATTTTGTTTCTGATAATTTTCTCATATGTTCATATTGGGAGAATGCTTGCATTTCTCGACTGGAGTCATTAAAGCCAATATAATTAAAACATATATGAATAACTACTTTAGGATTTCATGATTTTAATCTCCACTCATCACCACATGATGAATGCTGTTTCATATTGATCGCTCTATTAACTTGTATGGTTGAAGAAATGAAATGGGTTAGCTCGGAATGCTTGGTGGTTGTACTCACAGTCGCAGTCTAATTAGCTCCTGAAGTGTAGTTTCCTAATGGGTAGACAATGTTGTTTCACGATCTAAATACTTTAACAGGTAATGACCATCGAGAGGATCACATGATCTACAGGGGAGAAAATACTTTAGTTATTATCCAAGTAATACCCCCATATATGTCTCGTGACCTCTTTCCTAGCTGTCTATCTGAGGGGGAGTCTATCACTGAGAGGATCGCATGATCTAAGGGGGAGCAATATCTATCTATTACCTTTGTAATGATCCCCTAATATGTCTCGGATGCTCTTTCCTCTACACTTTCACTTCCGGATCTAACTAGACATGCATTGTTGAATCAGAATTGTGGCATGCATAGATGTTTTTTTTTTCAACCGTGCATTTTAATCGGATAATCATCTGCCTGCTTTTGACATGTGTTCATTTCTCCAATTTTACTCATGAATCCTAATTTGGGAAGATCATATGTTTTTTTAATTACTCTTAGCTACGTCATTCAGCAGAAAGGTTTCGCTATGTTGATCAATATGAACTTATGTGTTTATTATCTGACATATGCCTTGATTCAGTAACAATGATCATTCTTTTCTCTGTATGTGTCTATTACATTCATTTTCAATGCATTAAGTTCTGTTACTCTTTAGTTCAGATTCTGTTGCTCCTTAATTGACTATTTGTTCATATCCGTACTAATTCCTTCCTGCACAACTTCTTGTTCTTTTAGTTTATTTTTGTAAAGCTACAGGTTCAGATTCTCTTTGCACCTTTATCGATATATCTTGTCTATAGTCTTGGATTTGAAGTGTTGTGGTACTTCTCTTCTCTTCGACTTCACGACAGCAAAGGAATCTACTTCTCTCTTACAACACTCTATTTCTCCGGACACGGTATACTTTCCATCCGGATGATCTTATCTCAGATATCGTATACTCCAGGTGGTCGTTGGTTCATTCCTCCGGACTCTTGGAACTCTCAAATAGCAATAATCCATGTCTTATTATATATCACGTGCTTTTGAGGAGGAATAATGATGGTCCATTAAATGCATGTCTCGGGATGCACACACTTCCCCAAGAAGGCAAACAGCTGTTATCATTCACTGGTCATACCATCTCCACGTCATCTCAATATCCGAAGGTGCGCCGCTATCAAGACTAATGACATCAGCCTGTCCAGCGGTTCACTATTCCACTCGCTTAATCCCTAGACCCGCTGACATTCACGGACTCAGTCTTATATATCCTGGACATTCCTGCGCAGCGCGAGTTTTACATTTTCTAAATCCCTAAAACCCTCATCGCTCCTTCACTCCCCAAGACCTCGCCTCCTTCTCCTCTCAATCTTTCCCTCCAATGGCACCCAAAACATCTCTTTCCGACGTTAACCCCGGCCATCTGGTTGATTGGCGCGCTGTCTCCGATCCTACGGCATGGTTTTTGGAACTCTGCCCACTCCTGGAAGCCTCTCACATCTTGAACCTGATCTCCAATCTTGTTGATCTTCTTATTGAAGACATTCTTGAGTTCTACCAACAGATCCGCTGCACCACCGACTCCATTATCTCCTATGTCCGCGGTGAATCCATCTTGATCACCCCTGACGTCCTCCGCGCCGCTCTCAATCTACCTCCCGGTGATCCTCAGCGCCCGGATGCTAAGACAATGGCCGCTTCCATGGGCTGCTCCTATAAAGGGAAGGAGTACAAAATGAAGTCTTTCCAAGGTCGCTACCGATGTATGGCGATCATACTGAGCTGATGCCTCTTGGCTCGTACAACTGCTCTGGACTCCATCCCGTACGACCTTCTCTTGGGTATGTATGGAGTCTTTGAGGGTCTCCCGATGGACTGGGGGACATTCTTGTTCCGAATGCTAAAGAGCGGCCCAAAGAACCATTCTTTCGGACGGATACTCAGCGTTGTCTTCCGACATCTACATCCGGACCATTTTGCCCAATATGATGTTATCCCCTTCCCTCAGGCTTATTATCTTCGCCACCTTACGCCTGATGGGAACATGACGGCCTCCCGTCCCTCTGCTGCTCTCCGCCTTCTTCCTGCCTCAAAACAACAAGGCAGCTCGGTTGGTGACCCCTCCGACAGCCGTGCCCCCGAAATCAGCTCTGCTCACCGGTCCTCCCGGACTCGGTTTGTTGCTGCCCCTTCCATCTCTTGAGCCTCCCAGTACAGCGTCCGTGCTGACCCCTCTAAGGTTGTGGGACCTTCTCAGCCTAATTTACCTAAGGCTATTTCCCCAACTCCTTCTGCTGTGGATGTCCCCAATCCCTCCACTTCCGCTATTGTTGCTGCGGTTGATACTGCCGTTGCCACTGCCGTCGCTGATGTCCTGGAATCTCTTCCGGAAGCTCCTATGCCTCCCCTACCTCAACCCCAAGACTACCTTGACCATCTATCCGCCGACACCTTAATGGACCTATGGTTCCGTTTTAGCCTCGCCTGCACTCCCTCCATCCCCGACAACGAAATCAAGGTGTTTTATGCCAAACACACCCGCACCTTGGAGGATATGATCGTCTGGAATCTGGACCATGGCTTTCTTACGCCTGCTCACATTCCGGACATTCCCTTCGCTGTCTCCTCCGGAAAGGCCCATGATGCACGGGTTCCCTCCCCTGCTGAGGCTCGGTTCGCCTCTCCTACTGGTGCCATCCCTGTTGTTGACCTCTCTGGTCAAAGTGGCTCTGCTGCTACGGAAGCCTCTGATGCTCCGGATGCCTCCTCTGCTGCTGCTGCTGACGTCCCTTCCACGCCTGCTAACTCCTCTGCCCAATGCACACCTGCCCCTATTCCTACCAGGGAGTCCTCCAAAGCTTCGGAGTTGGTGCTTGGACGTGCCTCATTTGGCACAATTCACTCCGATGATGTGCTGTCTGCTCAACTGGACCCTCACGCCCATGCCCAAACCGCCCAAATTTCCGCCATCGCCACTAAGGTTGCTGCCCTCGGTGCCCAACTCCTCTCTGCCTTAACCGACTCTTCCACCTCCATTGAGCAAAAGACGGACCTTGTCGCCTCGTCCGTCCACTCCCTATCCACCTCTTTTGTGGACTTGGCCCACACGATGGCTCATCCTCCTTCCGTACCTCGCCGATCTGCCCAACCGAGGGAGAAAGTGTCATCTGATCCTCCTGCACCTTCCCCATCCCGTGCTGAAAAGCGGTCTACATCCTCATTGCTTCCGAGAGTTACCATCCCCAAACGCAGCCGCTTCTCTCAGCCTAGCTCCTCTAGTGTAGCTCCTCCTTCGACCTCTCCATCTGCAATGGCTGACACCTTCCTCCCATCAAACGCGGATCTTGATCCTCTTTATGAGGATGGAAGTGTTTTTAATGCTATGGCCAGGTATGCCGCATCAAATGCTGAGCGAAGATGTCTATCCGAGTTGTACCCCTTCTCTCCTCAAGACATAAGGATTATTCGTTCTGAGATGGGTCTGCTCACCACAGAAGACATAGACAACTTCTCTTGGGCAGTTAAGATGGAGATGAGGCTGTTTTCGTCCCTATACAAGGATAGGCACATGTTTGATATCTTGCCTTGTTGGAATGAAGGGTATCTTCCATACATAGCCGATATTCAGACCTTCATTAACGCAACTGCTAAGGATAGCACTCCCTGGAAGACTCTTCAATCTGTCCTCATTCCATACCAGGTCATGATGCCGCACTTCATGCTGGTTGTCTTTATGATTCCGTCCAAGCAGCTGATTCTAATTGATTCCCATCAAATTGTGGAGCAAAATGTTAGAAGGAATCAATTTGAGCCACTGCGTATTCATTTGACGGAAGCCATAAAGCAATCGGGGCTTTATGAAGAAAGGAGCCTGACTCTGTTGGGTCTAACTGAAAAGCTGAAGGCGATGGTCCGGGGCAAGAAGCTAGTGCCACAACAGCCTGATGGAGATAGTTGCGGAGCCTTTGTCTGTTTCTTCATCAAATCCATTGTCAAGGTGGATAAAAACTGGAACAGCATCCAAGCCTACACAATGGAGCAGACAATGGAGCTTAGAGAGAAGGCTACAACGATGATCTTCAAGTATAGTAAGCCTTATGTACCTTAATGAAAATTTTGTATAAAGGCTGAATTATACTTTGTACTAGTTAATGAAAATGGAGTGATTTCTTTTTTGTATGTTATCTCTTTGCGTTACTTACCATATCAGATTACAAAGGGTTTGGGCATATCCATAATTGGGTGAGATTGTTGGATCAAGCCCAGAATTTGGATAATGCTGATAAAGCCCTATGTAATTTGATTTGAGACTATTGGATCGAACCGAGAATTTGGATAATGCGGAACAAACCCTATGTAATTTGATTCGAGATGTTTCATGTTTACCATTAAGTCTGTGCAGATGAGTTAACTCTAAATCCAGACCTACTCATGTGAGGACAAAGCAAAGGACAGGATACATAATCCTGATCCGGATCATCATGAGTGTCGTCATTCACTTGGTATATAACCAAGTCATCATCCAAATTCCTGAGTCTACATCTTGCACGGAGTAAAAGAAACTTGTGAGAGAGAAAGAATCGAAGTTGCCACTCCAACCGGACTAAGGAATAGAAGACACGGACGAAGAAATCCGAGTCTGTCATTTGAGCGGAGTAAGGGCAACTGTTGCGGAGTAAGGACATCAAATGCAGAATAAGGAATCCGAACCATTACTCATGCGGAGTAAGGAAGCGCTGATGCGGAGTAAGCTCTCCGAACCACTACTCATGCGGAGTAAGGAAGCGCTGACACGAAATAAGGATTCCAGGACTTTATTCATACGGAGTAAGCAATGACTGATACGGAGTAAGGATCCGAGCTTCGTTCATATGGAGTAAGGAACCTTGCAACGGACTAAGAAGACGCTGCTTCATCTCTCCAAGCCGCAATAAATGCTAGCAGCTCGCTACGTCCTGATGTAAGACAAACTCATTGAATACCTAAATTGTCTGACACGTGGAACACACGGAGATGTGGACGCAGTCTCAAATGCAATTGGAATCAAGCAAAGAATTCATTACAACTTATGCTTCCAATATTTCGAGCTCCACATCCGCAGTAGTTAAAGCTTCAGCATTTTCCGATGAAGAACTTCAATGCTGCACACTGCTCGGAAAATGCAGTTCCAAGATAGATTTCTAGGATGTCTATATATATGCCTGAAGCAATATAAATTCAAATGCGAGTGCTTACTTGTACATATACACTCATCAGCGTATATATTGTAAAGAGCCAAACACAGAGATTCACTGCCAAGTGTGTGTAACTATAACAGAGTGTTGGGTTGTAATCAGCTAAAACGTTGTTTTGCTGTGTTGTAATTATCTTCAGATAATAAAGCAACATACTTCCACTACCTGGTTAATCTTCCGCACTGATTTTATCTGTTTAACCAGAGTGAGTGTCTAAGCCATTAAGAGAGAGAAAGAATTTTTAAAGAGCCTATTCACCCCCCCCTTTAGGCTCTCTGGGACCAACAAGTGGTATCAGAGCGAGTTCTACTTGCTCGTAGAGATCCCTCACTCCCTCTCAACTTAACAATGGCCGAGGAAAGCAGCAAGCTATTCAATACCCGCCTTAACTCCGAGGGAGCTTAAGAGCCCCTTCCCAACCGAAGCAGCAGTGAAAATGTTGATCCACCTCAACCTGCTGCTGCCGCTGCTCCTCAACCACGGAGTTCAGGCTACACTTTAAGCAAACCGCCAAAGTTCACACCAGAGCTTTTCTCCCAGTGGAAAGCTCGCATGAAGATGTTCATGACCTGTCATGATCATCTAATGCGGCCTTGTCTACATCAGGAGCTTCCCATTCCGATGACTATCGGAGAAAATGGGGTCAGGAGGCCAAAGACTGATGCTGAATTCACTCACGATGAAAGAACCTGGCAATATGCCAGTGAAAAGGCTCTAGCTTATGTGACATCGTCCTTCGATTCAGAGGCTTTCACGGACGTCCAGGGCTGCACGACAGCAAAAGCTGTGTGGGACAAATTGACTATTCTATATGAAGGAAGTCAGTCCCAGATGCAGAACGTCATTTACGCTCTCAGACAGAACTTTGAGAGCTTCAACCACAAACCTGGCGAATCCCTGGAGAGCATCTATCGGCGATTCGGCAAGCTCATCCTGGAATTGAAAACTGTCAACGAGCACTACACTCAGTTCCAAATAAATGACAAGTTCTTTCGTTCCTTCTTGGATCGCTATTACTCCAAGCGACTCCAGATGCAATCCAAAGACAATCGCGGTATGCTCCCCTTGAAGAGCTATATGGAGAGCTACGGACTCATGAGGTCAGATTCAAATACACCGACCGAGACGAGAAGATAGCTCGGGAAAGAAAAGGGGGTAGCTCTTAAGGCTACGGCTGGACCAAGCATGCTGACGGAGGATGATACGGAAGAGTCGAAAAACTCGACTCGGACATGGAAGAAGAAATAGCACTCCTGGTGAAATCCTTCACACGATTTCTCGGAAAGCGAGAAAAGGATTCGAGAAGAGGTTCTTCCTCATCCTCAAGAAGGAAGGAGCGGTCGGAGTCGACATCCCAAGACTGCTATAATTGCGGGAAACCTGGTCATTGGGCCAAGGACTGTAGATCCAAACCCAAGATGGCCAACAAGGACGACAAGGTTAAACCCCGACGCTCCACCTCAGACAACAGCAAAATGAAGAGGAAGGCGTTCGTCTCAAAATACAACAGTGGCTCAGAAGAAGAAGAGGAATCTTCAGATGACGAACCAACGGAAAAGGCGAACGTCTGCCTCATGGCAAACGCTGAGGTACCTTCTATCTCTGAGCTCTTCAGTAAACTAGAATCTCTTACTAAGGAACGTGATGATGAAAAGAATGAGAGATTAATAATTACTCAAATGTATCAAAATATGAGTGTTCAAACTAAACGCCAAGAACTTACTGTTTCTAAATTTGAAAAGGACATAGCTGACTACCGAAGCAGGGAGGTTTGGTATCACGACCTAAGAGCTGAGAATCATCTGCTGAATACCAACCTCACAGGCATGAATGTAAATCTTAAAAGACTCGAGATTGAACTTGAGAAGGAAAAGGAAATAAATTGTAAATGGCTAAAATCCGGAGAAATAGCCTTTACATTTAGAACTGATCTTGACAATATCCGAGTCAAACCTGGCCTAGGATCCGAATCCACTTCCACTGCTCCAGCTACCGAGTGCCCTCCGGACTACACTCCAAAACTAACCAACCTATATCCTGTTAGTACATCTAAACCGTTGGATGGTTTTGTTTCAGGTGGCACCATAGTTTATGATTGTGGAACAGAGGCTGTTACTGCTAATCCCAAAGTAGTAGCACCCGTACCAAACGATAACGAGAAGGCTGCTACAGTTAAAGCCGGAACTGCAGCACCCATAAACAAAGGAAAGGCTAAGGCTGATGCATCCAGGGCCAAGAGCGCGTCACCCGTTCGCAAAGGATTAGGCCATAGGGAACAGAGTAGAAAACCTATGAAACCTAAGAAACCTGTATCCCCTGTTGTAACTCCTCATCACAGTGTCTGTTCGATATGTCGCGAAATAGGTCATTATCACTATGAGTGTTGGAGTCTATCTGATGACTGGTTATGTAATCACTCTTCAATCAATAAAAATCCAGTTGTCAAAAAGGGTTCTTCTCGGAAAGCTAAATCTAAAACTCCTCGGAGTATTTCAGCTAAGAAAACCCAAGTTGAAGAAACAACTAAGACGGAAAAAGCTAAGTCAACTTGGAGAGTTAAAGTTCCTAGCAACATAAAATCCGGAATAGTTGACACTGTTGTTGCTTCTCCTAACCGCCCAAAAGAAGTTTGGGCACCAAAAATGTAATCTGTTGTCTTGCAGGGGCATCTATGGAATTCACTGCCATCTCACTTGAAGTCAAAGATCAATCAAAGCAAGTGGATACTCGATAGTGGATGCTCCGGACATATGACGGGTGATAAGTCTCTGCTCGTGGATGTTACTGATAAATGAGGCCCATCCGTAACATATGGTGACAACAGTAAAGGTAAGACTGTGGGGTATGGCACTTTAACCAACAGATGTGTATCAATTACTAAGGTTACATTAGTCGAAGGTTTGAAGCATAATCTGCTGAGTGTCACTAATTTATGTGACAAAGGATTCACAGTTTCCTTTTTGTCAAACACCTGCATAGTTAGAGATAACTTATCTGGAGATATTAAGTTATCCGGATCAAGAGATGGGGACATATATTCTGTGGTCTTGAGAAACAATTCTTCTGACCCTATATGCTTCCTCACTACAGCATCACATGAAGATAGTTGGCTATGGCACAAGCGTTGCGCACATTTAAATTTTAAGATCTTGTTTAAATTAGTGTCGCTTGATTTGGTTACTGGTTTGCCTAAACACAAATACTCCAGAGAAAATCTCTGTCGAGAATGCCAACTTGGTAAACAGACCAAACATAGTTTTAAGAGCAAATCAGTTAATTCAATAACTACTTCTTTACAACTTCTTCACATGGACCTATGTGGTCCCATTTCTGTTCCATCACTGGCTGGTACTAGATATACCCTTGTGGTTTTCGATGATTTCACCAGGTACACATGGGTGATGTTCCTAAAATCAAAGGATCAAACTTTTGAGCATCTAGTAGATCTTTTCAACTGGATAAGCAACTCACAAGGACTGAGCGTAAAGTGCATCAGGAGTGATCATGGTACAGAATTTGATTTCTCAGAAATGAGATCATATTGTTCAGAACAGGGCATTCAGCATGACTTCTCTGCGCCCAGAACTCCACAACAAAATGGGGTAGCTGAGCGCAAGAATCGCACTTTAGTTGAGGCTGGCAGATCAATGTTAGCAGGGGCAAAGCTTCCTCTCAGTCTATGGGCTGAAGCGGTGTCTCCCTGCTATGTTCGGAACAGAACTCTTATAAATAAATTTACCATGAAAACACCTTATGAGATGTGGAAGGGCAGAAAGCCTTCTATTTCACACTTCAAAACTTTTGGGTGTACTTGCTACGTACTGAACAATGGAAAAGAATCCCAGAATAAATTTGAACTTAAATCTGATGATGGGATATTTGTTGGATACTCATTACATAGCAAGGCTTATCGGATTTTCAATAGAAAACTTTTTAAAGTTGAAGAATCTATCCATGTGACTTTTGATGAAGCTAACACGGATTGGTCAAAAGTTGGTTCTTCAAGTTCTAATGTGCAGGATCAAGATGACAACATTGACTACTCAAAGTTTATGAATGTTCCCGTCACTTCTACTGACCAACCATGTGGCACCAATGAAGAACGAAGAAATAATGCAGATGATGCTACGGATGAATCAGACTCGGGACTTCCACATAACTCCGGATATATTCCTTCGGATATTCAAAATACCAGAGTACCTTCCAGTCCATCCGGACCAGCTGATACGGAAATGAACAGTAATGGAGAACCTCAAAATACTCCAGAACCTGTTAATTTGAATAACGCTAGCCCGGAAGAAGCTCAATCAGTGGACGACCAAGGACCACCTAATCTGACAGAGCTTCAAATCATTGAGTACTCACCACCACTTGCACAAAACTATAGGTGGACTCAAAGCCACCCTCAAGAACAAGTGATTGGTGATCCTACTGTTGGTGTTAGAACAAGAGCAGCCACCTCCAACATGTGCCTTTACTCTTGCTTTTTGTCGCAGATAGAGCCAAAAGTGGTGGAAGAAGCTCTTCAAGATTCAAATTGGATAGACGCCATGCAGGAAGAGTTAAATCAGTTCAAAAGGAATGATGTGTGGACTCTTGTACCAAGGCCAAAGTCTCAACAAGTCATTGGAGTTAAATGGGTGTTCCGGAACAAACTTGATACGGACGGAATCATAATCCAGAACAAAGCCCGACTGGTAGCCAAGGGTTATCGTCAAGAAGAAGGAATAGACTATGACGAAACTTTTGCTCCAGTAGCCCGACTTGAGGCAATCAGAATGTTCTTGGCATACGCTTCATACAAAAACTTCAAAGTTTATCAAATGGATGTCAAGAGTGCATTTCTAAATGGAGATCTTCAAGATGAGATATATGTTGAACAACCTCCAGGCTTCATTGAACCAAAGGCTGGACATCTGGTCTACAAACTAAGGAAAGCCTTGTATGGATTGAAGCAAGCTCCAAGAGCCTAGTACGACACACTTTCGGAATTCTTACTTGCTCACAACTTCTAAAAAGGGAAGATTGACACCACGCTATTCTTACGGAAAGAGGAGACACATACTTTGATCGTACAGATCTACGTGGATGATATCATTTTTGGATCAACTAATCCGAAACTTTGTGATGAGTTCACCAAGTTGATGACTGGCAAGTTTGAGATGAGTATGATGGGAGAACTGTCCTACTTCTTTGGGATCGAGGTCAAACAACTAAAGGAAGGGATCTTCATCAACCAAGCTAAGTACACTCGTGACTTAATCAAGAAGTTTGGTATGGAAGGTTCATCTCCTGTCAAAACTCCAATGCCAGTCAGTGCCAAATTAGACCCAGATGTTGATGGCAAATTAGTGAATGTGACTGAGTACAGAGGGATGATTGGATCCTTGCTGTATCTTACATCAAGTCGCCCGGACATAATGTTTGCAACTTGCATCTGCACAAGATATCAGGCGAATCCCAAAGAGTCACATATGCTTCATGTAAAACGGATATTAAGGTATCTCAAAGGGATGATAAATTTGGGACTCTGGTACCCAAAAGTGTCCAACTTCGCCGTATCAAGATATTCTGATGTTGATTTTGCCGGGTGTCGCATAGACAGGAAAAGCACTAGTGGTACATGCCAATTCCTTGGAAACAAATTGATCTCTTGGTTCAGTAAGAAGCAGAATTCCGTATCAACCTCTACTGCTGAAGCGGAATATATAGCTGTTGGGAGTTGCTGCGCATAGCTTCTCTGGATACAAAGTCAACTTACTGACTACGGCTTCATCATGACATCTGTTCCACTCTACTGTGACAATACCAGTGCTATTGTTATCAGCAACAATCCCGTCATGCATCCAAAGACAAAACATATTGAGGTCAGGCATCATTTCATTCACGATCATGTTCTTAAAAAGCACATATCCCTGGAACATGTTGCTACTGAAGATCAACTGGCGGATATACTTACAAAGCCCCTACCTGATGTAAGATTTTCTGAACTTCTTCTTAAATTAGGTATGCTTGACTTTTCTACATAGCTTCTCACCTGTTATCCATCAGTAGTTATTTTCAGAACATGCATTGTTGTACTTCATGGTTAGTGATAAATACTGAACTTCATGTTTAACTATCTTACTTTACTCGTGTAAATGTTCTGATATTTCTCACTAAGTTCATAATGGGAGGATGCTTGCTTATCTGGACTGACAGTGAATCAAGCAAACATAATTAAATTTATATGACACAAATCCTATTCTGATGTCATGAATTCAACTCCATCTTCCATCACATGTCTTAAGATTTCATAACTGACTAAAATATCTAAGATGCATGGTTGAGGAATGATTTGGGATAGCTCGGACTGAAAGTGGAAATTCACTGTCTGTTGATCAGCTGCTTGAGTGGAGTAAATCAAGGATAGGCAGCAGTTTCTCTCGTTTCATCATAAAACAGGAAACGTCTTAACAGGCTCTAAAAGTCCATGGGGGAGAAATTGCTCTCTCTATTATCTAGTAATACCCCCGGATTCATATTTCATGACCTCTCTCCTGGCTGTCTATCTGAGGGGCAGTCATCCTCGAGAAGATCACTCAAAATGATTCGCTGATCTCAGGGGGAGAGAATACTTCATTAAATCTTAAGTAAGGCCCCCTGTTTCGGCAAAAGGCATGATTACTGGGTGAGAGAATGCTTATTATTAAGTAATGCCTCTCTGATATGTCTCGGATGTTCCGCCCTATAACTCTTACTCATAAAGCTGATTGGATTTGCACTGTTGAATCGGAATTGCGGATTGCTTGGCTGTTATCTTCCTCTTCCTAGCATTTTAGGCATGACAGTCGGTTGTAACATCATACATCATGTGCTCTTCCTTCCATTTTCACTCATACATTCTCTGATGGATGAAGTCATATCAGTCAAATTGATCTTTGCTCTCATTTTCAGTATGAAGGATTGGCTATGTTAACCTATTGGATTTATGTGTTAATTATCCCACACATACATTGATTTCAGTATGATGGCTTTAACTTCTTATGCATAAGTTCTATTTCTTCTTAGTACGGATTGTGTGTTATACTCTTATATTGTTTATCCAGACTAACCCGAACCTAACGAGACTTGCTCTTCAAAGCATCTATTTGTTAAGTCACAGGTTCAGATTCTCTTTGCATTTCATTGCTCTATCCTGTCAGATGTCTCGGATTTCTGAGGTGTTGTGGTACTTCATACTCCCTCGACATCAAGACCGCAAAGGAATCATCTCTTTTCAACACTGTTATACTGATATAGTTAGTTAGTCTCATCCGGATGATCTTTATATGGATTATCATGCTCCGGATGAAAGTCGGTTTATTTCCTCCTGACACTTGGAATTCTCAATTCGCGATAAACCAAGTAATTATCTTACATCGCTTATTTTTGAGGGGGGATAATGATGGTTCATTTAATGCACGCATCGAGCTCGATACTTATCTTTTCAATAATCCGGAAGTATGCCTATAGTTGTCATCTTTGAATGGTTAGCACAACCACCACGTCATAAGTCTATTCGACGACGCTAATCCATCACTTCTAATGACATAAGGAAGTCAAGTGGCTCACTGTTCATTTCGCTTAAACTCGAGACCCACTCGCTTCCACGGAAAGGATCCTAGTTATACCGCACTATCGGCGTCGGCCGAGGTTATCACTACCAACTCTCAAAACCCTAAACCCTCACCGCACCTATTCCGGCAAAGCTCTTCTCTCCTTCTCCCTTACTCTTTCACTCTCAATGGCATCCCAAGCTCTCTATGGTGTTGTTCCTGGCCATCTTGTCGATTGGTCCGGAATCTCTGATCCTCCACCATGGCTCCACGAGGTTCGCTAGCTACTCGAGCATAACAACCTTTTCGCGCTTGTTTCTTCCCCGGCCGATCTTCTAGTGTTGGACGTCCTGGCCTTCCATCATCACTCCACCTCCACTGAGGAGTTTATCCTTTCTGTGGTTCGAAGGGAAACTATCACGATCACACCTCAGGTGATCCGGGATGTTTTCAACCTTCCTGCCGGCGATGACATCCGACCAAACGCTGCTGCCATGGCTGCTTCCATGGGGTGTCCTAATAAGGTGAAGGAGTACAAAATGAAGTCTTTCCATGGTCCTCACCGTTGTATGGCCACCATACTCAGTCGGTGTCTTCTGGCTCGCTCCACGGCTCTCGACTCGGTTCCGTACGATCTCCTACTGGCAATGTATGCGATTTTTGAGTCACTGCCACTTGACTGGGGCAACTTTCTCTTCCGGGTGTTGCGGAATAGTGTTGGTCCCGGAGAGCCTAAAGGGGGGGGGGTGAATAGGCTCTTTAAAAATTCTTTCTCTCTCTTAATGGCTTAGACACTCACTCTGGTTAAACGGATAAAATCAGTGCGAAAGATTAACCAGGTAGTGGAAGTATGTTGCTTTATTATCTGAAGATAATTACAACAAGGCAAAACAACGTTATAGCTGATTACAACACAACACTCTGTTATGGTTACACACAATTGGCAGTAAGCCTCTGTGTTTGGCTCTTTTCAAGATATACGCTTATGAATGTAAATATACAAGTAAGCACGCGCATCTTTTTTTATTTACATTGCTTTAGCCATATATATAGACACCCTAGAAATCTTTCTTGGAACTGTATTTTCCGAGCAGTGTGAAGCATTGAAGTTCTTCATCGGAAAATGCTGAAGCTTTAACTGCTGCGGATGTGGAGCTCGAAATATTGGAAGCATAAGTTGTAATGAATTTATTGCTTGATTTCAATTGTATTTGAGACCGCGTCCACATCTCCGCGTGATCCACACGTAAGGTAATTTAGGTCTACAACGGGTTTGTCTTACATCGGGACGAAGTGAACTAATTGTAATTAATACGGCTCGGAAATGATGAAGCAGCGTCTTCTTAGTCCGTCATAAGGTTCCTTACTCCGTATCAGCGAAGCTCGGATCCTTACTCCGTGTCAGTGGTTGCTTACTCAGTGTGAATGAAGTCCTGGAATCCTTGTTCCATGTCAGCGCTTTCTTACTCTGCATGAGTAGTGGTTCGGAGAGCTTACTCCGCATCAGCTCTTCCTTACTCCGTATGAGTAGTGGTCCGAAGAGCTTACTCCGCATTAGCACTTCCTTACTCCGCATGAGTAATGGTTCGGATTCCTTATTTCGCATTTGATGTCCTTACACCGCAACAATTGTCCTTACTCCGCTCGAATGACAGACTCGGATTTCTTCATCCGTGTCTTCTTTTTCTTAATCCGGTTGGAGTGACAACTTTGATTCTTTCTCTCTCACAAGTCTCTTTTACTCTGTGCAAGATGTAGACTCAGGAACTTACTCCGCATTAATTGACATAATCTTGTTGAGTGTTAGACGTGGGTTCCTAGTCGTTTTGTCAAGTGTTTAATCAGCACGAAGGGTCCTTACTCCGGATGATGACTTGGTTATATACCAAATGAATGATGACACTCATGATGATTCGGATCAGGATTATGTATCCTGTCCTTAGCTTTGTCCTCACATGAGTAGGTCCGGATTTAGAGTTAACTCATCTGCACAGACTTAATGGTAAACATGAAACATCTCGAGTCAAATTACATAGGGTTTGTTCCGCATTATCCAAATTCTCGGTTTGATCCAACAATCTCCCCCAATATGGATATGCCAAACCCTTTGTAATCTGATCCGATAAGGCAGCAAAAAATAACACAGAGGTAAGGACTAAAGAGAACAGTTCCACTTAGTTACAGCAAGAATACATTAAGCCTCAGTACAGATATACATTATGGTACATATGGCTTACTATATTTGAAGATCATCCTTGCTGCATGCTCTTGTAGTGCCATTGTCTGCTTCTTGGAGAACTCGATGATATTTTTCCAGTCATCATCGAAAGAGATAACAGATTTCAAGAAGTAGCAGACAAAGGCTCCACAACTGTTTCCATCGGGTTGTTGGGGCACATTCTTCTTGTTCCGGATCGTCCCCATGAGTACTTCATCCTGACCAAGAGGCGGTAGATTCAAGTCTTCGTAGAGAGAACTCTGTCTGATTGCATCCGACAATGTTCGAATGAGACTCCTCATCTGATTCTTTCTAATCGGGCAGTCAACCACCTGATGAGAATCCAGAAGCAAGATTTTCTTCTCTTTGATCAGGAATACAGTCAGCATGAAATGTGGGGAGTCAACCCGGAAGGGGATGAAAACTATGGACAGAGAGGTCCATGGTCGGCTGTTCTCTGCTGTACCATTGATGTAGGATAGAATAACGTCCACAGCAGGAAACTGGTTTTCAACCCAACAAGGAAGAATATCAAAATCAAGGCCTTCCTCAAGTAAAGAGGGAAATAGCCTCAACTCCATTTTGACTACCAAAGCATAGTTGTCGATGTCGTTAGTGGAAAATTGTCCCTCCTTAGACAGTATGGTCCAGATATCTTGAGGTTCGAAGGAGGACAACGTAGACACACATTGGTGCTCGGCGGTGGAGGAGGCACAGGCCTTGGCAGCAGCAAGAATGCTCCCATCAGCATCATCCGGATGTAATTCCGCGTATGATGGGAGGAAGGTGATGGCACGAGATGGATCAGCAGGAGTGGGAGAGCTGGTCTGGCCAGTGGAGAAACGGCTGCGTTTAGGCACGGGAAGGCCCGGAGGAAGAGCAGGTGCAGACCGTTTGCGAGAAACAACGCCAGCAGTGGAAGAAGGAGAAGGATCAGATGATTTCTCCCCGGTTTGGTAGATCGACGAGAGTGGGAGGGACTGGCCACGACTTGCGTTAAGTCCGCAATAGAGGTAGACAAGTCAGAGAAAGACGTGGCAAGCCGCTCAAGCTTTTGATCCATGTAGAGAGAGGTAGAGGAGAAGGTAGAAAGAAGCTTGGCACCCATGGCCAGAACATGGTCGGAAAGAGCCTGGGTCTGAAGACGATTGTCCTCAGCAAGGCGATCGAGTTGGGCGGAGAAAACAGCCTCAGGTAAAATTGTGGCAAAAGAGGCTCGCCCCAGACCAAAGGCGGGAGCTTCCGAGGACTCGCCCGCATGAAGAGGGGCAGGTGTGGGCAGGGCAGAGTTGGCGGCAGCAGGAGAGGACGGTGGTTGTACAGTAGCAGCAGCAGGAGGCGCGGCAGATCCACTTTGACTGGAGAGGTCAATGATAGAGATATCCATAGGATAAGAGGGACCAGCCTCAGTAGGTACAGGTGTTCGTGCGTCATGGGCAGGGCCGGAAGAGGCAGCAGCAGGAGATGCAGCCTTTAGGAGCGACAGCATTACAAAGCCGTGGTAGCAGTTCCAAGTAATCATTTCCTTCGGGGTCTGGGTGTGTTGAGCATAAAACACCCGGAGGGTAGGTTATGGGATGTCAGCAGTAATGGCAAGGCTGAAGCGCAGCCAGCAGTCATTCAGTATGTCGGTGGAGAGATGGTCAAGATAGTCCTGGATGGCTGGAGAGTGAGCGGGAGAGGCTTCCGCAGGAGAAGATGGAAGATCCGGAAGAACAGTAGCAACAGCCGCTGTGACCGGAGAGATGGGTGCGGGAGCCTCAGCAGTAGCATCAGGAGCAGCAACAGTAGCATCAGTAGGAAGAGAGGCAGGGACATCAGCAAGAGAGACGGAGGTGGAAACCTCATGGAAGGGCGGCTGAGAGGGCCCTGCAGCAGTAGACGGGTCAGCCCGAACGCTTTGCAGCAAACTGTGGGAGCGTGCTGGAGCGGCAGTAGACCGGATGTGGGAGTGAACTGACCGGAGAGCAGAACTAGCTTCGTGGCCCGAGTTGGCAATAGGCTCACCAACAGAACTCGCTTGCTGTTCGGAAGCGACAGCAAGGGCACGGGAGACTGGAGGGCGGCGAACGGAGAGGGTCCCGTCGGCAGTAAGATGGCAGAAGTAGTAGGACGCCGGGAAGGGAATCACTAGTTCACCCTGGAAGTGGATGGGATGAAGATGCCGGAAGATTTGGAACAGAATCAGTCCAAAAGATGAGTTCCGTTTCCCATTCCGCAACACCCGGAAGAGAAAGTTGCCCCAGTCAAGTGGCAGTGGCTCAAAAACCGCATACATCGCCAGCAGGAGATCGTACGGAACCGAGTCGAGAGCTGAGGAGCAAGCCAGAAGACACCGGCTGAGTATGGTGGCCATCAGTGGTGAGGACCATTAAAAGACTTCATTTTATACTCCTTCACCTTATTAGGACACCCCATGGAAGCAGCCATGGCAGCAGCGTTTGGTCGAATGTCATCGCCAGTGGGAAGATTGAAAACATCCCGAATCACCTGAGGCGTGATCCTGATAGTTTTCCCTCGAACCACAGAAAGGATAAACTCCTCAGTGGAGGTGGAGTGGTGATGGAAGGCCAGGACGTCCGAGACTAGAGGATCGGCCGGGGCAGAGACAAGCGTGAAATGGTTGCTGTGCTCGAGTAGTTGGCGAACCTCGTGGAGCCATGCTGGAGGATCAGAGATTCCGTACCAATCGACAAGATGGCCAGGAACAACACCATAGAGAGCTTGGGATGCCATTGAGAGTAAAAAGGGTGAGGGAGAAGGAGAGAAGAGCTTTGCCGGAACAGGTGCGCCGAGGATTTAGGGTTTTGAGAGTTGGTCGCAATAACCTTGGTTGACGCCGATGGTGCGATTTAAGTAGGATCCTTTCTGTGGAAGCAAGTGGATCTCGAGTTTAAACGAAATGAACAGTGAGCCACTCGACTTCCTTATGTCATTAGAAGTGATGGATTAGTGCCGTCGAATAGACTTATGACGTGGCGGCTGTGCTAACCATTCAAAGATGACAGCTATAGGCATACTTCCGGATTTTTGAAAAGATAAGTATCGGGCTTGATGCGTGCATTAAATGAACCATCATTATCCCTCCTCAAAAATAAGCGATGTAAGATAATTACTTGGTTTATCGCGAATTGAGAATTCCAAGAGTCAGGAGGAAATAAACCGACTTTCATCCGGAGAAGGATAATCCATATAAAGAACATCTGGATGAGACTGACTAACTGTTCGTATAACAGAGTGTTGAAAAAAGATGATTCCTTTGCGGTCTTGATGTAGAGGGAGTATGAAGTACCACAACAACTCAGAAATCTGAGACATCTGACAGGATATAGCAATGAAATGCAAAGAGAATCTGAACCTGTGACTTAACACATAGATGCTTTGAAGAGCAGGTCTCGTCAGGTTCGGGTTAGTCCGGATAAACAATATAAGAGTACAACAAACAATCCGTACTAAGAAGAGACAGAACTTATGCATAAAAAGTTAAGTGCTAGACACATACAACGAAGTGAAAGCCATCATACTGAAATCAATGTATGTGTGAGATAATTAACACATAAATCCAATAGGTCAACATAGCCAATCCTTCATACTGGCAATGAGAGAAAATATTAATTAGATTTATATGACTTCATCCATCAGAGAATGTATGAGTGAAAATGGAAGGAAGAGCACATGATGTATGATGTTACAACCGACTGTCATGCCTAAAATGCTAGGAAGAGGAAGATAACAGCCAAGCAATCCGCAATTCCGATTCAACAGTGCAAATCCAATCAGTTTTATGAGTGAGAGTTATAGGGTGGAACATCCGAGACATATCAGAGAGGCATTACTTAATAATAAGCATTCTCTCGCCCTGTAGTCATGCCTTTTGCTGAAACAAGGGGCCTTACTTAAGATTTAATGAAGTATTCTCTCCCCCTGAGATCAGCGAATCATTTTGATGCGATCTTCTCGAGGATGACTCCCCCTCAGATAGACAGCCAGGAAAAAGGTCATGAAGTACGAATCCGAGGGTTTTACTTTAATAATAGAGAAAGCAATTTCTCCCTCGTTGACTTTTAGAGCCTGTCAAGACGTTCCCTGTTTAACATGAATCGTGAGAAACTGCTGCCTATCCTTGATTTACTTTACTCAAGTAGCTGATCGGCAGACATAATGAATTTCCACTTTCAATCCGAGCTATCCTAAATCATTCCTCAACCATGCATCTTAGATATTTCAGTCAGTCATTAAATCATAAGACATATGATGGAAGATGGAGTTGAATTGAATTCATGATATCAGAATAGGATTTGTGTCATATAAATTTAATTATGTTTACTTGATTCACTGTTAGTCCGGATAGGCAGACATCCTCCCACATGAACTTAGTGAGAAATATCAGAGCATTTACACGATTAAAGTAAGATAGTTAAACATGAAGTTCAGTGCCTATCACTAACCATGAAGTACAACAATGCATGTTCTGAAAATAACTACTGATGGATAACAGGTGAGAAGCTATGCAGAAAAGTCAAGCATACCTAATTTGAGAAGAAGTTCAGAAAATCTTACATTAGGTAGGGGCTTTGTAAGTATATCTGCCAGTTGATCTTCAGTAGCAACATGTTCCAGGGATATGTGCTTTTTAAGAATATGATCGCAAATGAAATGATGCCTGACCTCAATATGTTTTGTCTTTGGATGCATGACGGGATTGTTGCTGATAACAATAGCACTGGTATTGTCACAGTAGAGTGGAACAGATGTCATGATGAAGCTGTAGTCAGTAAGTTGACTTTGCATCCAAAGAAGCTGTGCGTAGCAACTCCCAGCAGCTATATATTCCGTTTCAGCAGTAGATGTTGATACGGAATTCTGCTTCTTACTGAACCAAGAGATCAATTTGTTTCCAAGGAATTGGCATGTACCACTGGTGCTTTTCCGGTCTATGCGACACCTGGCAAAATCAGCATCAGAATATCCGGATAAGGCGAAGTTGGAATCTTTTGGGTACCAGAGTCCCAAATTAATTGTCCCTTTGAGATACCTTAATATCCATTTTACGTGAAGCATATGTGACTCTTTGGGATTCGCCTGATATCTTGCGCAAATGTAAGTTGCAAACATTATGTCCGGGTGACTTGCTGTAAGGTACAGCAAGGATCCAATCATCCCTCTGTACTCAGTCACATTCACTAATTTGCCATCAACATCTGGGTCTAACTTGGCACTGACTGGCATTGGAGTTTTGACAGGAGATGAACCTTCCATACCAAACTTCTTGATTAAGTCACGAGTGTACTTAGCTTGGTTGATGAAGATCCCTTCCTTTAGTTGTTTGACCTCGATCCCAAGGAAGTAGGACAGTTCTCCCATCATACTCATCTCAAACTTGCTAGTCATCAACTTGGCGAACTCATCACAAAGTTTCGGATTAGATGATCCGAAAATGATATCATCCACGTAGATCTGTACAATCAGAGTGTGTGTTTTCTCTTTCCGTAAGAATAGCGTGGTGTCAATCTTCCCTTTTTGGAAGTTGTGAGCGAGTAAGAATTCCGAAAGTGTGTCGTACCAGGCTCTTGGAGCTTGCTTCAATCAATATAAGGCTTTCCTTAGTTTGTAGACCAGATGTCCAGCCTTTGGTTCAATGAAGCCTGGTGGTTGTTCAACATATACCTCCTCTTGAAGATCTCCATTTAGAAATGCACTCTTGACATCCATTTGATAAACTTTGAAGTTTTCGTAGGAAGCGTATGCCAAGAACATTCTGATTGCCTCAAGTCGGGCTACTGGAGCAAAAGTTTCGTCATAGTCTATTCCTTCTTCTTGACGATAACCCTTGGCTACCAGTCAGGCTTTGTTCCGGATTACGATTCCGTTCGTATCAAGTTTGTTCCGGAACACCCATTTAACTCCAATGACTTGTTGAGACTTTGGCCTTGGTACAAGAGTCCACACATCATTCCTTTTGAACTGATTTAACTCTTCCTGCATGGCGTCTATCCAATTTGAATCTTGAAGAGCTTCTTCCACTACTTTTGGCTCTATCTGCGACAAAAAGCAAGAGTAGAGGCACATGTTGGAGGTGGCTGCTCTTGTTCTAACACCAACAATAGGATCACCAATTACTTGTTCTTGACGGTGGCTTTGAGTCCACCTATTGTTTTGCGTAAGTGGTGGTGAATACTCAATGATTTGAAGCTCTATCAGATTAGGTGGTCCTTAGTCGTCCACTGATTGAGCTTCTTCCGGGCCAGCGTTATTCAAATTTACAGGTTCTGGAGTATTTTGAGGTTCTCCATTACTGTTCATTTCCGTATTAACTGGTCCGGATGGATTGGAAGGTACTCTGATATTTTGAATATCCGAAGGAATATATCCGGAGTTATGTGGATGTCCCGAGTCTGATTCATCCGTAGCATCATCTGCATCATTTCTTCGTTTTTCATTGGTGCCACATGGTTGGTCAGTATAAGTGACGGGAACATTCACAAACTTTGAGTAGTGAATGTTGTCATCTTGATCCTGCACATTAGAACTTGAAGAACCAACTTTCGACCAATCCGTGTTAGCTTCATCAAAAGTCACATAGATAGATTCTTCAACTTTGAAAAGTTTTCTATTGAAAATTCGATAAGCCTTGCTATGTAATGAGTATCCAACAAATATCCCATCATCAGATTTTGGTTGAAATTTATTCCGAGATTCGTTTCCATTGTTCAGTACGTAGCAAGTACACCCAAAGGTCCTGAAATGTGAAATAGAAGGCTTTCGGCCTTTCCACATCTAGTAGGGTGTTTTCATGGTTAATTTATTTATAAGATTCCTGTTCTGAACATAGCAGGCAGTAGACACCGCTTTGGCCCATAGACTGAGAGGAAGATTTGCCCCTGCTAACATTGATCTGCCAGCCTCGACTAAAGTGCGATTCTTGCGCTCAGCTACCCCATTTTGTTGTGGAGTTCTGGGCGCAGAGAAGTCGTGCTGAATGCCCTGTTCAGAATAATATGACCTCATATCTGAGAAATCAAATTCTATACCATGATCACTCCTGATGCATTTAATGCTCAGTCCTTGTGAATTGATTATCCAGTTGAAGAGATCGACAAGGTGTTCAAAGGTTTGATCCTTGGATTTCAGGAACATCACCCATGTGTATCTGGTGAAGTCATCGATAACCACTAGAGTGTATCTCGCACCAGAGAATGAAGAGACGAAATGGGACCACAAAGGTCCATGTGAAGAAGTTATAAAGGAGCGATTATTGAATTAACTGTTTTGCTCTTAAAACTATGTTTGGTCTGTTTGCTAAGTTGGCATTCTCGACAGAGAGTGTCTCTGGAGTATTTGTGTTTAGGCAAACCAGTGACCAAATCAAGCGACGCTAATTTAGACAAGGTTTTAAAATTTAAATGTGCGCAATGCTTGTGCCATAGTCAACTCTCATCATGTGATGCTTGTAGTAAGGAAGCATACCGGGTCGGAAGAATTGTTTCTCAAGACCACAGAATATATGTCCCCATCTTTTGATTCGGATAACTTAATATCTCCAGGATAAGTTATCTCTAATCGTGCGGTGTTTGACAAAAAGGAAATCGTGAATCCTTTGTCACATAAATTATCGACACTCAAGCAAATTATGCTTCAAACCTTCGACTAATGCAACCTTAGTAATTGATACACAGCCGTTGGTTAAAGTACCATACCCCACAGTCTTACCTTTACTGTTGTCACCATATGTTACTGATGAGCCTCATTTGTTAGTAACATCCACGAGCAGAGTCTTATCACCCGTCATATGTCCAGAGCATCCGCTATCGTGTATCCACTTGCTTTGATTGATATTTGACTTCAAGTGAGATGGCAGTGAATTCCATAAATGCTCCTGCAAGACAACAAATTACATTTTTGGTGCCCAAACTTGTTTTGGGCGGTTAGGAGAAGCAACAACAGTGTCAACTATTCCGGATTTTATGTTGCTAGGAATTTTAACTTTCCAAGTTGACTTATCTTTTTCCGTCTTAGTTGTTTTTTCAACTTGGGTTTTCTTAGGTGAAATACTCTGAGGAGTTTTAGATTTTGCTTTCTGAGAAGAACCCTTTTTGACAACCAGATTTTTATTGATTGAAGAGTGATTACATAACCGATCATCGGATAGACTCCAACACTCATAGTGATAATGACCTATTTCGCGACATATCGAACGGTTTCTTGTGATGAGGAGTTACAAGAGGGGATACAGGTTTCTTAGGTTTTACAGATTTTCTACTCTGTTCCGTATGGCCTAATCCTTTGCAAACGGGTGACGCGCTCTTCGCCCTAGATGCGTCAGCCTTAGCCTTTCCTTTGTTTATGGGTGCTGCAGTTTCGGCTTTAACTGCAGCAACCTTCCCATTATCATTTGGTACGGGTGCTACTACTTCGGGATTAGCAGTAACAGCGTCGATTCCACAATCATAAACTATGGTGCCACCTGAACCAAAACCATTCAACGGTTTAGATGTACTAACAGGATATAGGTTGGTTAGTTTTGGAGTGTAGTCCGGAGGGCACTCAGTAGCTAGAGCAGTGGAAGTGGATTCGGATCCTAGGCCAGGTTTGACTCGGATATTGTCAGGATCAGTTCTAAATGTAGAGGCTATTTCTCCGGATTTTAGCCATTTACGATTTATTTCCTTTTCCTTCTCAAGTTCAATCTCGAGTCTTTTAAGATTTACATTCATGCCTGTGAGGTTGGTATTCGACAGGTGATTCTCGGCTCTTAGGTCGTGATACCAAACCTCCCTGCTTCGGTAGTCAGCTATGTCCTTTTCAAGTTTAGAAACAGTAAGTTCTAGGCGCTTAGTCTGACCACTCATATTTTGATACATTTGAGTAATTATTAATCTCTCATTCTTTTCATCATCACGTTCCTTAGTAAGAGATTCTAGTTTACTCAAGAGCTCAGAGATAGAAGGTACCTCAGCGTTTGCCGTGAGGCAGACGTTCGCCTTTTCCGTTGGTTCATCGTCTAAAGATTCCTCTTCTTCTTCCGAGCCACTGTTGTATTTTGAGACGAACGCCTTCCTCTTCATTTTGCTGTTGTCTGAGGTGGAGCGTCGGGGTTTAACCTTGTCGTCCTTGTCGGCCATCTTGGGTTTGGATCTACGATCCTTGGCCCAATGACCAGGTTTCCCGCGATTGTAGCAGTCTTGGGATGTCGACTCCGACCGCTCCTTCCTTCTTGAGGATGAGGAATAACCTCTTCTGAATCCTTTTCTGCTTTTCTGCAGAAATCGTGTGAAGGATTTCACCAGGAGAGCTATTTCTTCTGCCATGTCCGAGTCAGAGTTTTCTGACTCTTCCATATCATCCTCCGTCAGCATGCTTGGTCCACCAGTAGCCTTAAGAGCTACCCCCTTTTCTTTCCAAGCTATTTTCTCGTCTCGGTCAATGTATTTGAATCTGACCTCATGAGTCCATAGCTCTCCATATAGCTCTTCAAGGGGAGCAAACTGCCAGTTGTCTTTGGATTGCATCTGGAGCTGCTTGGAGTAGTAGCGATCCAACAAGGAACGAAAGAACTTGTCATTTATTTAGAACTGAGTGTAGTGCTCGTTGACAGTTTTCAATTCCAGGATGAGCTTGCCGAATAGCTGATAGATGCTCTCCAGAGATTCTCCAGGTTTGTGGTTGAAGCTCTCAAAGTTCTGTCTGAGAGCGCAAATTACGTTCTGCATCTGGGACTGACTTCCTTCATATAGAATAGTTAATTTGTCCCACACAGCTTTTGTTGTCGTGCAGCCCTGGACGTCCGTGAAAGCCTCTGAATCCAAGGACGATGTCACATAAGCTAGAGCCTTTTCACTGGCGTATTGCCAGGCTCTTTCATCGTGAGTGAGTTCAGCATCAGTCTTTGGTCTCCTGGCCCCATTTTCTTCGATGGTCATCGGAATGGGAAGCTCCTGATGAAGACATGGCCACATTAGATGATCATGACAGGTCATGAACATCTTCATGCGAGCTTTCCACTGGGAGAAAAGCTTTGGTGTGAACTTGGGCGGTTTGCTTAAAGTGTAGCCTGAACTCTGTGGTTGAGGAGCAGTGGCAGCAGTAGGTTGAGGTGGATCAACATTTTCACTGCTGCTTCGGTTCGGAAGGGGCTCTTGAGCTCCCCCGGAGTTGAGGGGAGTATTGAATAGCATGCTACTTTCTTCGGCCATTGTTAAGTTGAGAGGGAGTTAGGGATCTCTACGAGCAGGTAGAACTTGCTCTGATACCACTTGTTGGTCCCGGAGAGCCTAAAGGGGGGGGGGGTGAATAGGCTCTTTGAAAATTCTTTCTCTCTCTTAATGGCTTAGACACTCACTCTGGTTAAACGGATAAAATCAGTGCGGAAGATTAACCAGGTAGTGGAAGTATGTTGCTTTATTATCTGAACATAATCACAACAAGGCAATACAGCGTTTTAGCTGATTATAACACAACACTCTGTTATGGTTACACACACTTGGCAGTAAATCTCTGTGTTTGGCTCTTTTCAAGATATACGCTTATGAATGTATATATACAAGTAAGCACGTGCATCTTTTTTTTATTTACATTGCTTCAGGCATATATATAGACACCCTAGAAATCTATCTTGGAACTGTATTTTCCGAGCAGTATGAAGCATTGAAGTTCTTCATCGGAAAATGCTGAAGCTTTAACTGCTACGGATGTGGAGCTCGAATTATTGGAAGCATAAGTTGTAATGAATTCTTTGCTTGATTCCAATTGTATTTGAGACCGCGTCCACATCTCCGCGTGATCCACGTGTAAGGTAATTTAGGTCTACAACGGGTTTGTCTTACATCGTGACGAAGTGAACTGATTGTAATTAATACGGCTCGAAAATGATGAAGGAGCGTCTTCTTAGTCCGTCATAAGGTTCCTTACTCCGTATCAGCAAAGCTCAGATCCTTACTCCGTGTCAGTGGTTGCTTACTCCGTGTGAATGAAGTCCTGGAATCCTTGTTCCGTGTCAGCGCTTTCTTACTCCGCATGAGTAGTGGTTCGGAGAGCTTACTCCGCATCAGCCCTTCCTTACTCCGTATGAGAAGTGGTTCGGATTCCTTATTCCGCATTTGATGTCCTTACGCCGCAACAATTGTCTTTACTCCGCTCAAATGACAGACTCCGATTTCTTCGTCCGTGTCTTCTTTTTCTTAGTCTGGTTGGAGTGACAACTTCGATTCTTTCTCTCTCACATGTCTCTTTTACTCCGTGCAAGATGTAGACTCAGGAACTTACTCCGCATTAATTGACATAATCTTGTTGAGTGTTAAACGCGGGTTCCTAGTCGTTTTGTCAAGTGTTTAATCAGCACTAAGGGTCCTTACTCCGGATGATGACTTGGTTATATACCAAGTGAATGACGACACTCATGATGATCCGGATCCGGATTATGTATCCTGTCCTTAGCTTTGTCCTCACATGAGTAGGTCAGGATTTAGAGTTAACTCATCTGCATAGACTTAATGGTAAACATGATACATCTCGAGTCAAATTACATAGGTTTTTTTCCGCATTATCCAAATTCTCGATTTGATCCAACAAATGGGAAACGGAACTCATCTTTTGGACGGATTCTGTCCCAAATCTTCCGGCATCTTCACCCCGCGCACTTCCAGGGTGAACTGGTGATTCCCTTCCCGGCGTCCTACTACTTCCGCCATCTTACTGCTGATGGGACCCTCACCATTCGCCGCCCTCCAATCTCCCATGCCCTTGCTGTCGCTTCAGAATAGCAAGCGAGTTCTGTTGGTGAACCTGTTGCCAGCTCGGGCCATGTAGTTAGTTCTGCTCTTCGGTCAGTTCACTCCCACATCTGGTCTGTTGTCGCTCTGGCACGCTCCCGCAGTTCGCTGCACAGCGTTCGGGCTGACCCGTCTACTGCTGTAGGGCCCTCTTAGCCGCCCTTCCATGAGGTTACCACATCCGCCTCTCTTGCTGATGTCCCTACCTCTCTTCCTACCGTTGTTGTCGCTGCTGGTCCCGATCTTGCTGCTGATGCTCCCCCACCCATCTCTCCGGTCACAGCAGCTATTGCTGTTGTTCTTCCGGACCTTCCATCTTCTCCTGTGGAAGCCTCTCCCGCTCACTCTCCGGCCCTCCAGGACTATCTCGACCATCTCTCCACCGACATACTAAATGACTACTGGCTGCGCTTCAGCCTCGCCATTACTGCTGACATCCCAGAACCTACCCTCCATGTGTTTTATGCTCAACACACCCAGACCCGGAGGAAATGCTTACTTGGAACTGCTACCACGGCTTTGTGACGCCGTCACTCCTCAAGGCTGCACCTCCTACTGCTGCCTCTTCTGGTCATGCCCATGACGCACGGACACCTGCCCTTGCTGAGGCTGGCCCCTCTTATCCTGCAGATATCGCTATCATTGACCTCTCCGGTCAAAGTGGATCTGCCACACCTCCTGGCCGTCTTGTACAACCACCGTCCTCTCCTGCTGCCGCCGACTCTGCCCTGCCCACACCTGCCCCTCTTCATGCGGGTGAGTCTTCGAAAGCTCCCGCCTTTGGTCTTGGGCGCGCCTCTTTTGCCACTATTTTATCTGAGGCTGCTTTCTCCGCCCAACTTGATCGCCTTGCTGAGGACAATCGTCTTCAGACCCAGGCCGTTTCCGACCATGTCCGGGCCATGGGTGCCGAGCTTCTTTCTGCCTTCTCCTCTACCTCTCTCTCCATGGATCAGAAGCTAGAGTGGCTTGCCGCGTCATTCTCTCACTTGTCCACCTCTATTGTGGACTTAACGCAAGTCGTGGCCAGTCCCTCCCGCTCTCACCGATCTGCCAAACCGGGGGAAAAATCATCTGATCCTTCCCCTCTTTCCACTACTGGCGTTGCCTCTCGCAAACGGTTTGCACCTGCTCTTCCTCCAGGCCTTCTAGTGCCTAAACGCAGCCGTTTCTCCACTGGCCAGACTAGCTCTCCCACTCCTGCTGTTCCATTTGGTGCTATCTCCTTCCTCCCATCATACGCGGAATTGCATCCGGATGATGCTGATGGGAGCATTCTTGCTGTGGCCAAGGCCTATGCCTTCTCCACTGCCGAGCGCCGATGTGTGTCTGCCTCGTCCCCCTTCGAACCTCAAGACATCCGGACCATACTATCTGAGGAGGGACAATTTTCCACTGACGACATCGACAACTATGCTCTGGCGGTAAAGATGGAGTTGAGGCTATTCCCCTCTTTACTTGAGGAAGGCCTTGATTTTGATGTTCTTCCTTGCTGGGTTGAAAACTAGTTTCCTGCTGTGGGCGTTATTCTATCCTACATCAATGGTACGGCAGAGACGGCCGACCATGGACCTCTCTCGTCCATCGTTTTCATCCCCTTCCGGTCGACTCCCCACATTTCATGCTGACTATTTTCCTGATCAAAGAGAAGAAAATCTTGCTTCTGGATTCTCATCAGGTTGTTGATTGCCCAATTAGAAATAATCAGATGAGGAGTCTCGTTCGAACCTTGTCGGATGCAATCAGACAGTGTTCTCTCTACGAAGACTTGAATCTACCACCTCTTGGTCAGGATAAAGTACTCATGGGGACGATCCGGAACAAGAAGAATGTACCCCAGCAACCCGATGGAAACAGTTGTGGAGCCTTTGTCTGCTACTTCTTGAAATTTGTTATCTCCTTCGATGATGACTGGAAAAATATCATCGAGTTCTCCAAGAAGCAGACAATGGCACTACGAGAGCATGCAGCAAGGATGATCTTCAAATAAAGTAAGCCGTATGTACCATAATTTATATCCGGACTAAGGCTTAATGTATTCTCTTTAATCGAGTGGAACTATTCTCTTTAATCCTTACCTCTATGTTATTTCTTGCTTCCTTACCGGATCAGATTACAAAGGGTTTTGCATATCCATATTGGGGGAGACTGTTGGATCAAACCGAGAATTTGGATAATGCGGAACGAACCCTATGTAATTTGACTCAGATGTTTCATGTTTACCATTAAGTCTGTGCAGATGAGTTAACTCTAAATCCGGACCTACTTATGTGAGGACAAAGCAAAGGACAGGATACATAATCCTGATCCGGATCATCATGAGTGTCGTCATTCACTTGGTATATAACCAAGTCATCATCCGGATTCCTGAGTCCACATCTTGCACGGAGTAAAAGAGACTTGTGAGAGAGAAAGAATCGAAGTTGCCACTCCAACCGGACTATGGAAAAGAAGACACGGACGAAGAAATCCGAGTCTGTCATTTGAGCGGAGTAAGGGCAACTGTTGCGGAGTAAGGACATCAAATGCGAAATAAGGAATCTGAACCATTACTCATGCGGAGTAAGGAAGCGCTGATGCGGAGTAAGCTCTCTGAACCACTACTCATGCGGAGTAAGGAAGCGCTGACACAGAATAAGGATTCTAGGACTTTATTCATACGGAGTAAGTAACCACTGATATGGAGTAAGGATCCGAGCTTCGTTCATGCGGATTAAGGAACCTTGCAACGGACCAAGAAGACGCTGCTTCATCTCTCCAAGCCGCAATTAATGCTAGCAGCTCGCTACGTCCCAATGTAAGACAAACTCATTGAATACCTAAATTGTCTGACACGTGGAACACACGAAGATGTGGACGCAGTCTCAAATGCAATTGGAATCAAGCAAAGAATTCATTACAGCTTATGCTTCCAATATTTCGAGCTCCACATCCGTAGAAGTTAAAGCTTCAGCATTTTCTGATGAAGAACTTCAATGCTGCACACTACTCGGAAAATGCAGTTCCAAGATAGATTTCTAGGATGTCTATATATATGCCTGAAGCAATATAAATGCAAATGCGCATGCTTACTTGTACATATACACTCATAAGCGTATATCTTGTAAAGAGCCAAACACAGAGATTCACTGCCAAGTTTGTGTAACTATAACAGAGTGTTGTGTTGTAATCAGCAAAAACGCTGTTTTGCTGTGTTGTAATTATCTTCAGATAATAAAGCAACATACTTCCACTACCTGGTTAATCTTCTGCACTGATTTTATCCGTTTAACCAGAGTGAGTGTCTAAGCCATTAAGAGAGAGAAAGAATTTTTAAAGAGCCTATTCACCCCCCCCCCCCTTTTAGGCTCTCCGGGACCAACAGAGACCTTTGTTGTTTTATCTTAAGTCATTGCAGAAGATATGGCCTTCATCCGGATCTACACTTGTGAGAGCAAAGCTAAGGACATGATACATAATCATGATCCAGGTGAGAATGAGTATCATCAAACACTTGGTATATAACCAAGTCTTTACTTCATACGAAATAAGGATCATTTGTGCGGACTAAGAACCTAAAAGCTACGGACTAAAAAATCCGCACCTAATACTTCAAATGGACTAAGTCAAATAGATGTAGAGTAAGAATCTTAGTCTACAAAGTCGCACGGAATAAGAGTCATCACTAAAGTAAAGAAGACACGGAGTAAGGAATCCAAGTCTTCCATACATGCGGAGTAAGGAAGCACTTCTACGGAATAAGGACTTGAGTCTTTATTGGCACGGTGTAAGAAAACTAGATGCGGAGTAAGGAATCCGAACCACTCACTCATGCGGAGTAAGGATGTGCTAATATGGAGTAGGCCATCCGTTCCTTTTACTCATGCGGAGTAAGGAAACTAGATACGGAGTAAGGAAGCGCTGATGAGGAGTAAGCACTTCGACCTTCTCTTTCATACGAGTAAGGGAAGCGCTTATACGGAATAAGGATTTCGTACCAAATTGATACGGAGTAAGCAATCGATATTACGGAGTAAGGATCCGAGCTTAGTTTAGCATGGAGTAAGGAACCTTATACCGGATTCAAGAAGACGCTACTTCAACTTATCTCTTCGTATTCAAAGTCACCAGCTCGCTGCTTCCCGATGTAAGACAAACTTGTTGAAAAACCTAAAACACCTTGCATGTGGATCATCTGGATATGTGGACGCAACTTTAACTACACTTGGGAACTTACAAAGACTCTTATGCGTTGCAAACCTAAGATCTTGAAGACCACATCCGCAGCAATTGAGGCAGAGAGATTTCGAAGAGATAGTAAATGTGCACAATATCCGGAACAACAAGTTCCAAGGTTGTCACTTGTGGATGTTGTTATAAATAGCAACACTTGTACATTTTATAGGTGCGCATAAGTGAAAGTGTAATAGTTTTGTGTATGCACCAAAACTTATTGAGATCATAAGGGCTAGCGTGTGCATACTTGTAAACAAAGTGCTAAAGAGTTGTTCAGTAGGTCTAAAAGCTTTCAAGCTTTAGTCTGCTTCCATTTTGTTGTACTTATCGTACTGATAATAAAACAAAATACTTCCACTATCTGGTTATCTTCCGCATTGATTCTATCTCTTAACCAGATAAGTGTTGTGCCAAAGAGTTAGAAAAGAGTTTTGACAAGAGCCTATTCACCCCCCCTCTAGGCTCCAAGGGACCAACAATATGATTTTTGGGGATTTTTCTGAGATGTTTAACCGTACTTTCCAAAAAGTCACCTCTACAAAAAACTGGTTTTTTCTGAGATTTTACACTAAATCCCAATTTTCACATTTTGAAGGAGTGGGAATTCAATTTTTCTAGTATTTTTCTTTGAATCCGAAAAGGGGGTATTTCTCTATTTATATTGTAGCCATTAAATCTCTCCACATTTAAGTATTATACAATGTAAATGGTCCAGTGGTCCAGTCCAATGTAGTTGCACCTTTGCGGAATACTACTATGGAACACTGGCCAGGAGCAATTGTTGCGAACACCGTCGCGGAACAACAATTGCGGAACACTACCGCAGAACCACCATTGCGGACTACTGCTACGAACGAAGTCGCGGAAGAACTATTGCGGAGCGATGCCGGACTCCAAAGCTGCCGACTACGAAGCCGCTTGATCACATAACTTCGACTATGAAGTCGCTTGATCGCGAAGTTCGACCCTAAAGTTCGCCAGTGTACTGTTTCAAGATCATTTTTGCCCGTTCTTTTTCTGGAATCAACCCAAAGAACCCCCAGGCACTCAAAAAACACACATTTTACTCAACAGACTACAAAATTACATACCCAAAGTGATATAAATTAGTTCTTACCCATAGATCTTATGTTAAACCATTAGATCTAACACAAAATTGAGTTTCTCCCAAAACCAAGGGTTCATACTCAATGTCATAAATCATGATAAATTCGTGTAAATTCAAAAAAACAGGATCGAGATAAGAGGTTCAAGGACACCTACCTAGAAAGATTGTTTGTGATCCACGAACTCCAATTGCCCCAAATCACCAAAGGAAGCTCTTCACCTTCTCTCTCTCTCTTGCTCAAACATGCACGCACCAAGAAATTAAAAGGATAAGGCAGTTTCTTAATTATTTATATACTGCTGCCAATAATTGGCCTCCCAGCAATAATTGACCTCCTGAGGTCACGAACTCCAAATTGAGCCCAATTACTGTTAAAATGCTTGAAATGACAAGCACATCACTGCTCAGATGTTTGCATACTCAAATGACCGCTCGAACGCGAGGTCAACCAATAAAACCTGAAAAGTCAACAATCGGGCCACTCAGGGCCCCGACCCAGAATCAGGCCCAAGTATTGTCAAAATGCTCACATCGACGACTACACTACCATCCAGATAGTTGCATTATCATAGAATGGCTATCTCTCAACACTACCCAAATACGAGTATTTACAATGGACAGTTGTATTTGGACATTGTTTATGTCATGTGATGTCTGTATAACTGATTGACATATAGTATGCATGATGATGTATGGGAAGGTATAGGATTACCCTCGACTGTATAGGTTTGCATGATTGAGATAGCACCCGCGGTGTAGTCCCTGTCACACCCCGATTTTCTCCAACCTTGGAAATGGGTTATGACTGCCCATGCCCGCACCCGGAGGGTCAAGAGCCAAAGGAATTCCCTCAATCATGTATAATGAAACCTAGTTCCACAACTGGAGTTTGGGTTAATAACCACATCACATACAACTCAGTAAAATCCCCAACTCAAACTCAGTAGTATAATATCGTCATTTAACATTTTGATAACAAAAATATTTCAATGCATTTGTTTTTCAATTCATATTTCAAATCTCATGTAAAACACATTATCATAAAGTACCACTAACAGATCACAAGATAAAAAAAAAACAGGTTGCCAGAACTGAGTATATTTTTCTCAAACTTAGAAAAATCATAACTTTCTCTACAGAGCTCGGATTGCCTTGTAAGACCCCTTATTTCGAATAGCGTACGACAAGCTATTTATTAAAAATATAAAAACCTTCACCCGACCAAAAAACAACGTTCACCCGACCAAAAACTATTCAGCCGATCACCTCGGATTTCACCTGACCAAAAGGGAAAGTTGTTCGAAATACCGCGACGATTTTAACGCATCAAAAATACTATTCACCTGACCAGAAGAGAAAGTTGCTCAAAATACTGCGATGATTCTAATGAACCAAAAACCAACTTCACCTGACCATCTTTTCACTCGACCAAATTTTCCATTCGACTAGAACACGCATTCATCTTGTTCATTCGTGCACATTTACCTAGAAGTGTTCTCTAACCCAACTAATTTAGGGTTTTAAATATGTTACAAAAAGGATTAAATCCTGACTAACCAGTTCTACCTACATATCTTTGATGAACGTAAATATATATATATATATATACAAAAGTCAATACACCCCTAGAATTATGAATATCACATCAAACAGACGGAAAACAACAAGGATATAGGACCACGACCTATAGAAATTGTTGCTTAGATTTTTGTTTTTTCTCATGATAAAGGATCATTATAATGGATTAGAACAAAAGAGTTCAAAATATCCCTACCTCAGAAAATGTACAGAAAAGAGTCTTGATTGATCAGAATCCACAATCCCCGCTTCTGATATCTCAACAATGGCGGCCTCGTCTCGCCAGAAACAACCTTCTTCCTTCAGGATCACGTCTCGCTCTCTCTCTCTCTCTAATGACTGCCGTAGAAGGATTAGGTTTTAGGTTTCTTTTTATACTTATTATTATTATTTTATTTAAATCTAAAATGAACCTGAATGAATTCCCTGAAATACCCCTCTAAGCTCTAATTTGCTATTTAATTAAAATTTTAAAATAAACCTTAATATATTTCCTAAAATACCCCTTAGAGCTCAAAATTTTAAATTAAGTCCAAATACAGTCAAAATTCCCCATTCGATATGCACACTACTGTGCCGATACTCATTTTCTAAAACAAAATCTCTAACATGAGACTAACTCCTAAAACCCCCAAACACAGGTCTTTACATCCTCTCCCCCTTAAAGAATTTTCGTCCTCGAAAAGGCAACTTGGAATGAAACCAACAATCACAACCAATGAACAGACCTCTACCAGCAACCAATATACTCTACCAGTTTACGTAATTATATTAAAATAACTCAAAAGGGTATTCACGTAACCAGTTAAACACATGTACCTCATTGTATTGGTTTTCTTCCTCCCCTCCTTCAGGGTTGTTCGCCCTCGAACAAATCAGGAAAATGAGCACGCATCTCGGTTTCACGTTCCCAAGTCTCTTCTTCTATGTCACGGTGTTTCCACAATACCTGAACCAATGGAATAACTTTACCTCGTAGCTGCTTCTTGCGCTTATCCAAAATACATACAGGTGTCTAAATGATCGTAATGTCCTCCTCAATATCCAGACTACTCCAATCCAACACATGTGTAGGGTCCGGATGATATTTCCGCAACTGCGACACATAGAAGACATTATGCGCTCTGCTTAAACACGGAGGTAATGCCAATCTATACGCCACTGGTCTGACCCTATCCAAGATCTCAAATGGTCCAATGTATCTAGGAGATAACTTAGACCCCTTACCAAATCGTTTATGCCCCCTCCATGGAGAAACACAAAGGAACACGTGATCTCCCACCAAAAACTCCAACAATTGGCGTCGTTGACCCATATAAGACGTTTGTCTACTCTGGGCTATAAAGAGATGTTGCCAAATTAGCTGTACTTTTGCCATAGCCTCCTGGACCAATTGAGGTTCTGACATAGCTGCCTCTCCAGCCTCTGCCCAACATAATGGAGACCAACATGGTTTATCATACAATGCCTCAAATGGGGCCATCCCAATGGAAGCCTAGTAGCTGTTATTGTAGGCAAACTCCACCAAGGGAAGGTGAGAGGCCCACGATCCTCCAAAATCAAGCACACAAGCTCTCAACAAATCCTCTAGTGTTTGACAGTCCTCTCTGATTGACCATCGGTGTCGGGGTAAAAAGCGCTACTCAAATTTATTTGTGTCCCCAATGCTTCTTGCAAACCACCCCAAAATCGTGAAGTAAATCGTGTATCTCTATCTGAAATAATGGACAAAGGTACCCCATTTCATCAATATACAACTGGCTTAACGTCCTAATAGAGTCCCATTCCTGAACAACCAAAAAATGGGCTGATTTAGTCAATCGATCCACAATTACCCAAATCATATCCTTTCTCCCTGAAGTAGTAGGAAGTCCTATCACAAAGTCCATGGTAATATGTTGCCACTTCTACCCAGCCACAGGAAAAGGATGCAATGGGCCAGCAGGTTGTTGGTGTTCTGCCTTCACTTGTTAACAAGTAAGACACTTGGAAACAAACTCAGCTACACTTCTCTTTAGTCCCGGCCACCAGAACTGCACTCGTAAGACATGGTACATCTTTGTTCCCCCTGGATTCACAGCTAAACGAGAATGATGGAACTCCCTCATCACATCCTCTCGGAAGGAGGACGATACTATCAGACGCCCCTGGAATCTCAACCCATACTCAACTCTTTCTGTCCAATCCTATGATAGCTCACCAGCCTATATCTGGGCCCGAATCACTTCACAGTCCACATTCCCTAATTGTCCATCACGGACCTGTTGATATAACTCTGGCATTGCAATGATGGGGCACAAACTCGCCTCCCCCACTACTGACATTAGGCTACAATTGAAGCATTGCTAATTGCTCCATCTGTAAGGACCCGTACCTTGAGTTAGTCACAGTTTTGCCTTCTGAGTAGAGTTTTTCTAGGTTTTGACCTAGTTAATGGGCTCAAATGAATTCACGTGCAAAAGGAAAGATGCTTAGAATGATGTCCTCTATCTACCACAGAAGTTTCAGGCCAAACGGACGTGTGTGTGAGGTGCACGTGATATGGGTCCAATTCACGTGCAAGTGTGGTTGTCTTCTAAATGATGCAAGGAGGCTAGTGATGAAGTTTGAGCGCATTTGGAGTGCATATGGAGTTGCACGTGAATTGGGGAATTCACGTGCAAATTGGCGTGCAGCCATATTTTTGCATGGTCCCCTTGGTTTTGACATTCTAATGAACTTTCTCCAAAGGACCATGTTGAAATTCTGAGTATTTTGGCCTATATGGGTGCGAAAAGGTGCTAACTTGTGTGATCAAAACTACGTCGTTTTGATCCTGGGTTTACTTAATCAAAACTACGTCGTTTTGATGTGGGTAGTGTCTATATAATGAGGGCTTGAGTTTGAGTTTAGGGTTCTTGTGTTCTTCTTTCTGCCTCTTGCTAGGAGAGAGAGAGAGAGAGAGAGAGAGAGAGAGAGAGAGGATCTCCGGGCAGTTGCCGTGGTGGTTCGCGTCGTTGGGAGCTGTCTAGCGTGGAGGTTAGGACAAAAGCCTGAGGTAGGGATTCATGTTCTTCCTAACTCTCCTCTGTTTTAGGATATTCACATATATATATATATATATATGTAAATCCATATAGGTGTGATCTTTTATATGGATGTTGGCCTTCAGTGGCATGTTCTGTTGACTTTGATGTTGAATTTGGCCTGAGGATTTTCTTGGGTTTGTTTATGCCCACCATGTGTTTGATGAAATGTCCATGAGGGCCTGCACACTATGTATTTGATAAAATGTCTGTGAGGCCTGCATGCCATGTATTCAATATAATGCCTGTGAGATCTTATATATGGGTGTCGATGATATACCTACGTAATCGGGTGTGTCTTGTGTTTGATTTGTATTTGATTTTAAGCCTATGAGGCTGATGTGTGTGGCTTGTATCTGACCATGTTGGTCCTTCTAAGATAAAGTGTAAATGCTTGTCTTGAGTTTACATGTTGAGATGTAATGCTATGGTTTGTTCGTTGATCTGTTTGAGACTGAGTTGAGATATGGGCCAGACACAATAGCTGGACCCCTTTGAGATTTGGCCAGGACGTGGTCGTGAGTCTCAGTGTAGCACTCACAACGGTGGGCTAAGTCTACACCCATTCCTGAGGGTAGATATGGCGCCCGAGGAGGTGGTTGACCATATCTGACTCGGGTGGAAAATGTTGCATTAGTGTCCATACAACATTCGCCTGGATGTGGTATGTCATGTCGCCGTGGTGGCGGGGTGTCCTCTGCCCTTCAGTGCGGGTTCAAGTAAAGAGTGTTTACTTGGGTGATGTTTCTTTGCTTTAGCCTTAGGCACGACACGAGCACAAACATACACATATCATGCATGTTGTAGAGCGGGACGGGTCCGGGGAGACCGGATCCCTACCGAGGCGTGGTTTGCTCACCCCTCCTATAAACTGTTCTTTTGCAGGGTTTAGCAGGCGGTAGGTGAAGGCTGAGGAGTTAGGCCCCTGAGGCTGGAAGTTTTATATTATTTCCTTTGTTGTACTCTGGTTTTATTTATGGCTTCATAGGGGTTTTTCCCCGACTGGGTTGTAATAAACATTTAGTCTTTGAAATGAAATAAAATGAGATGTTGTTATTCAATTCGTGTTTGTGTGCATGGTTTGGGAGCAGGAGCATGCCCCTTGGCATGTTAGCCTGGTTGTGCAGGTTTGGGACAGCACCCGTGCCAGAAGTCCTTTTAAGGTGCTTGCACCAACCCCTTGTTCCTTCGGGTGCGGGCATGGGCAGTCACTACTCATTTCTAAGTGGAAGGAAATTGGGGCGCACACTCTTAGGAGGATAGTGGGGAGGCCTGGCTGCTTCTGAGACTCTTAGGAGGCAGTATAGGACACGCCTGATCAACGTGGTCCTATCTGGTTTTCTGGGGTGTACTCAGGGGTAGTTAGACCTAGGAGTAGGGCATTTGCATTTGGGTTGAGGGTGCATACATGCATTGGCATTAGGGCACTAGTTTAATTTCTGTATGAGTATTGTGATTGGACATGCTATGTTGCTGAAACTTGTTGCAAAAAAAAAAAAAAAAAAAAAACAAAAAAACAAAAAAAAAACAAAATTTTGTTGCTGTGAAATTCGGTGATTTTCTGTGAGACTTGTTGCTATGAATTGCTGCTGTGTGCTTCTGTGATTTACCTGTGTGTCTAAATGTAAAATGTTGCTTGAGTACCTCATGGCCCATGGGGATGAGGGTGTGTAGAGCTTGAGAGAAGCTGATCCTAATTTGGTTTAAATTATGTAGACGATGCCTCCTAGGAGAGTAACCCGAGCTACTCCAACTCGTAGAAGATGAATCTTACGCCCGTCTGGAGAGGGAAGAGGACGGCGTGTAGAGGGCGATGATCCCCTGGAGCGGATCATGGCCCAAGTCCGGGCCCTAAGTGAGAACGTGCGGGGCATGCGTGAGGACCTCAGGGGAGAGATCCTAAACGAGGTGCGTCGGGAGATGATGGCACGACAGAGCGGTGCCACCCGCTCCACCCCGTGAGGCGGAACCCCCGTGTAGGCAGGAAGTGCCGGTGAGGCGGGAAGAGGGAGACGTGTTGACGCGGTTTCGAAAGGAACATCCACCAAGGTTCAAGGGAGGAGCCGAACCTCTAGGAGCGGAGCACCGGCTGCGGCAGATCAAGCATGTGTTCTCCTTTCTTCGACCCCGGGAGGAAGACAAAGTGAGACTAGCAATCCGGCGGTTGGAGGAGGAAGCCTTGGAATGGTGGCTTAGCATCTCGGGAGCCGGGACATGGAGACCATGGCCTGGAATGAGTTCCTCCAGCTGTTCCATGAGGAGTTCTTTCCGAGTCATTGCGGTGGCGAAGCGGGAGGAGTTCGGCTGAAGCGAGGATCGCGCTCGATGGCAGTATGAGCGAGATTTCGGGGGCTGAGTCGGTTTGCTCCGAAGCAATATCAAGGGAGGACCTGAAGGCCCATAAGTTTACCATGGGTCTCAAACCTGCCCTGAAGCAAAGGGTGGAGATGCTGCGACCGAAGACCTATCTTGAAGTCGTGGACACCGCCAAGATTGTTGAGAGAGGATTAGAGGAGGGAAGACAGGCTCACCAGGAGCGGATGGGGCGGAGCGCGCGCGACAAGCACGGTGAAACCAAGAGGCGAAGGTTAAGCCCGGGAGTGGGACTTTTCCCAAGGATGGGGGCCAAGCTTCAATGGCTCCGCCCGGATCCCGTTACTTTGGAGGACAGGGGAGTCTTGCTGGGAACTTCCCAAGCGGGTGTACCTGTTGTGGCCTGTCGGGGGCACGTCAAACGTGAGTGCCCCAAGCGGCACTTGACGTGTCATAGTCGTGGGAAGGTGGGACACATCAGCAAGGTGTGTTTCGGCAAGGGGAACGGCCCTGGGGAGCTGGAAGCTTAGCACAAGGGAGCAGGGGGTGGGACCCAATTTCGGGCCCCGGCCCCTAAGCCGGCACATTCGTGGCGGGCCGGTCAGTCCGGTTCCGGTCACACTAGGCCACGGGGAGAGGCAACCACAAGGAGGATCGGAGGGGCGTCCTAGTGGACTGCAGACAGGAGCAAAAGGGAAGGCAAGTGAGGCTAGTAGTGGGGCAAGCCAAGGCGAGTGTTCGCGCTTACCTCGGCACCAGTGAAATGGAGGATTTACCATCACCCTCCGAGGAAGGTGGAGCTGGACCTTCGGTGGTTTGAGGTACTATTCTAATATCTCGCACTGTTGTTGCTGCATTGTTTGATACCGGAGCTTCATGCTCTCTGATTGCTAAGTCCTTGGTGGAGAGCCTTGGACTTGATTGTGTGGAGGCTGATAGACCTCTGAGGGTCGAGTCCCCAATGGGAGGTGTGGAGTTGATCCACCAAATGTGTCGAGAGTGTGCGCTTACGATAGGAGAGATTGACCTCTCATTTGATTCTGGGGATGGACTGGTTGATGGCCTTTCAGGCTAAGATTGACTGCTATAGGCGACGAGTATCGTTTACTACACCCACAGGATCTTCCTGTACCCTAGTGGGTGAATGGGATAGGGATGCTGGGAGAGCTGGACCGACGAGGGAGCTATGGGGCAATATTACCCATAGGCTTGCCACCCTAACCTTTGAGGAGGAAGGTAACTTAGAGAAAAGGGTGTGGCCAGATGTTGTCGAGAATTTCCAGGATGTCTTTCCTGGGGAGTTGTTGGAGTTGCCTCCACACGAAGTATCGAGTTCACGATTGAACTGTTGCCAAGGGGTGGGACCCATCTCACAAGTAGCATACCGGATGGGACCTGCTAAGTTGCGGGAGCTTCGAAGCAAATAAAGGAACCGGGAGATAAAGGTTTTATCCGTCCTAGTACCTCACCTTGGGGTGCACCGGTCTTGTTTGCTAAGAAGGCGGATGGTTCGTTGCGACTTTGCATTGATTATCGAAGGCTCGAATCAAGTAACGGTAAAGAACAAGTACCCTTTGCCGCGAATTGATGACTTATTCGACCAGTGAGTGGAGCACGGTGGTTCTCAAAAATCGATCTGCGTTCGGGATATCACCAATTGAGGGTCGGGAGCGAAGACATCCCTAAGACGGCGTTCAGGTGCAGGTATGGACACTATGAGTGGTTAGTGATGCCTTTTGGGCTCACGAACGCACCTTTGTGTTCATGCATCTAATGAATCGGGTATTTGCCCCATACCTGGATTCCTTCGTGGTGGTATTTATTGACGACATCCTTGTGTACTCCAAAACCCAAGCCGAGCATGAGGAGCACTTGGCCGTGGTGCTGCAGGCACTACGAGATCATCACTTGTATGCTAAATTTAGCAAGTGTGACTTCTGGATGCAAGAGGTGCATTTTCTTGGGCATGTAGTATCTGCGAAGGAGTTAGAGTGGACCCAACCAAGATTGAGTCCGTAGCATCTTGGAAGAGGCCCACAAATGTTTTTGAGATCCGGAGTTTCTTGGGTCCAGCGAGGGTATTACGGCGTTTTGTGGAAGGGTTTTCTCGGTTGGCGGCGCCCATGACAGCTCTTACACGGAAGGGAGCCAAATTCGAGTGGACGGACAAGTGCCGGCGAGCATTCGAGGAGTTGAAGACTCGCTCTGACTATTGCACCGGTGTTGAGTCTACCGCAGGAGGGAGTGCCATTCGAGGTGTATTGTGATGCGTCTCGTGTTGGACTCGGGGTGTGTTCGATGCAAGAACGCCAAGTCATAGCATATGGCTCGCGACAATGAAGTCCCATGAGCAAAACTACCCAACACACGACCTGGAGTTAGCAGCGGTTATTTTTGCCCTGAAGTCTTGGCGACATTACTTGTTGGGAGAGAAATTTGTGGTATATACTGACCACAAAAGCCTACGGTATATCTTCACCCAGAGAGACCTAAATTTGCGACAACGGAGGTGGGTAGAGTACCCGCAAATGTTTGACTTCACGCTCTCCTACACGCCTGGGAAGGGAAATTTAGTAGCCGACGCGTTAAGTAGAAAGGGGAAAGCCGAGGTTTCCATGAGAGAATGGAAAATGATGGAGCGGTTGGCGATGCTTCAGTGCAACCTGCTTTCAGCGATGAGGGAGCTGTCCTGTGTCCTCTCACCGTGATACCAGAGTTGTATCGGCATGTCCGTGAGGGACGGTTAGGCGACGTGGACCGTGAGGTGATCCGGGCCCGGATAGAGGCCGGAGAGCCGTCGAGGACCGGACGAAGGAGTTGAGCATGAACCGAAATTTCGGGGGCGTTCGATAGTACCACCTCCCTTGCGTGAGGATGTCTTGAGGGAATTTCATCATTCCCGTTTGGCTGTACATCCAGGAGGAACTAAGATGTATCATGCCGTTCGCGCACGATTCCGGTGGCCGGGGCTGAAACGGAGTGTAGCGAGTTTGTTTCCAGGTGCCTTACCTGTCGGCAAGTGAAGGCGAACACCAATGACCCGCCGGTCAATTGCGGCCTTTACCTGTAGGCGAGTGGAAGTAGGAGCATATTACCATGGACTTCGTGACGGGACTTCCTACCACTTCGGGAGGAAGGATATGATTTGGGTCATAGTGGACCGCTTAACTAAGTCAGCCCATTTCTTGGCAATTCGAGAGCGCGACTCTATTGGCACGTTAAGCCAGTGTATGTTGATGAGATTGTCCGCTTGCACGGAGTGCCCTTGTCTATTGTTTTGGACGGGGATGCGCGGTTTACATCCCGGTTTTGGGGAGGTCTGCAGGAAGCATTGGGAACCCGACTTAATTTGAGTACCGCATTCCATCTTAAGACCGATGGTCGGTCCGAGAGGACCATTCAAACATTGGAAGACTTGTTGAGGGCTTGTGTGCTTGATTTTGGAGGATCATGGGCTTCCCACCTTCCTCCTGGTGGAGTTTGCCTATAATAACGGTTACCGGTCTTCGATTGGGATGGCCCCGTTTGAGGCATTGTATGGCCGACCGTGTCGGTCTCCATTATGTTGGGCGAAAGGCGGAGAGGCAGCTATGTTAGGACCTCAATTGGTCCAGGAGGCTATGGCAACATTGATTCAGATTCGGCAACGCCTTCTTACGACTCGGAGCAGACGAAGTCTTATGCGGATCGCCGATGCCGACCGTTGGAGTTTTTGGTGGGAGACCACGTATTCCTTCGTGTTTCTCCACGGAGAGGGCATAAGAGATTTGGGACCGGGACCAAGTTGTCCCCTCGGTACATTGGACCGTTCGAGATTTTGAGCGAGTTGGACCTGTTGCTTATAGATTGGCGTTACCACCTAGTTTGAGCAGAGTTCATAATGTTTTCCATGTATCGCGATTGCGGAAATATCATCCGGATCCCACACACGTGCTAGATTGGGGTACCCTGGATCTTGGAGAGGATGTGTATTGTCGAGGCACCCATCCGTATTGTAGATAGGCGCGAAGCAGTGCGAGGTAAGACTATTCCGTTGGTTCGGGTGTTGTGGCAACACCGAGGGCCGGAGGAAGAGACCTGGGAACGTGAGACCGAGATGCGTGCTCATTATCCTGATCCGTTCGAGGACGAACAACTCGAAGGAGGGGAGGAGGGCAAGCATCAAACTTCAACATAATCAGTACTTGCCCAACTAGTTATGACCATGTGGAGTGTATAAATGTGTGAAATAATTTGTGATTTGTTGTGTATTAATTTGTGCCTTGAGGGTGCTAGAGGCCTATGCTTTGGTTGTGATTGTTTTCTTTCATTCCACCTTTTCTTTTCGAGGACGAAAAGTCTTAAGGGGGAGAGGATGTAAGGACCCGTACCTTGAGTTAGTCACAGTTTTGCCTTCTGAGTAGAGTTTTTCTAGGTTTTGACCTAGTTAATGGGCTCAAATGAATTCACATGCAAAAGGAAAGATGCTTAGAATGATGTCCTCTATCTACCACAGAAGTTTCAGGCCAAACGGACGTGTATGTGAGGTGCACGTGATATGGGTCCAATTCACGTGCAAGTGTGGTTGTCTTCTAAATGATGCAAGGAGGCTAGGGGTGAAGTTTGAGCGCATTTGGAGTGCATATGGAGTTACACATGAATTGGGGAATTCACGTGCAAATTGGCGTGCAGCCATATTTTTGTATGGTCCCCTTGGTTTTGACATTCTAATGAACTTTCTCCAAAGGACCATGTTGAAATTCTGAGTATTTTGGCCTATATGGGTGCGAAAAGGTGCTAACTTGTGTGATCAAAACTACGTCGTTTTGATCCCGGGGTTTACTTAATCAAAACTACGTCGTTTTGATGTGGGTAGTGTCTATATAATGAGGGCTTGAGTTTGAGTTTAGGGTTCTTGTGTTCTTCTTTGCTCATTCTTCTTTAGAGAGAGAGAGAGAGAGAGAGAGAGAGGGATCTCCTGGGCGATTGCCGTGGTGGTTCGCGTCGTTGGGAGTCGTCTAGCATGGAGGTTAGGACAAAAGCCTGAGGTAGGGATTCATGTTCTTCCTAACTCTCCTCTGTTTTAGGATATTCACCTATATATATATGTAAATCCATATAGGTGTGATCTTTTATATGGATGTTGGCCTTCGGTGGCATGTTCTGTTGACTTTGATGTTGAATTTGGCCTGAGGATTTTTCGGGTTTGTTTATGCCCACCATGTGTTTGATGAAATGTCCGTGAGGCCTGCACACTATGTATTTGATAAAATGTCCGTGAGGCCCGCATGCCATGTATTCAATATAATGCCTGTGAGATCTTATATATGGGTGTCCGATGATATACCTACGTGACTGGTGTGTCTTGTGTTTGATTTGTATTTGATTTTAAGCCTATGAGGCTGATGTGTGTGGCTTGTATCGACCATGTTGGTCCTTCGAGATAAAGTGTAAATGTTGTCTTGAGTTTACATGTTGAGATGTAATGCTATCTTGTTCGTTGATCTGTTTGAGACCGAGTGAGATATGGGCCAGACACAATAGCCGGACCCCTTTGAGATTTGGCCAGGACGTGGTCCTGAGTCTCGGTGTAGCACTCACAACGGTGGGCTAAGTCTACACCCATTCCTGAGGGTAGATATGGCGCCCGAGGAGGTGGTTGACCATATCCGACTCCGGTGGAAAATGTTGCATTGGTGTCCATGCAACATTCGCCTGGATGTGGTATGTCATGTCGCCGTGGTGGCGGGGTGTCCTCTCGCCCTTCGGTGCGAGGTTCGGGTAAAGAGTGTTTCTTGGGTGATGTTTGCCGCTTTAGCCTTAGGCACGACACGAGCACAAGCATACACATATCATGTATGTTGTAGAGCGGGACGGGTGCGGGAAGACTGGATCCCCTCTTGAGTCGTGGTTTGCTCACCCCTCCTATAAACTTGTTCTTTTGCGGGGGTTTAGCAGGCGGTAGGTGAAGGTCGAGGAGTTAGGCCCCTGAGGCTGGAAGTTTTATATTATTTCCTTTGTTGTACTCTGGTTTTATGTGTTTGGATTTTGGTTTGGTTTTATTTATGGCTTCATAGGGGTTTTTCCCCGACTGGGTTGTAATAAACATTTAGTCTTTGAAATGAAATAAAATGAGATGTTGTTATTCAATTCGTGTTTGTGTGCATGGTTTGGGAGCAGGAGCATGCCCCTTGGCATGTTAGCCTGGTTGTGCAGGTTTGGGACAGAGCACCGTGCCGGAAGTCCTTTTAAGGTGCTTGCACCAACCCCTTGTTCCTTCGGGTGCGGGCATGGGCAGTCACTACTCATTTCTAAGTGGAAGGAAATTGGGGCGTGACACCATCACTTCCCATTCTCTAATTAACACCTCAGCTTTCCCTTTCCTACTTAGTGCATCTGCAACTACATTCCCTTTTCTTGGCATGTAGGAGAGTGTGAAATCAAACATTTGCAAGTACTCTACCCACCTCCTTCGCCTTAAATTTAGGTCCTTCTGGGTGAAGATATAATGTTAGATTTTGTGGTCGATGTATACCACAAATTTCTCCCCCAAAAGGTAATGTTGCCAAAACTTCAAGGCAAAGATAACTATTGCTAACTCGAGGTCATGCGTTGGATAATTCTGTTCATGGGACTAAAGCTATCGTGAGCCACACGCTATTACTTTGCATTCCTAGATCAAAACACACCCTAGTCCAACTCGAGACACATCACAATATACCTCGAATAACACTCCCTCCTGTGGTAGACTCAACACTGGTGCAGTAGTCAGATGAGTTTTCAATTCTTCAAAGGCTTGCTGACACTTGTTTGTCCACCCAAATTTGACTCCCTTCCTTGTCAAAGCTGTCATCAGTGCTGCCAACCGAGAAAACCCTTCCACGAAATGTCGGTAGTACCCTGCTAGACCCAAGAAACTACGAATCTCAAAAACATTAGTGGGCCTCTTCCAAGATGATACAACTTCAATCTTAGTCGGATCCACTCTAACTCCTTCGGAGGATACCATGTGGCCAAGAAAATGTACCTTTTGCATCCAGAAATCACACTTACTAAATTTAGCATACAACTGGTGGTTTTGTAGCATCTGTAACACCACGACCGAGTGCTCCTCATGCTCAGCTCGGGTCTTGGAATACACTAAGATGTCGTCAATAAACACCACCATAAAGGAATCTAGGTATGGGGCAAAAAACTGATTCATCAGATGCATGAACACCGCCCGGGCATTTGTGAGTCCAAAAGGCATCACTAGATACTCATAGTGTCCATATCTGCATCTGAATGCAGTCTTAGGGATAATCTCTCTTCTAACGCTCAACTGGTGATACCCTGAACATAGATCAATCTTCAAGAACCACTGTGCTCCACTCAGTTGGTCAAACAAATCATCAATCCGTGGCAAAGGGTATTTGTTCTCTATTGTCACTCGATTCAACTTCCTATAATCAATACAAAGTCGTAATGAACTATCAGCCTTCTTGGCAAACGAATCGGTGCACGCCAAGGTGATGTACTAGGACGAATAAAGCCTTTATCTCCCAATTCTTGTATTTGCTTTTGGAGTTCCCACAACTCGGCAGGTCCCATTCGGTATTGTAAAGACTCGTATTTGGGTAGTATTGAGAGATAGCCATTCTATGGGAATGCAACTATCTAGATGGTAGTGTAGCCATCGACGTAAGCATTTTGACAATACTTGGGCCCAATTCCGAGCCGGGGCCCCGAGTGGCCCGATTGTTGATTTTTCGGGGTTTATTGGTTGACTTTGTACTTGAGTAGTCATTTGAGTGTGATAATATATGAATAGTGTTATACTCATCATTTTGAGCGTTTTGACCGTAATTTGACTCAATTTGGAGTTTGGGACCTTGGAGGTCAATTATTGTGTTGGGAGGTCAATGGTTGACTAGGTCAATTATTGACTGGGTCAATCAGTGGTCAATGATTGGTAGAAATATAAATAGAATGAAAAGTAAGAACTTTCACTTTACGTTATCACGTTTGTGCTTTTGCGAGAGAGAGCTTGGAAGCTTGAAGCCTTTGCGATTTAGGGCGAGTTGGGTTCATGGAGCTCAAAGAATCACTCTAAGTAGGTGTCCTTGAACTTCTTATCTCGATTCTGTCTTTGGTATGCATGAATTTTTCATGATTTATGGAATTAAGCATGAACCCTAGGTTTTTGGGGAAATCTAATTTTGGGTTAGATCTAATGGTTTAGCATAAGATTTGTGGTTAAGAACTGATTTATATCAGTTTTGATATGTGTTTATGTGATCTGGGGTTGTTTAATTGCATATTCCATGAGGGTTGAGAAGTCAACCATGGAAATCTGGATTTAGATTTAGATTTCTAGAAATCTATAATTATATGCGTATTTCTATTGTTACTGTGCGATTTAGAGGCGTTCAAGATGCGTTTTGAGGTAGATATTGTAGTCTATTGCATAAAACGTGTGTTTGGGAGCGTCTGGGGGTCGCTGGGTTGATTCCAGGACAAAGAACAGGCAAAAACGACAATGAACACCACCTGGGCGTACTATTGGGTTGAAAGGATGAAGACCCGAAGATTTGGGTCGAAGGGTCGAAGATTTTGGGTCATAGGGTCGAAGATCCGTAGTCGAAGGGTCGAAGATCCAAAGATCCGTAGTCATAGGGTCGAAGATCTGAAGGTCGAAGATCGTAGCTTCGAGTCTTTGAGGCCGTAATTCCGCAGCTACAAGTCGCAGTCCCGCAGCTACGAGTAAGGTATTATACTTCAGTTACAATGTAAATAGCGAAATTAAATCCAGAAAGAGCGAGTTCAAAGAAAAATACTAAAAAATTAAATTCTCACTCCTTCAAAATGTGAAAATTCGGATTTAGTGCAAAATCTCAGAAAAATCCAGTTTTTTGTAGAGGTGAATTTTTGGAAAGTGGGGTTAGACATCTCAGAAAAATCCCCAAAAATCAGATTATCTTAGTTATGATATGGAGATCCAATGCTGAGACTTTTTATTTCAAGAAAATAATTCCTATGGGTATCTCCTTCCTCGGTCAAGGAATGATGATCGGTTTGTGAAGACTAGCTTCAGTTATAAAGAGAGTATGGTGAACCTTAATGCCATATTGGTGTTGGTATGTTAGTTTAAGGAATTGGGGCTTGGGCTCTATGACTTCTTGGGTTCTCACCGTGAGGCTAAGGCTTGTGTTGAGCCGTTGAGCTCGTGGAGCTAGGGCTTAGTGCCCTAAGCTGAGATCCTGTTGAGGATTGTGTTGAGCCGTTGAGCTCGTGAGTCGTTGAGCTCATGGAGCTAGGGCTGAGTGCCCTGAGTTTAGATCCTACTGAGCATTGTGTGAGCCGTTGAGCTCGTAGAGCTAGGGCTGAGTGCCCTGAGCTGGGATCCCATGGAGGATCATGGACAAGCTGTCCTGTGTGGGTAGGCTGGGTCCTGATGTTTGTTTGCAGGCTGTGTCCTGATGATTGTGCACACTACACAGTGCATGAGTACACAGAGCATGTAGTATAGACTTTTATGTTTGCATGATATGGAGCATTGGGGTCACCTACTGAGCTTGTTGCTCACCCCTACTTGTTGTTTACCTTTTTCAGGTGTGACCCGAGACTAGTGGAGGACTTTCTTCCAAGAGGACGTGCCCACTACTCGATGTATGATACGAAGATTATATTTTGTATTGTTTTGTGTGATATCCCAGATATGGGTCCGTGGACGATTGTATTTGCATACTGTTTGTGATGTGATGTCTGTATGATGTTTGACTTATTGTATGCATGATGATATATCGGAAAGTACAGGATTACCCTTGATGTATGACTGTACAGGGTTGCAAGATTAAGACAGCACCCGCGATGTAGTCTCTATTGGTGCTAGTCACCAACCCCTTGACCTTTCAGGTGCGAGCAAGGGAAAGTCATGTTCTTGGTTCCGGGTTCCCTGGAATTTGGGGGCGTGAGAGGTACGCTACTTGCGAGATAGGCCCCACCCCAAGCAAAAGCTCAATCATGAACTCTACATTTCTATTAGGAGGTAATTCCAATAATTCCCCTGGGAAAACATCCTGGAAGTGTTCAACAACATTAGGCTACACTCGTTTCTTCGTGTTACCTTCTTCATCAAAGGTTAATGTGGGAAGTCTATGGGTAATATCACCCCACAGTTCTTTCATCATCCTTGCTCGCCCTGCACTTTTATCCCATTCACCCACTAGGGTACAAGGAGACCCTGTTGGTGAAGTAAACGACACCCGTCGCCTATAACAGTCAATCTTAGCCTAAATGGCCATCAACCAGTCCATCCCCAAGATTAAATCAAAGGTCCTCATTGGCATCACATACAAATCAAACTAGAGTTCAACGTCTCCTATAGTTAACACGCATTCATGACATATTCGATTTATTGTCACTACACCACCCACCGGTGACTCAACACTCAAAGGTCTATTTGTTCCCACACAAACAAGCCCAAGACTTTCAATCAATGACTTAGCAATCAGGGAGCACAAAGCTGCAGTATCAAACAAAGCAACAATAGTACGAGAAATTAAAATAGTACCTCGAACCACTGAAGGCCCTACTCCTCCTTCAGTGGGTGATGGTAACTCTTCCCTTTCAATTGGTACTGAGGTAAGCGTAAACACCTTGCCTTGGCTTGCCCCCCCACTAGCCTCACCTGCCTGCCCTTTAGCTCCTACATGGTGTCTACTTGGACGGCTCTCTGAACGCCCTTGTGGTTGCCTCTCCCCCTGTGGTCTGGTATGACTGGAGCCAGCCTGACTTGCTTGCCACGAGTGAGCTGGCCTCGAAGCTGGGGCTCGAAACTGGGCCTCATTCTTCAGACCTTGGGTTAAACCCCCAGTTCCATGGTTGTTTCCCCTACTGAAACACACAGTACTGATATGCCCTATCTTGCCACAGCTATGACATTTCAAGTGTTGCTTGGGACACTCTCGTTTCAAGTGCCCATACTGACCACAACAGGTACACCCGCTAGGGAAACCTCCAGCTAAGTTTCCCTGTCCCTAGTGTAATGGGACTTAGGTGTAGCTACTGAAGGTTGACCCCTATCCCTAGAAAAACTACAACCTCCAAGCTCAATTTTTGGTCTCTTGGATTCTCCCTGCTTATCGCGCGTACTCTGTACATGACGCTCTTGATGAGCCTGCCTCCCCTCCTCCAATCCTCTCTCGATAATCTTTGATGTCTCCGCGACTTTAGCATAGGTTCTCAGTCGTAACATCTCAACCCTTTGCTTCAGGGCAGATCTGAGCCCTAAAGTAAATTTATGGGCATTAAGGTCCTCCCTTGAAACAGCTTCACGAGTGAATCAACTCAACCCTTGAAACTCCCGCTTGTATTCTGCCACCGTGCGTCAGACTGCCAAACTCTTCCCATTTTTGCCACCGTAGTGACTCGGGGAAGTACTCTTCGTGAAACAACTAGAGGAACTCATCCCACATCATAGTTTGCATGTCTAGCCTCACCTTGTCTTCCTCCCGAGGTCAGAGAAAAGAGAAAACGTGTTCAATCTACCGCAGCCAATGCTCCGCTATTATAGGGTCAGCCCCTCCCTTGAAGCTTACTAGTTATTCCTTTCAGAACCGGGTCACCACATCCTCCTCTTCTTGCCTCATTGGCACTCCCTTTTCACGTGGGAGTTCTGTCTCACTGGGTGGAGCGGGTGGCACTGTCAGCTGTGCCATCATCTCTTGGCATATCTCATCTCGTATCTCCCCCTTGTTGTCATCTCACATCCCCTGCATGTTTTTCACTTAAGGCTCTAACTTGGGCCATGATCTGTTCCATCGGATCATTACCCCCTGCTTGTTGTCCTTCCTCCTGTCCAACTCGTGCTGAAGACTCATCTTTTACAGCTGTAATAGCATGGGTCACTCTCGTAGGAGGCATCATCTACACAATAAATAAATAAAACTAGGGTCAACACTACTCAAACTCTTTACACCCCCATCCCTAGGACCATGAGGTATTCAAGCAATATTTTATCAGTGCAGATATCATCACCGCACAAAATTTATGAGTTCACATTCCATAGATATACTATGAATTTGATAATGCGCATTTATGCTGTTATCCTATGCCATATTTAGGGTGTTTTAGAGTATGTTTTGAGCCCATTTACATGGTATTTTGCTTATATTTGCTCTAACCCCTAGGAAGACCTTGTTTGGTGTACAGTTGTACTTTTTGAGTGGTTTTGGAAGGTTTTGGAGCAACTTTTTCCCACACACCTTGGCTAGATCACTCCATACACTCAAGAGGAAGCTATAGGAAGAAGATGGAAGCAAAATAAGAGCAAAATGAAGGTGCACACGAAAAGGTGTTTCTCACGTGCAAGGAGTTTGATGCATGGATGCTTTCTACAAGTCCGAATGAAGCTTTGGAGAAAATTTGGGATGATTTGGAGCTGCACGCGAAAAGGACCTTCTCACGTGCATTCTCGTGTGCAGGCAGTTTTGAGCTCCAAATGATGTGTTTTGTTGTTTTAATCATTTTCCTCTAAAGAACTGGGGTCAAATTTAGTGTAGTTTGAGTTTTATTGAGCCTAGAATATCGAATAGTGTCACTAACCAAAATGATGTCGTTTTGGCTGTGACCACATTTATAATTAGGGCACACCTTTTATAACCCTAATTTGGCCCACTAAATCCTATAAATAGGGGGCTTGGGAGGCATTGTAAATCATCTTGAGTTAGAGAATCTGATCTGAGTTTTGAAAAAAAGCTATAGCCATTGCTAAAAGATCAGATTGTCCTTGGCAACACTGGAGTTGGAGAGGAGTGATTTTGGGCAGCAGACGCCGGAGTCTTTGGAGGCGGGAGTCCTAGTTCATCTTGGGTTTTTCCTTTATTGTCCTGGTACAGTAATCATGTTCTTTCTTGTAATTTCTATTGCTTTTGTTATGATTATGGAGTAGTTTTGTTAGTCTAGGGGAGCAATGTAGCCCCCAATATATTGTAATCAGTTTGGCTATGGTTGTTCAATAAAATGAAATTCAATTCTTGTTTAATTCACTTAGATAAAAGCAAATGCCTGATTTAGGCATAATTAGGTAATCTTAGCCCTTGTCTAGGGTGGAACACTAGTGAATTAGATTTAATGTTGTATGACGTACCAAGTCTACAACTATTAGATTGTTTATCTACCTTGATCACTTTTATTCACATGGACCAAATGGGATAAAAGCCTTAAATCTATCTTAGCATGGACCAAATGTAAGATAGGTAGGAGATAATCAACATGAACATGAACTAGAACATAAATCTAGAACAAGAGCCATAATCCAGATTATTACGATCCATTGGGTGGTAAACATTGTGACCCTAGATCCTTAATCACTGAAATTTCTATACTAATTGCTTGCCAACAATTTGATTTAATCACTTTTGCTTTAGCTATTCAGAATTCAAACTATTTGCATAACAAAAATTAATTGTCCTAACATAAATTCAACTTGTTAGCTTAGTGCTTGCTGCTTAACAGCATTAGCTACCTCCCTGTGGGTTCGACTACCGGAGTCTTAATACTCCATTTTATTACTTGACCAGTGCACTTGCTGCAAAACCTATAGACATAATTTATACGGGTCAGAATTCATTTGTCATCAATATATATACCATCATCAAAATTGCACAGATGTGATTCAGAAATAAGGTTCTCAGAAGTTATCACAATATTCACATTTTCAATCATCACTACATAACATGCATATTTTAAAATAATAATAATAATAATAACAATTAAAGTCAAACTAGTGCCCTAATGCCAATGCATGTATGCATCCAAATGCAATGTGAATGTCCTACTTCATGGTCTAACTATCCCTGAGTACACCCCAAAAAATTAGATAAAACCACTGTGATTAGGTGTGTTCTACACTGCCTTCTGAGGATCTTAAAAGTAATTATTCCTCCCCACTATCCTAGGCCAACTAGACCATGAACGTCGCTCTGATATCATATTGTCACGCCTCGATTTCCTCCAACCTTAGAAATGGGTTGTGACTGCCCATGCCCGCACCCGGAGGGTCAAGGAGTTGGTACAAAACACCTAAGAAGAACTATAACATGGGTGCTGTCCTAACATGCACAACAGTCTTGCACACCACAAGACACGCATCTATCCCCACATGACATGCTCATAAAGACATACAATTTATATCATCACAAAAGAAATATTCATTAAAACTTATTTGGGAAACATTCCCATCCATAAAGTTACAAACTGGTATTATCAACCCATAAGTCCATAGTTTACATTTTTGCCTCAGATCTTCCCAAAACAGGGTACATGACAATAAAACAATAAAATTAAGTTAAAAAAAAAACAACACGCCATAGCTCCAAGGAAGTCTATCACCTCTGCTCATCCACCTATCACCGGCTAGACCCTGTAAAACAAATGATTTATAGGAAGGGTGAGCAAACCATAGCTCAGTAGGGATCAAGTCTCCCCGGTTTATTCTACTCTAAGCATGTATGATAGGTGTAGGCTTGCGCATGTGTAGTGGCTAATGCAACAATATTCCACCCAGTAAACACTCAAACTTATCAGAACCCGCACTGGAAGGTAGAGGACACCCCGCCACCACGGCGACATGGCTTACCACTCCAGGCGAATGTTACATTTGTCCACTTTGGGAATGTAACATTTTCCACCCAAGTTGAGTATGGAAATCACCTCCTCGGATGCCATACCCACCCTCAAGAATGGGTGTAGACTTAGTTGTAAGGATCCATATATGTGTTAGCATAACTTATGATCTATATTTAATGTTAAGAATGTTATTTTGAGAATGCAACCATTAATACAATCGTTTTGACAATATTTAGGCCTAATTTGAGGTCTAAAAGCCTCCAGGGGTTATTTAATAAATTTTGGGAGTTAAATTGAGAGTTAATAAGTGAAAATTAGAATTTTGAAGGGCTTTTCGGAAATTATTAAGGAATAGGACGAATTTTAATTAAAAATAGGGTTTTAGGGTTTTATTATTTATTATAACTTTGTTTTGAGATATCCTAGCCGTCGGAGGAGAGTTCTTAGTGTTCTTCTCATTCTTCATCGTTCTTCGCCGATTCTAGACCGTTCTTGTGAGTTTAATCTCTTCGAAAGACAAGAGGTAGGTGATTCTTGATTCCTCGTTATTCTATTGCACGAACACAAACTGTTAGAATATATATATATACACATAAACGTTTGGATATGTATGTATTTATATAAATATATTCATTTACGTGTATATACATATGGCTGGGCGATTGTTGCAGTGCGGCGTGATTCGACCGGTTTCGAATCCTTGGACGAGCTACTGCACCTGTTATCTATTTTATCATATTCTAATTAGTAATTGTTAATTTCTATCCGTACCAGGCCAGTTGGCCTGGTTTCTTCCGCGCGGCAGCAGCAGCACACCAGGCTGTCGAATGACAGCCTAGTTAGCGTCTCCATGACGAGGGGGGGGGGGGGGCTATACGTTCCTGTCTCCACAATCCGTTCGATCCAATGCAGCACAAGGGTTTTGTTTTATTTTATTTAATTTTCTCTTAATAAAAAAAGGGGCATCTTTACATGCGTGGTTTCGTGGAAGTGAAAGAAAAGGGGCATCTTTTTTTTAGTGTCAGATTTTTTTAAAAGGGGGGGTTTAATTGATTATTGAAATTAAGTCGTGCGTGTCAATAGTTAATATATGTGGATAATAAATTCGTGCATTAAATCCGTGCATTATTATGGAGTCGTGCAAGGTATTATATATGTGTATTTTGATAATTATCAAGATATATAGATAAATTTAATTTAATTTGATTTAGTAGTAAAAAATAACATATTCATTGATACCATTCCAATAGCAAGGTCAAACAAGAATTATGATATTGTTAGTTTAATAATGAAAATAGTGCTTGGGTTTGATATTATAGTTTAATAATATGAAGTATTACTTGAAGCTTGATATTTTTAATTTATCATATAAAATATTGTCGGAGGCTTGACATTAATAGTTTGATATTAGAAACAATGTTTATGGCTTGATATTTATAGTCGACACTAGAAATATTATTTGTAGTTCAATGTTAGAAATTTGGCATTTAAATGTTACTTGTACGTAGCTTAATATTACTTAATTGATATTTAAGGTGTTGGATGTTTGATGAATATTTATATATGTATGTATATCTATATATATTATTTGTGGTTAGCGCCTGGATTGATGAATTAAATATTTTGTAAGGTCGTTGTATTGAATTTTGGTCGTTGGAATATTCTATTTATTGATTATATGTGGAATTGGTGGTGGAGTTGGTTGGGTGAACCACAGGTCCTACATAGGGCTGGCAAGAGGCCGCGGTCCCCCATGTGGTCGGTTAACCGAGGTCCCATATGTGGCAAGGTTGTCGTTAGGGACACCATAGGTCCCACATATGGCTATCTGGTAATGACTGGGATCCTTGGAGCTGGATGTGGGAATCTCCTAGATGGTTGGATTGTTTGGTGTGTACCCTTAATGAATGAAATGTAATGTGTGTGATATTATATTTTGTGATTGAATGTAAGCTTATTGTGATAAAGAAGGACACTACACTGGCACAAGCATACACCGATCATGTAGACTTAGGAATTCATGTTATAGGATGGTAAGGAGATGAAGATCACCTACTGGGCAATTGTGCTCACCTCTACTTTGTTGACGACGTGTTTCAGGTATCGACTCATTCGCTAGAGGCTGGTCCAAAGCTAATTTTTGTTTGTTTTAAATTTTGTAATAACTTGGTTTATGGATTTTGTAAAACATGATTGATTTTATTATTTGAATATTCAGACGAGGGCCCGTGGAAGTTGTATTGGAATTATAGCATGACTCTGTTATTAATAAATTATTTTCCTTAACCTCATAGCATGTGGGAATGTACAGGAATACCCCTGATGTATGAATGTACAGGTTTATCTCGGACAGCACCCGATGTGTAATCCATATCGGTGCTAGTCACCAACCCCTTGACCCTTCGGGTGCGGGCATGGGGAAGTCACACTTTTAGTTTCGGTCCTTTCGGGATTTGGGACACCCCGATGTTGTACTAGAAGGCAGAGGACACCCCGCCACCATGGCAACATGGCTTACCACTCCAGGCAAATGTTACATTTGCCCACTTTGGGAATGTAACATTTTCCACCCAAGTTGAGTATGGAAATCACCTCCTCGGACGCCATACCCACCCTCAGGAATGGGTGTAGACTTAGCCCACCGTTGTAAGTGCTACACCGTGACACAGGACCACATTCCTAGCCAAATCTCAAGGGACCCAATAATGTAACTAGTCCAATGAAATTCCTTCCAAAGGAATTCCCTCAATCATGTATAATGAAACCCAGTTCCACAACTGGAGTTTGGGTTAATAACCACATCACATACAACTCAGTAAAATCCACAACTCAAAGTCAGTAGTATAATATCGTCATTTAACATTTTCAATGCATTTTTTTTTTCAATTCATATTTCAAATCTCATGTAAAACACATTATCATAAAGTATCACTAACAGATCACAAGATTAAAAAAAAAAGAGGTTGGCATAATAGAGTACATTTTTCTCAAATTTAGAAAAATCATAACTTTCTCTACAGAGCTCGAATTGCCTTATAAGTCCCCTTATTTCAAATGGCGTACGACAAGTTACTCATTTAAAATATAAAAACCTTCACCCGAACAAAAAACAACGTTCACCCGACCAAACACTATTCACCCGACCACCTCAGATTTCACCCGACCAGAAGGGAAAGTTGTTCGAAATACCGCAACGATTCAAATGCATCAAAAATACTGTTCACCCATCCATCTCCGATTTCACCCGACCAGAAGAGAAAGTTGCTCAAAATACCGCAACGATTCTAACGAACCAAAAACCTGCTTCACCCGACCATACTGTTCACTCGACTAGACTTTCCATTCGACCAGAACACGCATTCGGTACTGTTCATTCGAGAATATTTACCCAGAAGTGTTCTCTAACCAAACTAATTTAGGGTTTTAAACATGTTGCAAAAAGGATTAAATCTTGAGTAACTAGTTCTACCTACATACCTTTGATGAACGTATAATTATATATATATAAGTCAATACACCTCCACAATTATGAATATAGCATCAAACGAGAGGGAAAACGTACAATGATATAGGACCACGACCTATAGAAATTGTTGCATAGAATTTTGGTTTTTCTCATAATAAAGGATCACTATAAGGGATTAGAACAGAAGCGATCAAAATATCCCTACCTCAGAAAATGTGCAGAAAAGAGTCTTGATTGATCAGAATCCACAATTCGCTCTTCTGATATCTCAACAACGGCGGCCTCGTCTTGCCAGAAACAACCTTCTTCCTGCAGGATCCCATCTTCGTCTCTCTCTATCTCTCCCTCTCTCAAGGTTTCCCCCTGCAGGAACGTCTCTCTCTCTCTCTCTCTCTCTCGACGACTGCACTAGAAGGATTAGGTTTTAGGTTTCTTTTTATACTTATTATTATTATTTAATTTAAATCTAAAATTAACCTGAATGAATTCCCTAAAATACCCCTCTAAGCTCTAATTTGCTATTTGTTGGTCCCTTGGAGCCTAGAGGGGGGGGGGGGGGGGGGGGAATAGGCTCTTATCGAAACTCTTGCGTAACTCTTTGGCACAACACCTATCTGGTTAAGAGATAGAATCAATGCGGAAAATAACCAGATAGTGGAAGTATTTTGTTTTATTATCAAAATGATAAGTACAACAAAATGGAAGCAGATTAAAGCTTGAAGAGCTTTTTGATCTACTAACAACTCTCTAACACTGTTTACAAACGTACTCACACACTGTTTACAAATGTACTCACACACTAGCCTCTATGATCTACTTGAGCTCTTGTACATTCACGCGTACCTTTTTACATGTACAAAGTTTACATTATATAACATGTCCTTGAGAGAAAATCTTGGAACTTGTTATTCCGAACTACGTGCACATTGACCGTTCCTCGGAATCCTCTCTATTTTAAGTGTTGCGGATGTGGAGCTCAAGGTCTTGGGTTTGCAAAACATAAGTGCGTTTGTGAGTTCCCAAGTCCAGTTTAAGTTATGTCCACATATCTGGATGATCCACGTGTAAGATACTTTAGATTCTCAACGAGTTTGTCTTACATCGGGAAGTAGCGAGCTGGTGACTGAATGCGAAGAGATAAGTTGAAGCAGCGTCTTCTTGAATCCAGGTGTAAGGTTCCTTACTCCGTGTTAAACTAAGCTTGGATCCTTACTCCGTATCAATTTAGTACTAGAATCCTTATTCCATATCAGCGCTTCCTTACTCCGTATGAATGAGAAGGTCGGAGTGCTTACTCCGTATCTAGTTTCCTTACTCCACATGAGGTAAAGGAACGGATGGCTTACTCCGTATCAGCACATCCTTACTCCGCAAGAGTAACAGGTTCGGATTCCTTACTTCGCATCAAGTTTCTGTTGGATCAAACCTATAATTTGGGTGATGTTGTTAAAAACCCTATGTAATTTGATTTGAGATGTTTCATGTTTATTTTAAGCTTGCAGAAGATAAAATCCTAAACTGGACTTACACTCAGAGAGCAAAGCAAAGGACAGGATATATAATCCTGATCGGGATTATCATGAGTGTCGTTAAACACTTGGTAAATAACCAAGTCTTCATCCAGAGTAAGGACCCTTCGTACGGACTAATCACTTGACCAAACGACTAAGGAATCCGCGCTTTTATTCTTGATTGGACTAAGTCAACTTATGCGGAATGAGAATCCGAGTCTACAACTCGTACGGAGTAAGAGAGATTTATTGCGGAGAAAGAAATTAAGTCTTTCACTCCAACTGTCTAAGGAAAAGAAGATACGGACTAAGGAATCTGAGTCTTTTATTCGAGCGGAGTAAGAAATGACTGATGCGGAGTAAGGAAAACTAATGTGGAATAAGGAATCTGAACCATTACTCAAGCGAAGTAAGGAACTCACGCGGAGTAAGGAAGCATTGATGCGGAATAAGGATTCCGCATATCTAACTCACGCGGAGTAAGGAAGCGTTGACACGGAGTAAGGATTTCAGGACTTCATTTACACAGATTAAGCAATAACTAACACAGAGTAAGGATCCGAGCCTCATTGATACGGAGTAAGGAAATCTACACCGGACTAAGAAGACGCTATTTCAACTTATCCATACCGCATTTATGTTATCAACTCACTGTGTTCCGATGTAAGACAAACTCATTGAAGACCTAAACTGTCCTACACGTGGAACACTCAGAGATGTGGATGCAGTCCCAAATGTAATTAGAATCAAGCGAAGTAATTCAATTCACTTATGCTTCCAATATTTCAAGCTCCACATCCGTAGCAGTTAAAGCAGAAGCATTTTCCAAGAAGAACTTAATGTTTACACAGTGCTCGGAAAATACAGTTCCAAGATAGATTCCTAGGATGTTTATATATATATATATATATATATATATATATATATATCTGTAGTGTTGTATATAAAAAGTGTGCGTGCATACAAAGGAAGGATTTGATACGCGCGAGTACTTGAGCATAATAGAGATAATCTAGCCAGAGTATTGTTGCTATCAGCTGTAATTGTTGTGCCTTTTGTTGTAATTATCTTTAGATAATAAAACAAAACAATTCCACTATCTGGTTATCTTCCGCACTGAATATTTCTTTTAACTAGAATTAGTGTTGTGTCTGAGTGAGAAAAGAATTTCATTAAGAGCCTATTCACCCCCCTCTAGGTTCCAAGGGACCAACAAGTGGTATTAGAGCAAGTTCAACCTGCTCAAAGTAGAGATCCCACTCTCTCCTCAACTCAAGAATGGCCGAAGAAAGTAGCATGCTATTCAACACTCGCCTAAACTCCGGGGGAGCTCAAGAGCCTATCCCCAACCGAAGCAGTAGTGAGAATCTCGATCCACCTCAACCTGCTACTGCCGCTGCTCCCCAACCACGGAGTTCGAGTTTCACTCTGACCAAACCACCAAAGTTCACACCTGAGCTTTTCTCCCAGTGGAAAGCTCGCATGAGAATGTTCATGACATATCATGATCATCTCATGTGGACCTGTCCTCATCAGGAGATGCCAATTCCAATGACTATCGAAGAACATGGAGTTAGAAGGCCAAAGACGGATGCCGAACTTACCCATGATGAAAGAGCCTGGCAGGGTGCTAATGAAAAGGCTCTGGCATACGTAACATCTTCTTTGGACTCCGAGGCTTTCACGGACGTCCAGGGCTGCACGACTGCAAAAGCCGTCTGGATAAACTGACAATCCTCTATGAGGGAAGTCAGTCTCAAATGTAGAACGTTATCTGTGCTTTCAGACAGAACTTCAAAAGCTTTAATCACAAACCTGGCGAATCCCTTGAGAGCATTTATCGGAGATTTGGCAAACTCATCCTTGAGCTAAAAACTGTCAACGAGCACTACTCTCAATCCCAAATCAATGACAAGTTTTTCCGTTCCTTGCCTGATCGCTACTACTCCAAGCAGCTCCAGATGCAAGCTGACAAGAACTGGCCGTATACTGCCCTTGAAGAACTATACGGAGAGCTATGAACTCATGAGGTCAGATTCAAATATTCTGACCGAGATGAGAAAATAGCTCGGAAAGAAAAAAGGGGTAGCCTTAAAAGCTATGGAGTGTCCCAATATTCAGCAGGATGAAGATATGAAAGAGTCAAAAAACTTTGACTCGAACGCTGAAGAAGAAATAGCTCTTCTTGTCAAATCCTTTGAATGATTCCTCCGGAAAAGTAAAAAAGGATTCAGAAGAGGCTCCTCATCATCATCCAGAAGGAAGGAGCGATCGGAGTCGAGTTCCCAAGAATGCTTTAACTGTGGGAAACCCGGTCACTGGGCCAAGGATTGTAAATCCAAATCTAAGACGGTCGAGAAAAGTGACAAGGTTACTCCTCGACGCTCCACCTCAGATAATAGCAAACACAAGAGAAAGGTGTTCGTCACAAAGTACGTCAGTGGCTCTGAAGAAGAGGAGGAATCCTCGGATGATGAGCCAACCCCAAAGCCGAACGTCTGTCTCATGGCAATTACTGAGGTACCTTCTATCTCTGAGCTCATGAGTAAATTAGAATCTCTAACTGTTGAACGAGATCATGAAAACACTAAGAGACTAATAATTACTCAAATGTACAAAGATATGGAAAGTCAGAATAAACGTCTTGAATTCTCTATTGCTCGACTTGAAAAGGACATAGCTGACTTCAGAGGAAATGAGACTTGGTATCATGACTTAAGAGCAGAAAATCATTTGCTAAATACCAACCTAACAGGCCTAAAAGTTATTGTAAAAAGACTCAAGAATGAAATCGAAAAGGAAAAAGAAATAAATCGTAAGTGGCTAAAATCTGGGGAAATAGCCTCTACATTTAGGACTGATCCGGACAACATCCGAGTTAAACCTGGCCTAGGCTCCCAATCATCAACTTCCAGTGTACAAGCAACTGAGTGCCCTCCGGGCTTCATTCCAAAACTAACCAACTTGTATCCTGTTAGTACATCTAAACTGTTGGATGGTTTTGTTTCAGGTGGCACCATAGTCTATAACTGTGGAAGACAGGTTGTTACTGCTAGTCCCGAAGTAGTAGCACCCGCTTTAAAAGATGAAGGGAAAGCTGCTGCAGTTAAAGCCGAAACTGTAGCACCCAGAAACAAAGGAAAGGCAAAGGTTGACGCATCTAGGGCCAAGAGCACGTCACCCACTCGCAAAGGATTAGGCCATAGGGAACAGTGTAGAAAATCTGTAAAACTTAAGAAACTTGTATCCCCTGTTGTAACTCCAAACCATAGTGTCTATTTGATCTGTAGAGAAATAGGCCACTACCATTATGAGTGTTGGAGTCTTACAGATAGCTGGTTATGTAATCAAATTCACAGTAATAAAAATTAGCTTATCAAAAAGGGTTCTTCTGGCAAAACAAAATCCAAATCATTACGGAGTGTCTCCCCAAAGAAAACCCAACTTAAAGAAGCATCTAATATGGAAAAGGCTAAGTCAACTTGAAAAGTTAAAATTCCTAACAAAGTAAAATCTGGAACAATTGACACTGTTATTGCTTTTTCTAACCGCCTGAAACAAGTTTGGGCACCAAAAGTGTAATCTGTTGTTCTGCAGGGGCATCTCTAGAACTTATTGTCGGACCACTTAAAATCAAAGATCAATCAAAGCAAGTGGATCCTCGATAGTGGATGCTCCGGACATATGACGGGTGATCAGACTCTACTTGTTGAAGTTAATGACAAACGAGGTCCATCCGTATCATATGGTGACAATAGCAAAGGTAAGACTGTCGGGTATGGCACTTTAACCAACGGCTGTGTATCAATTACTAAAGTTGCACTAGTCGAAGGTTTGAAGCATAATTTGCTAAGTGTCAGTAATTTATGTGACAAAGGATTTACTGTTTCCTTTATGTCCAATACTAGCACAGTTAAGGAAAACTTATCCGGAGATATAAAGCTATCTGGATCAAGAGATAGGGACATATATGTAAGGACCTGTGTTTGAGGGGTTCTTGGAGTTAGCCTTGAGTAAGAGACCTTGTCTTAGAGAATGAACATCAGAATAGTGAGGTGCTAGTCGAATGGAGAATTTTAACTATACTTGGGCTCAATTTGGAGTTTGAGGCCCTGAGGGGTATTTTTGGAATTTCACATATATTTAAATATCCCAATTAACATTTATTTGAGGGTTTTTATTTTAAATATGAGTTAGGCTTAATAAATAAAAATGGGCTGTTGAGCTTGATGAGGTGGGTTAGAAAAACCATGGGCTTTGGGCTGTAAACTGTTGGGCTTTAATTAATCAAAACTACGTCGTTTTGATTAAGAGGGGTCTATATAAAAAGGTGGAGCTCTAAGGATTAGGGTTCTTGATCCTTGTAACCCTTGTAGCCGTCACGAGAGAGAGAGAGAGAGAGACAGAGACACGGCCAGAGAGAGAGAGAAAGACACAGCCAGAGAGAGGGAGAGACGGCCAGAGAGGGAGGGAGACGATCCAAGGCCGATGATCTAAGGTTCCTGCTGATGACGGGAGACCGGGAGGCATTGAGGTAGGTAGGATACAACGATTTGTTGTATTCCCAAATTCTTGAAGTAGGGATTTCTTTATCAACCCTTGAAACTCTCTCACAAAATTCTAGATTTTACCTATCATGGATGAGTCCTGGAAATTTAGTAGTGGATCCTTTGTGACCCTTCTCTTACCCCAAAATTCTGTGAATGTGACGATGAGTATATACATATATATATATATATATATATATATATATATGCGTGTGTTGGTTTATTGTGAGATTTTCAATATAGATATCTGAGGAAGAATTGATTTGGATGGCTTGGGTTTGTCTGGATGGGTAGTTGGGCATGAGTGTAGAGGCTGGAATTGAAAATAAGCCTTGTATTCCAGGTTTAAAACCTAATAACTCACAAACTAACCGGAATTTGAGGTGGGTTCTTTAGAGAGAAGTCTTTAGAATAACAAAACAAAGAAAACTGTGCAAAAACATGGCTGCACGCCATATTGCACGCCATATCCCCATATGGCGTGCAGGTCCAAATACCCTAAGAATTTACCCCAGACTTCCTTGAGATGTGTAGAAGGTAGAGATCCAAAAATACCCCTGCACGTCATATGGCCCATGTGACGTGCACCCTTCATTTTGCCTCTTTTGGCTGCCCCATTTAGCCAGAAGTCCCTTGTGTGGAAAATAGAGTGATTTAGATAATGTTCACGAGTTGAATTTGTCTAAAAACTTGCCAAAACAGTTCAAAAACACCTATATTGGTAAAACTGTAAACTATGAATGTTAGTGAGAATGTTGCTGCACTGCATGAGCTGAGTGCACTGTTGATTTACATTAATGTGTATGAGTTATGCTTGCTGAGTTGCATTAACACGTTTGAGTTATGCTCACTAAATTACCTTGTATTGAGATGAGATGAATTGCTGGGTTACTTTGTATTGAGTTGAGATGTATGCCTGAGTTGTATTACTAAGTTACACTTGCGTTTGAGCTGTGTTAACTGAGATGTACTTGAAATGTACTTGTTGAGATGCTGTGAACTTGTGTTTGAGAATGAGTACCCAAATACTTGTGGGTTGAGCTGACTTATGGGCCAGGCATAACTACTGGACCCCTTTGAGATTTGGCCAGGACTGCGGTCCTGAGCCTCGGTGTAGCACTCACGATGGTGGGCTAAGTTTACACCCATTGCTAAGGGTAGGTATGGCGTCCGAGGAGGTGATGGCCATATCTGACTCGGGTGGAAAATGTCGCATTGGTGACCATGCGACATTCACCTGGATGTGGTATGTCATGTCGCCGTGCTGGCGGGGTGTCCTCTCCCCTCTAGTGTGGGAACAGGTACATGGCGTGTTACTGGGTGATGTTTACTACTTTAGCTTTAGGCACTACACAAGCACAAGTATACACTTGTCATGCATGTTGTAGAGTGGGACGGGTTTGGGGAGACTAGAACCCTACTGAGCTATGGTTTGCTCACTCCTCCTATAAACTGTTCTTTTGCAGGGTCTAGCAGGCGGTAGGTGGAAGAGCTGTTGTGGTAGGCTACTGAGGCTGAAGACTTTATATTAATTTCATTGCTTTTGTGGATTTGTGTTTTTATGGTTTGGATTATTTGTAAACAGAACATATTGTGGTTTGATGGGAGTTTTTTCCCAATTGAGTTGTAATGAACTTTAAGCCCCTTTGAAATGTAATAAATTGAGATATGGTTATTGTTTGATTTGTGGTTGTGTGCATGGTTTGGGAACAGGAGCATGCCCCGTGGCATGTTAGCCTGGTTGTACAAGTTTGGGACAGCACCCGTGTCATACGTCTTTTTTAGGTGCTTGCACTAACCCCTTGAGCCTTCGGGTGTGGGCATGGGCAGTCACTACCCATTTCCATGTGAAAGGAAATTGGGGCATGACAATATGGTATCAGAGCCTGTTCATGGTCTAGTGGACCTAGGATAGTGGGGAGGGATGATTGCTTCTGAGACCCTTAGGAGGCAGCATAGGACACACTTGATCACCGTGGTTCTATCTGGTTTTCTAGGGTGTACTCAGGAGTAGTTAGACCAAGGAGTAGGACATTTGCATTTGGGTTGGGGTGCATACATGCATTGGCAGTAGGGCACTAGTTTAATTTCAATATAAATGTTATGATTTGCAATGTTGTGTTGCTGAAAATTGTTGCTGAAAATTTTTGCTGCGAATTGTTGTTGAGAATTGTTGCTGTGAATTGTTTCTGTGCAATTCTGAGTGATTGTCCTGTATGTTTACATGTGAAAAGTTACTTGAGTACCTCATGGCCCATAGGGATGAGGGTGTATAAAGCATGAGAGATGTTGACTCTAGTCTTGTTTAATATGTAGACTATGCCTCCTAGGAGAGTAACCCGAGCTATCCCAGTTGTAGAAGATGAATCTTCTGCACGTGCTGGACTGGAGAGAGAACAACGAGTAGAGGACAACGGTCCCCTGGAGCAGATCATAGTCCAAGTCCGGGCCTTAAGTGAGAACGTGCAGCGAATGCGTGAGGATCTCAGGGGGGAGATCCTAAACGAGGTATGTCAGGAGATGATGGCATGATAGGCAGTGCCACCCTATCCACCCCGTGAGGCAGGACCTTTGCGTAGGCAAGAAGTGCCAATGAGGCGGGAAGAGGGAGATGTGGTGACAAGGTTCTGAAAGGAACACCCACCAAGGTTCAAGGGAGGAGCTGAACCTTTAGCAGCAGAGCATTGGCTGCGACAGATCGAACCTACATTCTCCTTTCTCCGACCCCAGGAGGAAGACAAGGTGAGGCTAGCAGTCCGACAGTTGGAGGAGGAGGCATTGGAATGGTGGCTTAGCATTTCAGGAAGTCGAGACATGGAGGCCATGTCCTGGGGTGAGTTCCTCCAATTGTTCCATGAGGAGTTCTTCCCAGAGTCGCTGTGGTGGCAGAAACGGGAAGAGTTCAGCAGTCTTAAGCAGGGATCGCGTATGGTGGCAGAGTATGAGCGAGATTTTAGAGGGCTGAGTCGGTTTGCTCCAGAAGCAATCTCAAGGGAGGACCTAAAGGCCCATAAATTTACCATGGGACTCAGACCTGTCCTGAAGCAGAGAGTAGAGATGTTGCGATTGAAGACTTATGCTGAAGTCGTGGATACAACAAAGATTGTGGAGAGAGGATTAGAAGAGGGGAGGCAGGCTCATCAGAAGCGCCTGGGACAGAGTACGCGCGACAAGCAGGGGGAAACCAAGAGACAGAAGGTTGAGCCTGGGAGTGGGACTCTTCCCAAGGACAGGGGCCAAGCTTCAATGGCTCCATCTAGATCCCATTATTTGTGGTTGTGTACATGGTTTGGGAACAGGAGCATGCCCCGTGGCATGTTAGCCTGGTTATACAAGTTTGGGATAGCACCCGTGTCATAAGTCCTTTTTAGGTGCTTGCACCAACCCGTTGACCCTTCGGGTGTGGGATGGGCAGTCACTACCCATTTCCAAGTGAAAGGAAATTGGGGCGTGACATATGGTGACAACAGCAAAGGTAAGGCTGTCGAGTATGGCACTTTAACCAACGGCTGTGTATCAATTACTAAAGTTGCACTAGTCGAAGGTTTGAAGCATAATTTGCTAAGTGTCAGTAATTTAAGTGACAAAGGATTTACTGTTTCCTTTATGTCCAATACCTGCATAGTTAGGGAAAACTTATCCGGATCAAGAGATGGGGACATATACTCAGTGTTCTTAAGAAATAATTCTTCTGACCCTGTATGCTTCCTCACTATAGCTTCAGATGAAGAAAGTTGGCTATGGCACAAGCGGTGCGCACATTTAAATTTTAAGACTGTCTAAATTAGCATCGCTCAATTTGGCTACTGGTCTGCCTAAACATAAATACTCTAGAGATACTCTCTGTCAAGAATGTCAACTTGGCAAACAAACCAAACATAGTTTTAAGAGCAAATCAGTTAATTCAATAACTGCTCCCTTACAACTTCTTCATATGGACCTCTGTGGTCTCATTTCTGTTCCTTCTCTAGCTGGTGCGAGATATACCCTTGTGGTTATCGATGACTTCACCAGGTACACATGGGTGATGTTTCTAAAGTCTAAGGATCAAACCTTTGAACATCTTATAGATCTCTTCAACTGGATAAGCAACTCACAAGGACTGAGCATTAAATGCATCAGGAGTAATCATGGTACAGAATTTGATTTCTTAGATATGAGGTCATATTGTTCTGAATAGGGCGTTTAGCACGACTTCTCTGCGCCCAGAACTCCACAACAAAATGGGGTAGCTGAACACAAGAATCGCACTTTAGTCGAGGCTGGTAGATCTATGTTAGTAGGGGCAAAGCTTCCTCTCAGTCTATGGGCTGAAGCTGTGTCCACTACCTGCTACGTTCAGAACAGAACTCTAATAAATAAATTTACCATGAAAACACCCTATGATATGTGGAGAAGACGAAAGCCCTCAATTTCACATTTCCGAGCTTTTGGGTGTACTTGCTACGTACTGAACAATGGCAAAGAATCCCGGAATAAATTTGAACCAAAATCTGATGATGGGATATTTGTCAGATACTCACCACATAGTAAGGCTTATTGAATCTTCAATAGAAAACTTTTTAAAGTTGAAGAATCTATCCATGTGACTTTTGATGAAGCTAACTTAGATTGGTCAAAAGTTTGTTCTTCAAGTTCTAATGTGCTGGATAAGGACGACAACATCGACTATTCAAAGTTTATGAATGTTCCTATCACTCACATTGACCAATCACGTAGCATCAGTGAAGCACAAAGAAATGATACGGATGATGCTACGGACGAATCGGACTGTGGACTTCCATTCAACTCCGGACACATTCTTACGGATATCCAAAACTCTGGAGTACCGTTAAGTCCTTCCGGACTAGTTAATACTGAAAGCAACAATGCCGAAGAACCACCAAGTACTTCCGAACCTGTTAATATGGAAATAACTGACCCGAAAGAAGTTCAATCAGCAGACGAACCTGAACCACCTAGTCTGGGTGAACTTCAAATCATTGAGGATCCACCATCACATGCGCAGAACTACAAGTGGACAAGAAACCACCCTTCAGATCAAGTGATTGGTGATCCTACTATTGGTGTAAGAACAAGAGCAGCCACCTCCAACATGTGTCTTTACTCATGCTTTCTATCACAAGTAGAGTCAAAGGTGGTGGATAAAGCTCTTCAAGATTCCAACTGGGTAGATGCTATGCAAGAAGAGCTTAATCAATTCAAGAGGAATGAAGTGTGGACATTAGTACCAAAGCCAAAGTCTCAACAAGTCATAAGCGTTAAATGTGTGTTTCGGAACAAACTAGATATGGATGGAATAGTAATCTGGAACAAAGCCTGATTGGTAGCCAAGGGTTATCGTCAAGAAGAAGGAATAGATTATGATGAAACCTTTCCTCCAGTAGCAAGACTTGAGGCAATCAGAATGTTTTTGGCGTATGCATCTTATGAGAACTTCATAGTTTATCAAATGGACGTAAAGAGCGCATTTCTAAATGGAGATCTTTAAGAGGAGGTTTATGTAGAACAACCTCCAGGATTCATTGAACCCAAGGCCGGACATCTAGTTTACAAACTACGGAAAGCCTTGTATGGACTGAAGCAAGCTCCCAGAGCCTGGTATGACACACTCTCAGAGTTTTTACTTGCTCACAACTTTCAAAAAGGGAAGATTGACACTACGTTGTTCTTACAAAAAGATAAAGGACATTCTCTAATTGTACAGATATATGTGGATGACATCATTTTCGGATCATCAAATTCGAAGCTTTGTGAGGAGTTTGCTAAGTTGATGACTGGCAAGTTCGAAATGAGTATGATGGGAGAACTATACTACTTCCTTGGAATAGAAGTCAAACAATTGAAGGAAGGGATCTTCATTAACCAAGCTAAGTACACACGTGACTTAATTAAGAAGTTTGGTATGGAAGGTTCATCTGCCGTCAAGACTCCTATGCCAGTCAGTGCCAAGTTAGACCCCAATGTGGAAAGCAAATCAGTAAATGTGACTGAGTACAGAGGGATGATAGGATCCTTCTTTGTACCTTACAACTAGTCGCCCAGATATTATGTTTGCAACTTGCATCTGTGCAAGATATCAGGCGAATCCCAAAGAGTCACATATGCTTCATGTCAAATGGATATTAAGGTTTCTCAAGGGAACCATGAATTTGGGTCTCTGGTATCCAAAGGAGTCCAACTTCACCTTATCCGAATATTTTGATGCTGATTTTGCCGGGTGTCGCATTGACAGAAAGAGCACTAGCGGTACATGTCAATTTCTTGGAAATAGACTGATTTCTTGGTTCAGTAAGAAGCAGAATTCCGTATCAACCTCCACTGCTGAAGCTGAATATATAGCTGTTGGGAGTTGCTGCGCTCAACTTCTCTGGATGCAAAGTCAACTTACTGACTACGGTTTCAACATGATGTCTATTCTACTCTACTGCGACAACAAAAGTGTTATTGCTATCAGCCACAATCCTATCATGCACCCCAAGACTAAGCACATCGAGGTAAGGTATCACTTCTTTCGCGACCATGTTCTTAAAAAGCACATATCACTGGAACATGTTGCTACTGAAGATCAACTGGCAGACATACTTACAAAACCCCTACCCGATGCAAGATTCTATGAATTACTCCTTAAATTAGGTATGCTTGACTTTTCGCGATAACTTCGATTTAGTTTATCCAACAGTATTGTTTCTCGAACATGCATTGTATTTCCTTTTGACAAGAAAAGACATATCCTGAACTTAATGCTAATCATTCTTACCGATTAACTTGCATCATGCTTCGATTTTATTCTCATATTTCATTTTGGGAGGATGCTTGCTTTTCCCGATCAAGTCGTTTAAGCCAACATGATTAAAACTTATATGAATAACCTTCTTAGGATTTCATGATCTCAATTTCCATTCATCACCACATGACAAATGCCGGTTCATATAGATTGCTCTATTAACGTGTATAGTTGAAGAAATGAAATGGGTTAGGTCGGAATGCCTGGTGGATGTACATACAGTCGCAGTCTGATCAGCTTCTAAAGTGTAGTTTCCTAAAAGGGTAGACAGTGCTTTCTCTAAGCAGGAAATGTCAACCGAGAGGATCGCACGATCTACGAGGGAGAAAATGCTTTATTAATTATCATAGTAATACCCCCGTATATGTCTCGTGACCTCTTTCCTGGATGTCTATCTGAGTGGGAGTCTTTCACTGAGAGGATCGCATGATCTAAGGGGGAGCAAAAGCTTCATTTATTACTTCTATAATGACCCCTATTATGTCTCGGATGCTCTTTCCTCTAAACTTTCACTTCCGGATCTGACTGGACATGCATTGTTGAATCAGAATTGTGGCATGTTTGGATGTTTTTCTTTCCTCAACCGTGCATTTTAATCGGATAATCATCTGCTTGCTATTGACATGTGTTCGATTATCCATATTCACTCATGAATCCTAATTTGGCCAAATCCTATAGAATTAATTAGTCTTAGCTACCACTGTCAGTATGAAGGATTCGCTATGTTGACCAAATGAACTTATGTGTTTATCATATGTCATATGCATTTTCTTCAGTAAACTGATCATAATTTCTGTATGTGTCTTGTTACTATTCTTTCATATGCATAAGTTCTGTTTCTTCTTAGTTCGGATTATGATGTTTTTACTTAGACCATTTGTTCTATATCCGTACTAACTCAACCTGTTAAGTCTTCTGTTCTTTTAGTTTAAACTTTATGAAGTTACAGGTTCAGATCTCCTTTGCACTTTATTGCTTTATTAAGTCTGATGTCTCAGCTTTGAAGTGTTGTGGTACTTCTTTTCTATTCTGACTTCAAGACAGCAAAGGAATCTTCTTCTTCAGTACTCTCTTATTACGGATTCAATTTGTCTATCATCCGGATATAGTTCACACAGACAATATCTATCCTGGATGAGAGTCGGTTTAATTCCTCCTGACTCTTGGAATTCTCAATTCGCGATAAACCAAGTGATTATCTTATATCGCATCTTTTTGAGGAGGAATAATGATGGTTCATTAAATGCACGTCTCGAGCTTGGTAATTTGTCTTTTCAAAATTCGGCAGAATGCATATAGTTGTCATTATTGCATGGTTAGATGTAATGACCCGTGTGTAAGAGGTTAACCACAAACACCTTGGATGTTGGTGCACAAGTTTGAGGTAAGAGATGAGCCCAAGAGGGGACTTTTGGGAGGTGCATGTGACAAGTGATAACGTGCATTTATGCCCTAGGAAGATGCTATGCATATACATGCGGTTTTAAGTTGTTTTGGCAGATTTTGGAGCTCACTTTTGATATAGTAGATGGCCTCAAACAATTGGCGTGCAAGAACAAAAGTTGCTTAGAATGAGGTCCTCTATCTACCACAGAAATTTCAGAGCATTTGGAGCTGCACGTGAATTCACCCATTTCACGTGCAAGCATATTTTTGCTTCTCAGACCTCTACAGGATGCAAGGAGGCTTGGGGTGAAGTTTGAGTGCATTTGGAGCTGCACGCCAATTGGGGAATTGGCGTACAGGCATATTTTTGCATGGTTACCTTAGTATTGTTATTCTAATCATCTTTTCCCAAAGGACCATGTTGGAATTATGGATATTTTGTCGAGTATGGATGCGAAAAGGTTGCAACTTGTATAATCAAAGCTACGTCGTTTTGATGCTGGGGTTCACTTAATCAAAACTACGTCGTTTTGATGTTGTGTTGTCTATATAAGGATGAAGAGCCCTCTGTTTTAGGTTTAGGGTTTGTTGCTCCACCAGCCGTCGTAGAGAGAGAGAGAGACAGGGAAGGAGAGCTACTGGCTTGCTGCCGGAGCGTCTTGCGTGGGGAGGACGGCATCTAGCACGGGAGCAAGAGCAGGAGGACGTTTCCAAGGTAGGGGTTCTGTCTCACCTGATCTGTTCTGGGGTTAGGCCCTGTGTAGAGGATTTATAGAGCTTCTGTTGTTATTGTTATACTATTTATATGTAAATTCATATAGGTGTGACCTCCTATATGAATGTTGGCCTTCAGTGGCAAGTATGGGTTGAGATTAGGCCTGTGTGGCGTTGCACACTAGGTGTTTGATATTATGCCTGTGAGGCCATGCATGTTATGCGATTGATGTTATGCCAGTGTGGTTATGCCTGAATGGTGTTTGATGTAATGTCTGTGAGGATATGCATGCTAGGTGTTTGATGTTATACCAGGATGGACATGCATGTTAAGTGTTTGTTGTTATGCCTGAATAACTGAGATATATGTTAAATGTTTGTTATTGTCTGTGGAGCCTAAGAAGCCTGAGAGGCTGAGGCAATGCTTGTGTACCTGTGGAGCCTGAGAGGCTGAGTTGATATTAGTGAGACTGACTGTGGAGCCTGAGAGGCTGAGTTAATGTCAGTGAGACTGACTGTGGAAACTATGCCTGAGAGGCGGTTAAATCATTGGCCTGAAGAGGCGGTTAAATCACTTATGGTTTGTGTGGTGGATAATTGTGACTACTGGGGTTACATCAGTTCAAGGAAATAAAGTTCATCAAAGCAATCCATAAACCAAACCAGTCTTTATTACAACAAAGTCCTCTTTTCAATCCATCCCCACTGGGGTTACATCAGTTCCCATAAAAACAACATAAATGGTAGACAGTAAAGTAAATAAGGTCTTCCACCTTGGGGTCCCACCTAACGCCTGTATGTTCCTGAAAGAAAACACAACATAGAGGGAGGGGTGAGCAACCACAGCTCAGTAGGGATCATATCTCCCTAACCCATCCCATGCTCCTAGCGTGTACATGAGTGTGTACAGGTGCAGTGTAGTGACAATAAAATGTAAACAAGTAGTATTCCACATTCACAAGGCACACACCTATCCACAGCCATACAGGCTTAGCCACATAGGCTAACAAATCCACAGCCACTCAGGCTTAGCTGCACGGGCTAACATATCCACAGCTTCTCTGGCTTAGCCACACAGGCTAACATATCCACGGCCATATAGGCTTAGCCACACCGGCTAACATTTCCAGTCCCGGGCTTCCACAACACCGGGTTCCACAAGCACAAGATACAAGGTCACACAGGCATTAAACCAAACACGTAGCATACACACTTTCACAGGCATAATACCAAACACTTAGTTCGCACAACCCCTCAGGCATAAAATCCAACACATACTAGGCATATTCACACAGGCATATCCACACAGGGCATTTTATCGAACACTTTATATGCACACCATCCAACACCGAATACACCAAAAACTCGCCATTGAAGGCCAACATCCATATAGGAGATCACACCTATATGGATTACATATGTATATATAAACGGATATAACCCATAATCTGCCCTAGAACCCTAGGACAGGAGGAGGATTTAGGAAGAACAGAACCCCTACCTCAAGTAAAACACAACAACACAAAGAATGTCCCGATCCCACGTCGAACGCCGTCCACCCACAAAGCACCGACCACCCACGCAAGACGCCCGCAAGACCAGGAGCTCTCCTTCCCTCTCTCTCTCTCTCTCTCTCTGCGACGGCTGGTGGAGCAACAAACCCTAACCCTAAAACAGAGGGGCTTCTCCTCCTTATATAGACAACACAACATCAAAACGACGTAGTTTTGATTAAGTGAATCCCAGGATCAAAACGATGTAGTTTTGATCACACAAGTTAGCACCTTCCCGCACCCATATAGGCCAAAATACTCAGAATTTCAACATGGTCCTTTGGAGAAAGATCATTAGAATGTCAAAACCAAGGGAACCATGCAAAAATATGGCTGCACGCCAATTTGCACGTGAATTCCCCAATTCACGTGCAACTCCAAATGCACTCCAAATGTACTCAAACTTCACCCCTAGCCTCCTTGCATTATGTAGAAGACAACCACACTTGCACGTGAATTGGACCCATATCACGTGCACCTCACATTCACGTCCGTTTGGCCTGAAACTTCTGTGGTAGATAGAGAACATCATTCTAAGCATCTTTCCTTTTGCACGTGAATTCATTGGAGTCCATTTACTAGGTCAAAATCTAGAAAAACTCTACTCAGAAGGCAAAACTGTGACTAACTCAAGGTACGGGTCCTTACAGGGCACTAGTTGCATTGGTTGTTGTATGTGAAGGTGTGGATACCTTGAGCAAAATGTGAATAATGTGATTAGGTGTGAACTGTGCAACTCTGATGTTATTTGAAGTACCTTGAGCATGACTACAAGGAAAGGTCCTTGTTTATTTGAACTGTGTGCAATGTTGATTGGTGCAATGTGTGAAATGTGTGTGATGCCATGTACTACTTGACTTGATAGTGGGGAAGAGGTAGTGAAACCCGATAATTGCTGAACGCGTTCTGACGTTTGTGCTTCTTACTTCCTGTAGTAAGAATGCCACCGAGGAGAGTGACACGTGCGTCCGGGGCAGTGGCTGATGAGTCATCTGCCCATGAGGGCCCGGGTGTGGGGCAGTCCGTTGGAGGACATGCACTGTTGCTGGCGCAGCTGCGAGAAGGCATCCGGTTGGAAGTCCTAGAGCTGAGGGAGGGTATCCGGCAAGAGGTACGGGAGGAGGTGCGCCGCGAGATGGCAGCCCAGCAGGTGGTGCCACCACCACCACCACTAGTGGGGGAGCTACCCCGGGAGCGTGAGGGTTCGCTGAGTGGTATACCGATCCGTGCAGAGGATGACGTGGTGACACAGTTCCGAAAGGAACAACCTCCGCGATTCAAAGGGGAGAAGGACCCAGTGTTAGCTGAGCACTGGCTGAGGCAGATCGAACATATGTTTTCCTTTCTCCTACCGCGGGAGGAGGATAAGGTGAGGCTGGCCATTCGGCAGCTAAAGGGGAATGCTCTGGAGTGGTGGCAGAGTGTCGCGGGGAGCCGTGCGGTGCAGTTTATGCTGTGGGAGGAGTTCTTGCAACTCTTCCACGCTGATTTTTTCCTGAGTCCTTGAGATGGCAGAAGAGAGAAGAATTTGGCAGCCTAAAGCAAGGATCAAAGACGGTGCCCGAGTATGAGCGGGAGTTCTGGAGCCTGAGTAGATTTTCCCCCGAGACTGTGGCAAAGGAGGGCCTGAAAGCCCACAAATTCACCTTGGGTCTCAGGCCAGCTCTTAGGCAGAGGGTGGCGATTCTGCGTTTGAGGACCTATGCTGAGGTTATTGAGACAGCGCGCATAGCTGAGAGGGAACTGGATGATGGGAGGCAGGTTCACCAGGGTCGCTAGTTGCAAGGTGGGTCTGAACGCGATTCTGGTTCCAAGAGGCCCAAGACTGAGGAGAGAGATAATAGTTCTTTCTGCAGCCGGGGTCTACCATCTGTGAACCCAGGGAGGTTCACCCTTGGCGGTAGTGGGCAGGGAGGTTCAGCAGGAGGTTCCCCCGCTGGTTGTCTTTGTTGTGGGAGGCAAGGTCACTTCAAGAGGGAATGTCCCAAGAAGGACTGGCGGTGTAACAACTGTGGGCGAGAAGGCCACTTGAGCCGGGTGTGCAGGATTGGCAACAGGGGAGTAGGAGGCGTGGCATCCAGCATGAGGAGCGATGCTAGTTTCCGCGCTCCATCGGAGAGGCCAGCTTGCCACAGGCAGGATCTAGCCAGACCCGACCTCAGGGGAGGCAAGAGCGTCAGCAGACTGAAGCTGGAGGCAGCCATGGTGGGAACCACCTAGTGAGTGAGCCGACCAGTGGCACAGGCCAAGGGAGGGTGTTTGAGCTGGAGGCGACGTACCAGGAGGAGGCTGAGCTACCACCCCCAACGGCTGAGGGTGGAGCAGGACCATCGGTGGTTAGAGGTACCCTTTTGATCTCCCGTACATTAGCTTCTGTTCTTTTCGATACGGGTGCATCGTGTTCTTTTGTTGCTGAGCTTGTGATAGATAGCTTGGGGTTAGCTTGTGTTGAGGTAGCGAAGCCCCTAGTTGTTGAGTCTCCAGTGGGGGGTATGATTGAAGTGCGGTGTGTTCGCCGTGACTGTGTGTTAACCATAGGAAGTGTGGAGCTGAGCTTCGACCTGCATGTATTGCCCTTGCGTGCTTTTGACCTGATCTTGGGTATGGATTGGCTTATGGCTTTCCAGGCCAAGATAGACTGTTATCAGCGGCGGGTATCCTTTTTGTCACCTATAGGGGTTTCTTGCACCTTGCAGGGGGAGTGGGATCGTGAGGCTAGTCGGGTTGGGCCAGTGCTAGACCAGTGGGGTGCCATTACCCACAGGTTGGCAGCCCTGACCTTTGCTGAGGAGGGGAAAGTGGAAAAGAGAGTGTGGCCAGCAGTTGTTGACCAATTTCAGGATGTCTTTCCTGACCAGTTGAGGAGTTTACCTCCTAAGAGGAGTGTAAAGTTCACCATTGAGTTGGTACCGGGGACTGGACCGATATCCCAAGTAGGGTATCGTATGGGGCCAGCCGAGCTGAGGGAGCTACAGAGGCAAATAGAAGAGTTGGTGGACCAGGGGTATATCAGACCGAGTACCTCACCCTGGGGTGCTCCGGTGCTCTTTGCAAAGAAGGCAGATGGCACGCTTCGCCTCTTGCATAGATTACGGAAGTCGAATTTGGTGACCGTGAAGAACAAGTATCCGTTACCTCGGATCGATGACCTGTTTGACCAGTTGAGTGGAGCCCGATGGTTTTCCAAGATAGATCTACGGTCGGGGTATCATCAGTTGAGAGTTAGGGAGGAAGACATCCCTAAGACGGCCTTTCGGTGCAGGTATGGGCACTATGAGTGGATAGTGATGCCTTTTGGGCTCACTAATGCGCCGGTAGTGTTTATGCATTTGATGAACCAAGTCTTTGCCCCATACTTAGACTCGTTCGTGGTGGTGTTTATAGACGATATCTTGGTATATTCCAAGACCGAGAGGGAGCATGTGGAGCATTTGGCAACGATGTTGCAAACCTTGAGGGACTAGCGGTTGTTTGCTAAGTTTAGCAAATGCGAGTTTTGGATGCAGGAGGTCCATTTCCTTGGCCACGTAGTATCCGCTGAAGGGGTTAGAGTGGACCCAGCCAAGATTGAGGCGGTATCATCATGGGAGAGGCCAACCAATGTTTTCGAGATTCGTAGTTTTCTTGGCTTGGCAGGCTATTACCGTCGTTTTATAGCGGGATTCTCTCGTTTGGCAGCTCCTATGACGGCGTTGACTCGGAAGGGAGTGAAGTTTAAGTGGACTGATAAGTGCCTGCAGGCGTTTGAGACTCTCAAAACCCATTTGACCACTACACCGGTGTTGAGGTTACCTCGGGAGGATATCCCATATGAGGTGTATTGTGATGTGTCCAGGGTTGGTTTGGGGTGTGTGCTTATGCAAGAGCACAGTGTGGTAGCTTATGGGTCAAGGCAGCTGAAGCCTCATGAGCAGAATTATCCTACTCATGACCTTGAGTTGGCGGTTGTCATCTTTGCCTTGAAGAGTTGGCAACATTACCTTTTGGGGGAGAAGTTCATGGTGTTCTCAGATCACAAGAGCCTTCAGTACATCTTTACCCAGAAGGACTTGAATTTGAGGCAGAGGAGATGGGTGGAGTATTTGCAGACCTTTGACTTTACTCTTGCTTATACCCGTGGCAAGGGTAATGTTGTGGCTGATGCGTTGAGCAAAAAGGGAAAGCCGAGGTGGCCGTGCGAGAGTGGAAGTTGATGGAGCAGTTGGCGATGTTGCGCACTGCGGCTGTTGTTCGTGATGGTGGGACAGTCTTGAGTCCTTTGGTGGTTGTGCCTAAGTTGTACCGGTGCGTCCGGGAGGGACAGTTGGGTGACATTGAGTGTGAGGTTCTCCGTGCCCGTATTGAGGCCGGTGAGCTATCCGAGGGCCGGACGAGGGTCCTGAGCATGAGTTGTCTTTTGAGGGGCGGTTAGTAGTAGCTTCTTCTCTCGGGGATGAGGTAATGCGGAAGTTTCACCGGCCTAGAGTTGCTGTGCATCCAGGGGGGTACGAAGATGTATCATGCGCTTCGGGGACATTTTTGGTGGCCTGGGATGAAACGCGATGTGGCTGCCTTTGTTTTGCGGTGCCTCACGTGTCAGCAGGTGAAGACTGAGCATCAGCGGCCGGCGGGCATGTTACAGCCATTGCCCATAGCAGAGTGGAAATGGGACCACATAACGATGGATTTTGTGACTGGTCTTCCACCCAGCACAGGGAGGAAAGATATGATTTGGGTGATTGTGGATCGACTCACAAAGTCGGCCCATTTCCTGGCTGTTCGCGAGCAGGACTCTATCGGGACCTTGAGTCAGCTATACATGAACGAGATTGTGAGACTGCATGGCGTACCATCATCGGTTGTCTCTGACTGGGATTCGAGGTTCACTTCCCATTTTTGGGAAGGTTTACAAGAGGCTATGGGGACCAAACTTCACTTGAGTACAACCTTTCACCCTGAGATTGACGGCCAGACAGAGAGGACGAATCAGACTCTGGAGGACATGTTACGGGCCTGTGTGTTAGATTTTGGGGGTTCGTGGGCAACTCACCTTGCTTTGATGGAGTTTGCCTACAACAACAGTTATCAGGTATCCATTGGGATGGCTCCTTTTGAGGCGTTGTATGGGCGGCCGTGTCGATCACCTTTGTGTTGGACCGAAGTGGGGGAGACAGCTCTCTTGGGACCACAGATGGTTCAAGAGGCTACCGTGAAGGTTAAGTTGATTTGTCAGCGGTTGTTATCAGCTCAGAGTTGGCAGAAATCTTATGCGGATCAGCAGCGGCGACCTTTGGAGTTTTCTGTTGGTGATCATGTGTTCCTTCGTGTCTCTCCACGTCGTGGACATCGACGGTTTGGGCGAGGTTCCAAGCTATCTCCCCGGTTTCTTGGTCCTTTTGAGGTTCTGACTCGTGTGGGGCCGGTGGCTTACTGGTTAGCTTTGCCACCGCGGCTGAGTAGGGTGCACAATGTATTCCACGTGTCCCAGTTGCGGAAGTATCACCCTGACCCCACCCATGTGATCGATTGGGGGACATTAGACATTGAGGATGACATCAGGAGTAATCATGGTACAGAATTTGATTTCTTAGATATGAGGTCATATTGTTCTGAATAGGGCGTTTAGCACGACTTCTCTGCGCCCAGAACTCCACAACAAAATGGGGTAGCTGAACACAAGAATCGCACTTTAGTCGAGGCTGGTAGATCTATGTTAGTAGGGGCAAAGCTTCCTCTCAGTCTATGGGCTGAAGTTGTGTCCACTGCCTACTACGTTCAGAACAGAACTCTAATAAATAAATTTACCATGAAAACACCCTATGATATGTGGAGAGGACGAAAGCCCTCAATTTCACATTTCCGAGCTTTTGGGTGTACTTGCTATGTACTGAACAATGGCAAAGAATCCCGGAATAAATTTGAACCAAAATCTGATGATGGGATATTTATCGGATACTCACCACATAGTAAGGCTTATTGAATCTTCAATAGAAAACTTTTTAAAGTTGAAGAATCTATCCATGTGACTTTTGATGAAGCTAACTTAGATTGGTCAAAAGTTTGTTCTTCAAGTTCTAATGTGCTGGATAAGGACGACAACATCGACTATTCAAAGTTTATGAATGTTCCTATCACTCACATTGACCAATCACGTAGCATCAGTGAAGCACAAAGAAATGATACGGATGATGCTACGGACGAATCGGACTGTGGACTTCCATTCAACTCCGGACACATTCTTAAGGATATCCAAAACTCTGGAGTACCGTCAAGTCCTTCCGGACTAGTTAATACTGAAAGCAACAATGCCGAAGAACCACCAAGTACTTCCGAACCTGTTAATATGGAAATAACTGACCCGGAAGAAGTTCAGCCAGCAGACGAACCTGAACCACCTAGTCTGGGTGAACTTCAAATCATTGAGGATCCACCATCACATGCGCAGAACTACAAGTGGACAAGAAACCACCCTTCAGATCAAGTGATTGGTGATCCTACTATTGGTGTAAGAACAAGAGCAGCCACCTCCAACATGTGTCTTTACTCATGCTTTCTATCACAAGTAGAGCCAAAGGTGGTGGATGAAGCTCTTCAAGATTCCAACTTGGGTAGATGCTATGCAAGAAGAGCTTAATCAATTCAAGAGGAATGAAGTGTGGACATTAGTACCAAAGCCAAAGTCTCAACAAGTCATAAGCGTTAAATGGGTGTTTCGGAACAAACTAGATACGGATGGAATAGTAATCTGGAACAAAGCCTGATTGGTAGCCAAGGGTTATCGTCAAGAAGAAGGAATAGATTATGATGAAACCTTTGCTCCAAAGAGCAAGACTTGAGGCAATCGAATGTTTTGGCGTATGCATCTTATGAGAACTTCATAGTTTATCAAATGGACGTAAAGAGCGCATTTCTAAATGGAGATCTTTAAGAGGAGGTTTATGTAGAACAACCTCCAGGATTCATTGAACCCAAGGCCGGACATCTAGTTTACAAACTACGGAAAGCCTTGTATGGACTGAAGCAAGCTCCCAGAGCCTGGTACGACACACTCTCAGAGTTTTTACTTGCTCACAACTTTCAAAAAGGGAAGATTGACACTACGTTGTTCTTACAAAAAGATAAAGGACATTCTCTAATTGTACAGATATATGTGGATGATATCATTTTCGGATCATCAAATTCGAAGCTTTGTGAGGAGTTTGCTAAGTTGATGACTGGCAAGTTCGAAATGAGTATGATGGGAGAACTATACTACTTCCTTGGAATAGAAGTCAAACAATTGAAGGAAGGGATCTTCATTAACCAAGCTAAGTACACATGTGACTTAATCAAGAAGTTTGGTATGGAAGGTTCATCTGCCGTCAAGACTCCTATGCCAGTCAGTGCCAAGTTAGACCCCAATGTGGAAAGCAAATCAGTAAATGTGACTGAGTACAGAGGGATGATAGGATCCTTGCTGTACCTTACAACTAGTCGCCCAGATATTATGTTTGCAACTTGCATCTGTGCAAGATATCAGGCGAATCCCAAAGAGTCACATATGCTTTATGTCAAATGGATATTAAGGTTTCTCAAGGGAACCATGAATTTGGGTCTCTGGTATCCAAAGGAGTCCAACTTCACCTTATCCGAATATTTTGATGCTGATTTTGCCGGGTGTCGCATTGACAGAAAGAGCACTAGCGGTACATGTCAATTTCTTGGAAATAGACTGATTTCTTGGTTCAGTAAGAAGCAGAATTCCGTATCAACCTCCACTGCTGAAGCTGAATATATAGCTGTTGGGAGTTGCTGCGCTCAACTTCTCTGGATGCAAAGTCAACTTACTGACTACGGTTTCAACATGATGTCTATTCTACTCTCTTCGCGACAACAAAAGTGTTATTGCTATCAGCCACAATCCTATCATGCACCCCAAGACTAAGCACATCGAGGTAAGGTATCACTTCATTCGCGACCATGTTCTTAAAAAGCACATATCACTGGAATATGTTGCTACCGAAGATCAACCGCGAACATACTTACAAAACCCCTACCCGATGCAAGATTCTATGAACTACTCCTTAAATTAGGTATGCTTGACTTTTCTCGCATAACTTCGATTTAGTTTATCCAACAAGTATTGTTTCTCGAACATGCATTGTATTTCCTTTTGACAGGAAAAGACATATCTTGAACTTAATGCTAATCATTCTTACCGATTAACTTGCATCATGCTTCGATTTTATTCTCATATTTCATTTTGGGAGGATGCTTGCTTTTCCCGACTGAAGTCGTTTAAGCCAACATGATTAAAACTTATATGAATAACCTTCTTAGGATTTCATGATCTCAATTTCCACTCATCACCACATGACAAATGCCGGTTCATATAGATTGCTCTATTAACGTGTACAGTTGAAGAAATGAAATGGGTTAGGTCGGAATGCTTGGTGGTTGTACATACAGTCGCAGTCTGATCAGCTTCTAAAGTGTAGTTTCCTAAAAGGGTAGACAACGCTTTCTCTAAGCAGGAAATGTCAACCGAGAGGATCGCACGATCTACGGGGGAGAAAATGCTTTATTAATTATCATAGTAATACCCCCGTATATGTCTCGTGACCTCTTTCCCTGGCTGTCTATCCGAGTGGGAGTCTTTCACCTGAGAGGATCGCATGATCTAAGGGGGAGCAAAAGCTTCATTTATTACTTCTATAATGACCCCCTATTATGTCTCGGATGCTCTTTCCTCTAAACTTTCACTTCGGATCTGATGGACATGCATTGTTGAATCGAATTGTGGCATGTTTGGATGTTTTTCTTTCCTCAACCGTGCATTTTAATCAGGATAATCATCTGCTTGCTATTGACATGTGTTCGATTATCCATATTCACTCATGAATCCTAATTTGGCCAAATCCTATAGAATTAATTAGTCTTAGCTACCACGTCGGATATGAAGGATTCGCTATGTTGACTAAATGAACTTATGTGTTTATCATATGTCATATGCATTTTCTTCGATGAACCGATCATAATTTCGTATGTGTCTTGTTACTATTCTTTCATATGCATAAATTCTGTTTCTTCTTAGTTCGGATTATGATGTTTTTACTTAGACCATTTGTTCTATATCCGTACTAACTCAACCTGTTAAGTCTTCTGTTCTTTTAGTTTAAACTTTATGAAGTTACAGGTTCAGATCTCCTTTGCACTTCATTGCTTTATTAAGTCTGATGTTTCGGCTTTGAAGTGTTGTGGTACTTCTTTTCTATTCTGACTTCAAGACAGCAAAGGAATCTTCTTCTTCAGTACTCTCTTATTACGGATTCAATTTGTCTATCATCCGGATATAGTTCACACAGACAATATCTATCCTGGATGAGAGTCGGTTTAATTCCTCCTGACTCTTGGAATTCTCAATTCGCGATAAACCAAGTGATTATCTTATATCGCATCTTTTTGAGGAGGAATAATGATGGTTCACTAAATGCACGTCTCGAGCTCGGTAATTTGTCTTTTCAAAATTCGGCAGAATGCATATAGTTGTCATTATTGCATGGTTAGATGTAATGACCCGTGTGTAAGAGGTTAACCACAAACACCTTGGATGTTGGTGAACAAGTTTGAGGTAAGAGATGAGCCCAAGAGGGGACTTTTGGGAGGTGCATGTGACAAGTGATAACGTGCATTTATGCCCTAGGAAGATGCTATGCATATACATGCGGTTTTAAGTTGTTTTGGCAGATTTTGGAGCTCACTTTTGATATAGTAGATGGCCTCAAACAATTGGCATGCAAGAACAAAAGTTGCTTAGAATGAGGTCCTCTATCAACCACAGAAATTTCAGAGCATTTGGAGCTGCACGTGAATTCACCCATTTCACGTGCAAGCATATTTTTGCTTCTCAGACCTCTACAGGATGCAAGGAGGCTTGGGGTGAAGTTTGAGTGCATTTGGAGCTGCACGCCAATTGGGGAATTGGCGTACAGGCATATTTTTGCATGGTTACCTTAGTATTGTTATTCTAATCATCTTTTCCCAAAGGACCATGTTGGAATTATGGATATTTTGTCGAGTATGGATGCGAAAAGGTTGCAACTTGTATAATCAAAGCTACGTCATTTTGATGCTGGGGTTCACTTAATCAAAACTACGTCGTTTTGATGTTGTGTTGTCTATATAAGGATGAAGAGCCCTCTGTTTTAGGTTTAGGGTTTGTTGCTCCACTAGCCGTCGTAGAGAGAGAGAGAGACAGGGAAGGAGAGCTACTGGCTTGCTGCCGGAGCGTCTTGCGTGGGGAGGACGGCATCTAGCACGGGAGCAAGAGCAGGAGGATGTTTCCAAGGTAGGGGTTCTGTCTCACCTGATCTGTTCTGGGGTTAGGCCCTGTGTAGAGGATTTATAGAGCTTCGTTGTTATTGTTATACTATTTATATGTAAATTCATATAGGTGTGACCTCCTATATGAATGTTGGCCTTCGATGGCAAGTATGGGTTGAGATTAGGCCTGTGTGGCGTTGCACACTAGGTGTTTGATATTATGCCTGTGAGGCCATGCATGTTATGCGATTGATGTTATGCCAGTGTGGTTATGCCTGAATGGTGTTTGATGTAATGTCTGTGAGGATATGCATGCTAGGTGTTTGATGTTATACCAGGATGGACATGCATGTTAAGTGTTTGTTGTTATGCCTGAATAATCGAGATATATGTTAAATGTTTGTTATTGTCCTGTGGAGCCTAAGAAGCCTGAGAGGCCGAGGCAATGCTTGTGTACCGTGGAGCCCGAGAGGCTGAGTTGATGTTAGTGAGATTGACCGTGGAGCCTGAGAGGCTGAGTTAATGTCAAGTGAGACCGATCGTGGAAACTATGCCTGAGAGGCGGTTAAATCATTGGCCTGAAGAGGCGGTTAAATCACTTGTGGTTTGTGTGGTGGATAATTGTGACTGCTGATGTGGTTTGTTATTGTCTGTTGGAATTATTATAACACGACACTGCACTTGTACACATGGCATGTAGATGCTAGGAGCATGGGATGGGTTGGGGAGACATGATCCCTACTGAGTGTGGATGCTCACCCCTCCTACTATGGTGTGTTTTCTTGCGGGAACCTACAGGCGTTAGGTGGGAACACCAAGGTGGAAGAGTTCTATTTTGTGGCTTTGTTTTGTGTTATTTGCATTATGTAATTTTGTTGAGGCATTGTAACCCCAACGGGAGATATTGTAATGAAGTTTGAAACATAATAAAGGCATATGGTTTCAATTAAATAATTGTGTGATTTTGGTTTCTCAGAGTGTATGTTGTGTTCCACCCCTTTATCCAAACCCGGGTAAAGGGAGGGTCACGTTCCGGTCTCCTCGGGTTGGAAAATCGGGGCGTGACAATATGGTATCAGAGCATGGTCTAGTTGGCCTAGGGTAGTGGGTGGATCTGGTTATCTTGAGTCCTTTGGAGGAACCTGGAGGGACGTGCCTGATCAACACGGTCCTCTTGGAGCCTCTAAGGTGTACTTGGGGTAGTCCAGACTTGAGGTAGAATTTGCATGCATTGGCATTAGGGCATGTCACGCCCCAGATTTCCAACCCGAGGAAACCGGCACGTGACTCCCCTTTTACCCACATGGAGGGCAAAGGGGTTAGGATACAAACCAAGAATATTACATTTTAAAACACCCACAACACATTCAAGGAAATAAAGTTCATCAAAGCAATCCATAAACCAAACCAGTCTTTATTACAACAAAGTCCTCTTTTCAATCCATCCCCACTGGGGTTACATCAGTTCCCATAAAAACAACATAAATGGTAGATAGTAAAGTAAATAAGGTCTTCCACCTTGGGGTCCCACCTAACGCCTGTATGTTCCTGAAAGAAAACACAACATAGAGGGAGGGGTGAGCAACCACGACTCGTTAGGGATCATGTCTCCCCAACCCATCCCATGCTCCTAGCGTGTACATGAGTGTGTACAGGTGTAGTGTAGTGACAATAAAATGTAAACAAGTAGTATTCCACATTCACAAGGCACACACCTATCCACAGCCATACAGGCTTAACCACATAGGCTAACAAATCCACAGCCACTCAGGCTTAGCCGCACGGGCTAACATATCCACACCCTCTCGCTTAGCCACACAAAGCTAACATATCCACGGCCATATAGGCTTAGCCACACCGGCTAACATTTCCAGTCCCGGGCTTCCACGACCCACTGGGTTCCACAAGCACAAGATACAAGGTCACACAGGCATTAAACCAAACACGTAGCATACACACTTTCACAGGCATAATACCAAACACTTAGTTCACACAACCTCTCAGGCATAAAATCAAACACATACTAGGCATATTCACACAGGCATATCCACACAGGCATTTTATCGAACACTTTATATGCACACCATCCAACACTAGAATACACCAAAAACTGCCATTGAAGGCCAACATCCATATAGGAGATCACACCTATATGGATTACATATGTATATATAACAGATATAACCCATAATCTGCCCTAGAACCCTAGGACAGAGGAGGATTTAGGAAGAACAGAACCCCTACCTCAAGTAAAACACAACAACACAGCAATGTCCCGATCCCACGTCGAACGCCGTCCACCCACAAAGCACCGACCACCCACGCAAGACGCCCGGCAGCAACCAGGAGCTCTCCTTCCCTCTCTCTCTCTCTCTCTCTCTCTCTCTCTCTGCGACGGCTGATGGAGCAACAAACCCTAACCCTAAAACAAAGGGGCTTCTCCTCCTTATATAGACAACACAACATCAAAATGACGTAGTTTTGATTAAGTGAATCCCAGGATCAAAACGATGTAGTTTTGATCACACAAGTTAGCACCTTCCCGCACCCATATAGGCCAAAATACTCAGAATTTCAACATGGTCCTTTGGAGAAAGATCATTAGAATGTCAAAACCAAGGGAACCATGCAAAAATATGGCTGCACGCCAATTTGCACGTGAATTCCCCAATTCACGTGCAACTCCAAATGCACTCCAAATGTACTCAAACTTCACCCCTAGCCTCCTTGCATTATGTAGAAGACAACCACACTTGCACGTGAATTGGACCCATATCACGTGCACCTCACATACACGTCCGTTTGGCCTGAAACTTCTGTGGTAGATAGAGAACATCATTCTAAGCATCTTTCCTTTTGCACGTGAATTCATTGGAGTCCATTTACTAGGTCAAAATCTAGAAAAACTCTACTCAGAAGGCAAAACTGTGACTAACTCAAGGTACGGGTCCTTACAGGGCACTAGTTGCATTGGTTGCTGTATGTGAAGGTGTGGATACCTTGAGCAAAATGTGAATAATGTGATAAGGTGTGAACTGTGCAACTCTGATGTTATTTGAAGTACCTTGAGCATGACTACAAGGAAAGGTCCTTGTTTATTTGAACTGTGTGCAATGTTGATTGGTGCAATGTGTGAAATGTGTGTGATGCCATGTACTACTTGACTTGATAGTGGGGAAGAGGTAGTGAAACCCGATAATTGTTGAACGCATTCTGACATTTGTGCTTCTTACTTCCTGTAGTAAGAATGCCACCGAGGAGAGTGACACGTGCGTCCGGGGCAGTGGCTGATGAGTCATCTGCCCATGAGGGCCCGGGTGTGGGGCAGTCCGTTGGAGGACATGCACTATTCTTGGCGCAGTGCGAGAAGGCATCCGGTTGGAAGTCCTAGAGCCGAGGGAGGGTATCCGGCAAGAGGTACGGGAGGAGGTGCGCCGCGAGATGGCAGCCCAGCAGGTGGTGCCACCACCACCACCAGTGGGGGAGCTACCCCGGGAGCGTGAGGGTTCGCTGAGTGGTATACTGATCTGTGCAGAGGATGACGTGGTGACACAGTTCCGAAAGGAACAACCTCCGCGATTCAAAGGGGAGAAGGACCCAGTGTTAGCTGAGCACTGGCTGAGGCAGATCGAACATGTGTTTTCCTTTCTCCTACCCCGGGAGGAGGATAAGGTGAGGCGGCCATTCGACGCCTAGAGGGGAATGCTCGGAGTGGTAGCAGAGTGTCGCGGGGAGCCCTGCGGTGCGGTTTATCTTGTGGGAGGAGTTCTTGCAACTCTTCCACGATGAGTTTTTCCCTGAGTCCTTGAGATGGCAGAAGAGAGAAGAATTTGGCAGCCTAAAGCAAGGATCAAAGACGGTGCCCGAGTATGAGCGGGAGTTCTGGAGCCTGAGTAGATTTGCCCCCGAGACTGTGGCAAAGGAGGGCCTGAAAGCCCACAAATTCACCTTGGGTCTCAGGCCAGCTCTTGGCGAGAGGGTGGCGATTCTGCGTTTGAGGACCTATCTTGAGGTTATTGAGACAGCGCGCATAGGCGAGAGGGAACTGGATGATGGGAGGCAAGGTTCACCAGGGTCGCCGGTTGCAAGGTGGGTCCGAACGCGATTCCGGGTCCAAGAGGCCCAAGACTGAGGAGAGAGATAATAGTTCTTTCCGCAGCCGGGGTCTACCATCTGTGAACCCAGGGAGGTTCACCCTTGGCGGTAGTGGGCAGGGAGGTTCAGCAGGAGGTTCCCCCAGCGGTTGTCTTTGTTGTCAGCCTCATAGCCTCGTAGCGCAGCCTTGACTCATAGCCTCGTAGCGCAACCCTGCCTCGAAGCCTCGCAGTCAGCCTCGCAGCAGTCATCCTCGTAGCCTCGTAGCGCAGCCTTTCCTTAAAACCTCGCAGTCAGCCTCGCATCTTTCAACCTCCACCTTACGACCCTTCGATGCGGCTATGACCCTTCGATGCGGCAACGACCCTAGACCCTTTGATGCAGCTTTCAACCACCACCCGGCAGCCTCCAGTCTTCGGCCCTACGACCTGTGAGGCATCCTCCAGCCTTCAACCTTGTGATCTACAAACCCCAGAACGACACCATTTTTGCTTCCCTGTAAGTACATAGTAAAGCGGACGCTGTGTCTCTTGGAATTGATTTTAAAAGGCTCAAAACACGTGTTTAATGCCTGGGAACCCGCTTTCACCTCGTAAATGCACTTGTCGTTCTTGAAACTCGCTGTCAACGCATGGGAACTCCAAAAATCACATCATTTAATCCACCAAATTCCAAGGTGGGCGGCGGCTCCCTCTCCAAACTCTATAAAAGGGAGACATTACTTATTCCTAAGAGGATCCTTTTTTTGGAAGAGAAAAAAAAACGTCCGGGGAATATAGAGAGTTTAAAAAAAGGAAGAGCCAAGAATTCTGGGACATTATTGGCTAGAGTTGAAGAAGATGTCTTCCACCACCCTTGCTGGAGTTTAGTCCCCGCATTCCTCAAGCATTCAAAGAGGAGTAAAGCTAGCAGGAACATCAACCTTGATTTCCAGGTTTTATTCCTCTCTTCTCTTACTTTTTTCATCGTAAACCATACCAACCCTACCCTTTATTCAAAATCCACAAAACATTTTCAAAGGCCCGGTGGCCATGGGATTGAGCTTTTATGTTCATATCCTCGCCACTTGGCCAACATTGGGTCCGATAGTGAATCTGAGCTTCACAGTATGCTCTTCACGACATCGGACCCTACCTTTTCGTTTTTCGAGATAAAACCCCAAATTCTTTTTAAACAAACCCAGGCTTTTGTGGCTGTGAGATTAAGTCCTATTGCTTATATCTTCACCACATGGCCAACATCAACTGTGGTAATGAATCCGAGCTCCATGCTGTGTTCTTCATGCTACGGGCTTTCTATCTGTTTTCCTCAATAAAACAAAAGAATAACATTCTTTTTCTAAATAAAACCACTACAGTTTTTTACAATGAAATAAAGAAAAGAAAGGGAAATTAAAATAGGCAAACACCCATAGACAAAGACTAAGTACCAATTTTGGGCGTTGTGGGGGTGCAAGAGCTTTTCTTCCTTCCCCACACGTAACCGACTCCCGAACCTATTCTCTGGAACCGTAGACCCTCCTAGGTGGCCAAACACACCTTCATCTTTGTTTGGTGGCGACTTTACTTTTTCTATCTCTCTTTTTGGTTTTGTGCGAGTTATGACAATGATGGCTCAATGACCCAATCTCCATCCAAAAGAGTAACCTCAAGGCAGTCACGAGCCCGGATGACACCGGGTGATGACACCTACCTCAACAGATTCCTTCATGCCTTAGCCTCCATGCCAAATGCCGTTCGTCCACGGAAACATCACCGCAGCAACCACAACCAGAAACTCTTCTTCCTTCTCTCTCTCTCTCTCTGTGACGGCTGCAGCGGCTGAAGAAGGGAGCCCTAAACCTAAAACAAGGAGCCTTTACCTCTTTATATAGACACCTCCACACCCCAAAATGATGTCGTTTTGATTAAATGAATCCTAGCATCAAAACGACGTAGTTTTGATAATAGACTACAACCTTTTACAACCACACAGGACAAAACACTCATAATTTCACCATGGTCTTTTAGCAAAAGAGTATCAGAACAACAAAATAAGGGTAATGGAGGCTGCACGTGAGAAAGAACCTTCTCACGAGCACCTCCAAATGCTCTAGAATTTTTCCACAAGCCTTAGAACAACATCAGGAAGGCTCCCATGCAAAAATCTCACTGCACGTGAAAAGCCATTCTCACGGGCACTCCCTATTGGGCTCAAACTTTGCCACTTGTTTGCTTATCAACATGCAAGATAATTTAGCCAAAGTGTGTGGAATTAAAACTCCCTAAAACCCAACAATTTCCACCCAAAAAGGTAAAACTGATACTAACTCCTCACATCCCAAAATACGCGAACCAAAGGAATAGCATGACCCTGCAGAAGTTTCTCCCGTCGATCTAGTATACGGATAGGGGCCTCAACAATGGACATGTCATCCCTAATGTCCAAAGTCCCCCAATCTATCACATGAGTGGGGTCAGGATCATACTTCCGCAACTGGACACTTGGAACACATTGTGCACCCGACTCAATCGCGGTGGCAATGTTAACCAGTAAGCTACAAGCCCCATGCGAGTTATAAGCTCAAAAGGACCAATGAACCTCTCCCAAAGTGCCGATGTCCACGTCGTGGAGAGACACGGAGAAACACATGATCTCCCACAGAAAACTTCAAAGGTCGCTGCCGCTGATCTGCATAAGATTTCTATCGACTCTGGGCTGATAACAAGCGTTGATGAATCAACTTGACCTTCTCAGTAGCCTCTTGAACCAACTGTGGTCCCAATAGAGCTGTCTCCCCCACTTCGGTCCAACACAAAGGTGATCGACACGGCCGCCCATACAACGCCTCAAAAGGAGCCATCCCAATGGACACCTGATAACTGTTGTTGTAGGCAAACTCCACCAAAGGAAGGTGAGTTGCCCATGAACCCCCAAAATCTAGCACACAAGCCCTCAACATGTCCTCCACGGTCTAATTCGTCCTCTCAGTCTAACCGTTAGTCTTAGGGTGAAAGGCTGTACTCAAGTTAAGCTTTGTCCCCATAACCTTCTGCAAGCCTGCTCAAAAATGAGAAGTAAACCTTGAATCCCTGTCGGACAAAATTAATGATGGCACCCCATGCAGTCTCACCACCTCGTTCACATACAGCTGACTTAAGGCCCCGATGGAATCCCGCTTGCGGACAGCAAGAAAATGGGCTGACTTAGTCAGCCGGTCCATAATCACCCATATCATGTCCTTCCACCTAGCGGTGGGTGGAAGTCCAGTTACAAAGTCCATCGCTATGTGGTCCCACTTCCACTCGGCTATTGGCAACAGCTACAACATGCCTGCCGGCCTCTAGTGCTCAGCCTTCACTTGTTGACAAGTGAGGCACCTCGAAACAAAAGCAGCTACATCACGTTTCATCCCAGGCCACCAAAAATGTTCCTGAAGTGCATGATACATCTTCGTACCCCTTGGATGCACGGCAAGCCTAGACTGATGAAACTCCCTCATCACCTCGTCCTGGAGAGATGAAGCCACTACTAGCCGCCCCTGAAAAGACAACTCATGCTCAGGACCCTCTGTCCAGTCCTCAGATAGCTCACCAGTCTCAATACGGGCACGGAGAACCTCACACTCAATGTCACCCAATTGTCCCTCCCAGACGCGCTGGTACAGCTCAGGCACAACAACCAAAGGACTCAGGACTCTCTCACGGCCACCTCAGCTTTCCCTTTTCTACGCAACGCGTCAGCCACAACATTACCCTTACCCGGGGTATAGGCAAGAGTAAAGTCAAAGGTCTGCAAATACTCCACCCATCACCTCTGCCTCAAATTCAAGTCCTTCTGAGTAAAGATGTACTGAAGGCTCTTGTGGTCTAAGAACACCACAAACTCTTCCCCCAAGAGATAATGCTGCCAACTCTTCAAGGCAAAGATGACAGCCGCCAACTCAAGATCGCGAGTAGGGTAATTCTGCTCATGTGGTTTCAACTGCCTCGACCCATAGCGACCACACCGTGCCCCCGCATAAGCACACACCCCAAACCAACCCCGGATGCATCACAATATACCTCATATGGGGTATCCTCCCGAGGTAACCTCAACAACGGTGCGGTGGTCAAACGGGTTTTGAGAGCCTCAAACGCCCGCGACACTTGTCGGTCCACTTAAACTTCACTCCTTCGGGTCAACGTCGTCATACGAGCTGCCAAACGGGAGAATCCCTCTACAAAATGACGGTAATACCCTGCCAAGCCAAGAAAGCTACGAATCTCGAAAACATTGGTTGGCCTCTCCCACGATGCCAAGGCCTCAATCTTAGCTGGGTCCACTCTAACTCCCTCAGCTGACACCACATGGCCAAGAAAATGGACCTCCTGCATCCAAAATTCACATTTGCTAAACTTAGCAAACAACTACTGGTCCCTCGAGGTTTGTAACACTGTTGCCAAATGCTCCACATGCTCCCTCTCTGTCTTGGAATATACCAAGATATCATCTATAAATACCACCACGAAAGAATCCAAATTTGGAGCAAAGCCCTGGTTCATCAAATGCATGAACACTGCTGGTGCATTAGTGAGCCTGAATGGCATCACTACCCACTCATAATGCCCATACCTGCAACGAAAAGCAGTCTTAGGGATGTCCTCCTCCCTAACCCTCAACTGATGATACCCCAACCGTAGATCTATCTTGGAAAACCACCGGGCTCCACTCAACTGGTCAAACAAGTCATCTATCCGAGGCAACGGATATTTGTTCTTCACAGTCACCAAATTCAGCTTCCTATAGTCGATGCAAAGGTGTAGCGTGCCATCTGGCTTCTTTGCAAAGAGCACCAGAGCACCCCAAGGCAAGGTACTCGGTTTGATATACCCCTGGTCCACCAACTCCACTATTTGCCTCTGCAGCTCCCATAACTCTGCTGGCCCCATATGTAAGACGTGCAAAATTTTCTAACTATTTAAGTTCTTCCTTAAATAGTAATAATAATAATATAATAATAAAGTCATTACTAACAATAGTTAGAAAGAATATTTTAGATATTATCATGATAAAAATAAGTACCCAATATAGTCATTTAAATAGCATGTGATTAGTAAGTTGCCGTTAGAATAGTAACTAGCCGTTAGAATAATAACTAACCGTTATGAATAGTATCCATTTGAATTGTTATAAATAGGTATGAGTATGAGATTTTATTTACAAGAGAGTATAGAAGTAAGAAGAAAAATAATAAGAGGTTATGGCATCAAGCTCTCAAGAACTGCCATCCGAGATTAGTGTACGAGATGAAGATCGGCGAGCAATACGACTTGAAGTTACAAGCTATGCTTTGCCATAGATGAGCTAAATGCTCGTATCCAATGGCTGCAATATATGCAACGAGACACAGGAAGAAGTTTGAGGTTATTCGTGCGATAACCACAACAATGTTAGCCGAAGGGTTGTGCAGCTCTATTGCCGAAGCACAACACATCCTACGCACATACGCTAATACAATTTAAGAAATTTTACGAAGACCATAAAATATGATATTAATGTTTATGTTTAGGTTTATAATATTTTATGCTATAATGTTATTTTACTTTATTGTTTATTGATTACGCAATTATATTATTTTATCCGCGTTAATATTAAATACGTTATAAAAATAAAATAATTTCTTATACGTCATAAAAAGTTTAGATGCTATATATTATGTAATTTAGTTTCTTAAACCAAATTACTATGGGTAAGTAGGTATTACGAGCCTTAACTTTACCAAAAGTATAAAACATAGGTAAGGCCCAAAAATATGAATGAGGCAGATTCTGGAGGTCCCATTCAAAAATCCATAACTTAAATTATACAGATCCAATTGACATGAAACCAAATCCCATTTGTTGATTTATGACTTAGCTAAAACGTGTAGAAATTTCAGAATTTAATATGAAGCCAATCAATTCCAGAAGTTAAAATACTACACATAGGTTTAGTATGAACGGGTAAACATTTTAGTATGACTTTAAAATTCAATAACTTTCGTTATACATATGTAAAAATTATAAAATTGATACCCATTTGTAGATATTTGAGTTATTAATGCAATACAATTGGCCGTTTGTCAAAAACTACAAAATTAAAAACGTTATAATTGAATTAGTAGGGAGTACACCAATGTGGACTTTTGATGCCAGAGGAACCTTCTAGGTTTAAAAGTCTTAAAACATTTTTAAATGGTAGGAGGAGAGAACCACGTTTTTAATAAGAGATAATATGAGGAAAATAAAGTATTATATATATTTTAAATAATTTAATTTAATGCCAAAGTCAAATTCGTACACTATTTTTCACACTATTACACCTTCCACCTTACCTATAAATAGCATGCCTCACTTCCCTTCTCAAGCACTCTTTCCATTCAAATAAGCCACAAAAATCTCCTCCAAATACTTCCCAAAAAGTTCTATTAACACCCCAATAGCCCTCCAAGCCTTCTCTTCTTTCAATCTTCCTCTCACTTGTTGGAAGTTTCAAATGGTAAATATTTCAAGCATATATTAATCATGTTCTTCCTCCTCATACATATATATATATATATATATATTATGGATGGCCTTGCCCCTCAATATATATATGTATATTTATTAAAAAATACATATATGTATATATATAGATTATTATTATTCCATGGAAGGCTAAGCCTCCTCATACATATATATATTATGGATGACTTTGCCCCTCAATATATATATGTATATGATACGTATATGTGTACATATAGATTATTATTATTCCATGGAAGGCTAAGTCTCATCATACATATATATATTATGGATGGCTTTGCCCCTCAATATATATATGTATATTATATACATATATTATATATGTATATGTATACGTATAGATTATTATTATTATCATGAGAAGTTTTTCCACCACAATATACTTATATATGTTTCTCAATATATTATTTATGAATATACTATTATTATTAAAACTAAAATATTAACTTTTAAATTTTGTTTCATGGTTTATAAACGCAGAAGACAAAAAGATAGTAAGGATCCCCTGTCCCTTTCCTTACCACAATCTTCGACGTGGAAATTCATTTCCTATTTCTTCTCTATATTTCTATCTCAAGATTTCTCCTCATAATATTATTTTAAGAAGAATTAACTTTCTTTGGCACTTCTTGGAAACTTGGTAATCTAAATTATTGAATGGTGAATACCACTTTTACTTATCGGGGCTATTATTATAATACCTTCCTTTACGTTGAAATTTACCATTGATATGATTGTTTGAAAATTTGTGAAGATATGTTTTATGTTTGGCAATATGTTTATGGGTGGTTCCAGAAAGACCTCCAATGCAATGGGTAAAGAACATCACTGGAGAGTGTCAATTCAGTTCATAACAGGTTATACATGACATCTAGGTGGTGAACCTAGATGAGTAGATATTCGTATTCTTTCATGAGTTGATTATTCTCCATATATTATTCGTTACTTTTAACCTTACTAGGCTATTTGAGCTCATTTCCTTCGTGTTTTCTTTCAACCCCAGGGAACTAGGAGAAAGCAAGGATACTAGGATAATGGTGTCCAGAATGCTTGGAATAAAATCATAAGAAGATTATGCATGTAGTATTTACATGTCATGTAAACTATAATGGGTTATCAACACCTAGTCTCTAAACGTTAAACCTTAGAGATCTTGTGATGAGTCTTGATGTAATAAATAAACCATCGAATTTATGTTGAGCAATAGATTACTATTAATATAATTGTAATATCTTATTTGTCTAATGCACCCGGTCTGGAAGTCCAGATTTGGGGGCGTTACAACTGGTATCAAAGCAAAGGTTTAGTTAGGTATAGAGACTAGTTATAAATAACATAGTATAGAGTCCTAAGCTTAGAATAATTATAGTAAATTGTTTTACATAACTATTATTGTGGTTATATGGTTAATTTTCAACTAACCTAACCTCGAGTAACGTGTGTGCTTAAAGGGCCAAAATGGATGAAACAAGGAACGGGGGAAACAGGAACAACTCCACAAGGAATAACGGTATGGCAAATGAACTTCAGGAGGGTTCAACACCAATGAACTCTTGCTCTAGTGGACAGGTTGCAGGAACACTACCACCCAATGGGCAACCTTCAAACATGGCAGCACCACAAGGTGTAAGCACAGAGAACCTGATGGCATTTCTTATGCAAATGGCACAAACGATGGCAACAAATATGACTTAACCCAACACACAAGTCGGTCAATAGGAGCAAGGTATAAACCCTCAACCAAAAGAGGTAACAGTTGACCAATTTATGAAGCAGCATCCCCCAACCTTCTCTGGTTCAACTGATCCGACTCACATGGAGGAATGGATTAATAAGTTAGAAAAGATATTCTTAGTATTGGAATGTCCTGACCAGAAAAAGATAAAGTTTGCCATTTACAGAATGGAGGGCGAGCCAAACCAATGGTGGATCCATGTTAAGAATACCAAAACTGAGGGAGAGATAGAAGCTCTAAGCTGGGAAGCTTTCAAAGGGATCTTACTAGAAAAGTATTTTCCCCGACCATTGAAGAGTAAGATGGAGAGGGACTTCCTCGATCTTAAGCAAAAGGATGATGATACTGTGGCCACGTATGAGGCAAAGTTCACCAAGTTAGCACGGTACGCACCTCAGTACGTAGCTGAAACGCAAAGTAAAGTTCAAATGTTCTACCATGGGTTGAAACCAAGCATACGGAGAGCGTTGGCAGCTTTTGACTTCCCCGACTATGAAGCTGTTGTTCGATGCGCGATCAAAGTAAAAATGGAACATCTTGACTACCACCAAAATCGTAGTCAAAATGATAAGAAAAGGAAACACCATGCTAATGGATCGGAGATCACAAAGCCTAGTATGAAGGAGGTAGTACATTCCACCTGCCCTAAATGTGGTAAAAGACACTCTGGTGAATGTCTCCAAGGATCGGGAAAATGTTTCAAGTGTGGTAAGGCTGGACATCAAGCACGTGAATGCCGGCAAAGGCCTAAACAAGGGCCCCAAATGGGTCCTAATCCCATTCATATACGTAACCCTTTACATGCACCAAGACTAGAACCAAGTACATGCCCGACCGTCCAATGTTTCAACTGCAATGAATTTGGACATTATGCAAATAAATGCCCACAGGCAAAAACTATGGGGGATTATCGACAACCGTTGCAGCAACCACTTCGACATGTACAACCACAACGACAACACACACCACAGGCCGCAATAACCACCTAGGGCACCGGCTCGCTCGTACGCCATTACAACTGCAGAAGTGGAGCCAATAATGGAAGAAGAATCAAACAATAATGTGGTGAAAGGTACCTTGCTCATAAGCTCAAGAAATGCTTATACCTTATTTGATTCTGGTTCAACGCATTCTTTTGTCTCACCAAAGTATGCTGAACATGTGGATATTCCACATTAAAGATTAAAAGTGGAATTAACAATAATGACACCAAGTGGTATCACCATAAATGCCACTAGGATATATAAAGCATGCCCCATTACTATATGTGATAGGGTACTTCCCGGAAACCTAATCTCCTTACAAATAGTGAACTTTGATGTTATATTAGGGATGGATTGGTTAACATCCAATCACGCCACCATAGAGTGTACTAAAAAAAGAGTAATTTTTAATCTCCCAAACCAATCTAAGTTGGTGTTTACGTGTCAAAAAGATGGTGAGGATGATATCTTTCCTCGGTCAACACAAGTGTAGGTGAGATTACATTAAAAGAAGTCCCTATCATTTGCAAGTATGAAGATGTGTTTCCGGAGGAATTGCCAGGACCTCCTCCGCCACGAGAAGTTGAATTCTCTATCGATCTATTTCCTGAGACAAATCCAATCTCCAAAAGTCCTTATCGGATGGCACCAACAGAGTTAAACGAATTGAAGAAGCAATTGCAAGATTTGATGGACAAAGGATTCATTAGGCCTAGTGCATCCATTGCCTTGGGGAGCACCAGTCTTGTTCGTGAAAAAGAAGGATGGTTCAATGAGGCTCTGCATCGACTATAGAGGACTAAACAATGTCACCATCAAGAATAAATATCCTTTACCAAGGATAAATGATCTCTTCGATCAACTTAAAGGCGCTCAATACTTCTCAAAAATTGACCTTCGATCAGGTTACCATCAATTAAGGGTGAAGGAGATGGACATTCCCAAGACGGCCTTTTGAACGAGGTATGGCCACTATGAATTCATCGTAATGCCTTTCGGATTGACCAATGCCCCTACAATATTCATGGACCTTATGAATAGAATATTCCATGACTTCTTAGACAAGTGTGTCGTTGTCTTCATTGATGACATACTTATTTACTCCAAGAGTCGCGAAGAACATGAAGAGCATTTAAGGAGCGTACTGTAAACCTTAAGGGAGAAGAAACTATATGCCAAATTCAGCAAATGTGAATTTTGGTTACAACAAGCCGCATTTTTAGGACATATTGTCACTCATGAAGGCATCTCCATGGATCCTGCAAAGACAAAGGCAATAGAAGACTGGCCCAGACCCAAAACAACAACGGAGGTTTGTAGTTTTCTCAGACTCGCAGGCTATTACCGAAGGTTCGTAGAAAACTTTGCGAGATTGGCAAGCCCATTAATAAAGCTGACTCGTAAGGGTGCTAAGATCGAGTGGACCACGAAGTGTGAGGAAAGCTTTCGAGAACTAAAACGGCGCCTAGTTAGTACACCTGTGCTGGTACTACCTTCAGGAGGAGAAAACTTCACAATTTATAGCGATGCATCGAAGAAAGGACTTGGTTGTGCGTTAATGCAAAATGGTAAAGTAATTGCCTATGCATCACGACAACTAAAGACTTATGAGGTGAACTATCCCACACACGACTTAGAACTAGCAACAATCATCCTTGCACTAAAGATTTGGCATCACTATCTTTATGGGGAGAAATGTGAGATCTACACCGATCATAAAAGTCTAAAATACATATTCACCCAAAAGGAGCTCAATATGCGACAAAGAAGGTGGCTAGAATTATTAAAAGACTATGATTGCACCATCAACTACCATCCTGGGAAGGCAAACGTGGTGGCAGATGCACTAAACCGGAAACATGTCGGAACCTTGGTAACATTGATCACTTCGCAAAGGCCTCTAATTGAAGATCTGAAGAGGTTGGATGTTGAAATCATAAAACCTGGAGAAAGAAGCTACCTATTCTACATGACCATACAACCAACACTTTTGGAGAGGATAAAGGCGGCACAACAAGAAGATCCCAAGCTACAACGAAAGAGGGAAGCGGCGCAAAAGATAGACTTCCTGAGTTCAACATCGATAAAGGTGGCTTCTTAAGATTTGGTACAAGACTCGTGTACCATCATCTTCTGGACTAAAAAAGGGAGTTACTAGCCGAAGCACATAGCTCCGCATTCTCTATACATCCAAGAAGCACCAAGATGTATCGAGACTTATGAAAGAACTATTGGTGGGACAACATGAAGAGAGAAATCGCGGAATTCATATCCAGGTGCTTGGTGTGCCAAAGAGTAAAGGCTGAACGCCAATTACCAAGTGGAGTATTGCAATCACTTCCAATACCCGAATGGAAGTGGGAAAATGTAACTATGGATTTTGTCACGGGTCTGCCCAGAACATCAAAAGGACACAATGCGATTTGGGTCGTAGTGGATCGCCTGACAAAAATGTCTCACTTCATCCCTATCCACGACGATTTCTCTTTGGATCAATTAGCCAAGCTATACATCAAGGAAGTCATTCGATTGCATGGAGTGCCATTATCAATTGTCTCTGATCGTGATCCAAGATTCACATCTAAGTTTTGGAGGAGCCTTCAACATGCCTTAAGTACCGAACTGAAGTTTAGTACTGCCTTCCACCCTCAAATAGATGGGCAATCAGAGAGGACAATCCAAACTTTGGAGGACATGCTTAGATCTTGTGCTATTGACTTTCAAGGAGATTGGGAGAAACACCTTCCCTTGGTGGAATTCTCCTATAATAATAGTTATCACGCAAGCATACAAATGGCACCATATGAAGCTCTTTATGGGAAAAGGTGCCGAACACCAACATGTTGGGATGAGGTAGGAGAAAGAAAACTACTTGCCCCCGATTTGGTGCAAGAAACAACAGAAAAGGTGCGTCTAATTCAGCACTATATGCGAGCTGCTCAAAGCAGGCAGAAGAGCTATGCGGACCACCGACGAAAGGACTTGGAGTTTGAAGTAGGTGATCATGTATTTCTAAAGGTTTCACCATGCAAAGGAGTCATGCGATTTGGAAAGAAAGGGAAGTTAAGCCCCCGATACATTGGACCATTTGACATACTAGAAAAGATTAGAGCAACAGCATATCGCCTAGCCCTACCACCACACTTGGAACACGTGCACAATGTGTTCCATGTGTCTCTCCTAAGAAAGTACATACCAGTCCCATCACATGTTTTAACAGAAGAGCCTGTCCAATTCGATGTTGACTTGACCTACGAAGAACATCCGGTGCAAATCCTTGACTGCAAGGAACAAGTGTTACGTACGAAAAGAATTCCACTCGTGAAAGTGTTATGGAGGAATCAAATCACCGAGGAGGCAACGTGGGAGCATGAAGAAACGATGAGGCAAAAATATCCTAAACTTTTCCATGATTAAGGCACGCGATAATTTCGAGGACGAAATTCTTTTAAGTGGGGTATGATGTAAGACCCGCAAAATTTTCTAACTATTTAAGTTCTTCCTTAAATAGTAATAATAATAATATAATAATAAAGTCATTACTAACAATATCTAGAAAGAATATTTTAGATATTATCATGATAAAAATAAGTACCCAATATAGTCATTTAAATAGCATGTGACTAGTAAGTAGCCGTTAGAATAGTAACTAGCCGTTAGAATAATAACTAGCCGTTGGAATAAGTAACTAACCGTTATGAATAGTATCCATTTGAATTGTTATAAATAGGTATGAGTATGAGATTTTATTTATAAGAGAATATAAAAGTAAGAAGAAGAATAATAAGAGGTCATGACATTAAGCTCTCAAGTACCGCCATCCGAGATTAGTGTACGACTTGAAGTTACAAGCTATGCTTTGCTATAGAAGAGCTAAATGCTCGTGTTCAATGGCTGCAATATATGCAAAGAGACACAGGGAGAAGTTTGAGGTTATTCGTGCGACAACCACAACAATGTTAGCCGAAGGGTTGTGTAGCTCTATTGCCAAAGCACAACACGTCCTACGCACATTCGCTAATACAATTTAGGAAATTTTATGAAGACCATAAAATATGATATTAATGTTTATGTTTAGGTTTATAATATTTTATGCTATAATGTTATTTTACTTTATTGTTTATTGATTACGCAATTATATTATTTTATCCGCGTTAATATTAAATACGTTATAAAAATAAAATAATTTGTTATAAGTCATAAAAAGTTTAGATGCTATATATTATGTAATTTAGTTTCTTAAACCAAATTACTATGGGTAAGTAGGTATTACGAGCCTTAACTTTACTAAAAATATAAAACATAGGTAAGGCCCAAAAATTTGAATGAGACAGATTCTAGAGGTCCCATTCAAAAATCCATAACTTAAATTATACAGATCCAATTGACATGAAACTAAATCCCATTTGTTCATTTATGACTTAGCTAAAACGTGTAGAAATTTCAGAATTTAATATGAAGCTAATCAATTCCAGAAGTTAGAATACTACACATAGGTTCAGTATGAACGGGTAAACATTTTAGTATGACTTTAAAATTCAATAACTTTTGTTATACATATGTAAAAATTATAAAATTGATACCCATTTGTAGATATTTGAGTTAGTAATGCAATACAATTGTCCGTTTGTCAAAAACTACAAAATTAAAAATGTTATAATTGAATTAGTAGGGAGTACACCAATGTGGACTTTTGATGCCAAAGGAACCTTCTAGGTTTAAAAGTCTTAAAAAAATTTTAAATGGTAGGAGGAGATAACAACGTTTTTAATAAGAGATAATATGAGGAAAATAAAGTATAATATATATTTTAAATAATTTAATTTAATGCCAAAGTCAAATTCGTATACTATTTTTCACACTATTACACCTTCCACCTTACCTATAAATAGCATGCCTCGCTTCCCTTCTCAAGCACTCTTTCCATTCAAATAAGCCACAAAACTCTCCTCCAAATACTTTCCAAAAAGTTCTATTGACACCCCAATAGCCCTCCAAGCCTTCTCTTCTTTCAATCTTCCTCTCACTTGTTGGAGTTCCAAAAGGTAAATATTTCAAGCATATATTAATCATGTTCTTCCTCCACATACATATATATATTATGGATGGCCTTGCCCCTCAATATATATATGTATATTTATTAAACAATACATATATATATATATATATAGATTATTATTATTCCATGGAAGGTTAAGCCTCCTTATACATATTTATATTATGGATGGCTTTGCCCCTCAATATATATATGTATATGATACGTATATGTGTATATATTGATTATTATTATTCCATGGAAGGCTAAGTCTCATCATACATATATATATTATGGATGGCTTTGCCCCCCAATATATATATGTATATTATATACGTATATTATATATGTATATATATACATATAGATTATTATTATTATCATGAGAAGTTTTTCCACCATAATATACTTATATATGTTTTTCAATATATTATTTATGAACATACTATTATTATTAAAACTAAAATATTAACTTTTAAATTTTGTTTCAAGGTTTATAAATGCGGAAGACAAAAAGATAGTAAGGATCCCCTCTCCCTTTCCTTACCACGATCTCCGACGTGGAAATTCATTTCCTATTTCTTCTCTATATTTCTATCTCAAGATTTCTCCTCATAATATTATTTTAAGAAGAATTAACTTTCTTTGGCACTTCTTGGAAACTTGATAATCTAAATTATTGAATGGTGAATACCCCTTTTACTTATCGGGGCTATTATTACAATACCTTCCTTTACGTTGAAATTTACCATTGATATGATTGTTTGAAAATTTGTGAAGATATGTTTTATGTTTAGGAATATGTTTATGGGTGGTTCCAAAAAGACCTCCAATGCAATGGGTAAAGAACATCACTGGAGAGTGTCAATTCAGTTGATAACAGGTTATGCATGACATCTAGGTGGTGAACCTAGATGAGTAGATATTCGTATTCTTTCATGAGTTGATTATTCTCCATATATTATTCGTTACTTTTAACCTTACTTGGCTATTTGAGCTCATTTCCTAAATGTTTTCTTTCAACCCCAAGGAACTAGGAGAAAGCAAGGATGCTAGGATAATGGTGTCCAGAATGCTTGGAATAAAATCATAAGAAGATTATACATGTAGTATTTACATGTCATGTAAACTATAATGGGTTATCAACACCTAGTCACTAAACGCTAAACCTTAGAGATCTTGTGATGAGTCTCGATGTAATAAATAAACCATCGAATTTATGTTGAGCAATAGATTACTATTAATATAATTGTAATATCTTATTTGTCTAACGCACCCGGTCTGGAAGTCCAAATTTGGGGGCGTTACAGCTGGTATCAGAGCAAAGGTTTAGTTAGGTATAGAGACTAGTTATAAATAACATAGTATAGAGTCCTAAGCTTAGAATAATTATAGTAAATTGTTTTACATAAGTATTATTGTGGTTATATGGTTAATTTCGAACTAACCTAACCTTGAGTAACGTGTGTGCTTAAAGGGCCAAAATGGTTGAAACAAGGAACGGAGGAAACAAGAACAACTCCACAAGGAATAACGGTATGGCAAATGAACTTCAGGAGGGTTCAACACCAATGAACTCTTCCTCTAGTGGACAGGTTACGGGAACACTACCACCCAATGGGCAACCTTCAAACATGGCAGCACCACAAGGTGTAAGCACAGAGAACCTGATGGCATTTCTTATGCAAATGGCACAAACGATGGCAACAAATATGACTCAACCCAACACACCCGTCGGTCAACAGGAGCAAGGTATTGACGAACGGGTATTTCGTGAGCGAAACCCAAATGAGGGTTAAGGTACTGTCGTTTAAATCCCTTCTCAAAATATTAATTCCCTTAACTAATGCTAAATAGAATAGCGACAAGAAAGGGGTCGATCCCATAGAGATTACCAAGTTATCTAGCTTTAACTCAAATCACCAAATTAATCTTGCTTAAAACAATGTCTCGGCAAACAAAATTGTGTTTTAAAATTACTTTACTGAAAACAGAATTGCAATTGAAATAACTAAAAACGTTGGATTTAGAATCAAGGATTGAGGCATCTAGGATCACAATTTCACCTCCCTATGTTATCTCTATTGGTTCATGGTATTAGGGTTGTCTGATTGAAAACATGCTAAACATAAGCCAAGGACAACAAATGGTCATTGAGGTCCTTTTAAGAGTTGTATGCCAGAATGGTCATCTAAACACACAAACATGCAAAGCTAATAAATCATACTCGTAAAAGGATAATGATCACACCAATTACAAATAAGTTATGAATCTCAATCCGCCCCAGACTAGGGCTAAGAATACCAAAGTGTACATCCAAAGATAGAAATTAAGAACAAACTCATAAAACATGTAAAACTCAATCATCCAAACCCAATATTCATAAACACAGCAAAGCAACAAGGGAGCTACATTGCTCCCCTAGATTATAAGAACTACTCACGCATGATTACAAGCAAAACCATAGCAGTAAAGCTAAACATCTTCTTCTAATCCACGCGCGCAACAAGGCTTCAAATCTAGGCTCCAAAATCCGCGACGGGTGACTGCGATGGCTGTGACGGCTGCTCTCCTAGGTCAAGGAGCAACCTCCAAGTCGTGAAGCCTCTCCCTCTCTCTAAAAACGTGTAGGGGGGTCTAGGATAGATAGCATGGGGCGTGGAGCTTTTATTTATAGAGGTTGGATGGGCCTTGAGGTGTGTACCCTAGCCCATCTATCAAAACGACGTAGTTTTGATAAGTGACACTCCAAACTTTAAAATCTCTATCTTCCATCCACAATTTGGACATGGGCCTTCAGGAACAAATGATCAGCATGGAAAAACGATAGGATCGGTCCAAAAATATCTTTGCACATCAATTTGCACGTGATATGGTGAATTCACGTGCAGCTCCAAATCAGCTCAAACTTCTCCCCAAGCTTCCTTGCATCCTGTAGAGGCCTGAGAAGCAAAAATAGGCTTGCACGTGAAATGGGTGAATTCACGTGCAGCTCCAAATGCTCTGAAATTTCTGTGGTAGGTAGAGGACATCATTCTAAGCAACTTTTGTTCTTGCACGCCAATTGTTTGAGGTCATCTACTATATCAAAAGTGAACTCCAAAATCTGCCAAAACAGCTTAAAAACGCATGTATTTGCAAATAGCATCTTCCTAGGGGTTAGAGCAAATATATATGATATATGAAGCAATAAGGCTCTAATCATGCTCTTAAACATCCTAAATAAACAATACAATAATGGCATAAAATGCACGTTATCAAATACACCACACTTGAACCACTGCTTGTCCTCAAGCAAAAACATACAAGCATGCAAAAATAAAATAAAATAAACATGCAGTCAAACGGAAGAAAAATAAAATAATAATCAAGGAGAATCATGGTTTCCTAAGCATGCAACTCTATCATGATGAAATGGGAATTTAAGCATCAAAATGAGTCATAACTTAGTTCATTCATGTCCATATCCCTAGTCCAACAACCATGCAATATCACCACTTAAATTTCAGATATGAGCAAGCAATCCATGATAAAATAGCACCTAGTTTCCCTTTAAGTTCTTACCAAGGATAAGCAGCCTCACTCAAATATAATAATTCTCAAGCCCAATACTTATCAATGAACAATGGATGGAAAACTCTATCTCTACACTTGCCATCAGCTATTGATTAAGTACTTGCCAAGCAATCATGAGAGTTCCCTATTGTGCTCATCAAAGAAAACACACCCTCTATTCTACTTTATTTGAACTCACACGCTAGTCTAAACTCAATAAACTCACACTCCATTCTAATAACTGATAAAACAAAATCATGAGCTAAAGAATTGAGTTCAACACTCTCAAATAAACAAAACTCAGCCAATGTGGCTACCAAACTAACTAATTACTCATATGAACATCAAGTCAATGTGGCTTTTCTTTTCTTTTCTTTTCTTTTCTTTTTTTTTTTTGTTTTTTTTTAGTAATAACCTTACAAGGTTGCATTTTATGCTCTCCCTTGATGGATTATTCACTCTTTTTTTTACTCACATAACACATAAATAAGACTGATTTTTCTAATGCAAACCCCTTGCCATTTTGCTACATAAGGAGAGACAGAAATTCATTGATGTCTCACATCCCATTTCCCAATTAAGTGATGGCTTTTTCACATTCTATATCACAGCCTTTTATATTTATAACACAACAAACAAAAATTAGGATACATAGGAAGTCAAAGTGACTTAAAGGTCTTGCACCCTAACTAAACACCAAACACTGAGCACTAATAAGTAATCACATGCTTACTTGACTCCTACCATTAAATAACTAATGTTCAGTGCAGAGAGGAGTATCAGATCATACTATTACCCATAAACCATAAATGTCACTCAAGGGCTAAAAAGAAGCTTTTCTCATGTTTTCTTTTTATTTTTGTCACTCAACTTTAAGGGTCACTAAAGTCTATCTTAACATGTTATGCTCAGCTAATATTCAAACTTTAGCTCCAAAAACATGGTGATATCATTCAAAAGATAAAGACATGATTAAACCAATTCAGAGCACATTTTAACTACTTTAACACCCTTATCACAACATGATACTAATGTGGCCCAAAAAGTAAAATTTGTAGACCAAAATTGCATACTTAATATCCATGTCTCCACATGCAAATCACTCAAGCAGGCAACTCAAACAATCATGCAATTTTTTTTTGTTTTTTTTATCATGCAATCACATAACATAAAAGACAAGCAAGTGGCTAAAGTCACTCCCCATACACCACACTTAAAATATGCTATGTCCTCATGGCATAAAATAGGGAGTAGGAAAAACACTTACCCCTGGTTTGGCACACTGTAATAGTAGATGACATTGGCCACCATTCGTCGTACCTGAGCCACAAAGTCAACCGACGTCTCGCCACGCACTTCCCAAGTTTCCTTCCCCTGCAGAATAGCCATCATGTAGTAGCAAGCAAAGATCCCACAGCTGAATTGGTCAGGCTGTTGGGAAATTTGCATTTCATTGTAGTGAATAAGAGGGAGCTTGTCCGCCAACAAGCCTTCTTTGATCATCGCCACTTTGATTCGTTTGATGAACCCATGCACTAACTGTCTTTTCCGTCTGGCAAACCCTTCGCCTTGGCTTGGATCATATAGCACGGCATGTCCTACATCCAGATTCAAACGGACCAATACATAGTGGCGGTCAATGTGCACCGGAATTAACACCTCATGTATACCATGCCAAGGGCGGTGCCCTTCATTCTCACCATTGATGCGTTGGCGCCACACCTCTTCGGACAAGGGTTGATTGTATATCTCGCACAGCATGATGGAAGTGAACTGAGCTAAGGGGTAGTTATGAGGCTTAGCCTCCACTACATAGTGCATGGTCCTGCAGAAAAGGTCTATCTCTTCGGAGTAGAGATATTCATTCTCTGAGATCCTCTTTAGGCCAAAAGGGGTGAAGATATCATTATCCCGTATAAAGCGAGCCCTCTGAACCGTGGAATTGATGAATTCTTCAAATGCTGCTTGGCTCTCGTCGGATGATAAAGCTGGATTAATGATTAAATGGATAGGAGGGCCAAGAAGCTCTTCAGGTTCAGCAGGCATGTATGTACCCCAAGAGACAGGATGTATAACAGGCACAAGAGCCTGAGAAAATGCAAGATCAGTAAAAGGCTGGAAGGGTGAATACCCTTTTGCTGGCTCTGTCTCCTCTTGAGGCTGAAAGGGTGAATACCCTATTGCTGGCTCTGCCTCCTCTGGGTGATAGTAGGATGGCCTAGCTGAAGATTCTGGTTGAGGTGGATCCGCCTGGGCTGGATAAGAAACTTCAGGGGATGGTGAGGGTTCTTCATCAAATATCTCCACGATAGGAGGACGTTTTGATGCTTTCCTCTTGCTCAAGGCCTTCTAGATTTTGCCTAAGAGGCCTTTGACTTCTTTGTTGTCCTTCCTCAGGGCTTCCACCTCGCGCTGGGTTCTGGCATTTGCCTCCCTGAGCTGCTGTGTTTCTTGCCTCCAAGCTTCGGTAGATGCAGCAGGAGGAGCTTCTGGGGCTTCCCATGCTCTAGGAGATGCATGAGCAGCTACGTCTGGGGCCTCCCATCCTCTAGTTCTAGGTCGTAAAGTAGCTTGTTGGTCTTCAGAGATGAGGGCCATTAATTCTTCAAATTGGGCACTAGTGATGTGCCCATTAGTGACTGCCCAATTGATGACCTCCACTTCCCTCACCACCTGCCCACGAATGCCTTGAAAGAAATTGAAAATATCTTCTTTGTGTATATTGAACTGCATGTACATGGCAGTGAGTCTGTATAGAGTCTGCTTCCTTTGATCCAAATGAGGAGAGGTCTCCCTTGCAAAGTCAGTGGATCGCTCCACATGAACACTGTGCCTAGCGGGCTGTGATGGAGGAGGAACATTGGTTGCCCAATGACCTCTGGTACTGATCCCCAAACCCCCTTCAGCATGCAATACGCTTAACACCCAGTGAGAAGGAAAAGTGATGCTATCCATGGAGGAAAAATGCAAAGCAGGCATGCTTTGAAATATCAAACACAAAAATCTGCCATTTATCTGCTTTGATGAGTTTTTTCTTCCACCATTTAAAAATGGTAGTGGCCCAATCCACATTTAGCATATGATCAATGCTATACATGAACTCCAGGTGTGGCTTAGGCACACTATCTATTCCACTGGTTTGAATCAATAAGCATTTCCCTACCAGGTAGGCTAGGCATCTAAATCTTCCAACAAAACCATTCTTGGTATATTGCCTTCGACTTTGAAATTTTCTAGCATAGTTGCATGCAGTACCAAATTCTCCTAGGCTTAACTGAGGAAAGCTATCACTGGGTGCAGGGAGGTTAAAGCAATGTTTAATAATTTCAGGGGTAATTCTGACATAAACCCCTTGCACAACCCCTATCAGTTCATCCTCACTCACATAGACAGATGCATAAAATTCTTGAATCCCAGATTTTGAATTTTAAGAGCCACCTCTCTAACCCAGCCCAGCTCTGAAGCCTCCAAAGCTTGCATATCAAGAGGATGCCCCAAGAGTATCTCCTCCTCAGGTTGGCTATCAGCACTAGGTGAGTGCACCTCCTCCTGGCCAGTCCTCCTTGTGCGCACCATCTTTGGAATGAGAATAAAGAGCAAAGAGCAAGAAACTGAAGAGCAAGAGAGCAAAAGAGCAGAGTTTCTCTAATACTCAGATCTGGAGTGATTTTGGTGTGGAAGCCTTTGAAGATGGCCTCTCTTTATATAGTGTGCAGAAGGAAAGATGCTCCAATTGGCGTGATACACGTGCCCCAAAATTTTCAGAGTGTTCTGACCAAAATAGCCCTTGCACGTGAATTGGTTGAATTGGCGTGCAGGTCAGAATCGTCCCAAACTTTGGTGGTGGGTCCCCCTTGAGCTGGAAAGCAATAGTCCCTTCTGTACGTGAATTGTTTGAAGCTTCTAGGAGGGCTAAAATCGGTAGTTTGCATTTTTGAGCCTCCATATGACAGCTAGCAATTCACGTGCAAGAGTAAACGTGATTCACATGGTCTTCATCTACCATTCCAGAAAGTTACAGCTCAAAAGGAGGTGCACGTGAATTGGGCAATTCACGTGCAAAATCACGTTCAGGCCCAAACTGGCCCAAATTTCTCCACTTAGTTGCTTGTGCATTATGGACCATCTTTAAGTCTTGCACATGAATTGTTTGAGCCCATCTTCAAGCACTTTTGGGCTTCACTTGCTCCTTGCTCCTTGACTTTGACTTTAAAAATAATTCCACAAGTTCAGGACCTAATAATTTGCTCATCCTGCAAATGCTTAGTTAAGAAAGGAACAAAGTCTCCTGCACAATGGTTAGCTTGCAAACAAATTTATTGAATAAAATAAATAAAAGAAAATAACATAAAATAAAACATAGCAATAAACATTGGGTTGCCTCCCAACCAACACTTTATTTAAAGTCTGTAGCTAGACTTTCAGTTATGATCATGCAATGGTGAAAGAGAGGGAATCAACTATCTCCCTCTGAGTTGAATCAAAGTATGGTTTCAGTCTGTTGCCATTCACCCAAAATTTCTTGCCATCTATAGCTTGGAGCTCAAAGCTCCCATATGGCTTCTTATCAACTATCACAAAAGGTCCCATCCACTTGGACCTTAATTTTCCCGGAAATAACCTCAACCTTGTGTTAAATAGAAGAACTTTCTGCCCTAAGGTTAAAGGTTCATTGTTGAGTTGCCTATCATGCCATTTCTTAGTTCTTTCTTTGTAAAATTTAGCACTATCATAGGCATCCAGCCTAAACTCATCTAACTCAATTAATTGAGTCATCCTAAGCTCCTTGGTCTCTTGTGGGTTAAAATTTAACTTCTTTAAGGCCCAATGAGCCTTGTGTTCTAGTTCCACAGGCAAGTGACATGCCTTACCATATAGAATACGGTAAGGTGACATCCCAATGGGAGTTTTGTAAGTTGTCCTATATGCCCATAAGGCTTCATCAAGCCTTTGACACCAATCTTTCCTATTGGCTCCAACAGTTTTCTCTAAAATGACCTTAATCTCTCTGTTGGACACTTCTGCTTGTCCATTAGCTTGTGGGTGGTAGGCTAAAGACTTCCTATGAGTGACACCATACTTGTTCAATAATTTGTCAAACAATTTGTTGGAGAAATGACTACCCTCATCACTGATTATAGCCCTTGGTGTCCCAAAATGGCTAAAGATGTTCCTAATAAGGAAGTGAGTCACAACCCTAGCATCATTCACTCTAGTAGGAATAGCTTCTACCCACTTAGACACATAATCCACAAGCAAGCAAAATGTATGAATACCCATCGAATTGGGGAATGGCCCCATGAAGTCAATGCCCCAAATGTCAAAAATTTCAACTGGAAGGATTGCGGTTAAGGGCATCTCATTTTTCCTAGACAGACCACCTACCCTTTGACATGTATCACACTTTTTGATGTGGACACAGGTGTCATTGACGATGTGAGGCCAATAAAAGCCACACCGCATGATTTTAGCCACGCTTCTCCGCACCCCAAAGTGGCCCCCATATTGTGATGCATGACAATGATGTATTATGTCATCTACCTCCTCCTCAAGGACACACTTTCTAATGATTTGGTCAGGACACCTCCTATAGAGAATAGGGTCTTCCCAAATGTATTTCTTAGCATCCACTACCAATTTCTTTCTCCTGGTGGTAGTCTAACCGCTTGGGTATGAACCCAGGTGGCTAAATAATTTGCTATGTCAACAAACCAAGGAAGATGATGCACCTCAAACAACTTCTCATCAGGAAAGTCATTTACAATGGGTAGAGACTTAGGTGCATTCTCCACACGGGAGAGGTGATCAGCCACAGAATTTAGGGCTCCCTTTGTGTCTCTAATTTCAAGGTCAAATTCCTGTAAGAGGAGAACCCACCTAATCAAGCGTGGCTTAGCTTCTTTTTTAGCAAACAAATATTTCAATGCAAGCATGATCGGTATAAACAATGACTTTAGACCCAAAAAGGTAGGGTCTAAACTTGTTGTAGCCATAAACCACAACTAGCAACTCTTTCTCGGTGGTGGTATAGTTCGTTGAGCATCATCTAAGGTCTTACTAGCATAGTAAATGACCCTAAACACCTTTTCTCGCCTTTGCCCTAAGACTACCCCCACAAGATAATCACTCGCATCACACATTAGCTCAAAAGGCTGAGCCCAGTCAGGTGTGACTATAACAAGTGCAGTGACTAACTTACCCTTGAGGATGTTGAAAGCTTCTAAGCAATCTGCATTAAACTCAAAGCTTGTGTCTTTTTCTAACAACTTACTCATGGGTTTTGCAATTTTTGAGAAGTCCTTAATGAATCTCCTATAAAAGCCGGGCATGGCCAAGGAAACTTCTCACTCCTTTTTCATTGGTTGGAGGTGGCGAGTCTCAATAGTGGAGATTTTTGCCTTGTCTACCTCCAAACCATGTGCAGACACCTTGTGCCCTAGAACTATCCCCTCAGTTACCATGAAATGGCATTTCTCCCAATTTAGGACTAGTTCCTTCTCCTCACATCTCTCTAAGACCACATCTAGATTTTTCAAGCACTGTTGGTAGGAGGAACCAAACACCGAAAAGTCATCCATGAAGACCTCCATGATCTCCTTAACCAAACCCTGAAAAATGGCCATCATACACCTTTGAAAGGTGGCAGGGGCATTACAAAGCCCAAATGGCATTCTCCTAAATGCAAAAGTGCCAAAAGGGCACGTGATGGTGGTCTTTTCTTGGTCCTCGGGCTTAACCATGATCTGATTATACTCAGAATAGCCATCTAAAAAGCAGTAGTGACTATAGCCAGCTAGCCTATCCAACATTTGGTCAATGAAAGGAAGAGGAAAATGATCCTTCCTAGTAGCCTTGCTCAGCTTTCTATAGTCAACACACACTCTCCACCCCGTCACAGTGCAAGATGGAATCAATTCATTTTTCTCATTTTTAATCACAGTCATGCCCCCTTTCTTGGGCACAACATGCAATGGACTCACCCACTCACTATCTGAAATAGCATAAATTATACCCGCATTTTTCCATTTTAAAATTTCTTTTCTAACAACTTCTTTCATGGCAGGGTTTAATCTTCTTTGTCTTTCAGCAGTGGGTTTAAAATCATCATTCATCAAAATTTTATGCATGCAAATCCCTAGACTAATACCCCTAATGTCTTCAATGTTCCATCCTAGGGCCTTTTTGTGTTTGCTAAGGACTTCTAGCAATTGAGTACACTCCACATCATTCAAATTAGAAGCAACAATGACAGGGAATTGATTTTTAGAGTCTAGAAATTCGTACCTTAGGTGTCCAGGCAGCTCCTTCGATTCCTGGAGCTGGAGGCAAGTCATCTTCTTTCTCCTCCTCAGCTTGCTCCAGAGAGTTTGTAGTTTGCTCATCTACCTCAGCTGTCAAGTACATCTCTTCATCTTGTTGAGCTTCTATAAGCCCAAGGGCTCCATTATTGGTGGTGGTAATTTCTTCTGCCAAGTAGTCCTCCACCAATTCCTCAAGGTCTTCAACCCAAAGGTAGTCCTCCTCCTCTTGACCTTGCAAAGCCTTCCCCATGTGGAAGACTAAGGTCTCCTCATTAATTTTCATAGTTAGCTGCCCTTGAGCAACATCAATCAATGCACAACCTATTCTGAGAAACGGTCTTCCAAGGAGTAGCTGAACTCCTCTATCTTCTTCCATCTCCAAAACTACAAAGTCCGCTGGAAATATGAAGGAGCCCACTTTGACTAACACGTCTTCAATTATCCCTTCAGGCCTTCCAAGTAGACCGGTCAAGAACCGCAATGATATGGAAGTGGGCTTCATACCCTTAAGCCCAAGCTGCTTGTACAAAGCAAAGGAGATCAAATTGATGCTGGCCCCTAAATCACATAGGGCCTGCTGCTGCGGTGCATCGCCAATCACACAAGGGAGATTAAAACTGCCCGGATCTTTATGCTTGATGGGCAAACTCTGTTGAACAACACTGCTCACCTCATTAGTGACTGCCACCATCTCATGATCCCCATATTTCCTCTTATTCTTCACAAAATCTTTGATGTACTTTCTGTACCTAGGCATCTGCTCCAAGATTTCCACAAATGGAATGTTAATTTCAAGCCTCTTGAACAAACTCAGAAAGCGCTCATGCTCTTCTTCAACCCTCTGGTTCCTCAGCCTCTGAGGAAATGGCATAGTAGGCCTGAGCTCTTGCCTCTGTTCTTCAGCTATTCTGTCTTGACTCCTTCTTTTCTTGCACTCTTTCTTCAGCTTTATCTGATTTTCCTTGGTCATCAGCTTCCAAGGGTCTGCTCTGTTCTTCTGGAATTGCCTTCTTCTTAGGCTCTTCAGCTTCTTTCAGTGCCTTCCCACTTCTTAGAGTAATAGCCTTGCAGCTCTCCTTGGGGTTCACCTCAGTATCACTTGGAAAAGATTTAGCTGAGACTCCTTGATTTACATTCTGGGCCAAACTCACAAGCAGCTTTTCTATATTCTTCATTGAAGATTCCATGGTGACTACCCTTTCCTCCAAATTATCCTCTCTTTTGGTTGGCTCATCCATATTCTGATATACCTTTCCTCTTTGTTGTTGAGGCTGAGGCTGTTTCTGCTCGAATCCTGGAGGTGGGTGTAAATAATTATCCATAGCATATGGATTCTGCTTCATCCCTGGGGGCACATATTTGTACTGAAATGAGGTATCTCCCCCTCGGTTCTGGTTTTTCTGAAATGGCTGAGATTGCTGCTGGTTCTGGTTGTTCCCGTGTTGTTATTGTTGAGGATAAAATTGCTGTTTCTGATACAAGCCCTTTCCTCCAACATAATTTGCTTCTTCAGCTCCACTCCAGCCCTGCTCAGCTACTGGTAAAAGACACTCTGGTGAATGTCTTCAATGATCGGGAAAATGTTTCAAGTGTGGTAAGGCTGGACATCAAGCACGTGAATGCCGGGAAAGGCCTAAACAAGGGCCCCAAATGGGTCCTAATCCCATTCATATACGTAACCCTTTACATGCACCAAGACTAGAACCAAGTACATGCCCGACCGTCCAATGTTTCAACTGCAATGAATTTGGACATTATGCAAATAAATGCCCACAGGCAAAAACTATGGGGGATTATCGACAACCGTTGCAGCAACCACTTCGACATGTACAACCACAATGACAGCCACAACCACAGCAGCCGCAACAACCACCTAGGGCACCAGGTCGCTCGTACGCCACTACAACGGCAGAAGTGGAGCCAATAATGGAAGAAGAATCAAACAATGATGTGGTGAAAGGTACCTTGCTCATAAGCTCAAGAAACGCTTATACCTTATTTGATTCTGGTTCAACGCATTCTTTTGTCTCACCAAAGTATGCTTGAACATATGGATATTCCACATCGAGATTAAAAGTGGAATTAACAATAATGACACCAAGTGGTATCACCATAAATGCCACTAAGATATATAAAGCATGCCCCATTACTATATGTGATAGGGTACTTCCCGGAAACCTAATCTCCTTACAAATAGTGAACTTTGATGTTATATTAGGGATGGATTGGTTAACATCCAATCACGCCACCATAGAGTGTACTCAGAAAAGAGTAATTTTTAATCTCCCAAACCAATCTAAGTTGGTGTTTACGTGTCAAAAAGATAGAGAGGATGTATCTAACCATCCAAAAGTGGGATATCTTTCCTCGATCAACACAAGTGTAGGTGAGATTACATTAAAAGAAGTTCCTATCATTTGCAAGTATGAAGATGTGTTTCCGGAGGAATTGCCAAGACCTCCTCCGCCACGAGAAGTTGAATTCTCCATCGATCTATTTCCTGAGACAAATTCAATCTCCAAAAGTCCTTATCGGATGGCACCAACAGAGTTAAACGAATTGAAGAAGCAATTGCAAGATTTGATGGACAAAGGATTCATTAGGCCTAGTGCATCGCCTTGGGGAGCACCGGTCTTGTTCGTGAAAAAGAAGGATGGTTCAATGAGGCTCTGCATCGACTATAGAGGACTAAACAACGTCACCATCAAGAATAAATATCATTTACCAAGGATAAATGATCTCTTCGATCAACTTAAAGGCGCTCAATACTTCTCAAAAATTGACCTTCAATCAGGTTACCATCAATTAAGGGTGAAGGAGATGGACATTCTCAAGACGGCCTTTCGAACGAGGTATGGCCACTATGAATTCGTCGTAATGCCTTTCGGATTGACCAATGCCCCTGCAATATTCATGGACCTTATGAATAGAATATTCCATGACTTCTTAGACAAGTGTGTCGTTGTCTTCATTGATGACATACTTATTTACTCCAAGAGTCGCGAAGAACATGAAGAGCATTTAAGGAGCGTACTGCAAACCTTAAGGGAGAAGAAACTATATGCCAAATTCAGCAAATGTGAATTTTGGTTACAATAAGTCGCATTTTTAGGACATATTGTCACTCATGAAGGCATCTCCGTGGATCCTGCAAAGACAAAGGCAATAGAAGACTGGCCAAGACCTAAAACAGCAACGGAGGTTCGTAGTTTTCTCCGACTCGCAGGCTATTACTGAAGGTTCGTAGAAAACTTTGCGAGATTGGCAAGCCCATTAATAAAGCTGACTCGTAAGGGGGCTAAGATCGAGTGGACCACGAAGTGTGAGGAAAGCTTTCGAGAACTAAAACGGCGCCTAGTTAGTACACCTGTGCTGGCACTACCTTTAGGAGGAGAAAACTTCACAATTTATAGCGATGCATCGAAGGAAGGACTTGGTTATGTGTTAATGCAAAATGGTAAAGTAATTGCCTATGCATCACGACAACTAAAGACCCACGAGGTGAACTATCCCACACACAACTTAGAACTAGCAGCAATCATCCTTGCACTAAAGATTTGGCGTCACTATCTTTATGGGGAGACATGTGAGATCTACACCGATCATAAAAGTCTAAAATACATATTCACCCAAAAGGAGCTCAACATGCGACAAAGAAGGTGGCTAGAATTATTAAAAGACTATGATTGCACCATCAACTACCATCCTGGGAAGGCAAATGTGGTGGCAGATGCACTAAGCCGGAAACATGTCGGAACCTTGGCAACATTGATCACTTCGCAAAGGCCTCTAATTGAAGATCTGAAGAGGTTCGATGTTGAAATCGTAAAACCTGGAGAAAGAAGCTACCTATTCTACATGACCATACAACCAACACTTTTGGAGAGGATAAAGGCGGCACAACAAGAAGATCCCAAGCTACAACGAAAGAGGGAAGCAGCGCAAAAAGGTAGACTTCCTAAGTTCAACAAGACTCTGTGTACCAAGATGTATCGAGACTTACGAAAGAACTATTGGTGGGACAGCATGAAGAGAGAAATCGCGGAATTTATCTCCAGGTGCTTGGTGTGCCAAAGAGTAAAGGCTGAACGCCAATTACCAATTGGAGTATTGCAATCACTTCCAATACCCGAATGGAAGGGGGAAAATGTAACTATGGATTTTGTCACGGGTCTGCCCAAAACATCAAAAGGACACAATGTGATTTGGGTCGTAGTGGATCGCCTGACAAAAACGTCTCACTTCATCCCTATCCGCGACGATTTCTCTTTGGATCAATTAGCCAAGCTATACATCAAGGAAGTCATTCGATTGCATGGAGTGCCATTATCAATCATCTTTGATCGTGATCCAAGATTCACATCTAAGTTTTGGAGGAGCCTTCAACATGCCTTAAGTACCGAACTAAAGTTTAGTACTGCCTTCCACCCTCAAACAGATGGGCAATCAGAGTGGACAATCCAAACTTTGGAGGACATGCTTAGAGCTTGTGCTATTGACTTTCAAGGAGATTGGGAGAAACACCTTCCCTTGGTGGAATTCTCCTATAATAATAGTTATCACGCAAGCATACAAATGGCACCATATGAAGCTCTTTATGGGAAAAGGTGCCGAACACCAACATGTTGGGATGAGGTAGGAGAAAGAAAACTACTTGCCCCCGATTTGGTGCAAGAAACAACAGAAAAGGTGCGTCTAATTCAGCACTATATGCGAGCTGCTCAAAGCAGGCAGAAGAGCTATGTGGACCACCGACGAAAGGACTTGGAGTTCGAAGTAGGCGATCATGTATTTCTAAAGGTTTCACCATAGAAACGAGTCATGCGATTTGGAAAGAAAGGGAAGTTAAGCCCCCGATACATTGGACCATTTGACATACTAGAAAAGATTGGTGCAACAGCATATCACCTAGCCCTACCACCACACTTGGAACACGTGCACAATGTGTTCCATGTGTCTCTCCTAAGAAAGTACATACCAGACCCATCACATGTTTTAACAGAAGAGCCTATCCAACTCGATGTTGACTTAACCTACGAAGAACATCCGGTGCAAATCCTTGACCGCAAGGAACAAGTGTTACGTACGAAGAGAATTCCACTCATGAAAGTGTTATAGAGGAATCAAATCACCGAGGAGGCAACGTGGGAGCATAAAGAAACGATGAGGCAAAAATATCCTAAACTTTTCCATGATTAAGGTACGCGATAATTTCGAGGACGAAATTCTTTTAAGTGGGGTATGATGTAAGACCCACAAAATTTTCTAACTATTTAAGTTCTTGCTTAAATAGTAATAATAATAATATAATAATAAAGTCATTACTAACAATAGTTAGAAAGAATATTTTAGATATTATCATGATAAAAATAAGTACCCAATATAGTCATTTAAATAGCATGTGACTAGTAAGTAGCCGTTAGAATAGTAACTAGCCGTTAGAATAATAACTAGCCGTTGGAATAAGTAACTAACCGTTATGAATAGTATCCATTTGAATTGTTATAAATAGGTATGAGTATGAGATTTTATTTATAAGAGAGTATAGAAGTAAGAAGAATAATAACAAGAGGTTATGGCATCAAGCTCTCAAGTACCGCGATCCGAGATTAGTGTACGAGATGAAGATCGGCGAGCAATACGTCTTGAAGTTACAAGCTATGCTTTGCTATAAATGAGCTAAATGCTCGTGTCCAATGGCTGCAGTATATGCGACGAGACACAGGGAGAAGTTTGACGTTATTCGTGCGATAACCACAACAATGTTAGCCGAAGGGTTGTACAGCCCTATTGCCGAAGCACAACACGTCCTACGCACATACGCTAATACAATTTAAGAAATTTTACGAACACCATAAAATATGATATTAAAGTTTATGTTTAGGTTTATAATATTTTATGCTATAATGTTATCTTACTTTATTATTTATTGATTACGCAATTATATTATTTTATCCGCGTTAATATTAAATATGTTATAAAAATAAAATAATTTCTTATACGTCATAAAAAGTTTAGATGCTATATATTATGTAATTTAGTTTCTTAAACCAAATTACTATGGGTAAGTAGGTATTACGAGCCTTAACTTTACCAAAAGTATAAAACATAGGTAAGGCCCAAAAATTTGAATGAGGCAGATTCTGGAGGTCCCATTCAAAAATCCATAACTTAAATTATACAGATCCAATTGACATGAAACCAAATCACATTTGTTCATTTATGACTTAGCTAAAACGTGTAGAAATTTCAGAATTTAATATGAAGCCAATCAATTCCAGAAGTTAAAATACTACACATAGGTTCAGTATGAATGGGTAAACATTTTAGTATGACTTTAAAATTCAATGACTTTTGTTATACATATGTAAAAATTATATAATTGATACCCATTTGTAGATATTTGAGTTAGTAATGCAATTCAATTGGCCGTTTGTCAAAAACTATAAAATTAAAAATGTTATAATTGAATTAGTAGGGAGTACACCAATGTGGACTTTTGATGCCAAAGGAACCTTCTAGGTTTAAAAGTCTTAAAACATTTTTAAATGGTAGGAGGAGATAACCACGTTTTTAATAAGAGATAATATGAGGAAAATAAAGTATTATATATATTTTAAATAATTTAATTTAATGCCAAAGTGAAATTCGTACATTATTTTTCACACTATTACACCTTCCACCTTACCTATAAATAGCATGCCTCACTTCCCTTCTCAAGCACTCTTTCCATTCAAATAAGCCACAAAACTCTCCTCCAAATACTTCCCAAAAAGTTCTATTAACACCCCAATAGCCCTCCAAGCCTTCTCTTCTCTCAATCTTCCTCTCACTTGTTGGAAGTTCCAAAAGGTAAATATTTCAAGCATATATTAATCATATTCTTCCTCCTCATACATATATATATTATGGATGGCCTTGCCCCTCAATATATATATATATATTTATTAAACAATACGTATATGTATATATATAGATTATTATTATTCCACGGAAGGCTAAGCCTCCTCATATATATATATATATATATATATATTATGGATGGCTTTGCCCCTCAATATATATATGTATATGATACGTATATGTGTATATAGATTATTATTATTCCATGGAAGGCTAAGTCTCATCATACATATATATATTATGGATGGCTTTGTCCCTCAATATATATATGTATATTATATACGTATATTATATATGTATATGTATACGTATAGATTATTATTATTATCATGAGAAGTTTTTCCACCATAATATACTTATATATGTTTCTCAATATATTATTTATGAATATACTATTATTATTAAAACTAAAATATTAACTTTTAAATTTTGTTTCAAGGTTTATAAACGCGAAGACAAAAAAGATAGTAAGGATCCCCTCTCCCTTTCCTTACCACGATCTCCGACGTGGAAATTCATTTCCTATTTCTTCTCTATATTTCTATCTCAAGATTTCTCCTCATAATATTATTTTAAGAAGAATTAACTTTCTTTGGCACTTCTTGGAAACTTGGTAATCTAAATTATTGAATGGTGAATACCCCTTTTACTTATCGGGGCTATTATTACAATACCTTCCTTTACGTTGAAATTTACCATTGATATGATTGTTTGAAAATTTGTGAAGATATGTTTTATGTTTGGCAATATGTTTATGGGTGGTTCCAGAAAGACCTCCAATGCAATGGGTAAAGAACATCACTGGAGAGTGTCAATTCAGTTGATAACAGGATATGCATGACATCTAGGTGGTGAACCTAGATGAATAGATATTCATATTCTTTCATGAGTTGATTATTCTCCATATATTATTCGTTACTTTTAACCTTACTGGGCTATTTGAGCTCATTTCCTTCATGTTTTCTTTCAACCCCAGGGAACTAGGAGAAAGCAAGGATGCTAGGATAATGGTGTCCAGAATGCTTGGAATAAAATCATAAGAAGATTATGCATGTAGTATTTACATGTCATGTAAACTATAATGGGTTATCAACACCTAGTCTCTAAACGCTAAACCTTAGAGATCTTGTAATGAGTCTTGATGTAATAAATAAACCATCGAATTTATGTTGAGCAATAGATTACTATTAATATAATTGTAATATCTTATTTGTCTAACGCACTCGGTCTGGAAGTCCAGATTTGGGGGCGTTACACCATACGGTAAGCTACTTGGGAGATTGGACCAGTCCCCGGTACCAACTCAATAGTGAACTCCACACTTCTCTTAGGAGGTAGACTCCTTAACTGGTCAGGAAAGACATCCTGAAATTGGTCAACGACAGCTGGCCAAACTCTCTTTTCCACTTTCCCTTCCTCAGCAAAGGTCAGGGCTGCCAACCTGTGGGTAATGGCACCCCACTGGTCCAACACTGGCCCAACTCGACTCGCCTCATAGTCCCACTCCTCCTGCAGGGTGCAAGAGGTCCCTACAGGTGTCACGAAGGATACACGCCACCGATAACAATCTATCTTGGCCTGGAAAGCCATAAGCCAATCCATGCCCAAGATCAGGTCAAAAGTACGCAAGGGCATTGCATGCAAGTCAAAACTTAGCTCCATATTTCCTATGGTTAACACACAATCACGGCAAACACGCCGCACCTCAATCATACCTCCCACTGGAGACTCAACAACTAGGGGCCTTGCTGCCTCCACACAAAGTAACCCCAAGCTATCTATTACAAGCTCAGCAACAAAAGAACACGATGCACCCGTATCGAAAAGAACAGAAGCTAACGTACGGGAGATCAAAAGGGTACCTCTAACCACCGATGGTCCTACTCCACCCTCTGCCGGTGGGGGTGGTAGCTCAGCCTCCTCCTGGTACAACGCCTCCAGCGCAAACACCCTCCCTTGGCCTGTGCCACTAGTCGGCTCACTCACTGGGCGCTTCCCGCCAAGGCTGCCTCCAACTTCAGTCTGCTGCCACTACGGCCTCCCCTGGGGTTGGGTCTGGTTCGATCTGGCCTGACTAGCCTGCCACTGACGTGCTAGTCTTTCTGCTGGTGCACGAAAATTGGCATCACTTCTCGTGCTGGATGCCATGCCTCCAACTCCCCTGTTGCCACTCTGGCAAACCCGGCTCAGATGGCCCTCTCATCCACAACTATTGCATCTCCAGTCTTTCTTTGGACACTCCCTCCTGAAGTGGCCTTGCTCCCCATAGCAATGACAACCGCTGGGGAGACCTCCTGCTGGACCTCCCTATCTGCTACTGCCAAAGCTAGACCTCCCTGGGTGCACCCATGTCTGTCCCTTGCTGCGGAACGAAATGTTGTCTCTCTCTTCGGTCTTGGGCCTCTTGGGCCCCGAATCACGTTCAGATCCGCCCTGCAATTGGCGACCCTGATGGGCCTGCCTCCCATCATCCACCTCTCTCTCAGCGATACGAGCTGTCTCCACAACCCCAACATAAGTCCTCAAGCGCAAGATCGCCACTCTCTGCCTAAGGGCTGGCCTAAGGCCCAAAGTGAACTTGTGGGCCTTCAGGTCCTCCTTTGCCACAATCTCGGGAGCAAACCTACTCAAGCTCCGGAACTCTCGCTCATACTCAAGTACCGTCCTTGATCCTTGTTTCAGGCTGCCAAACTCCTCTCTCTCTTCTGCCACCTCAAAGACTCCGGGAAGAACTCATCATGGAAGAGCTGTAAAAACTCCTCCAAAGCATGAACTACACCACACGGCTCCCTACGACACTCAACCACCACTCCAGAGCATTCCTTTCTAACTGCAGAATGGCCAGTCTCACCTTATCCTCCTCCCGGGGTAGGAGAAAGGAAAACACATGCTCGATCTGCCTCAACCACTACTCAACTACCACGGGATCCCCTTCTCCCGTGAACCTTGGAGGTTGTTCCTTTCGAAACCGTGTCACCGCGTCATCCTCTGCACGAATCGGTACGCCGCCCAGTGAACTCTCTCGCTCATGAGGTAACTCCCCAACTGGTGGTGGCGGTGGTGGTGGCACCACCTGTTGTGCCACCATCTCATGGCGCACCTCCTCTCAAACCTCTTACTGGATACCTTCCCTCAGCTCTTAGACTTCCAGTCGAATGCCCTCTTGCAGCTGCGCCAGCAACGAATAAGATGTCCTCCAGCGGACTGCCCCACACCCGGACCCTCATGGGCAGATGACTCATCAGCCATTGCCCCGGACGCGCGTGTCACTCTCCTCAATGGCATTCTCACTACACGAAGTAAGAAAGATATTCATCAAATCGCATTCACTAACTATCACGCGACACTACCTCTACCCCACTTAACAATTCTACTACAACTATCACATAGCATTACACTCTTTGCATTAATCCACATTACACCGTTCAATCCACATTGCACATAACTCATATAAACAAGGAAAAACCACATTTCACATTGTCACAGTTCAATCCACATTGCACATAGCCCTTTTTTTTTTGTTCCACATGTACGACATCCACACAAACACACATAAGCAAATGCAACTAGTGCCCTAATGCCCATGCATGCAAACCCTACCACAAGACTGGACTACCCCAAGTACACCTTAGAGGCACAAAGAGGACCATGTTGATCAGGCATGTCCCTCCAGTCTCCTCCAAAGGACTCAAGATAACCATGTCCGCCCACTACCCTAAGCCAACTAGACCATGCTCTGATACCATATTGTCACACCCCGGATTTCCAACCAGAGGAGACCGGAACGTGACCTTCCCTTTACCCGAGTTTGAATAAAGGGGGTAGAATACAACATGCCCACACAGGATACCATACACTTCACATTTTATATTCAGAGAGACAAAGTCATATATTTATTAAGTCCAAACATACAAACGTGCCCAAACATGCTTTTATTACATAAAACTCCTCATTATAATATCTCCCCACTGGGGTTACAAAGCTCACACAAAAACAACGAAACTCAAATAATAATAAACAAAGCCACAAAACAGAACTGCCTTCAACTTGGGTGTTCCCGCCTAACACTTATAGGTCCTTGTAGAAAAACCAAACACAATAGGTGAGGTGAGCAACCACAGCTCAGTAGGGATCATGTCTCCCCAACCTATCCCATGCTCCTAGCATCTACATGCCATGTGTACAAGTGCAGTGTCGTGATACAATTATTTCGACAGATATAATAACAAGCTATATCAGCAAATACAATCATTTCCACAACCACACAGGCTAGCACATAAACAGTCCCGGGCTTCCACAACCACCGGGTTCCAAGAGCAGTCCCGAGCTTCCACAGCCACCGGGTTCCAAGAACAGTCCCGGGCTTCCACAGCCACCGGGTTTCACAAAACATAGTACACATAGCCACTCAGGCATAAAACCAAACACTTAGTACGCACACATTCACAAATGCACAAACCCAGCTACTCAGGCATAAAAACAAACACTTAGCATGCACACCTTTACAAACTCATAAATCCAACCATACCGGCATATTATCAAACACGTACTAGGCATATTCACATAGGCATTTTATCAAACATTTAACATGCACTGCCCACCCAACGTTAGAATCACACCAAGACGCCATTGAAAGCCAACATTCATATAGGAGGTCACACCTATATGAATTTACATATAAATATTATAGCAACAACAACAGAAACTCTGCCAAACATCTACACAGGGCCTAACCTCGAGACAAACCAGGAAAGACAGAACCCCTACCTCAACAGATTCCTTCACGCCTTAGCCTCCACGCCAAACGCCATCCGTCCACGGAAACACCACCACAGCAACCACGACCAGAAACTCTTCTTCCTTCTCTCTCTCTCTCTCTCTCTCTCTCTCTCTCTCTCTCTCTCTCTCTCTCTCTCTCTCTCTCTCTCTCTCTCTCCGACGGCTGCAGCGGCTGAAGAAGGGAACCCTAAACCTAAAACAAGGAGCCTTCACCTCTTTATATAGACACCTCCACACCCCAAAATGACGTCATTTTGAATAAATGAATCCCAACATCAAAACGACATAGTTTTGATGAGAGACTACAACCTTTTTGCAACCCCACAGGACAAAACACTCATAACTTCACCATGGTCCTTTAGCAAAAGAGTATCAGAACAACAAAACAAAAGTAATGGAGGTTGCACGTGAGAAAGGCCCTTCTCACGGGCACCTCCAAATGCTCTAGAATTTTGCCACAAGCCTTAGAACAACATCAGGAAGGCTCCCATGCAAAAAACTCATTGCACGTAAAAAGTCATTCTCACGTGCATTCTCAAGATACAAGATAAAAGTCATCAACATACAAGATGATTTAGCCAAAGTGTGTGGAATTAAAACTCCCTAAAACCCAACAATTTTCACCCAAAAAGGCAAAACTGAGACTAACTACTCACATCCCAAAATATGGGTCATTACAATCACACTACTCAGCACTTCCACAAAACAACCCTGTTCGTGCTTTGCTTCTTAAGGATTTTTCAGACTTTTATACAAATTGAATTCTATCTTATCTTTACCAATGTGTAATTCTAACTTGCCACCCTTGACATCAATTATTGCACCAGTAGTTGCCAAAAATGGTCTTCCCAAAATAAGTGGCATGGCGCCACCTTCCTCCATATCTAAAGCAATGAGATCGATTGGTACAATAAAATTCTGGATTTGCAAAGGTGCATTTTCAATGATTCCAGCTGCATATTTGATACTCTTATCTGCAAGCTGCAGTGTCACTTTTGTGGGTTGTAAATTCCCCAATCCCAACTTGCTGCATATGGATAGAGGAATCAGACTTACACTGGCTCCTAAGTCACAAAGAGCTGAATCAAATGTGACTTTTCCAATGGTACAAGGTATGGAAAAGCTTCCCGGATCTCTCATTTTCTGGGGTAATTTCCTCTGTAAGATTGCACTACATTCCTCTGTGAATGCAATTGTCCCATTCTCTTCAATTTTCTTTTTGTTACTCAACATGTCTTTCAACATCTTGGAGTAGGAAGGCATTTGAGCCAAAGCTTCCAAAAATGGTATAGTGAGCTTCAATTCCTTAAGATGTTCAATGAATCTTTTTTACTGCTCATCCCTCTTCCTTTGTCTCAATCTCTGAGGGAAGGGTATAGGTGGAGCATTATTCTTCACCACCTTAGGAACTTCAGGATGTTCCTCTTTCTTCTCTTCCTTTCCTTCCTCAGATATAGGATCACCTTCATCCTTCTTGACATGGGTTGTTTCCTCCATTTGAGGAACTTCCCTCTTTGGTAACTCTCTTCCACTACTTAGCATAACAGCTTGCACATATTCTTTTGGGTTTGGCTCAGTCTTACTAGGAAGCTCGCCTGGATTCCAAATAGTAAGAGCATTTGCTATTTGTGCAATTTGAGTCTCTACTTTCTGTTATGAGTCTCAATTCTGTCAAACTGACTACCAATATCAGTTTCAATCTTATTCAATCTCTGTTCAGTTCCTGCTGCCATTTTCTCAATTGCAAATTCCCAATCAGCCTTCTTCTTCTCACCATAACCAGCTCCTTGCGGTTTAGGTTGGAACTGTCTATTCAATTGCTGATTGTTCTGATTATTCTGCACTTGATTTGCATTATTTCCACCTTGATTACTCTGCTGATTGTTCTGTCCTCCCCATGAAAAATTTGGATGATTCCTCTATCCAGGGTTATAGGTATTGGAAAATGGGTTATTCTGTTGCCTATTTTGGTTAGCTATATAACTAACCTCCTCAGTCATGTTGGCTGAATACCCTTCCACCGTCTCTCCATAAACTTTTAATGGACACTCATTCGGTTGGTGCATACCCCCACACTCTTGACAAGCAGAGTTAGCCTTTGCTACTCTCTGAATATTTAACTTTTCCACCTGTTTTGTCAGAGCTTCCAACTTAGCATTCAGCATTGTGGAATTATCCACCTCAATTAAACTAGGTTTCTTCACAGCTACTCTCCTAGAGGGCCACTGAGCTTGCTCTTTTGTCAGTTCCTCTATAATCTCTTTAGCTTCTTCTGCAGTCTTGGCTGTCAGAGCACCTCATGCTACAGCATTTACCATGTATTGCTCCTCATCTATAAGGCCTCCATAGAACACTTCAATAAGTAACGAATCCTCTAAACCATGATTGGGACATTTTCTCTGCAGTTCCCTGAATCGATTCCATGCCTCACCAAGTGTTTCTCTAGTTGCTTGGGTAAAAGCAGTGATATTATTTCTCAACTTCACTGTTCTTCCTCTTGGGAAATATTTAGTGAGAAACTTCTGGGCACAATCTGCCCATCTGGTAAAATGTCCCTCTGAAAAAGAATTGAACCAGATTAAAGCATCCTCCTTTAAAGACCAAGGGAATAACTCTAATTTGATAAAATCCTCCGACACTCCTTGTCTTCTCATTGTTCTACATATCTGCACAAATCTGGCTAAATGATGATGAGGATCGTCCAAAGGTGTCCCCCCAAAACTATTCTGCACTACTAAATTAATGAGCTATGGAGAGAACTCAAAATTTTCTCTCAAAAGAGGTGGTGGATAGATAGGATTTCTGATATCAGAAACGTCAGGAGTATGATGCTCCCTAACTGGCTTAAGATCTGACCCATTATTTTCCTGCTGCTGCTGTTGATGTTGTTCCTCTATAACTAAACAAGACTGAACACTTTCTTCTTCCCAACACAAGTTTTGTATATCAAACTCTGGATTACTCCAAAATCCAGGAGTAGAATTTGATTCTTCTTCAATGCTTGCTGACTGTACACTCTTTTACTTTCTTAATCTAGCAAAGAATGTACACTCCAGCTCAGGGTCAAACAAATCTTCAAACGTTGATGAACACTTGCTCATTTATTCGTACTTTTAGAAAACAATAATGAACACATACCTAGCATAATACCGCACACGGAGTTTGGTAATTACAACAAGTATGCTTCCACACTCAATCATAAAATGCACTTTCAACTTTGTTACCTTCCCCGGCAACGGCGCCAAAAACTTGTTAGCAATTCCGCAAGCGTATGGATCGTTACACGTAATAAAGTGGACTTTAAGTCTGGATATCGAACCCACAGGGAAGGTGATCAAGTAAAAAGCTCATTTTGTAAATCGATGATGTATTTGAAGTTGGTTTTGTATCATTAGCAATTTGAATGTTGTAATTTAAATAAACAAAGCAATGTAAATGATCTTATGGGAGAAAATAGGGATTTGGATTTCAATCAATGTAATTAATTAATCTCTTGTTCTTAAGGCATATTAATTCAAACCTTCCCTTTTTGTTTAAAACCCAACACCTTTGCATACACTAGCCTCTTTTGAGTGATCTAGCCGTGTGTATACCCTAGCTTGGGGGACGGGCAACCCATTAAGAGCTCAAGTTGTTTGAGTGTAGATTGGCATCACACCAACCCTAACTAGGTTGCAAGCAAGATTACTGGCTTTCGCAAATTATAATCTTTACAAGTCAAATCTCTTAACTATCCGATTATCAATGTCTTCTTTCGATCCATAATTGAATAACCTTAAACAAGAATTAAGATGGCCAAACCTAATTCTCACATGTGAATTCAAGAGACTTGATAAACACAAAAGGAATTTAAATTAACATACCAAAAGAAAAGAAATTAAAGGCTTAGATCAAAATCCATCCTCCTCCCATGGAGGTTTAAGCTACCATAGTGATAAACAAAACAATTATTCTTGCCATAGAAACCCAAAACGCATCCTCTCTCTCTCTCTTCTATGAATGATTTTCAGGAACCCCATTAATTACAAATTTTCCCCAATATATTTCCTAATTCCCTGTATAACCGCTGGAAACCGTTAGGAATCGTTCCCTCCACTAATTCAAGCTCGTTTCCCTCTCAAAATGGTTGATGAAGAGCCGTTTGATCCTTTAATGATGAGTTGCAGGCCGTCCAGGTGGCATCTGTGGAGGATCATTAAGACACAGGTTACGTTGTGCAGAAACTGCCCTCGGTCAAGTCATTTGGTCAACTCAATTTTAAATGACCGTTTCACATGTAATGACCCGTGTGTAACCCGTGTGTAAGAAGTTAACCACAAACACCTTGGATGTTGGTACACAAGTTTAAGGTAAGAGATGAGCCCAAGAGGGGACTTTTGAGAGGTGCATGTGTCAAGCGATAGCGTACATTTATGCCCTAGGAAGATGCTATGCGTTTACAGGCGGTTTAAATTGTTTTGGCTGATCTTGGAGCTCACTTTTGACCTAGTAGATGGCCTCAAACAATTGGCGTGCAAGAACAAAAGTTTCTTAGAATGAGGTCCTCTATCTACCACAGAAATTTCAGAGCATTTGGAGCTGCACGTGAATTCACCCATTTCACGTGCAAGCATATTTTTGCTTCTCAGGCCTCTACAAGATGCAAGGAGACTTGGGGTAAAGTTTGGGTGCATTTGGAGCTGCACGCCAATTGGGGAATTGGCGTTCAAATTGGCGTGCAGGCATATTTTTGCATGGTTCCCTTGGTTTTGTCATTCTAATGATCTTTCTCCAAAGGACCATGTTGAAATTCCGAGTATTTTGGCCTATATGGGTGCGGATAGGTGCTAACTTGTGTGATCAAAACTACGTCGTTTTGATCCTGGGTTTACTTAATTAAAACTACGTCGTTTTGATGTGGATGGTGTCTATATAAGGAGGGCTTGAGTTTGAGTTTAGGGTTCTTGTGTTCCTTTGCTTGCATTTTGCTGGAGAGAGAGAGAGCTAGAGAGAGAGAGGGAAGGGGGTTGCTAGTTGCTGCCTGGAGCATCTTGCGTGGGGAGGACGGCGTTTGGCGCGGGAGCAAGGAAGATCTGCTTTAAGGTAGGGGTTCTGTTTCTTCCTAATCCCTCCTCTCTGTCCTAGGGTCCTAGGGCGGATTCTGGGCTGTATCTGTTTATATATACATATGTAATCCATATAGGTGTGATCTCCTATATGGATGTTGGCCTTCGATGGCGTATTGGTGTGATTTCCGAGGTTGGGTGGTTAGTGCAAGTTAAGTGTTTGATAAAATGCCGGTGTGGATATGCCTGTATGAATATGCCTGTGTGTATGCTCGAAACGTGTTTGAAATAATGCCTGTGAGGCTATGTATATTCGTGTCCGAAATAATATCCGTGTGGCCGGGTTTGTGAGCTTGTGAATATGTGCATGCTAAGTGTTCGACGTTATTCCCGTGTGACTAAGCATATTAAGTGTTTGATGTTATGCCTGTATGGCCTTATGTCTTGTGTGGTTGCTTGTACACCCGGTGGTCGTGGAAGCCCGGGACCGTTTTGTGTTAGCCTGTGAGGTTGTGGAAACTTGGCCTGAAGAGGCGGTTAAATCACTTGGCCTGAAGAGGCGGTTAAATCACTTGGCCTGAAGAGGCGGTTAAATAACTTGGCCTGAAGAGGCGGTTAAATCACTTGTTGTTAAAGTGTTAGCTGTGTGGCGAGGAAGATTGTAATTGTTGATGTGGTTGTTGTTATGTCTGTTGAAATTATTGTAACACGACACCGCACTTGTACACATGGCATGTAGATGCTAGGAGCATGGGATGGGTTGGGGAGACATGATCCCTACTGAGCCGTGGATGCTCACCCCTCCTACTATGGTGTGTTTTCTTGCGGGAACCTACGGGCGTTAGGTGGGAGCACCAAGGTGGAAGAGTTCCATTTTGTGGCTTTGTTTTGTGTTATTTGCATTATGTAATTTTGTTGAGACATTGTAACCCCAGGGGGGGAGATATTGTAATGAAGTTTGAAACATAATAAAGGCATGTGGTTTCAATTAAATAATTATATGATTTTGGTTTCGAAAAGAAATGTGAAGTGTATATTGTATTCTACCCCTTTGTCCAAACCCGGATAAAGGGAGGGTCACGTTCCGGTCTCCTCGGGTTGGAAATCCGGGCGTGACAATATGGTATCGAGCATGGTCTAGTTGGCCTAGGGTAGTGGGCGGACTTGGTTATCTTGAGTCCTTTGGAGGAGCCTGGAGGGACGTGCCTGATCAACACGGACCTCTTGGAGCCTCCAAGGTGTACTTGGGGTAGTCCAGTCTTGTGGTAGGATTTGCATGCATTGGCATTAGGGCACTAGTTGCATTGGTTGTTGTATGTGAAGGTGTGGATACCTGTGAAAATTTTAATTGTGATAAAAGAAAAATATGAATAATGTGATAAGGCGTGAACTGTGCAACCCTGATTTTATTTGAAGTGCCTTGAGCATGACTACAAGGAAAGGTCCTTGTTTAATTGAACTGTGTGCTTGTGGAATGGATGCTTGTGCAATGTGGTTTAATGAGAACTGAAATGTGTGCAGTGTGTGTAATTGCATGGATAAAGGGTTTGAACATGATAAAGTTTCAATTGTGCAACTCTGAAATTTTGTGATGATTTGAGCATGGAAACATGGAAAAGAAATTGTGGAAGTGAAACTGTGTGCTTGAAAACTTTAGGCTTGTGACCTGTTAACAAAAAAAAAATTAAATGTGATTTGTTTGGTGTTCTGTGGATGGTTGAGCATGTGATTTGCTTGGTACTGTGTGAAATAAGCGTGGTTATGAGCAATGTAATGGAATGTAAAATTTGTATAGTCCGTTAAATGTGAACCTATAGACTTGTGTGGTAATAATGCGTGTTATAGCTACTTAGTCGGTAGTGGTCTCGCGATTGTTGAGATTATGGAGTGATAACCTAGAGCGCTGCCTTTTCGTGGAGCCAATGTCTCCAAAAAAAAAAAAAAAAATTGTGACCGGTACGACTATTGAGGTAGCAAAGAAGCCCGCCCCCCAGGCTGGGCAAGTGGGAGAGTCAGAGGATGTAAGTAATGATCCAAAGGTTGGCATCTTAAGCCTGGTAATTCAAGAGTTGAAGGATGAGATTCGACAACCGATTAAGAGCGAGGTACGTCGAGAGCTATCAACCCACATCATCGGGGGGATCTTGGGTGAAGATTAATTGAAGCATAGTTGTCCTGATCAGCAGAAAGGGGCTCAAGAGGTAGAGACCAGTTTCCCAAAGGGGTTGTTCTTACAGTGGACAACCGGGACATTGGAAAGTAGGACATCTCCAGACAGCCTGTTTTGGAAAAACAAGTCATGGTGCTAGAAGACTGGCTCAACGAGCTAGGGATAAAGCAAAATTCAAGTGAGGCTAGGAGGAGAGCATGGCAGAACTTTCCTTAGTCAAGGGTACGATTTTGATTCTCACGTGTTAAGATTTCTGTTTAGTGGTGGTATCATATTCCTTTAATGATAGTGATCGGTTGAGTCTCGTGCGGGATTAGGTGAGGCCTGGGTGAACCTTTGATTGTTGCGTTTCTAGCAATTTAATTAAGACACTTGTGATAGAGGGATATTTTCATTGGGTGGGCTCTTGAGCCACTTGTTTTATGTTAGGTGAGGCTTAGAAGGTCGTTTGAGTTACCATTTTGGATGGACGTAGTTGGGGACCTACTAGAGAATAAATGAGTAAAATAAAAATATATATATATATATATATATATATGATACCAACAGACTAATAAATGTTACTGTGTTACCCCTAATACTCTAGCGTAGGTGAGATTACCTCTGGCCTAGCTAGCCAAGGAAGCTGGAGGCATGAGGTAGTGGCTTGTGGGTAGTGTGTGACCCCGCTGTGGCAACCTTGAGTAATAGAAATGTGTTTTCATGTGAGTAGAGGTTTCTGTAGATGTGCTACTTAAGAAGGATGTTCTTCGGGTAACCTTTCCAAGTGTCAAGGTTGAGGGAGGAAATTGCCACTAGTATAACCCACCCCTTGAGTCATTGAAATCTAAATTGATTGGCGAGAGTGGTATGTGGTTTTAAGATTCTTATGGGTGTCCTGTGGAGATGGCTGCAAATTCTTGGGTGGCCAAACATAGACCACGTGTTTTGCTGGTGGTGTGTGAAAGACCTTGGGTAATGTTCATAGGATATGTGGTGAAATGGGTTTGCGTATGTATAAAAATGTGATGAGTTCTGGAACTAGGTTACGAGTGAGTTTATAGGATCGTGCCCAGTGAACCCAATCGGTCAAGCAGCAAGCGAGTGAGATTGGGCAGGCCTTGTTTGGGTTTTTCCTCATAATTGGGAGACACCTTCCGAGGGGTTGAGGATGTACTCCTGGTGGTAGGACCATTCCGTTAATCCATGTCGTGTGGGTAATAGGCTTAAAAGAGGCGAGGAGGTGGGGGCTAGTATGTCCTCTCTTACATGTGTTCTACGCAGTAGTTTATTTCGTGTGTTGTGGTTGCCTTGTTTTGTTGTGTGTGTTACATATGTGTAAAGGGGTATAGCAAAGTTCTTATGTGTGGGTCTCGTGGCATTCATATGCAGAGGAGTAGGAGGTGATGCCTGCGCATATTAGGTGTGGTGTGGGATGAAGAGGGGTGTTATGTGTAATATTGATGTTATTCCTTATCACATGTGATGGCATGCTAAGTTAAAGTGTGAAAGTATTGATGAGTTGCGATTCACAGGATGGAGTCGGATGTGAGTTTTTGCTTGTAAGGGGTATTAGTGCTACCCCTTTGGGGGGAGGTTTGTGTCCTGCGGCTATCATGGGGTCCTCATGCTACATATGTTCTTCTTGAAAGTTTTTCGTGTGCGTTTTGATGCGGTAAGTGAGATGGTCCACGCCATCAAAGTGTTGGTGTGTTTGGAAGCTACGTGAATGTCCCGAATAAGGAGTTTGCATGTCTCGTTTCTTGTGCCTACCCAGGAGGAATTGCAGTGACCATATTAAGCGCGGCTAGAGCCTCGAGTATTTCTTGATCCATTTGAGTGTTTTGCTGGTGTGTTGAGATAAAACGTAATAGTTGATATAACGGAGTTAGTGGGCCATGAGGTGGAGTATGTCTTGGAGGCAAGGGATTTTCTTGTGACCTGTGAATGGTGACATAGAGGATTCCATTGTCGTCAGGTTGCAGATAGGAGAGTTTTCAGTGTGGGGGGGGGGACTATGATGTTCATAGCTACTTGGCGTCAAGGGATTCCTATCGCGTGGTCCGTCTGCTGACTTGGTAAGGCATTATCTCTTGGGCTGTACGGTAAGCCTCAGTTGTGAAGGCTGTGTGGGACCTTGGCGGATCTCTGTTTGACCGTGATCAAGGAGGTCGATTCTCAAAGTCGGTGACTAGTGATAGCCCGATAGTGGGTTTTGGTCTTACCATGGTTATGTGTGTGGTGCTGCATTTCTTGTTTTTAGTGCATCCTTGGACTCCGTTGGGCGCCAGGTTGGCGCGACCGAGTGGTTAAGGGCACACTCCATTCTCGTGTTTCTGTGTCTAGGCTTGTACTCCGTTCTGCGTCACCATTGGCGTTGGTGGGGTTTCAATGTTCCTTGCTTGAGTGAGGTGGTTTTCGCAGTGATGATGGTGCTGCTGAGGTGAGCTCCCTGTGTGGGAATGTGATTGTGGTTTGCATAATGCTGTCCTATTTGTTTGTGTTTCATTGTGACCTCATTGTGCTTGTTGTTAGGGTGAGGTCTACCTATGGGCTGAGGCTGCGTTGACTTCAAATCCCAATTGTTGGGTATTTTACGTTGTGGAGTGTTGGTTCCATCGTGCCGCGAGTTGGCATCTCCAACATTTGTGGTAATGACTACATTATGTGTTGCTTTGATCTTTTCGCGTTGTTTACTACTTGGTTTCTCTTTTCGGGGACGAAAAGTCCAAAGGTGGGAAGGTTGTGAGGAAACTCCCTGCGGATGAGTTTATATGGTGTCAGCGAGTGGGCAGTGGAACGTTAAACGTGTAGTAGTGTTTTATTTGTGCTTTGTTCTTTGTAGTGGTGTTTATGATGTGATTTGTTAAACGTATGTGTTGGGGATGGGCGTATATGTCGTACACCGTCGTGCCGTGAATACCTGTGACATGTGTTAGGTGAGGAGAACAAGGGTTGTTTGTGAGATTAGAATATGTGTTTCCCTATCATGCTGTGTTTTATTGGGTCGGTGGGTACGTGCCTTCATGTGTGTTATTGTGTGATATCTTCATTCGCGGGTATGTGAATGGTTGTGGACGATGTGCATCAGCATGTGTATTGTCTTTTCGCGGACGACACGTCCTATGAAGGAAATATGGAAACGCGAATCCATGATGCGTAAGCAACCCCCAGAGTTGTTCGAGGACGAACAATCTTAAGGGTGGAGGGGTGGCTGTTGGCTGGTGTATTTGTATTTCCTTTCGACTTATGACTTTAATTTATATTGAATGTGTTAATGAAATGTGCGTGTGATGGATATTTGTGACATGTGGATGTGTTTCCATAGATTGTGATGCATGTGGTTATGGACTGTGGTGGCACTATGTTATGTGCTATTGTGTACAATGTGCGGTGTATGACCCATTTGGGTGTTGTGGCTCGCCGTGTGGCAAATGGGTAGCTTGTGTTTGTTTTCCTCGTATGTCATTTCTTTTCAAGGACGAAAAGTCTTAAGGGGGAGAGGATGTAATGACCCGTGTGTAACCCGTGTGTAAGAAGTTAACCACAAACACCTTGGATGTTGGTACACAAGTTTAAGGTAAGAGGTGAGCCCAAGAGGGGACTTTTGAGAGGTGCATGTGTCAAGCGATAGCGTACATTTATGCCCTAGGAAGATGCTATGCGTTTACAGCGGTTTTAAAAGTTGTTTTGGCTGATCTTGGAGCTCACTTTTGACCTAGTAGATGGCCTCAAACAATTGGTGTGCAAGAACAAAAGTTTCTTAGAATGAGGTCCTCTATCTACCACAGAAATTTCAGAGCATTTGGAGCTGCACGTGAATTCACCCATTTCACGTGCAAGCATATTTTTGCTTCTCAGGCCTCTACAAGATGCAAGGAGACTTGGGGTAAAGTTTGGGTGCATTTGGAGCTGCACGCCAATTGGGGAATTGGCGTTCAAATTGGCGTGCAGGCATATTTTTGCATGGTTCCCTTGGTTTTGTCATTCTAATGATCTTTCTCCAAAGGACCATGTTGAAATTCCGAGTATTTTGGCCTATATGGGTGCGGATAGGTGCTAACTTGTGTGATCAAAACTACGTCGTTTTGATCCTGGGTTTACTTAATCAAAACTACGTCGTTTTGATGTGGATGGTGTCTATATAAGGAGGGCTTGAGTTTGAGTTTAGGGTTCTTGTGTTCCTTTGCTGCAATTTCTTGGAGAGAGAGAGCTAGAGAGAGAGAGGGAAGGGGAGTTGCTGGTTGCTGCTTGGAGCATCTTGCGTGGGGAGGACGGCGTTTGGCGCGGGAGCAAGGAAGATCTCGCTTTAAGGTAGGGGTTCTATTCTTCCTAATCCCTCCTCCTGTCCTAGGGTCCTAGGGCAGATTCTGGGCTGTATCTGTTTATATATACATATGTAATCCATATAGGTGTGATCTCCTATATGGATGTTGGCCTTCAGTGGCGTATTGGTGTGATTTCTGAGGTTGGGTGGTTAGTGCAAGTTAAGTGTTTGATAAAATGCCGGTGTGGATATGCCTGTATGAATATGCCTGTGTGTATGCTCAGAACGTGTTTGAAATAATGCCTGTGAGGCTATGTATATTCGTGGTCCGAAATAATATCTGTGTGGCTGGGTTTGTGAGCCTGTGAATATGTGCATGCTAAGTGTTCGACGTTATTTCCGTGTGACTAAGCATATTAAGTGTTTGATGTTATGCCTGTATGGCCTTATGTGCTGTGTGGTTGCTTGTACACCCGGTGGCTGTGGAAGCCCGGGACCGTTTTGTGTTAGCCTGTGAGGCTGTGGAAACTTGGCCTGAAGAGGCGGTTAAATCACTTGGCCTGAAGAGGCGGTTAAATCACTTGGCCTGAAGAGGCGGTTAAATAACTTGGCCTGAAGAGGCGGTTAAATCACTTGTTGTTAAAGTGTTAGCCTGTGTGGCAGTGGCAGTGTAATTGTTGATGTGGTTGTTGTTATGTCTGTTGAAATTATTGTAACACGACACCGCACTTGTACACATGGCATGTAGATGCTAGGAGCATGGGATGGGTTGGGGAGACATGATCCCTACTTAGCCGTGGATGCTCACCCCTCCTACTATGGTGTGTTTTCTTGCAGGAACCTACAGGCGTTAGGTGGGAGCACCAAGGTGGAAGAGTTCCATTTTGTGGCTTTGTTTTGTGTTATTTGCATTATGTAATTTTGTTGAGACATTGTAACCCCAGTGGGGAGATATTGTAATGAAGTTTGAAACATAATAAAGGCATGTGGTTTCAATTAAATAATTATATGATTTTGGTTTCGGAAAAGAAATGTGAAGTGTATATTGTATTCTACCCCTTTGTCCAAACCCGGATAAAGGGAGGGTCACGTTCCGGTCTCCTCGGGTTGGAAATCCGGGGCGTGACATCACATGACCAATCTCTCGGGAGCTTTTGGTCGAGTCAATTGGCTCCGTCATTTCTTTTTGGTCATTTCAAATTTGAAATGACCGCAGTGCAGATTGTCCCTTACTCCTTCTTTCTTTCTTTGGACCTTGTACTTGACCTGTTTTCCATTCAAAGACAACGAAAACACCACAAAAGGATCTATTGCTAATATGTTAGGGGGTTAGCTCGTTAATCAATCAAATACATCAAAATGAAGTTAAAAATATGATCTTCTCTCAATAATTCTCCTTCATTTGACACTAAATAAGTTTGAAAAACCCCCCTAACATCATGCATACCTAATTTGAGGAGTAATTCAGGAAAATCTTGCATCCTGGTAGGGCTTGGTGAGTATGTCCGTGAGTTGATCATGCATAGCAACATGTTCAAGAGATATATGATGTTTGAGAAAATGATCTCGGATGAAGTGATACCTGACTTCAATGTGCTTAGTCTTTGGGTGCATAACTAGATTGTTGCTGATGGCAATCGTACTGGTATCGTCGCAATACAATGGAACAGATGTCATGTTGAACCCGTAGTCAGTAAGTTGACTTTGCATCCAGAGTAGCTGTGCACAGCAACTCCCAGCAGCTATCTATTCCGCCTCAGCAGTAGAAATTGATACGGAATTCTGCTTCTTACTGAACCATGAAATCAATCTGCTTCCAAGAAACTGACAAGTACCACTAGTGCTCTTCCTGTCGATGTGACACCCGGCAAAATCAGCATCAGAAAATCCAGATAAGGAGAAGTTGGACTCCTTTGGGTACCAAAGTCCTAAATTCACTGTCCCTTTTAAATACCGCAAGATCCTTTTCACATGTAGCATGTGTGACTCTTTGGGATTCGCCTGATATCTTGCACAAATGCATGTTGCAAACACTATGTCTGGGCAACTTGCTGTGAGAGACAGCAATGAACCAATCATCCCTCTGTATTCAGTCACATTTACTGATTCTCCATTAAGATCAGGGTCAAGTTTGGCACTGACTGGCATGGGAGTTTTCGCGGGAGTAGAGTTTTGCATCCCAAACTTCTTGATTAAGTCCCATGTGTACTTTGCTTGATTGATGAAAATTCCATCCTTCATTTGTTTAATTTCTATCCCAAGGAAGTACGTTAATTCTCCCATCATGCTCATTTCAAATTTGCCAGTCATCAACTTCGCAAATTCTTCACAAAGCTTCGGATTTGATGATCCGAAAATGATGTCATCCACATAGATTTGTATGATCATAGAATGATCTTTCTCTTTCCATAAAAATAGAGTGGTGTCGATCTTTCCTTTTCTGAAATTGTGTTCAAGCAAGAATTCTGACAGTGTATCGTACCAGGCCGTTGGAGCTTGCTTCAATCCGTACAAAGCTTTCCGTAGCTTATAAACCATATGTTCAGCCTTGTGTTCAACGAAGCCCGGAGGTTGTTCTACATAAACCTCCTCTTGAGGATCTCCATTCAGAAATGCGCTTTTGACGTCCATTTGATAAACTTTGAAGTTTTCATATGAAGTATACGCCAGGAACATGCGGATCGCCTCAAGTCGGGCTATAGGAGCAAAGGTCTCATCATAGTCAATGTCTTCTTCTTGACAGTATCCTTTGGCTACCAGTCCGGCTTTGTTCCGGATTACTATTCCAACAGTATCTAATTTGTTTTGGAACACCCATTTAACTCTAATGACTTGTTATGACCTTGGCCTTGGTACTAAGGTCCACACTTGGTTCCTCTTGAGCCGATTAAGTTCTTCTTGCATAAGCATCTATGCAATTTGAGTCTTAGAGGGCTTCATCCACGACCTTTGGCTCTATCTGTGACAAGAAACATAAGTAGAGGCATAGATTGGAAGTGGTTGCCCTCGTTATTAGTCCAAAAGTAGGATCACCAATCACTTGATCTGATGGGTGGTTCCGAGTCCACCTATAGTTCTACGCAAGTGGTGGTGAGTAGTCGATGATTTGAAGCTCTGCCAATAAAGGTTGATCTTGTACATTAGCTAGTTGAGCTTCTTCCGACTGTTGTATTCGTATGATGAACAGTTCTAGAGGTACTTAGAAGTGCTTCGACACTATTACTTTCAATATGAATAGGTCCGGATGGACTAAAAGACTCTCCGAGTTATGTATTTTCGTAACAAGTTCTCCGGAGTTAAGTGGAAGTCCCGAGTCCGAGTCTTCAAGCATCACCGGTAGCATTTCTTGCTTCACCAGGTCTTGAGTGATTCATCAGGAATTGTAGCAGTACATGTCTGAATTGAGAATAGTCAATCAAGTCCGTGTGATCCTGCACAATTTGATTTGAAGATCCTACACTTGATCGGTCAAGGTTAGATTCATCAAAATTAACATGGATAGATTCTTCAACCGTTAGGACGTTTTCTATTGAAAATGTGATAAGCCCTCTTGTGCAATAAGTATTCGACAAAGATCCCATCATCGGATTTTGGCTCAAATTTACTCCGGGCCTCTTTGCCGTTGTTTAACACATAGCAAGCACACCAAAAGGCTTTGAAATGAGAGATTGATGGCTTCCTGCCTCTCCACATCTCATAGGGTGTTTTCATGGTAATCTTATTGATAAGACTTCTATTCTGAACATAGCATGCAGTGGACATAGCTTCAGCCCATAGACTGAGAGGAAGCTTTGCCCCTGCTAACATGGATCTACCAGCTTCGACTAAAGTGTGATTCTTACGCTCAGCAACTCCATTTTGTTGTGGAGTCCTGGATATCAGCAGTGGCGGCAGCAACAGCGGTATCAACCGCGGCAGCAATAGCGGAGGTGGAGGGAGTGGGGACATCCGCAGCAGAGGGGGCTGAGGAAACAGCTTTAGGGGCACTGCGGCCGAGATGGCCCCGCAACCTCGGATGGGTCGGCACGAACGCTTTGATGGGAGGCCCGAGAAAGAGAAGGTCTTGCAATGACACGAATCCGGGAGGATCGGGGTGCAGAGCTGACATCAGGGGCTTGGCTGTCGGAGGGGTCACCAATAGAACTGCCTTGTTGTTCCGAGGCAGGGAGAATACGGAGAGCTGCAAAGGAACGGCGGGCTGTCATGTTCCCATCTGGTGTAAGATAACGGAGGTAATAAGCCGACGGAAATGGAACGGCATCATAGCGGGTGAAATGGTCCGGATGAAGATGCCGGAAGACAATACTGAGTATGCGTCCGAAGGAATGGTTCTTGGGACCATTCCGCAGCAGTCGAAACAAGAACATCCCCCAGTCCATTGGAAGACCTTCAAAAACGCCGTACATGGCCAGGAGAAGATTGTAAGGAACCGAGTCCAGAGTGAAGTGCGAGCCATTAAACAATGACTCAGGTATGGTCGCCATACAAATGATAGCGACCTTGGAAGGATTTCACCTTGTATTCCTTGCCTTTTTGGGTGCAACCCATAGAAGCCGCCATTGGATCGGCATTTGGGCGCCGTGGTTCACCGGGGGTAGGTGGAGAGTAGCGCGGAGAACGGCGGGAGTGATGATGATGGATTCACCGCGAACATAGGAGATGATGGAGTCAGTGGTACAGCGAATCCTTTGGTAATACTCAATAATGTCTTCAATAAGAAGATCGATAGGATCGGAGATCAAGTTGAGGATATGCGAGGCTTCGAGTAGAGGTCGAAGTTGGGAAAACCAGTCCGGAGGGTTAAAGACAGCACTCCAATCGACCAGATGGCTAGGATTAACACCGGATAGAGAGATTCTGGGTGCCATTGTAGATGAAGCTTGAAGGACGAGAGGAAAGGTGAGAAATGTGAAGTGTATATTGTATTCTACCCCTTTGTCCAAACCCGGGATAAAGGGAGGGTCACGTTCCGGTCTCCTCGGGTTGGAAATCCGGGCGTGACAATATGGTATCGAGCATGGTCTAGTTGGCCTAGGGTAGTGGGCGGACTTGGTTATCTTGAGTCCTTTGGAGGAGCCTGGAGGGACGTGCTGATCAACACGGACCTCTTGGAGCCTCCAAGGTGTACTTGGGGTAGTCCGGCTTGTGGTAGGATTTGCATGCATTGGCATTAGGGCACTAGTTGCATTGGTTGTTGTATGTGAAGGTGTGGATACCTGTAAAATTTTTAATTGTGATAAAAGAAAATATGAATAATGTGATAAGGCGTGAACCGTGCAACCCTGATTTTATTTGAAGTGCCTTGAGCATGACTACAAGGAAAGGTCCTTGTTTAATTGAATCGTATGCTTGTGAATGGATGCTTGTGCAATGTGGTTTAATGAGAACTTAAATGTGTGCGGTGTGTGTAATTGCATGGATAAAGGGTTTGAACATGATAAAGTTTCAATTGTGCAACTCCGAAATTTTGTGATGATTTGAGCATGGAAACATGGAAAAGAAATTGTGGAAGTGAAACCGTGTCTTGAAACTTTAAGCTTGTGACCTGGTTAACAAAAAAAAATTAAATGTGATTTGTTTGGTGTTCGTGGATGGTTGAGCATGTGATTTGCTTGGTACGTGTGAAATAAGCGTGGTTATGAAGCAATGTAATGGAATGTAAAATTTGTAAAGTGTGTTAAATGTGAACCTTGACTTGTGTGGTAATAATGCGTGTTATAGCTACTTAGTCGGTAGTGGTCTCGCGATTGTTGAGATTATGGAGTGATAACCTAGAGCGCTGCCTTTTCGTGGAGCCAATGTCTCCAAAAAAAAAAAAAAAATCGATGAGACTATTGAGGTAGCAAAGAAGCCCGCCCCCAGGTGGGCAAGTGGGAGAGCGCAGGATGTAAGTAATGATCCAAAGGTTGGCATCTTAAGCCTGGTAATTCAAGAGTTGAAGGATGAGATTCGGCTCGATTAAGAGCGAGGTACGAGGAGCTATCAACCCACATCATCGGGGGGATCTTGGGTGAAGATTAATTGAAGCATAGTTGTCCTGATCCAGAAAGGGGCTCAAGAGGTAGAGACCGGTTCCCAAAGGGGTTGTTCTTACGATGGACAACCGGGACATTGGAAAGTAGGACATCTCCAGGCCGCCTGTTTTGGAAAAACAAGTCATGGTGCTAGAAGACGGCTCAACGAGCTAGGGGATAAAGCAAAATTCAAGTGAGGCTAGGAGGAGAGCATGGCGAAACTTTCCTTAGTCAAGGGTACGATTTTGATTCTCACGTGTTAAGATTTCGTTAGTGGTGGTATCATATTCCTTTAATGATAGTGATCGGTTGAGTCTCGTGCAGGATTAGGTGAGGCTGGGTGAACCTTTGATTGTTGCGTTTCTAGCAATTTAATTAAGACACTTGTGATAGAGGGATATTTTCGTTGGGTGGGCTCTTGAGCCACTGTTTTATGTTAGGTGAGGCTTAGAAGGTCGTTTGAGTTACCATTTTGGATGGACGTAGTTGGGGACCTACTAGAGAATAAATGAGTAAAATAAAAATATATATATATATATATATATATATGATACCAACAGACTAATAAATGTTCTTGTGTTACCCCTAATACTCTAGCGTAGGTGAGATTACCTCTGGCCTAGCTAGCCAAGGAAGTCGGAGGCATGAGGTAGTGGCTTGTGGGTGGTGTGTGACCCCGCTGTGGCAACCTTGAGTAATAGAAATGTGTTTTCATGTGAGTAGAGGTTTCGTAGATGTCTTACTTAAGAAGGATGTTCTTCGGGTAACCTTTCCAAGTGTCAAGGTTGAGGAGGAAATTGCCACTAGTATAACCCACCCCTTGAGTCATTGAAATCTAAATTGATTGGCGAGAGTGGTATGTGGTTTTAAGATTCTTATGGGTGTCCTGTGGAGATGGCTGCAAATTCTTGGGTGGCCAAACATAGACCACGTGTTTCTTTGGTGGTGTGTGAAAGACCTTGGGTAATGTTCATAGGATATGTGGTGAAATGGGTTTGCGTATGTATAAAAATGTGATGAGTTCGGAACTAGGTTACGAGTGAGTTTATAGGATCGTGCCCGGTGAACCCAATCAGTAAGGGGGTAAGCGAGTGAGATTGGGCAGGCCTTGTTTGGGTTTTTCCTCATAATTGGGAGACACCTTCCGAGGGGTTGAGGATGACTCCTGGTGGTAGGACCATTCCGTTAATCCATGTCATGTGGTAATAGGCTTAAAAGAGGCGAGGAGGTGGGGGCTAGTATGTCCTCTCTTACATGTGTTCTACGCGGTAGTTTATTTCGTGTGTTGTGGTTGCCTTGTTTTGTTGTGTGTGTTACATATGTGTAAAGGGGTATAGCAAAGTTCTTATGTGTGGGTCTCGTGGCATTCATATGCAGAGGAGTAGGAGGTGATGCCTGCGCATATTAGGTGTGGTGTGGGATGAAGAGGGTGTTATGTGTAATATTGATGTTATTCCTTATCACATGTGATGGCATGCTAAGTTAAAGTGTGAAAGTATTGATGAGTTGCGATTCACGGGATGGAGTCGGATGTGAGTTTTTGCTTGTAAGGGATATTAGTGTTACCCCTTTGGGGGAGGTTTGTGTCCTGCGGCTATCATGGGGTCCTCATGCTACATATGTTCTTCTTGAAAGTTTTTCGTGTGCGTTTGATGCGGTAAGTGAGATGGTCCACGCCATCAAAGTGTTGGTGTGTTTGGAAGCTACGTGAATGTCCCGAATAAGGAGTTTGCATGTCTCGTTTCTTGTGCTCACCCAGGAGGAATTGCGGTGACCATATTAGTCGCGGCTAGAGCTAGTATTTCTTGATCCATTTGAGTGTTTTGCGGTGTGTTGAGATAAAACGTAATAGTTGATATAACGGAGTTAGTGGGCCATGAGGTGGAGTATGTCTTGGAGGCAAGGGATTTTCTTGTGACTGTGAATGGTGACATAGAGGATTCCATTGTGGTCGAGGTTGCGGATAGGAGAGTTTTCGGTGTGGGGGGGGACTATGATGTTCATAGCTACTTGGCGTCAAGGGATTCCTATCGCGTGGTCCGTCTGGCGACTTGGTAAGGCATTATCTCTTGGGCATGCATGGTAAGCCTCGGTTGTGAAGGCTGTGTGGGACCTTGGCGGATCTCTGTTTGACCGTGATCAAGGAGGTCGATTCTCAAAGTCGGTGACTAGTGATAGCCCGATAGTGGGTTTTGGTCTTACCATGGTTATGTGTGTGGTCTTGCATTCTTGTTTTTAGTGCATCCTTGGACTCGTTGGGCGCCAGGTTGGCTGCGACCGAGTGGTTAAGGGCACACTCCATTCTCGTGTTTCTGTGTCTAGGCTTGTACTCCGTTCTGCGTCACCATTGGCGTTGGTGGGGTTTCAATGTTCCTTGCTTGAGTGAGGTGGTTTTCGCAGATGATGATGGTGTTCTTGAGGTGAGCTCCTGTGTGGGAATGTGATTGTGGTTTGCATAATGCTGTCCCATTTGTTTGTGTTTCATTGTGACCTCATTGTGCTTGTTGTTAGGGTGAGGTCTACCTATGGGTCGAGGTCTGCGTTGACTTCAAATCCCAATTGTTGGGTATTTTACGTTGTGGAGTGTTGGTTCCATCGTGCCGCGAGTTGGCATCTCCAACATTTGTGGTAATGACTACATTATGTGTTGCTTTGATCTTTCGCGTTGTTTACTACTTGGTTTCTCTTTTCGGGACGAAAAGTCCAAAGGTGGGAAGGTTGTGAGGAAACTCCCGGATGAGTTTATATGGTGTCAATGAGTGGGCGGTGGAACGTTAAACGTGTAGTAGTGTTTTATTTGTGCTTTGTTCTTTGTAGTGGTGTTTATGATGTGATTTGTTAAACGTATGTGTTGGGGATGGGCGTATATGTCGTACACCGTCGTGCCGTGAATACCTGTGACATGTGTTAGGTGAGGAGAACAAGGGTTGTTTGTGAGATTAGAATATGTGTTTCCTATCATCTTTGTGTTTTATTGGGTCGGTGGGTACGTGCCTTCATGTGTGTTATTGTGTGATATCTTCATTCGCGGGTATGTGAATGGTTGTGGACGATGTGCATCAGCATGTGTATTGTCTTTTTATGGACGACACGTCCTATGAAGGAAATATGGAAACGCGAATCCATGATGCGTAAGCAACCCTGAGTTGTTCGAGGACGAACAATCTTAAGGGTGGAGGGGTGGCTGTTGGCTGGTGTATTTGTATTTCCTTTCGACTTATGACTTTAATTTATATTGAATGTGTTAATGAAATGTGCGTGTGATGGATATTTGTGACATGTGGATGTGTTTCCATAGATTGTGATGCATGTGGTTATGGACTGTGGTGGCACTATGTTATGTGCTATTGTGTACAATGTGCGGTGTATGACCCATTTGGGTGTTGTGGCTCGCCGTGTGGCAAATGGGTAGCTTGTGTTTGTTTTCCTCGTATGTCATTTCTTTTCAAGGACGAAAAGTCTTAAGGGGGAGAGGATGTAATGACCCGTGTGTAACCCGTGTGTAAGAAGTTAACCACAAACACCTTGGATGTTGGTACACAAGTTTAAGGTAAGAGGTGAGCCCAAGAGGGGACTTTTGAGAGGTGCATGTGTCAAGCGATAGCGTACATTTATGCCCTAGGAAGATGCTATGCGTTTACAGGCGGTTTTAAGCTGTTTTGGCTGATCTTGGAGCTCACTTTTGACCTAGTAGATGGCCTCAAACAATTGGTGTGCAAGAACAAAAGTTTCTTAGAATGAGGTCCTCTATCTACCACAGAAATTTCAGAGCATTTGGAGCTGCACGTGAATTCACCCATTTCACGTGCAAGCATATTTTTGCTTCTCAGGCCTCTACAAGATGCAAGGAGACTTGGGGTAAAGTTTGGGTGCATTTGGAGCTGCACGCCAATTGGGGAATTGGCGTTCAAATTGGCGTGCGAGCATATTTTTGCATGGTTCCCTTGGTTTTGTCATTCTAATGATCTTTCTCCAAAGGACCATGTTGAAATTCCGAGTATTTTGGCCTATATGGGTGCGGATAGGTGCTAACTTGTGTGATCAAAACTACGTCGTTTTGATCCTGGGTTTACTTAATCAAAACTACGTCGTTTTGATGTGGATGGTGTCTATATAAGGAGGGCTTGAGTTTGAGTTTAGGGTTCTTGTGTTCCTTTGCTGCCACTGGCCTCGAGAGAGAGAGAGCTAGAGAGAGAGAGGGAAGGGGAGTTGCTGGTTCTTTGCCGGAGCATCTTGCGTGGGGAGGACGGCGTTTGGCGCGGGAGCAAGGAAGATCCGCTTTAAGGTAGGGGTTCTATTCTTCCTAATCCCTCCTCCGTCCTAGGGTCCTAAGGCATTCTAAGGTAGATCTGTTTATATATACATATGTAATCCATATAGGTGTGATCTCCTATATGGATGTTGGCCTTCATGGCGTATTGGTGTGATTTCGAGGTTGGGTGGTTAGTGCAAGTTAAGTGTTTGATAAAATGCCAGGTGTGGATATGCCTGTATGAATATGCCTGTGTGTATGCTCGTAACGTGTTTGAAATAATGCCTGTGAGGCTATGTATATTCCGTGTCCGAAATAATATCTCGTGTGGCTGGGTTTGTGAGCCTGTGAATATGTGCATGCTAAGTGTTCGACGTTATTTCCGTGTGACTAAGCATATTAAGTGTTTGATGTTATGCCTGTATGGCCTTATGTCTTGTGTGGTTGCTTGTACACCCGGTGGCCGTGGAAGCCCTGGGACCGTTTGTGTTAGCCTCGTGAGGCCATGGAAACTTGGCCTGAAGAGGCGGTTAAATCACTTGGCCTGAAGAGGCGGTTAAATCACTTGGCCTGAAGAGGCGGTTAAATAACTTGGCCTGAAGAGGCGGTTAAATCACTTGTTGTTAAAGTGTTAGCTTGTGTGGCGAGTGGCGGTTGTAATTGTTGATGTGGTTGTTGTTATGTCTCGTTGAAATTATTGTAACACGACACCGCACTTGTACACATGGCATGTAGATGCTAGGAGCATGGGATGGGTTGGGGAGACATGATCCCTACTTACCGTGCCCCGCCGGGGGGGGGGGGGGTTTTGGGGGGGGGAGGGGGGGGGGGGGGGGGGGGGGGGGGGGGGGGGGGGTTTTTTTTTGGGGGGTTTTTTTTAATAGGTTTTATAATTTGGGGGGGATAAATGATGGGGGGGGGGGATTTTGTATTGGGTTTTAAAAAAAAAAAAGGGGGTTGTTTTATTTAATTATTTTTTTTTTTTTGGAAAAGGAAGGGGGAAGTTTTTTTTTTTTTTTTTCCAAACCCGAAAAAGGGGCCCCCCCTTCCCTTTGGGGGTGTGGGGGGTTGGGGGGGGGGGGGGGGGGGGGGGGGGGGGGGGGGGGGGAGGGGGGTTTTTGTGGTTTTGGTGGGTTTTTTTTTTTAATTTAAAATTTTTGGTAATATTTTAAGGGGGGGGGGGGGGGGGTGTAATAATGTTTTAAAAAAAAAAAAAGGGGGGGGGTTTTTTTAAAATTTATTATTTTTTTTGTTTTGGGGAAAAAATAAGGGGGAGGTTTTTTTTTTTTTACTCTTTTTGTCCACACCGGGAAAAGGGGAGGTCACGTTCCGGTCTCCTCGGGTTGGAAATCCGGGGCGTGACATCACATGACCAATCTCTCGGGAGCTTTTGGTCGAGTCAATTGGCTCCGTCATTTCTTTTTTGGTCATTTCAAATTTGAAATGACCGCGGTCTGAGTGTCCCTTACTCCTTCTTTCTTTCTTTGGACCTTGTACTTGACCTGTTTTCCATTCAAAGACAACGAAAACACCACAAAAGGATCTATTGCTAATATGTTAGGGGGTTAGCTCGTTAATCAATCAAATACATCAAAATGAAGTTAAAAATATGATCTTCTCTCAATAATTCTCCTTCATTTGACACTAAATAAGTTTGAAAAACCCCCCTAACATCATGCATACCTAATTTGAGGAGTAATTCAGAAAATCTTGCATCTGGTAGGGCTTGGTGAGTATGTCCGTGAGTTGATCATGCATAGCAACATGTTCAAGAGATATATGATGTTTGAGAAAATGATCTCGGATGAAGTGATACCTGACTTCAATGTGCTTAGTCTTTGGGTGCATAACTAGATTGTTGCTGATGGCAATCGTCATGGTATCGTCGCAATACAATGGAACAGATGTCATGTTGAACCCGTAGTCGATAAGTTGACTTTGCATCCGAGTAGCGTGCACAAGAACTCCCAAAGAGCTATTCTATTCCGCCTCAGCAGTAGAAATTGATACGGAATTCTGCTTCTTACTGAACCATGAAATCAATCTGCTTCCAAGAAACTGACAAGTACCACTAGTGCTCTTCCTGTCGATGTGACACCCGGCAAAATCAGCATCAGAAAATCCAGATAAGGAGAAGTTGGACTCCTTTGGGTACCAAAGTCCTAAATTCACTGTCCCTTTTAAATACCGCAAGATCCTTTTCACATGTAGCATGTGTGACTCTTTGGGATTCGCTTGATATCTTGCACAAATGCATGTTGCAAACACTATGTCCTGGGCAACTTGTTGTGAGAGACAGCAATGAACCAATCATCCTCTCGTATTCAGTCACATTTACTTGATTCTCCATTAAGATCAGGGTCAAGTTTGGCACTGACTGGCATGGGAGTTTTTGCGGGAGTAGAGTTTTGCATCCCAAACTTCTTGATTAAGTCCCATGTGTACTTTGCTTGATTGATGAAAATTCCATCCTTTATTTGTTTAATTTCTATCCCAAGGAAGTACGTTAATTCTCCCATCATGCTCATTTCAAATTTGCCAGTCATCAACTTCGCAAATTCTTCACAAAGCTTCAGATTTGATGATCCGAAAATGATGTCATCCACATAGATTTGTATGATCATAGAATGATCTTTCTCTTTCCATAAAAATAGAGTGGTGTCGATCTTTCCTTTTCTGAAATTGTGTTCAAGCAAGAATTCTGACAGTGTATCGTACCAGGCCGTTGGAGCTTGCTTCAATCCGTACAAAGCTTTCCGTAGCTTATAAACCATATGTTCAGCCTTGTGTTCAACGAAGCCCGGAGGTTGTTTTACATAAACCTCCTCTTGAGGATCTCCATTCAGAAATGCGCTTTTGACGTCCATTTGATAAACTTTGAAGTTTTCATATGAAGTATACGCCAGGAACATGCGGATCGCCTCAAGTCGGGCTATAGGAGCAAAGGTCTCATCATAGTCAATGTCTTCTTCTTGACAGTATCCTTTGGCTACCAGTCCGGCTTTGTTCCGGATTACTATTCCAACAGTATCTAATTTGTTTTGGAACACCCATTTAACTCTAATGACTTGTTATGACCTTGGCTTTGGTACTAAGGTCCACACTTCGTTCCTCTTGAACTGATTAAGTTCTTCTTGCATAGCATCTATGCAATTTGAGTCTTAGAGGGCTTCATCCACGACCTTTGGCTCTATCTGTGACAAGAAACATAAGTAGAGGCATAGATTGGAAGTGGTTGCCCTCGTTATTAGTCCAAAAGTAGGATCACCAATCACTTGATCTGATGGGTGGTTCCAAGTCCACCTATAGTTCTACACAAGTGGTGGTGAGTAGTCGATGATTTGAAGCTCTGCCAATAAAGGTTGATCTTGTACATTAGCTAGTTGAGCTTCTTCCGGACCTGTTGTATTCGTATGATGAACAGTTCTAGAGGTACTTAGAAGTGCTTCGACACTATTACTTTCAATATGAATAGGTCCGGATGGACTAAAAGACTCTCCAGAGTTATGTATTTTCGTAACAAGTTCTCCGGAGTTAAGTGGAAGTCCTGAGTCCGAGTCTTCTGAAGCATCACCAGTAGCATTTCTTGCTTCACCGGTACTGAGTGATTCATCAGGAATTGTAGCAGGTACATGTCTGAATTGAGAATAGTCAATCAAGTCCGTGTGATCCTGCACAATTTGATTTGAAGATCCTACACTTGATCAGTCAAGGTTAGATTCATCAAAATTAACATGGATAGATTCTTCAACCGTTAGACGTTTTCTATTGAAAATGTGATAAGCCCTACTGTGCAATAAGTATCCGACAAAGATCCCATCATCGGATTTTGGCTCAAATTTACTCCGGGCCTCTTTGCCGTTGTTTAACACATAGCAAGCACACCAAAAGGCTTTGAAATGAGAGATTGATGGCTTCCTGCCTCTCCACATCTCATAGGGTGTTTTCATGGTAATCTTATTGATAAGACTTCTATTCTGAACATAGCATGCAGTGGACATAGCTTCAGCCCATAGACTGAGAGGAAGCTTTGCCCCTGCTAACATGGATCTACCAGCTTCGACTAAAGTGTGATTCTTACGCTCAGCAACTCCATTTTGTTGTGGAGTCCTGGATATCAGCAGTGGCGGCAGAGAACGATGTATCAACCGCGGCAGCAATAGCGGAGGTGGAGGGAGTGGGGACATCCGCAGCAGAGGGGGCTGAGGAAACAGCTTTAGGGGCACTGCGCTGAGATGGCCCCGCAACCTCGGATGGGTCGGCACGAACGCTTTGATGGGAGGCCCGAGAAAGAGAAGGTGCTGCAACAGACCGAATCCGGGAGGATCGGGGTGCGAGGGCGACATCGGGGGCTTGGGCGTCGGAGGGGTCACCAATAGAACGCCTTGTTGTTCCGAGGCAGGGAGAATACGGAGAGCTGCAAAGGAACGGCGGGCTGTCATGTTCCCATCTGGTGTAAGATAACGGAGGTAATAAGCCGACGGAAATGGAACGGCATCATAGCGGGTGAAATGGTCCGGATGAAGATGCCGGAAGACAATACTGAGTATGCGTCCGAAGGAATGGTTCTTGGGACCATTCCGCAGCAGTCGAAACAAGAACATCCCCCAGTCCATTGGAAGACCTTCAAAAACGCCGTACATGGCCAGGAGAATATTGTAAGGAACCGAGTCCAGAGCTGAAGTGCGAGCCATTAAACAGCGACTCAGTATGGTCGCCATACAGCGATAGCGACCTTGGAAGGATTTTACCTTGTATTCCTTGCCTTTTTGGGTGCAACCCATAGAAGCTGCCATTGGATCGGCATTTGGGCGCTGTGGTTCACCGGGGGGTAGGTGGAGAGTAGCGTGGAGAACGGCGGGAGTGATGATGATGGATTCACCGCGAACATAGGAGATGATGGAGTCAGTGGTACAGCGAATCCTTTGGTAATACTCAATAATGTCTTCAATAAGAAGATCGATAGGATCGGAGATCAAGTTGAGGATATGCGAGGCTTCGAGTAGAGGTCGAAGTTGGGAAAACCAATCCGGAGGGTTAAAGACAGCACTCCAATCGACCAGATGGCTAGGATTAACACCGGATAGAGAGATTCTGGGTGCCATTGTAGATGAAGCTTGAAGGACGAGAGGAAAGGTGAGGTCTTAGGTATCAAAGGAGCAACGAGAGGTTTAGGGATTTGAAATGAGCAATACTCGTGCTTCGTAGGAATGACCAAAATATATAAGACCGAGGCTGTGAATGTTAGCGGTTCTAGGGATGTGGCGAGTGAGACAGTGAACCACTTGACAGGCTGATGTCATTAGTCTAGATATCGGTGCGCCTCCGAATGAAATGATGTCGTGGAGACTGCATGACCAAATAAGGGTAACAGCTGTTTGCCATCCGGTGAAGTGTGTGCATCCCGAGATTTGCATTTAATGAATCATCATGATTCCTCCTCAAAAACACGTGATATATAAAAAGACATGGATTATCGCAATTCGACAGTGTCAGGAGTCCGGAGGAATGAACCGACAATCATCCGGAATCAATGATAGTCGAGTGTGGAGTATCCGGATGAAAAGTAGACCGTGTCCGTAGTAATAGAGTGCGGTGAGAGAGAAAAGTAGATTCCTTTGCTGTCAATAAGCCGAAGAGAAGAGAAGTACCACAACACTTCAAATCCAAGACTATGGACTAGATTTATCGATACGGTTGCAAAGAAAATCTGAACCTGTAGCTTAAAAAAAATGAACTGAAAGTGCAAAAGCTTAACAGGCAAGGATTAGTACGGATAAGAGAAAATAGTCAGTGAAAAACGACAGAATCCGAACTAATGAGAAACAGAACTTGCATTACAAACAATGTAATAGACATATACATACGAGAGAACGATCAATTTTACTGAATCAGGACATATGTCAGATAATTGTAAGGAACCGTATTTGAGGGGTTCTTGGAGTTAGCCTTGAGTAAGAGGCCTTGTTTTAGAGAATGAACATTAGCACAGTGATGTGCTCGTCAAATGGAGAATTTTGACTATGCTTGGGCTCGATTCGGAGTTCGAGGCCTTGAGGGGTATTTTGGGAATTTCACATAAATTAAAATATCCCAAATTAATATATTTGAGAGTTTTATTTAAAATATGATTTGGGCTTAATTGTTGGGCTGTAGAGCTTAATGAAGTGGATTAGAAAACCTTGGCCTTTGGGCTTATAGATGCTGGGCTTTAAAATTAATCAAAACTACGTCGTTTTGATTATGAAGGAAAATATATAAAGGAAAAAGGGTTCAAACTTTGGGGATCTCATTCCAAAACCCTAGCAGCCATCACCCCTTGAGAGAGAGAGAGAGAGAGAGAGAGAGAGAGACAGAGACAGCCAGAGAGGGAGACTGCCGAAAAGAGGGAGACAGCCTGAGACGGCGAGGATGATCCAAGGCCGGCGATCCAAGGATTTCTGCAGTGGACGAGAGCCCAGAGACGTGATTGCTAGAATACAACGACCAGTTGTATTCTCTGATTTTGAGGTAGGGAATTTGTGTTAATATTCATGCCTTCTGAAAATTTTGGGTTTATACCCTCTGATGTGTATTGAGAATTTTGGGTTTATACCCTTTGTTGCGATTACTGAGTTTGCTGGGTACGGATCTGTTATGGTCCTATTCATGTTGATGTTGAGTTTATGCCCCTACATAAACAAATATGATGATTGAGTCTGAGGTTTCCAGTATATCTGGATAATTAAAACTGAATAAAATAATCTGGGATGGTCTGGATGGGTAGGTCGATATGAGGGACATAGCTAGAGTTGAAACCAGGCTATGTACCCTAACTTTCAAGTCTAATAACTCACAATCTAAACATAATTTGAGAGAGGTCCTTTAGAGAAAAGTGGTTAAAACAACAAAACAAAGGTCCTTGTGCAAAATATGGCTGCACGCCATATTGCACGTGAAAAGCCCATTTCACGTGCAAGCCCAATTGGTTTGAAATTTTACCCCAACGTTCCTGGAGTTGTGTAGAGGGCAGGGAGCCAAACATCCCCCTGCACGTCATATGACCCATATGATGTGCACCCCCTTATTTTGCCTCCACTGGCTTCCCCACTTAGCCAGAAGGTTCTTGAGTGGAAAATAATGTAATTGGCATGAAGTCCCGGAGCTAATTTACCTAAAAACTTACCAGAACGGTTAATGAACACTCATATAGGAAAAGAAACTGTATACTGTGAATGTTACTGAGATTGTGGTTGCACTACATGAACTGAGTGCATTGTAAATCATATTAATACGTGTTGAGTTGTATTATGCCTGTTGAGCATCTTGTATTGAAATAAATTATGCCTGTTGGGCACCTTGTGCTGAGTTATGTGATTGCATTTCACTGAGTTTTGTTTGAGTGCTAAATGTTATATGCTACGGGACAGCTGTTGAGCTGGAGCCTTTGATCCACGGGACAGCTACCAAGCTGGAACCCTTTTAGTTACGGGACAGTCATTGGACTGGAGCCTTGGATATGGGACAGTCACTAGACTGGAGCCTTGAGTATGGGACTGTTATATCTCTGGAACCTCTCTCTCTAAATATGGAATGTGTTTGATGGTTTTTGTGTGTGGTTTCAACTAGTTCACTACACTAGCATAAGCATCCACTAAACATGCATTCCAGTAGTGTAGGATGGGCCCGGGGAGACTTGATCCCTACTGAGCTGTGGTTTGCTCACCCCTCCTTTGAATTGTTCACTTTGCAGGGTCTAGCCGGCGATAGGTGACAGAGCTGAGGTGATTGGCCATAGAGGCTATGGGACCCTCCTTATTTGATTGTTAATGTATCTGTGGCTTTCTGTTTTGGTTTGAGCTATTTTGTAAACTGAATTTGGTATTGTGGGTTTAATTGGGAGCTTTTCCCCATTTGAGTTGTAATGGACTTGAGACCTCTTTGAAGTGAAGTAAACTGTGACATGTTATCTTTGACTGGATGATGATTGTGTGTATGGTTTGAAATTAGGGGCATGTCCTTTGACATGTTAGCCCGGATGTGTAGTATTGGGACAGCACCCGTTGTATAAGTCCAGCCTAGGTGCTTGCACCAACCCCTTGACCCTTCGGGTGCGGGCATGGGCAGTCACTAACCGTTTCCAGGTGTAAGGAAATTAGGGCGTGACAATATGGTATCAAAGCCCTCATGGTCTAGTGGACCTAGGATAGTGGGGCGGGATGATTACTTCTGAGACCCTTAGAAGACAGTATAGGGCACGCCTGATCACCGTGGACCTATCTGGTTTTCTGGGGTGTACTCAGGAGTAGTTAGACCAGGGAGTAGGACATTTGCATTTGGGTTGAGGTGCATACATGCGTGGCATTAGGGCACTAGTTGAATTTCTGTATAAATGTTATGATCTGGTGTGATACGTTGCTGAACATAATTGTTGAACTTGATACTGAATAATGAATGCTGAGTGATTGAGGCTGAAAGTTGATACTGAGTGTTAATGCTAAGTGTTAGAGCTGAATAATTAATGCTGAATGTTAGTACTGGATAATTGGTACTAAATGTTCTCGTTAAATAACTGATACTGAAAGTTTATGCTGGAAGTTGATACTGTGTGTGAATTGTTATTATGCAATTCTGGGCAATTACCATATACGTGTACCTCATGGTCCATAGGAATGAGGGTGTGTAACCTGAGATACTGACTCTAGTCTTATCTAATGTGTAGAGAATGCCTCCTAGGAGAATAACCCGAGCTACCCCAGCTGTAGAAGATGCGTCTTCTGCACGGGTTGGACAAGAGGGAGAACCACGAGTAGAGGGTGATGATCCCATAGAGCGGATCATGGCCCAAGTCAGAGCTTTGAGCGAGAATGTACAAGGAATGCGTGAGGACCTCAGGGGGGAGATCCTAAATGAGGTACGTCAGGAGATGCTGGCACGGTAGGCAGCGCCACCTTCCCCACCCCGTGAGGCAGAACCTCCACGCAGGCAGGAAGTGCTAGTGAGACGGGAGGAAGAAGATGTGGTGACGCGTTTCCGGAAGGAACACCCACCAAGGTTCAAGGGAGGAGCTGAACCTCTAGCAGCAGAGCATTGGCTGCGCCAGATAAAGCACATATTCTCCTTTCTCCGACCCCAGGAGGAAGATAAAGTGAGGATGGCAGTTCGCCAGTTGGAAGAAGAAGCCCTGGAGCGGTGGCTGAGCATATCAGGGAGCCGGGACATGGAGGCCATGTCCTGGGACGAGTTCCTCCAGCTATTTCATGAGGAATTCTTCCCAGAGTCGCTACGGTGGCAGAAAAGGGAAGAGTTCAGCAGCTTGAAGCAGGGCTCACGCTCAGTGGCTGAGTACGAGCGGGACTTTAGAGGACTGAGTCGGTTTGCCCCAGAGGCAATATCTAGAGAGGATCTGAAGGCCCATAAATTTACCATGGGACTCAAACCTGCCCTGAAGCAAAGAGTAGAAATGCTGAGGTTGAAAACTTATGCAGAAGTCGTTGGCACAGCCAAAATTGTTGAGAGAGGATTGGAGGAGGGAAGACAAGCTCATCAAGAGCGGCTGGGACAGAGTGGACGTGACAAGCAAGGGGATTCCAAGAGACAAAAGGTTGAGTCTGGGAGTGGAACTTTTCCCAAGGACCGGGGCCAAGCTTCAATGGCTCCACCGAGGTTCCGTAGTTTTGGAGGACAGGGGGGCTCAGCTGTGAGTTTTCCCAGAGAGTGTGCTTGTTGTGGCCAGTCAGGACACCTGAAACGTGAGTGCCCCAAACAGCACCTGTCGTGTCATGGTCGTGGGAAGACAGGGCACCTTAGAATGGTGTGTTTCGATGAAGGGGAACAGTCGGGGAGCTGGAAGTGTGACACAAGGAGGCAAAGGAGGGAGCCAATCTCAAGCCCCGGCTCCTGAGGCCAGCACGTTCGTGGCAACCCGGTCCGGCGGTTCTAACTATGCCAAAACACAAGGAGGATCGGAGGGGCGTCCAAGTGGACTCCAGGCTGGAGCTAAAGGGAAGGCTGTAGAGGCAAGTGTTGGGGCGAGTCAAGGCAGAGCATACGCGCTTACCTCAGCACCCGCAGAGAGGGAGGATCTTCCATCACCCTCCGAGGATGTCGGAGCCGGGTCTTCAGTAGTACGAGGTACTATTTTACTATCCCGTACTGTAGTTGCTGTACTGTTTGATACCGGAGCATCGTGCTCCCTGATTGCGGAGTCCTTGGTTGAGGGCCTTGGACTTGTTTGTGTGAGGGCTGATAGGCCTCTGTGTGTTGAGTCACCTATAGGAGGAACGGTGACAATAAACCGTGTATGTCGTGAATGCGTACTTACAATTGGAGAAGTTGAACTCCAATTTGATCTTTATGTGATGCCTATGGGGACATTCGATTTGATTCTGGGAATGGACTGGTTGTTGGCCTTTCAGGCTAAGATTGACTGCTATAGACGACGAGTGTCATTTACTACACCCACAAGAACTTCCTGTATTATAATGGGTGAATTGGATAAGAATGCCGAGAGAGCAGGGCCAATGAGGGAGCTATGGGGTAATATTACCCATAGACTTGCCACTCTAACCTTCGAGGAGGAAGGTAACTTAGAGAAAAGAGCGTGGCCTGATGTGGTTGAGAACTTCCAGGATGTGTTCCCTGGAGAGTTAGTGGAATTACCTCCGCACATGAGTATTGAGTTCACAATTGAACTGGTACCCGGGGTGGGACCTATCTCCCAAGTGGCATACCGGATGGGACCTGCTGAATTAAGAGAGCTACAAAAGCAAATAAAGGAGCTTGGAGATAAAGGCTTCATTCGCCCAAGTACATCACCTTGGGGTGCACCAGTACTGTTTGCTAAGAAGGCAGACGGGTCGTTGAGACTCTGTATTGACTACCGAAAGCTGAACCGAGTGACGGTAAAGAACAAATATCCGTTACCGAGGATTGATGATTTATTCGACCAATTGAGTGGAGCACGGTGGTTTTCAAAAATTGATCTCCGTTCGGGGTACCATCAGCTGAGGGTCAGGATGGAGGATATCCCTAAGACTGCATTCAGGTGCAGATACGGGCACTATGAGTGGCTAGTGATGCCTTTTGGGCTTACGAATGCACCGGCAGTGTTTATGCATCTAATGAACCAGGTATTTGCCCCATATCTGGATTCCTTCGTAGTGGTGTTCATTGATGACATCCTCGTATATTCTAAGACCCGAGAGGAGTATGGGGAACATCTGACCGTGGTATTGCAGACACTACGAAATCATCAGTTATATGCTAAATTTAGTAAGTGTGACTTTTAGATGAAAGAGGTGCATTTCCTTGGGCACGTGGTATCTGCTGAAGGAGTAAGAGTGGACCCAACCAAGATTGAGTCTGTATCATCTTGGAAGAGGCCCACTAATGTCTTTGAGATCCGTAGTTTCTTGGGACTAGCGGGATATTACCAGTGCTTCGTGGAAGGGTTTTCACAGTTGGCAGCACCGATGACAGCCCTGACACGGAAAGGAGCCAAATTTGAGTGGACGGACAAGTGTCAGAAAGCTTTCGAGGAATTGAAAACTCGGCTGACCACTGCACCTGTGTTGAGTCTACCACAAGAGGGAGTGCCTTATGAGGTATATTGTGATGCGTCCCGAGTTGGACTGGGGTGTGTTCTGATGCAAGAATGCAAAGTCATAGCTTATGGCTCACGACAGCTGAAGCCCGATGAGCAAAATTACCCAACACACGACCTGGAGTTGGCAGCAGTGATTTTTGCCTTAAAGTCGTGGCAACACTATTTGTTGGGGGAGAAATTTGTGGTGTACACGGACCACAAAAGCCTGCAATATATTTTCACCCAGAGAGACCTGAACCTGAGGCAGAGGAGATGGGTAGAGTACCTGCAGATGTTCGATTTCACACTCTCCTATACACCTGGAAAAGGGAATGTTGTTGCTGACGCGCTAAGTAAAAAGGGAAAAGCTGAGGTTTCCATTAGAGAATGGAAAATGATGGAACAGCTAGCAGTACTTCAGGTACAACTTGATCTTAGCAGTGGGAAAGCAGCCCTGTGCCCTATCACTGTGATGCCAGAATTATACCAACGTGTCCGTAATGGACAGTTGGGAGACGTGGACTGTGAGGTAATCCGGGCCCAGATAGAGGCCGGTGAGCTGTCCGAAGAGTGGACAGAGGGAGCTGAACACGAGTTGAGGTTTCAGGGGCGTTTGATAGTTCCACCTTTCCTTCGAGAGGATTTGATGAGGGAATTTCATCATTCCCGTTTGGTTGTACACCCAGGGTGGACAAAGATGTATCATGCCGTGAGAGCACAGTTCTGGTGGCCAGGACTGAAGAAGAGCGTAGCGGAATTTGTTTCCAGGTGCCTCACTTGTCAGCAAGTCAAGGCAGAGCACCAACGACCTGCGGATCAATTGCAGCCCTTACTTGTGGCTGAGTGGAAGTGGGAACACATTACCATGGACTTTATGACAGGACTTCCCACCACCTCTGGCCGGAAGGACATGATATGGGTCATTGTAGATCATTTGACAAAATCAGCTCATTTCTTAGCTATTCGGGAGCGAGACTCCATTGGCACCTTAAGCCAGTTGTATATCAACGAAATTGTCAGATTGCATGGGGTACCCGTGTCTATCATTTCAGACAGAGATGCACGGTTCACCTCACGATTTTGGAGTGGCTTGCAAGAAGCCTTGGGGACACAACTCAATCTGAGTACGGCTTATCACCCCGAGACTGATGGCCAGTCAGAGAGGACCATTCAAACACTAGAAGATCTGTTGAGAGCTTGTGTGCTCGATTTTGGAGGATCGTGGGCTTCTCACCTTCCTCTGGTAGAGTTTGCCTATAATAATAGCTATCAAGCTTCTATTGGGATGGCCCCGTTTGAGGCACTGTATGGTAGACCATGTCGGTCTCCATTATGTTGGGCAGAGGCTGGAGAAGCAGCCATGTTGGGACCCCAATTGGTCCAGGAGGCTACGGCCAAGGTCCAGCTGATTAGGCAGCGCCTTCTTACAGCTCAGAGTCGACAGAAGTCCTATGCGGACCACAGACGCCGACCATTAGTGTTTTTGGTTGGAGATCATGTGTTCCTTCGTGTTTCTCCACGGAAGGGACATAAAAGATTTAGAAAGGGATCCAAGTTATCTCCAAGATACATTGGACCGTTTGAGATTTTGAGCAGAGTTGGACCTGTTGCTTATAGGTTGGCCTTACCACCTAGTTTGAGCAGAGTTCACAATGTTTTCCATGTATCCCAGTTACGGGCATATCATCCAGATCCCACACATGTACTGGATTGGAGTAATCTAGATATTGAGGAAGATATGACAGTTATTGAGGCCCCAATCCGTATTTTGGATAGGCGCGAGAAGCAGCTCCGAGGAAAGACTATCCCACCAGTTCGGGTGTTGTGGCAACACCGAGGTATGGAGGAAGAGACTTGGGAACGTGCGACTGAGATGCGTGCTCACTACCCTGATCTGTTCGAGGACAAACAACCCTGAAGGAGGGGAGGAAGGCATAAACATCAGGTACTATTGGTACTGATTTTATTTTGCTGTTACATGGGTGCTGATCAATTATTTTGCTGTTATGTATTGGGTGCATTAATTGTGGTTGTGGTTTCCTTTCAACCCCAGCTTTCTTTTCGAGGACGAAAAGTCTTTAAGGGGGAGAGGATGTAAGGACCCGTATTTGAGGGGTTCTTGGAGTTAGCCTTGAGTAAGAGGCCTTGTTTTAGAGAATGAACATTAGCACAGTGATGTGCTCGTCAAATGGAGAATTTTGACTATGCTTGGGCTCGATTCGGAGTTCGAGGCCCTGAGGGGTATTTTGGGAATTTCACATAAATTAAAATATCCCAAATTAATATATTTGAGAGTTTTATTTAAAATATGATTTGGGCTTAATTGTTGGGTTGTAGAGCTTAATGAAGTGGATTAGAAAACCTTGGCCTTTGGGCTTATAGATGCTGGGCTTTAAAATTAATCAAAACTACGTCGTTTTGATTATGAGGGAAAATATATAAAGGAAAAAGGGTTCAAACTTTGGGGATCTCATTCCAAAACCCTAGCAGCCGTCACCCCTTGAGAGAGACAGAGAGAGAGAGAGACACAGCCAGAGAGGGAGACTGCCGGAAAGAGGGAGACGGCCTGAGACGGTGAGGACGATCCAAGGCCGGCGATCCAAGGATTTCTGCAGTGGACGAGAGCCCAGAGACGTGATTGCTAGAATACAACGACCAATTGTATTCTCTGATTTTGAGGTAGGGAATTCGTGTTAATATTCATGCCTTCTGAAAATTTTGGGTTTATACCCTCTGATGTGTATTGAGAATTTTGGGTTTATACCCTTTGTTGCGATTACTGAGTTTGCTGGGTACGGATCTGTTATGGTCCTATTCATGTTGATGTTGAGTTTATGCCCCTACATAAACTAATATGATGATTGAGTGTGAGGTTTCCAGTATATCTGGATAATTAAAAGTGATTAAAATAATCTGGGATGGTCTGGATGGGTAGGTCGATATGAGGGACATAGCTGGAGTTAAAACCAGGCTATGTACCCTAACTTTCAAGTCTAATAACTCACAATCTAAACATAATTTGAGAGAGGTCCTTTAGAGAAAAGTGGTTAAAACAACAAAACAAAGGTCCCTGTGCAAAATATGGCTGCACGCCATATTGCACGTGAAAAGCCCATTTCACGTGCAAGCCCATTTGGTCTGAAATTTTACCCCAGGCTTCCCTGAAAGGTGTAGGAAGCAGGGAGCCAAAAACCCTTGTGCACGTGAAAAGCCCATTTCACGTGCAAGCCCAATTGGTTTGAAATTTTACCCCAACGTTCCTGGAGTTGTGTAGAGGGCAGGGAGCCAAACATCCCCCTGCACGTCATATGACCCATATGACGTGCACCCCCTTATTTTGCCTCCACTGGCTTCCCCACTTAGCCTGAAGGTTCTTAAGTGGAAAATAATGTAATTGGCATGAAGTCCTGGAGTTAATTTACCTAAAAACTTAGCAGAACGGTTAATGAACACTCATATAGGAAAAGAAACTGTATACTGTGAATGTTACTGAGATTGTGGTTGCACTACATGAACTGAGTGCATTGTAAATCATATTAATACGTGTTGAGTTGTATTATGCCTGTTGAGCATCTTGTATTGAAATAAATTATGCCTGCTGGGCACCTTGTGCTGAGTTATGTGATTGCATTTCACTGAGTTTTGTTTGAGTGCTAAATGTTATATGCTACGGGACAGCTGTTGAGCTGGAGCCTTTGATCCACGGGACAGCTACCAAGCTGGAACCCTTTTAGTTACGGGACAGTCATTGGACTGGAGCCTTGGATACGGGACAGTCACTAGACTGGAGCCTTGAGTATGGGACTGTTATATCTCTGGAACCTCTCTCTCTAAATATGGGATGTGTTTGATGGTTTTTGTGTGTGGTTTCAACTAGTTCACTACACTAGCACAAGCATCCACTAAACATGCATTCCAGTAATGTAGGATGGGCCCGGGGAGACTTGATCCCTACTGAGCTGTGGTTTGCTCACCCCTCCTTTGAATTGTTCACTTTGCAGGGTCTAGCCGACGATAGGTGACAGAGCTGAGGTGATTGTCCATAGAGGCTATGGGACCCTCCTTATTTGATTGTTAATGTATCTGTGGCTTTCTGTTTTGGTTTGAGCTATTTTGTAAACTGAATTTGGTATTGTGGGTTTAATTGGGAGCTTTTCCCCCATTTGAGTTGTAATGGACTTGAGACCTCTTTGAAGTGAAGTAAACTGTGACATGTTATTTTGATTGGATGATGATTGTGTGTATGGTTTGAAATTAGGGGCATGTCCTTTGACATGTTAGCCCGGATGTGTAGTATTGGGACAGCACCCGTTGTATAAGTCCAGCTTAGGTGCTTGCACCAACCCCTTGACCCTTCGGGTGCGGGCATGGACAGTCACTAACCGTTTCCAGGTGTAAGGAAATTGGGGCGTAACAATAATAAATACACAAGTTCATATAGGTCAACATAGCGAAACCGTCCTGCTGAACAACGTAGCTAAGATTAATTAAAAATCATATGATTTGGCCAAATTAGGATTCATGAGTGAAAGATGAGGAAGCGGACACATGTCAAAAATAAGCAGGTGATTAGCCGATTAAGATGTATGGTTGAAGAAGGAAAATACATCCAAGTATGCCACTATTCTGATTCAAAACAGCATGTCCAGTCAGATCCGGAAGTAAAAGTTTAGAGGAGGGAGTATCCGAGACATATTAGGGGGTCATTACTGAGGTAGTGGATGAGATTTAAGCTCCCCCGTAGATCATTTGATCCTCTCAATGAAAGGCTCCCACTCAAATAGACAGCCAGGAAAGAGGTCATGAGACATATACGGGGTGTATTACTCGAATAATATATAAAACATTTTCTCCCCCGTAGATTGTGCAATCCTCTCGTTTGACCTTTCCGGGTTTTAGAAATTCAGCACTGTCTCTCTTATTAGAAAACTATACTTCAGAAGCTGATCAGACTGCGATTGAGTATTCATCCACCAGGCATTCCGAGCTAACCCATTTCATTTCTTCAACTATACATGTTAATAGAGTAATCTAAATGAACATGCTTTTGTCATGTGGTGATCAGTGAAAATTAAGATCATGAAACCAGAAAAAGGTGAATCATATAAACTTTAATCATGTTTGCTTAAGCGACTTCAGTCGGGAAACGCAAGCATCCTCCTAATATGAAGTTGATATTAAGATCAGAAGCATGAAGCCTTTAATCAGTAAGTATGATCAGCATTAAAGTCAGTATGTATCTTCTACTTTCAATAAAAGCACAATGCATTTTCTGATAGTAAGTATACTGTTGGGTAATTTAAATGTGAAGCTATGCAGAGAAGTCAAGCATACCTAATCGGATGAGTAGTTCAGAGAATCTTGCATCAGGTAGGGGCTTTGTAAGTATGTCTGCCAGTTGATCTTCAGTAGCAACATGTTCCAGGGAAATGTGATTTTTGAGAACATGGTCGCGTATGAAGTGATACCTGACCTCAATATGCTTTGTCTTAGGGTGCATGACAGGATTGTTGCTGATAGCAATTGCACTAGTATTGTCGCAGTAGAGTGGAATAGATGACATGTTGAAACCATAGTCAGTAAGTTGACTTTGCATCCTGAGTAGCTGTACGCAGCAACTCCCAGCAGCTATGTATTCCGCCTCCGCAGTAGAGGTTGATACGGAATTCTGCTTCTTACTGAACCATGAAATTAATCTATTTCCAAGAAACTGACACGTACCACTTGTGCTCTTTCTGTCAATGTGACATCCAGCGAAGTCGGCATCAGAGTATCCGGATAAGGTGAAATTGGACTCCTTTGGGTACCAGAGTCCCAAATTCATCGTTCCTTTGAGATACCTTAATATCCGTTTAACATGAAGCATATGTGACTCCTTGGGATTCGCCTGATATCGTGCACAGATGCAAGTTACAAACATAATGTCTGGGCGACTTGCTGTAAGATACAGCAAGGATCCTATCATCCCTCTATAGTCAGTCACATTTACTGATATGCCATCCACATCAAGATTTAACTTGGCACTGACAGGCATGGGAGTTTTTACAGGAGATGAACCTTCCATACCAAACTTCTTAATGAGATCGCGAGTGTACTTAGCTTGATTAATGAAGATTCCTTCCTTCAATTGTTTAACTTCTATTCCGAGGAAGTACAGTTCTCCCATCATGCTCATCTCAAACTTGCCTGTCATCAACTTAGCAAACTCTTCACAAAGCTTTGGATTCGTTGATCCGAAAATGATATCATCCACGTATATCTGTACGATTAGAGTGTGTCCTTTCTCTTTTCGTAGAAATAAGGTGGTGTCAATCTTCCCTTTTTGGAAGTTGTGAGCAAGTAGGAATTCTGACAGTGTGTCGTACCAGGCTCTTGGAGCATGCTTCAAACCATATAAAGCTTTCCGAAGTTTGTAGACTAGATGTCCTGCTCTAGGTTCAATGAAACCGGGAGGTTGTTCTACGTAAACCTCCTCTTGAAGATCTCCGTTTAGGAATGCGTTCTTGACATCCAATTGATAAACTATGAAGTTTTCATATGAAGCATATGCCAGAAATATCTGGATTGCCTCAAGTCTTGCTACTGGAGCAAAGGTCTCATCATAGTCTATTCCTTCTTCTTGACGATATCCTTTGGCTACCAGTCTGGCTTTGTTCCGGATTACTATTCCATCAGTATCAAGCTTGTTCCGGAACACCCATTTAACTCCAATGACTTGTTGAGACTTAGGCCTTGGTACTAAAGTCCACACATTATTTCTCTTAAATTGATTCAGCTCTTCTTGCATGGCTTCTATCCAATTCGAATCCTGAAGAGCTTCATCTACCACCTTTGGTTCTATTTGAGATAGAAAACACGAGTGAAGACTCATGTTGGAGGTGGCTGCTCTTGTTCTTACACTAACAGCAGGATCACCAATCACTTGATCTGAGGGATGGTTTCGGGGCCCATCTGTAATTCGTGCATGTGATGGATGATTTTGAACAATTTGAAGCTCTGCCGCATTAGGTGGTTCAGGTGTATCTGCTGGTTGAGCCTCGTCCGGGTTAGATGTTCCCGTATTGGAAGGTACGGTAGAACTAGGTGGTTCTTCAACACTGTTTCTTTCAGTGTTAACTGGTCCGGACGGACTTGAAGGTGCTCCGAAATTTTGGGTATCCGTAGGAGTATGTCCGGAGCTTAATGGTAGTCCGGAGTCCGAGTCATCCGTAGCATCATCTATATAATTTCTTTATGCCTCGCTGATGCCACGTGGTTGGTCAAAATGTATATCAGGAACATTCATAAACTTCGAATAATCGATATTGCTGTCCACGACCTGCACATTAGAACTTGAAGAGGCAACATTTGACCAATCAAGATTAGCTTCATCAAAAGTCACATGGATAGATTCTTCAACTTTAAAAAGTTTTCTATTGAAGACCCGATAAGCCTTGCTATGTAGTGAGTACCCGACAAAAATCTCATCATCAGATTTTGGTTCAAATTTATTCCGGGTCTCTTTGCCATTTATCAATATATAGCAAGTACACCCAAAAGCTCTGAAATGTGAAATTGAAGTTTTTCGTCCTCTCCACATCTCATAGGGTGTTTTCATGGTAGATTTATTTATTAGAGTTCTATTCTGAACATAGCAGGCAGTGGACACAACTTTGACCCCATAAACTAAAAGGAAGCATTGCCCCTGCTAACATGGATCTACCAGCCCCAACTAAAGTGCGATTCTTGCGCTCAGCTACCCCATTTTGTTGTGGAGTTCTGGGAGCAGAGAAGTCATGCTGTATGCCCTGTTCAGAACAATATGATCTCATTTCTGAAAAATCAAATTCTGTACCATGATCACTCCTGATGCACTTTATGCTCAGTCCTTGTGAGTTGCTTATCCAGTTGAAAAGATCTACTAGATGCTCAAAAGTTTGATCCTTTGATTTCAGGAACATCACCAATCACTTGGAGGTGGCTGCTCTTGTTCTTACACTAACAGCAGGATCACCAATCACTTGATCTGAGGGATGGTTTCGGGTCCATCTGTAATTCTGTGCATGTGATGGATGATTTTGAACAATTTGAAGCTCTGCCAGATTAGGTGGTTCAGGTGTATCTGCTGGTTGAGCCTCGTCCGGGTTAGATGTTCCCGTATTGGAAGGTACGGTAGAACTAGGTGGTTCTTCAACACTGTTTCTTTCAGTGTTAACTGGTCCGGACGGACTTGAAGGTGCTCCGAAATTTTGGGTATCCGTAGGAGTATGTCCGGAGCTTAATGGTAGTCCGGAGTCCGAGTCATCCGTAGCATCATCTATATAATTTCTTTATGCCTCGCTGATGCCACGTGGTTGGTCAGAATGTATATCAGGAACATTCATAAACTTCGAATAATCGATATTGCTGTCCACGACCTGCACATTAGAACTTGAAGAGGCAACATTTGACCAATCAAGATTAGCTTCATCAAAAGTCACATGGATAGATTCTTCAACTTTAAAAAGTTTTCTATTGAAGACCCGATAAGCCTTGCTATGTAGTGAGTACCCGACAAAAATCCCATCATCAGATTTTGGTTCAAATTTATTCCGGGTCTCTTTGCCATTTATCAATATATAGCAAGTACACCCAAAAGCTCTGAAATGTGAAATTGAAGTTTTTCGTCCTCTCCACATCTCATAGGGTGTTTTCATGGTAGATTTATTTATTAGAGTTCTATTCTGAACATAGCAGGCAGTGGACACAGCTTCAGCCCATAAACTAAAAGGAAGCATTGCCCCTGCTAACATGGATCTACCAGCCCCAACTAAAGTGCGATTCTTGCGCTCAGCTACCCCATTTTATTGTGGAGTTCTGGGAGCAGAGAAGTCATGCTGTATGCCCTGTTCAGAACAATATGATCTCATTTCTGAAAAATCAAATTCTGTACCATGATCACTCCTGATGCACTTTATGCTCAGTCCTTGTGAGTTGCTTATCCAGTTGAAAAGATCTACTAGATGCTCAAAAGTTTGATCCTTTGATTTCAGGAACATCACCCATGTGTTTCTGGTGAAATCATCGATAACCACAAGGGTATATCTCGCACCAGCCAGTGACGGAACAGAAATAGGACCACAGAGGTCCATATGAAGAAGTTGTAGAGGAGCAGTTATTGAATTAACTGATTTGCTCTTAAAGCTATGTTTGGTCTGTTTGCCCAGTTGACATTCTCGACAGAGAGTGTCTCTGGAGAATTTGAGTTTAGGTAGACCAGCGACAAGATCAAGTGACGCTAATTTAGACAAAGTCTTAAAGTTTAAATGTGCGCATCGCTTGTGCCATAACCAACTATCTTCATCTGTAGCTTTAGTGAGGAAGCATACAGGGTCAGAAGAATTATTTCTTAAGACCACTGAGTATATGTCCCCATCTCTTGATCCGGATAACTTAATATCTCCGGATAAGTTTTCTCTCACTGTACGGGAGTTGGACATAAAGGAAACAGTAAATCCTTTGTCACATAAATTACTGACACTTAGCAAATTATGCTTCAAACCTTCGACTAGTGCAACTCTAGTGATTGATACACAGCCGTTAATTAAAGTGCCATACCCGACAGTCTTACCTTTGCTGTTGTCACCATATGAAACGGATGGACCTCATTTTTCATTAACTTCTACAAGCAGAGTCTGATCACCCGTCATATGTCCGGAGCATCCACTATCGAGGATCCACTTGCTTTGATTGATCTTTAACTTCAAGTGATCCGGCAATGCATTCCAGAGATGTTCCTCAGTATTTGCCATGAGGCAGACGTTCGGCTTAGGAGTTGGCTCATCATCTGAGGATTCCTCCTCTTCTTCCGAGCCACTGATGTACTTTGTCACGAACGCCTTCCTCTTGTTCTTGCTGTTGTCTGAGGTGGTACGTCGAGGAGCAACCTTGTCACTTTTCTCTGCTGTCTTAGATTTGGATCTACATTCCTTGGCCCAATGACCGGGTTTCCCACAGTTAAAGCATTCTTGGGAGCTCGACTCCGATCGTTCCTTCCTTCTGGATGATGAGGAGCCTCTTCTGAATCCTTTTCTACTTTTCCGGAGGAATCGTTCAAAGGATTTGACAAGAAGAGCTATTTCCTCTTCGCGTCTGAGTCAGAATTCTCTGACTCATCCGTATCATCCTCTTGATGATTACTGGAGCATTCCGTTGCTTTGAGAGCTACCCCTTTTTCTTTCCGAGTTATTTTCTCATCACGGTCAGTGTATCTAAATCTGACCTCATGAGTCCGAAGCTCTCCATATATTTCCTCAAGGGCAGTAAATGGCCAGTTTTTGTCAGCTTGCATCTGGAGCTGCTTAAAGTAGTAGCGATCCGGCAAGGATCGAAAGGACATGTAATTGATTTGAGACTGAGTGTAGTGCTCATTGACAGTTTTTAGCTCTAGAATGAGCTTGCCGAATCTCCGATAGATGCTTTCAAGGGATTCACCAGGTTTGTGATTGAAACTTTTAAAATTCTGTCTGAAAGCACATATCACATTTTGCATTTGGGACTGACTCCCCTCATAGAGGATTGTCAGTTTATCCCAAATAGCTTTTGCTGACGTGCAGCCCTGGACGTCCGTGAAAGCCTCGGAATCCAAAGATGATGTAACATAAGCCAGAGCCTTTTCACTAGCGCACTGCCAGGCTCTTTCATCGTTGGTAAGTTCGGCATCCGTCTTTGGCCTCCTAACCCCGTGTTCTCCGATAGTCATCGGAATTGGAATCTCCTGATGAAGACATGGCCACATGAGATGATCATGGCATACCATAAACATCTTCATGCGAGCTTTCCACTGGGAGAAAAGCTCAGGAGTGAATTTGGGCGGTTTCGTCAGAGTAAAACCAGAACTCCATGGTTGAGGAGCGGCGGCAGCAGCAGGTTGAGGTGGGTCGATGTTTTCACTGCTGCTTCGATTTGGGATGGGCTCTTGTGCACCTCCGGAGTTAAGGCGAGTGTTGAATAGCATACTGCTTTCTTTGGCCATTACTTAGAGTAAAAGAGTGGGATCTCTACTTTTGAACAAATAGACTGTTCTGATACCACTTGATGGTCCCTTGGAGCCTAAAGGGGGGTGAATAGGCTCTTATCGAAACTCTTTTTATTCTCTTAAGACACCACACTAATCTAGTTAAGTGATAGAATCACTGTGGAAGATAACCAGATAGTGGAAGTATTTTGTTTTATTATCAAAAGATAATTACAACAAAATAGAAGCAAGACTCTCTTACACTCTGTTTTACAAAAGGATTCACACACTAGCCTTGATTGTATCTTTGAGCTCTTGTGCTTACATAGGGTTAATACAGGCTCGTTCGCTCACTTACACACATGTACAAGTATGAATATTTATACAAAGATTCCTAAGAGACAACCTTGGAACTTGTAGTTCCGGAATGCGTTCAGCACTAACTATTCCTCGATAATCTCTCTTTCTTGACTGCTGCGGTTTGTGGAGCTCAAGATCTTGGGTTTGAAGAGTATAAGTGCCTTTGTGAGTTCCCAAATATAATTCAGGTTGTGTCCACATATCCGGGTGATCCACGTGTAAGATTCTTCAGGTTTTCAATGAGTTTGTCTTACATCGAGACGCCATGAGCTGATAGCTTTAAATGCGGTGAATTGAAGTAGCATCTTCTTGGTCCGGTGTAATTTCCATTACTCCGTTGCTAATGAAGCTCGGAACCTTACTCCGTGTCAGTGGTTGCTTACTCCGTATCTATCTGGTACTGGAATCCTTAGTCAGTGTCAGCGCTTCCTTACTCCGTATGTAAGTTCCTTACTCCGTATGTAAATTCCTTACTCCGAGCGAGTCTAAGGGATCGAAGTGCTTACTCCGTACTAGCGCTTTCTTACTCCGCATGTAAGTTCCTTACTTCGTATGTAAGTTCCTTACTCCGGGCGAGTCTAAACGATCGGAGTGCTTACTCCGTACTAGCGCTTCCTTACTCCGTATAAGTAGGTTGTCCGGATTCCTTACTCCGCATCTAGTTTCCTTAGTCCGCACGAATGTTCCTTATTTCGCATGTATTAAAAACTTGGTTATTTACCAAGTGTTTGACGATACTCACTTTTGTCCGGATCAGGATTATGTATCCTGTCCTTAGCTTTGCTCTCACGAGTGTATCTCCGGATTAATAACATATCTTCTACAATGACTAAAGAAACATAAAAGATCTCAAATCAAATTACATAGGGCTTTATTGGCATTATCCAGATTCTGGGCTTGATCCAACAGTTGGTTTTGCTACCTCACATATGTTATTTATATGGTTGGTTATACCACCTCGTATATACATACATGGTTGGCCTTGCCACCTTATATATATACATATGTAATTATTTTAAATTATGTTATTTCAACATAGTATTTTCATTATATAATTAAAGTGAAAAGAAGAGAATATTAACTTGATGTTTTCTTTTATTTTTGAAGGTTCTATAAAGCATAGGATCGTAAAGAACAACTTCCATAATGAATTCCTCCGATAATCATCCTTCTTCTTCTACGACCTCAACTTCTAATGTTTCAACCTCACAGCTACCCCCATCCTCATCTCCTTTAGACTTTCTATTTCCGCCGATGTCTAAATTTCGTAACCCATCATGGCTAAAGTGAAAGATAAATAGAAAAAATAGACTTATCGAACGTTTTTTCCCATCACCTAATACAGAAAGTAAATCTTATTTTGAAACTCTCAAGGAATATAACCGAATTATTGCACAACTCAAGGCTTACAATGCGTGGGATTGAAATAGGAGATAAAAATGGAACTAAAATAGAAAAGGATCCCAAATTAAATATCTTGCCCTACAAACAGGGTATTTCCAATAGCCTATTGAAAGATATAAGTTAAAGTATGGTATTTTAAAATTTATATATTGATATATGTGATATTTATTATAAGTAAGGTTAATAAAAGAAATAAACTAAAATAAGCTTTTCAAATTTAGTGTTTTGATATTTTTCAAGGTTTTAAAACGCATAAAGCGCCAAGAGGAGTATAAGGGTTTTTCTTTCTTTTTCTCTTTCTATGTCCTTATTTCTTTATATTACTTACCTTTCTATTTCCATTGACCACTCCTTTATTATTTATTTTATTTGTAAAGGACATAAGTCTCTTTTGATTTCTCTTTTACTATTCCATTTTATTAATTGGGGTAGATGACCTTTTGTTAATCGGGATCATCATTGCTAACCCTATGTTCTTTACTTATTTATGCTTCATGAAATTGTATGATTTGTTTTATGCAATGAAATTGATCTTGTTATGATCTCTCTTATATTTGGACAAAGTAAGTTTATGATGGGTGGTTCCAGAAAGACCTCCAATGCATTGGGTAAAGAACATTACTAGAGAGTATCAATCTAGTTTATAATATGTTATGTTATGGCATCTGGGTAGTTAACCTAGAACATGATGTTATGATACAATGTCCAAACATAAATCTTCTATGCTATGATTCCCTTGTGAAATGTTGATCATGTATGATATGCATACGTCATGAAATCTTTTATGGTATTTCTTATGTTTTATATCTTCATGATTTTCCTTACCCACTTATGTTTACCCTTACTGGGCTATTTAAGCTAACCTTTTTATGATTTCTTTTCCAACCCCAAGTAATTAAAGGAAAGGAGAAACTAAGATAAGGAGTCAACACGTGCTTGGAAATAAAGTTGTGTAAAATTTGAAGATTAAATAAGTTTGATAGCTCATGTGCTTTGTTATATAATAATGAGTTAAGAACACTTAGTCTCTAAAACCTTAAACCTTAAAGATCTTGGATTGAAATTTGCAATAATTAATAGTTTGACCATTTTAATAGTTTGAGCATTGGATGGCATTGATGACATGACTTGACTAATATTTTGACCATTTTGACTGATTTGGGTCCATTTTACTTGTTTGCTATATTTTAGTTGTTTTGACCCCTTTTGAGGTATCATGGACTATTTTAATGAAGGAATAAAAATGTTTTTGGTTGTTATGATGTGGGTGATGGGTAATTCCTGTGGATAACTCCAATGAAGTGATGTAATAACATGTTATAATACTATAATTGTTATGCTATGTTTTATATGTGATACTAAAGCCATGTTTGGCCTGAATTTGTGACATATATGTTATAATTGTATGATGAGTGATGATGATATGATAGACAATGGATTAATGAGTGGGGAGGCTATGATAAGTTATGACCTGATGAGTGGTGATATTATGACAGGCTACGGCCTAATGAGTGGTAAGGTTGATAAGCTACGACCAAACAAGTGGTAAGGTAGGCTACAGTCTAGTGAGTGGTGATACTATGATAGGCTAAGGCCTTATGAGTGATAATAATGTTACGTGCTAAGGCCTGATAAATAGGACTGTAAATGAACCGAGTCGAACTGAGTAGTAAGGTATCTAAGCTTGGTTTGGTACTATTCCTTAATGAACCGAGCTGAACACAAACATTAAATTACTGTGTTCATGTTCATTCGTTAGTGTTCGCAAATAATTCGTTAATGTTCATAAACAACTTGCGAACACTCATTCACGAACAGTGTTCATGAAGACACCAACATTTTTGTTTACGAACATTACATTTTTACTTTATACTCAAGAGGTTGTACTTTTGTTTGACTGTTTATGAACTAAAATACTAATGATTTAAAATTTATAAACAAACATGCTCGTTCGTTTGTTCATTTACTCAATTGTTTGTTCATTTGTTCAACCGTTCGTGAACATCTGTTTGTGAAATGCTATTCATGAACACTGTTGAATTAATTATTGATGTTCTCAAACATTGTTCGGAAACACATGTTTGTAAATATATGTTTACAAACATTATTCACGAATATAAACAAGCTGAACACAGTCTTGTTCGTGTTCGTTCATTTATGTTCACGAACAAAAAAAATTATTTACGAACATTACCTTTCTTAAACGAACAAATATAAACAATCTTTTATTGAGCCGAACGCAATTTTATTTACGAACGTTTGATTCATTTACAGTCCTACCGATGAGTGATAATAATGTCACAAGCTAAGGCTTGATAACTACTACTTTAAACTACAATAATTTTAGGATTTTCTTCAAATTCGACAAACTACTGGCACACTCTTCTTTGTGTCAGTAGTCTCGAGCAGAGGCCTCGAGCAGGGAGCATCGAGCAAGATGTAGCCTCGAGCAGGTGTCTCGACCAGAGACTTTTCGAGCAGAATGTAGCATCAAGCAGGTGTTTCGAGCAGTCTCGAGCAGTGTTAAGATGTCTATGTTATGATGTGATATGTTGTGGTCATAGAGTAATTTCTCATTAGTGGTTATTAGAATTAAAGAAAAATTAATTAAATAATTAACAAAATATGTAGTTATGGTCACTAGTTGTATACATTGTAGAATCTCCTTTGCGTCGCATGGTCAGAATGAAATAAGTTTTTCTGATTGAAAATTTCCTAGGTTAAATATGCGATCATTTGGAAGACGAACGACAAATTTATGAGTATCCTCTAACGTGTCTAAATTAGACATACTATAGTCCTTGTATGTCAATATTATAATGTCATATAAGCATACCATGCAGCGTATACCATATTTTCTATATTATGTGTATAAATAATAACTATATGCATACTATGAAGTTATTTATAGCACGAACTTGATATTTATTAAGATATGTGACACAATTAAGCGAAGTAAAAAAAATGGCTGTAAAATTATATTAAAACGACTCATTTCTTTCTGCCCAATGCTAGTCAATCATTATGTACGGTCGCTAGAAACCATATCCCGAAGCAGTCAAAATAACAACAGCGGTAAATGCAGTATTGATCCACTGTGCATATCTTCCTCGTTGATGATGTGTTACTCCTCCATTCTGTAATTAAGATATGGGAAAGTCCAATAATTAGGGTGCAATGTATGGTCTATTAAAAATCATCATATTTCTCATTTGGCAATGAGCGATTCGACTTGTTGAAAGCATTACCGGGTCAGGGGAGGATGCGGGTGCTGTTTCCTCGGCTGTGCTTGTAGGCGGTGCTGGTGGACTTTTGGGCAGGCTAGTAGGTGCCGGCGCTGTTGCATGATGCCTATGCTTGTGCCTGTGCCTGTGCTTTCCTTTCTTGTGGGAATCCACGGGACCTGGTCCAGGCGATGGAACCAACGCTGGTGGGGGCGCTGTTGGCATAATCGGTGGTGCAGCCACGGGTTCTTCCTTTGTTAGTGCTGGTGCAGGTGTCTCCTTTCTGGGAGCTGGGGCTGGAGGGGTTTTGGAAGAAGCTGGCGACACCTGTGGCGATGGAGGTAGAGCCGGGGGCGGTAGCGGTGTTGAAACCGGTGGTGTGTTTGGTGCTGCCGCTGGCAGTTGTGGTGGAGCTGAGGGTGGTGAATTCTTGGGAGGGGGGACGCTGGGGCTTGAAGATACTGGACTTTTTGAAGGAGGTGTTATGGAAGAGGTTGTGGGGGCACCCACAGCAACTTGGGGCGGTGCTGTCGCTGCAGATGGAGTGGATACAGCAAGTTGAGGCGGAGCTGTCGCTGCGGTCGGTGTGGAAACAGCAACTTGGGGTGGTGCAGCTTTTGCAGCTGGTGTAGAAGTAGGCGGAAGGGGTCCTGGCAAAGTTGAAGGTGAGGTTGCTGTCTGTTGAGCACTGGAAATGGATTGTTGTAATAAGAACAGGCCGGCGACAATGCAAGGCCACGAGATTGAGGCCATTGTGTTGCCTGTATGGATGTCAATTGCAAATCTGCAACATGGTTGACAGTACTGGTGTGGTTAAGTAGTGTAAAGACGAAAATAGGGTGTTGAGGAAAATGTTTGTTTTGGGGTGGTGGGAGGGAAGTAATGTTCATGTGAGTGCTACTTCGATGATGAGTTGGATGCGGAGTGTAGTTAAAGCCAGGAAATGTAGTTGCATGGTCTTCTCCAGTTTGCATAGTAGGTGCGGTTTCAGCTTCTCATGTCTGATTTGTTTTACTTGATACTTGTTTTACTTGATACTCACACCACTTCCTACAAATGATACAAAGCGACTTTGAAAGAGGGTACTCTAGTGCTACTAGAAGACAAAATGAAAATTCAGTGTAGGCAGGCCAAACGCGCCCACAAAGATGCGCTGCATATTAATACAGAATACCTTCTTCGTTGAGCTGTCCAAATCAAATACTAGGAAAGCAATTTTGCAAATTTAGATAATAATAATAATAATAATAATTATTATTATTATTATTATTATTATTATTATTATTATTATTATTATTATTAAAAGCTAGCTTATAGTTTAAGGTTCGCAATATCTCCTAAATTCACGACACACTAGCAAAACTCACCTCATTATTTAAAATTTAGACTGACGTGTAAAAACTTACACTTTCTGTCCGGCTTAGTTACTCAAAATTATAAAAATTTCATCATTTACATGTGGCATGCCATATCAATTTTAAATTTTATTTTTATAATTTTTTAAAATAAAACGTTGATGTTACATGCGGGTGCCAATTCCTGTGCGCCCATGTTTTTTTATGTAATATGGGACATGTCTTGGCCAACCAACACATCACTTGTAGAAAATATTTCTACAAGAAAAGAGATGTAGATGACGACGGTCAAGCCAAATATTGCTTAGGAAAACACTTCTTACACAAAAATCAGCATCTAAATTGTAAATGCATGCTTCTAGTGTTTATGTTTTTGTTTTAAAAAAATAATAATAATTGCTTTTGTTTTTGGATAAAAAAATTAAAATTTAAAATAATAAATATTATTCATAATTTAAAATATTTCAAAAAATATTTTATTTTTTTTTTTTTTCATTTTTTATTTAAAAATAACTATTACATTTTAAAAACAAAAAAAAATATTTCAATTAAACATAAATTCTCAGCTGGGTGATTCATATCTTTGGTCATACGTCCAAGATTTCAACTAATAACGGCTGACAAACCATCATATAGAACGGAATTGCAAAATATCAAATGAGGCGATTCATCTACCTTCTACTGACATCACATCAGATAAAAAGTGCCATGGAACAAACAATTTGCGATATATGACTGGAACAACAAAACCGCCTTAGTGCAATTTCTGGCTTGAAGACAATTGGTGACAACAAAACCTACAAACAGAAGATGATGTGCAAGATGTGATGCAACTTTGAGAAAAAATTTGATGGATGACGGACAATAGGACACAGAGGAGTGGGTGGTTCTAACTTTTTTTCTTTCTTTCTTCTCCTCAACTTGAAGAAATGCTGCATTGCATCTGCACATTCAGCAGCCAATACCCCTCGTCGGACTGTCATGTTCGGGTGGAATGGGTGGACTGGAGCAGCAGACTTATCTGTTTGTGCCAGGGCATTTCCTGCTTCCCCTCCATCAGGAAAGAGTCTGAAAGGATTATCATTCAATCAATGGTTATCATCAAAAGATAGACATCAAGAGGAATAATGTTATTTAAAAGAATTAAACGATATGAAACGGGAAGAAAAAAAGTTTCTATCATTATGCCTGCGATAAATAATGAGTTTAGCCTAAAAATTCCACAGCTGTCATAATATTTTCATTATTCTTAACAGGGTTGTTCATATTCCAAGCTAATGACAACCTAGCTGTATGATTCTATATATTGTACTAATTCTCTGTTAATCACACATTTGTTATTTAGTTGCAATAATTTATTGTTTTAAAGGATCAGATGGTTCTTTCAACAAAAATAATGATATTGTAATTGTATATCCTGAGCCTTGATCATGTGTTTTATATCAACAAATGGCTTTATTATGTGTTGTGACTCCAGTTGTAGTTTGGTTGTGACAATAGTTCTAATAACATCAGAATTATTCCAACATGGGTGTGCATAAAAGGTACATACGTTCACAGCAATAGTAAATAGAGAAAAATAATTCATTTTTCTTATATTTTAAGAATTATAATACGCACACGTAAGACCTAAAAAGAAAAGTAAATATAAATCAAATAATCATAAATATTTAATAATTTAATTAATTGAAAACTCATTCTAATTTCTCCATCAAGTTAGCACATAAATATCATACATGTACAACTTAAACAAAAACGTGTGGAAAGGAACACAAAAAACTGCATGTTTCATCGTATTGGCAAGTTGATTCGCTCTCTTAATATAGAAAACTTCTATTACATCAGAATTTAAATTATATTTTATATAATTTCCATCAAGTTCCAACATGTTTAGTTTAATTATGTTGTACTACATTATTAGTTATATCAATGGAAGCTACATTATCACAAAAAAAAAACGTCATTGACTTTTGAGGGCTATAACTAAGATCACGCAAAAGAATATGTAACCACATGATGAAAAACCTAATATTCAGTTTTTGCACTAGAAAAAAAATCATATTATGTTTTTTACTTCTCTAAGTTATCAAATTACTACCAACAAATGTCACATACCCAAAAGTAGACCATTTGTTCAATTTAAATCCATCAAAGTTAGAGAAGATGTATCCCATAATATTTAGGTCTTCATACTTAAAAAAACATAATAACGTTACCTAAAGAAAACTTTAAATATCCAGCATATAATTCATAGTACTCATATGTCAATTATTTGGAATATGCATGAATTGATTCACAGTACTAACTGCATAGTAAAGATTAGGTCAAGTGTGAGTTAAATTAATTTTTCCCCTAACCTTTGATATCTTTCCATGTTTGTGGGAACCTAATCGTGATAAATACTTAAACCATAATTCACCTCAATATAAGTATTTGCAGATTTACAAGCTGAGTTATCAGTTTCAGCTATGAGATCAATTTTTTTTTTATAATTAAAATTTTTTATTAAAATAAAATGAATGCACATAAGAAGTGAACACTAAACAAACAAACAACAGGCTCAAAATGAGCACTTATAAACGACGTAAAAAATTGAAGAAAAAGATAACCCTCCCAAAACAAAAAACTATTCCCTCAAACCTCAAGAAAGAAATCTCTGAAGGGGATCACTCCCTATTGTCAAAAATACGAACATTCCGCTTATGTCAAATACATCAAAGAAGACAATAAGGGACAATCTGAATGCCGCCCTACCCCACACATCATGAGACTTCTTAGGCAGAACTTCTTAAGCACCTTCTATGTTATTATAAAGTTCTTTTTATTTTTACCATGTCTCCTCATACCATAGACAATTTTAGTTAATCTCACAAAGAACTCTTATATGCTCTTATGTTCCTCCATTTTGAGAGCTTTAAATTTCTGAATATATAAATGCAGTCTTATTTCTTTTAGCCTGTCATCTCATTAATAAGTACTCTCAAATCCATGGTTCGAACTATCGAGCGATACCGCTATGTATCGCCTGAGTCGTCTTGGTATCGGGGGGGCTCGATACAAGATCCCACCCTGATACAAAGATATCGCGTAGCTGTTACATCTCATTGGTATCGGCCGAGATCTCGGGCAAGAAGCGAACCGGTTGATGTCAAGACGAGACATAACATCACAGACAAAAATTTGTCCGTGATTAACAGAAATAATTGGTACAAAAATTCAAACGTACCTTTCTTCCTCCACTCCTTTTTTTGATGATTTTCTTTAAATCCTTCACACTGACGGTCAATCCTCCTCACCTTCTCTTCTTCCTCTTCTGGACGACCATCAATTGAGGCCATCAAGGACGGCCATCAATTTCGGCTGTCCTCGTTTTCTCTTCTTCGATGGGAAAACACACACTGCTGCTATCGCTATTGCTGCCGACTGCCACTGTCGCTGCCGACTTCCGAATACACACACATGCTGTTGGTCGGCCTATCTTGCATTCTTCGTGTTTGAGGTGTGTAGTGTGTGACTTTTATCTGATTTTATTTTATTTAAATTATTTATACTAATTTATTTATTTAATGTCATGTACTGATTAAATTATTTAAATTATTTATACTGATTTATATGTTTTAAAATCTGATTAAAACTATTTATAGGTAATTTATTTATATAATTACATAAAAACTTATTTTTAAGTTTATCTAATTCATATGTAATTAGATAAACTTATTTTAAATTTAGTCCTTACTAGCGTCTTTTTTTTATGTTTGAAGTCATAACATGCAATTCAAATTATTTATTTTACTTGTTTAATGGTTATAATGTAATGATTTGATTTTTTATAATTTTTTTTATGATTTTTATTTTTTTTTAATATTATGTCATGCCTAAAAATTTATCTCGCCCGAGATGCAACGAATTGTCCGTGACCGCGACATCGGCGACCACAATACAATGACGTTCGCGGCCACGACTTTAAACCATGTTCAAGTCTATCCCACAAATCCTTAACAACTCTACAGTCTTACATTTGCATATTCAAAGTCTATGCAGTTGCAGATGTAATAACACTAAAGGCTCTACCATTCAGCTTATAGATCCTCCTCTCAACTTCTATGAGTTATCTGTCTTATGTGGTTTGTATATGCTCTAATAATCCACTCGATATCCATACTCATAGACTTGAATATGGCTTCCATCTTGGCTTTTCATATCTTGTAATTTGTGTCATCAAACACTAACATTGTTGCTGTAGTGGGAGTTAGAATTTGATCCATTGATTGTAATTTCTATTATATATATTTTTGAATTTCTTGCCTGATCATTAAATTATTAGGTCACAGATCTTAACAACACAAATATATTAATATGTAAAATCACTTCTCTTCAGAGTAATAGATCTACCTCCAATGCTCTAATACTAATTGATAGTCCCAAAATTCCAACAAGGTCTACAATAGATTTATCGGTTGTATAACAGAGAGGGGATGAATATGTTATAATAAAACAATTTTCTCCTTTACAAACTTGACGAAGAGTCTATTGGTTTTTTGAATAATCAACAAGACATTAATTTGTCTGATTGGTGATATGTTAGTGCCTTATGCAAATCAAATTAGCAACAAGTTTGTAAGGATGTAAAAGACAAAAACAATAATATATACGTGATTCATTCAATGTGATCTGCTCCATGGTGGTGAGGATATACTTACACCGAGTTCAATCCACTATAATTTCAAAACAGTAGGGTCTTGCCTTTATTATAACAGGATGAACTCTTTTTGTTTTTAAATACAATACAGTATTACTTCAAAACTCACTCACTGTGATGTATTGTCTAACACAAACTTACCTTCAATCACTCTTCTAACAAATCAATATTTGTTCATTGTTTGTAAATGAATGAGGCTCAATCAACTCACTTAAATCCTTCCTCTAATCATCTGCTCTCATATATTCAAAAACTTTCCCTCTATTGCATGACTTTTTGTTTTTCACTTAATTTTATGCGTATACCACTTACCATAAGTGATGTATAATTCTTCTTTAAATATGATGGTCGTGCAAAACCACAATCTAGGGTTAACAATATTCCTTATTTAATCTTCACCATTGAATCTTAATGTATTGCCCTTTAGATATCTTCCACGTGTCTACTCGGACATTCCAATTACTCCAAGTATAATGGTAAAACAACTTACTAAAATGGCATTGTGATGTGCATCTTAATCTTTGACCTGATTAAGACGCACTTGCCCCGAAGATAATTGCCTCATAGCCTCAAAAATTTGCTCCACTACTTACAAGCGAGTGTGCCAAATGAGCAACTTACAAGTCTACAACCTTCGACTCTATAACCTTCGAATCTTCAACCCTCTAGTTTAGACCCAGCAACTATCAACATTTCAAGTCTCCTAATCCCTGAGTCTCTAGTTTTTGCTAATCTTTAAGCTTCGAGTCATCGGATCTTTGACCCTTCAAGTCAACGACTCTTTTACCATCTAATCATTGGATCTTCAACCCTTCAAGTCGGTAAATCTTTGACTTTCCGACCTTTGAACCTACAAATCTCCAAGGCAAGGATGGTACATAGACAGATAATAGAAACCAACACAGTATATACTCAGACTTCTTCTACAAGCTCACTTTACGAAGTTGTCTAACCTAGTACAGGTACACACTCTACCCTGCTACCTCGCTTGCCAAATACAAATTGTTGACAATAATGACAACCCAAAAGTGCTATGAGAATAATAAACACATAATATTTACCTTTAGAATGACGAAAACAGCTATATCCCTTTTTGAGAATTTAAGTGACCCAAAAATATACATTTGAGGACACGACAATCAAGTTTATACCAATGAAGTTGGAACACATAAACATCCCACATAACCAAAAATCCTAGGACAAAGATCAAGGGTCGAAGGTCTCTAATAACATTTTCAAAGAAGTTTGGTAGTTTTTTTTTTTATAAATTCAAAGGAGTTTGGTAGTCAATAACACATGCATAGAGACATCACAACATTAGTTCAAAAACATTACTTTCAAATTTTCAATTGATAAGATAGACGACAATTATGACAACATCAGTCCAAAAACATTTAAAGACATATATAATAAAACATAAAGTCCGAGCCACCTCAAAGAGACATAGGTTTTTATGTTATGGGTTGTCATTCTATTGTGATGTGTAAACACATAATGCCTAATGGAAGATACCATGTTTTTGAAAGAAAACAAACAAAGATTGATTCACAAACTGACGAGTATTATCAAAATGAAACACCAAAAGTGGAGTATGAAATTGTGTGGCAGTTATTAGATAGAAATAGGGAATGATATTTTTTTTATAACCAAGGAGCACCCCACGCGAGCAGCCGACCCAATGATCCCTAAATGAGACCAAACCTCGGGTGCATGTGCCCCTTACATGCCTCCCACGCGTAGATAAAGAACCCCGGGTTTTATGCGTAGGGTGAGGTTCGAACTGGAGACATTAGGCTCGGCCAAATTTCCCAACATAATGTGGGGCCTGCCTCAACCAACTGCATAGCTCCCTAGGGGCAAGAAATAGGAAATGATATGAATAACATCACTTTTAAACTTTATCAAATATATCCAACTTATCCGAGTCCAATCATTAACAAAAGACAGAGAATGGACCTCAAACATCAGTATAAAAACATGAAAAAGGAGGAATAAAGCTTTTATTGAAACTTATTTTGAACCAAACATAATGAGTTTTAGCACAAATGCATTGTTCAAACCATGTTTCAAAAATACAAAACATGATACGATACGAGTTTGATGTTGTATGCTGAGGCAGGCGCCTCATTATGGTTGAGGCGAGCACCTCAAGCGTCGATGATTTTTTTTAAAATATACATAATATATAAAATAAAATTAGCAAACTTAGTTTTAAAATAATAAAACCATACTACAATTATGAAATAAAATCTCACACACTCAAATCATAATTTAAGTCTATTATACATCAAACCCAAAAAAACAATAACTTAAAATAAATATGCAATCTAATGTTTTTTGAATAAGCTATTATTCCTGTCTAATGGATGATAGTTAGGATCCCAATATGGTTCTTCATCTTTATCTTCATCATTGGATAAGTCATTCAACTCTGGTTCTTTTTCCACTTCAATGACAATGCCCTTTTTGTTTCCTACATCAAATTACTATATATGAATTTATAGGTCAATATATAATAAAATCACTTTATACAATTATTAAACATTAGTAAACTTATGTGAATATCCAACCATTCCTCATTGTGTACTTCCACTTAGTTCACATGTAGAGTATTATTATCAATATCATCTTCTTCAACTATCAACTTATCATCGGAAGACACATCAATAGAAAGTAAAGGATCAACATCATTAAGCAAGTTTTGTTGTCAAATGAATTTTTTTCTCAACTTTCTATTATACATCACATATACCAATGAATTTAATTTTTCTGTAGCCAATCGATTTCTTCTTTTAAAATGAATCTAAATATATTAATTAAAATAAAATTAGTATAAAAAATATTGAAATTCATATTAAATATTATATTAAATATTTTAAATACACTCATACCAAATTAAATGCATACATGCCAAATTAAATGTACTCCAGTTTCGCTCATAATCAGATGATGAGCAAGTAAGACTTAAAACTTTCACCGCAAAAGATTTAACTCTGAAGTTTGATCTCCAAATTCAATCAACCAATCATATATAATAATATCAAGTGAGACTTAATTCGGGTACTAAAAAAAGGATAGATAATTGAACACTACTTGAAAGAGAAGTTCACATACCAGGACGATGTTTGGCACAATAAATTTTGCCAATTCGAAGCCAAATAACTCTTTCTTTTGTCGAAAATTTTTAATTTGTAAACAAGCTTTTTCTCTTACTACATAATTTGATATAAGCTTCTCTTAATAATCCATTCTTAATCTCTGATTCAATGGATATATTTTCTGAATATTGAAATTTAGGATTAAAAAATAAGCAACTGCGTGTAAAGGGCAATGTAATTGGAAGTCCTATTTATGATCAATGATCTTCTAAATCTCACTATAAGCTCTATATTCATCCCATAAATTTTTGGCAATTTTCTCTTTAACCACATCCATTGCTCCATAAATAAATCTCATTCTAGGCACCTTATCTGAATCAGCCAATTTCAACACATTAACAAAAGATTTAATTGTCTTTAATACATAAGACATAACAAACCAAATATTCTCTCCACTCTTGTGAAGTTAACATTTGCTCCAAAGGCTCACGCAATTCATATAAGCTTTGCAATGTTAAGTACGTAATAGTAAACCTAGTAGGAGCAGGTCAAACCAAGTCCTTTTGAGTGGACTTTCTCATAAATGCCAATATCCATCCATGATTATAAAAAAATTGGCTCACCTATGAAAACAATTTAATTAGTATATAAAAACAGTTAATATAAATTCTAGAAGAAATTTATAATATTGATATTCCCAATATTCAAACAAGATCGTACATGTATATGCGTGTATATAGAGAGAGGGAAGTGAATCTGTATACTTAAAACTAATTTTTTTTGTTTTAAGGAGTAATTTACTTGTTAGAGATATTCTTACAGATGTGATTCTCATTTAAGTGGTATATTAGTATCGTGTGTAAGATCAAAATAATAGCAGGTATGTGAGAAAAATAAAAGATAAAACACACGATTTACGTAGTTCGATCAATGTGATCTACTCCACGGTAGTGAGAGTATACCTACACCAAGTCCAATCCACTATCACTTTTAGTACAACAAGGTCTTGCCCTTATTACAATAGGATTAACTCTCTTCTCCTTTAAATGCAAATACAAAAACAGTATTACTTTAATACTCACTCACTGTGATAAACTGTCTAGCGTAATCTGCTCCTACGTGTTCAATTGTTTATACATTTTGACCTTCAACCACTCCTTTGCCAAACTCACTATATGTTCATTAAATATATAACGATGAAAGATAGATGTACTCACTGTCAATCACTCTTTCAATCTCCTTCTCTGTGTATGCAATACGAATTACTCTGCGTCTCTTATATCTCACAAGATACTTTTTGTGTATTCTAAAAATATTTTAATGCTCGCCTGAAGTATGGCATATGCCTTTCTTTTATAGACGACTGTTGCATAAAAAACTTCTGCTAGGGTTAGACATGTTCCATCTTCTGATCTCCATTATTGAAACATATTATCCAGCTTTGGATAACATTCACGTGTTTATTATGATACTTAGCATGCTCAGATATGTTATCCAAATAACTTACTTAAACGGCGACCTTAACTGCGTTTTGATCCTTCAATTAGCCATAGCCTTGAAGATAATTGCCTCGTAGCTTCGTTGATACTTTGCATAGTCCATAAACAATATTAAACCTTTGAACCTTCGAGTCAGAACCTTCACAGTCAAATCAACTCCAGTTTAGAGCCAACACTCTGATCTTTGGATTAAGGCTCCAAATCTTCGAATCCAAGTTAGAGTCAGCGACCAATTGACTTCTGACTCAGCTAATCATCTGTTGATGTACGGGTCTCCAAATCTTCGACCCTTCAAGCTTCGACTTTGTGACAATGCCACTCTTCACCTGATGGGTTTTTGAATCTTCGAGACACTGCTCTTCACCCGACAACACTTTAGGTCTTCGGATCTTCGACCGTGCAGATCTATGAGTCTATGGTTCTCCGAGCCTAAGGATCTTTGACTCTAACTTTGAGTCTACAGATCTTCGACCCTGAACAAATTAAAGAAGTACATAATTAAACTCCCTTTATGAGATCACTCTATGAAGTTTTCCAACCAAGTACGGCATGTTGCCCACTTCTAAATATAAATGTTGACAACAATAACAACCTAAAAATACTATGGGAACAACAAATATATACAAGAATCAAGTATACCTGCTTGGCTTTTCAAGAATCTATTTGTTCTCATATCTTTTTTAAAATGTTTGTCTTCAATTCATAGCTATTAGGCACTATCAAACCAATTCCATATCGACCAATTGCAAATGATGGACTATCAACAACATTAAAAGCAATGACATTGTCAAAGAAATATCAGCTGATCTCCATACACACTTCATCACGTAATTTCTTTGCAGTAAGTCTTTTTTTTTATTCATTTTCATTTATGTCATCAATTCTATCACATCATCACTCACAATTCCAAAAAATCTATTCACAGGTCTCCTATGCACTCTTTAAGTTACACCATCACTAGTCGATCCCATTGCGGATCTACTATTTAATGTTACATTTTTATCAATCATCTCCTCCCTAATCATTTGATGCATTCTCTTTAACTTTTTTGATCCTTAAAAAAAAATCATTTCATCCCTGACTTCTAGTATAACTTTTGGACAGGGAACAATATTTTCTCTTTTACCAGCCAAATGTTCTTTTAATCGAAATATTTCTTCCCTGATTTCTTTTTTACAAAAGATGCAATAAATATACTTATATTCTTTTTTTATCCAACTCCATTTCATTTTATATTTTCAAATAGAATTTCTTTTTTAATTGTTTGCCATTACACAGACATTAAGCTAAATCTAGAAGAATAAACATAATTTAAATTTTAAATAAAATAAAATAAATTAATTATAGAGTATATTTGAGAGTAATTAATTATAGACAGTAAGCTAGATCGTATAGTAATTAAAATAAAATTAATTAACTCTTTATTTAAAATTTGATATAAACCGTGACTTACCATTTACATTAACTCACCTTGGAGTCTCGGACACGGTTCAAAGTATCGGGTGATACCGCTATGTATCGCCCGAGTAGGCTCGATATCGGGAGGACCCGGTACGAGATCCCACCCCGGTACTAAGATATCGTGCGTCGGCTTCATCTCGCCTGTCTCGCCCGAGATCTCGGACGAGAAGAAGCGTACTAATCAATGTCAAGCCGAGACGCAACATCACGGACAAAAATTCATCCATGATAAATGAAAATAATTGGTACGAAAAATTGAATTACCTTTCTTCCTCCACTCCTTTTTCTAATGATTTTCTTTAAATCCTTTACGCCGACGGCCAATCCTCCTCATCTTTTCTTTTTCCTTTTCTTCCTCGTCTTCTCTTCTTCGAAGGAAAAATGCACGCTGCCGCTGCCGCTGTCGAGTGTCACCGCCGCTGCCGCTGCCGCCGCTACCAAGTCAGATACACACGCATGTTGTCGGCCGTCCTGTCTTGTTGCGTTCTTCGTGATCCTTCGAGGTGTGTTAGCGTAGCGACTTATCGTGTTTATTTATTTATCTAATTTAATTTATTTATTTATTTAAATTCCATTAACACATAGTATGTTTGTTTATTTAACACATAGCCTTCTAGGACTAAATTTATTTAACACATACACGAGATGTATTTGTTTAAATACTAAATTATTTAAATTATTTATACTGATTTATTTAATTTTATTGTTTAAAATTATCTATTCTTTTGTTTTAAAATCTGATTAAAACTATTTATATGTAAATTATTTATTCATATGTTTGATTTAAAAATATTTATATCTAATCATATAAATAAACTTATAAATTAGTTTATTTATATAATTACATAAAAACTTATTTTTAAGTTTATATGTAATTACATAAACTTATTTTAAATTTAATCCTTAAATTAAAAATATAAATATACAAACTGTAAATTTTAAAATATTTATTACGGTATAAATTAAAGTAAAAATATTTAATATCATATAAATTTAATATGATGTAAAATTTATTTAGTTTTAATATGATATAAATTAAAAATAGATGTGTAAATTAAGTTAATTTATGATGACATATGTGTTTTTTTAATAAATTTAAGTAATAGATACTTTTGGAGGACTTATATATATAATTAGACAATTTAATTAAATTTATGAATATTTAATACGAACTGTTGTAAATTTAAAAATATTTATGATATAAATTAAATTAAAAATATTTAATATAGTATAAATTTAATACTAATTGATGAATATTGAATATCATATAAATTTATCATGGTATACATTTAATATTGATTGCTAAATATTTAATATGGTATAAATTTAAATTAAATATATATATATAATTAGACACTTTAAGAATTATATTATTTAACAGTTGTTGTGTTATTTAGTAAATTTATTAATTATAAATAGTTTTTTTAATTTACTCTACAATGACGTATATATTTTTTTAGTGACCATTATGATTATATTTTAAGTAGTTAATTTTTTTTATTTTCTTTTTAAGATGTCGAATAAGCTACCAAATATTGGTTGGAAACATAGTACAACTGTCTCACAAGTTAAAAAGAAAATCCGGTGCAATTATTGTTACAAAATTGTTAGTGGAGAAATCACACGTTTGAAACAATATCTTGCTGGTGTACAGGGTGAGGTGGCGGTGTGCACGAAGTGTCGTAGAGAGATTTCACAAATGATGAAGAAAGCTCTTAGTGAGGCTACACAGATGAGAGAGGCTCAAAAAAGAAAAAAAAAAAAACAGCTAGTAAACAGCTTACGGGACGAGGCCGAGTTTGAGCGCCAACCTCAACATTACATTGATGATTTTGATTGTGGTGATTGGAGAGATGAAATGTCTAGACAAGAACAGGAACAAATGAGATATACTATGGAACAGAGTCGAAAGACTGCATTTTATGAGAATGATGCTCGCAGGTTTTCTACATCTGATATTGCAGGTCATCTCCTTCAACCTACACAGTTTAGTGTTGGGCCTTCTGAAGGTGGTTTTTCTCAAGGTGGTCCTTCTGCCCCCCTCTCGCCGTACTTTCAGTGTACGAGATCCACGTGAGACTTCAGGTACCGAATTAAGAGATATTGATCCCTGCATGTATAGGCCACAAGATGCAAAGCAGAAAAAGTTGAAAATTCCTTTTTTAAAAAAGTAGGCAAAGAAAATGGGAAAGGCAAATCAAAATTCTTTTACTTCAATGCAATACTATTTAATGCAGCAGACAGTGGTCCTTACTATCAAGTCATGATAAATACCATAACTGAGCGTGGCCCAGGAGTGGTTGGTTCTACAAGATATCAAATTGCTGGGATTTTCTTGAATGAAGAGGTTGAAGAGTTGAAAAACTATCTTGAGTCTATGAAAAGAAAGTAGCCTGAATATGGTTGCACAATTATGTGTGATGGATGGTCATCGCAAAACAAACACCCCATCACAAACTTTATGATTTATTGTGATCGTGAAATGGTCTTTCATAAATCTGTTGACAACACTAATGCAGGATCAAAAATAGCTGACTACCTATATAGGCTTATGGACAAGGTAGTTGAGGAAGTACGTGAACAATATGTTGTTCAAATTGTCACGGATAATGAAGCTTCATATAAGGCGGCAAGCCTTAAATTGATGGAGAAAAGAAAACACTTGTTCTGGTCTCCATGCGCCGCTCACTGCATTGATTTGATACTGGAGAATATTAGAAAAATGAATAACATAAAAGATGTGATCAATGATGCCCGTAAAATCATAAGCTTCATATATAACAGTGATGCTATTCTTAACCTAATGAGGACGTTCACGAGTGATAGAGAGATCCTTAGGCTGGGGATCACACGTTTTGCCACTGAATACATAGTTATTAAGAGCCTATTAAGACATCAACAAGCTTTAAAGAGGATGTTTTCATCTCATGAGTGGCAAGAGCTATCATACTCATGCAACCGTGAGAGAAAGGGGTTGAGAACAGAGCTATCTACTCTCATTCTTACTGAATAATTCTGGCAACGAGCTAAGACTATTCGTGCTATGATAGAGCCACTCATTAGGGTCCTCAAAGTTGTTGACAGTAATAAAAAATCAACTTTGGCTGTCATCTATGATTGCATGGATATGGCAAAGTTGGCAATTAAAATGGCCTGCAAATTCTAAAAAAAGAATTGACAAATTATTGACCAAAGATGGGAAACTTAGCTCCACACAAACTTGCATGCAGCAGGTATTTTATTTAAATAGTTTAATTATATATATATATTTTCTAAGAGGTATTTAGATTAACACATATTTATTAATTTTCTTATATTATGACAGCATACTTTTTAAACTCGACATGTCAATACAGCAACAACTTTGAAGAGAATGAAGAGGTCAAAAGGGGTTTAAAAGTTGTAATTAAATGTCTTGAACCTGATGTGGCGATACAAGCAAAGGCACTTAATGAAGTGAGTATGATTAATGTAATTTATAAAAAATGACAAATAATACTAAGACATCTGTTTAAACTTAATAATGATTTTCTAATTGCAGGTCAAAATCTTTAGAGAGGCAAGGAGAGAGTTTGGAAAAACTTTAACCAAATAATCAAGAACTACTTGTCTTTCAGGTTTGAAATAAATAAGATAATTGAGAGTAATATTTTTTTATTTTGAATTCATAGAATTTTTTAAATGTAAAAACTAACATATTGTGCACAAATTATATTTGTAGCTGAATGGTAGTATAATTAAGGGGAATCTGCTTCAAATTTGTGGAAAATTATAATTAAAGTACTTAGTCGGACATGTTCCTCATCGGGATGTGAAAGAAATTAGAGCACATTTGCCTTAATCCATACCAAATTTCGAAATCGACTGTCTATGAAAAAGTTGAAGCAACTGGTGTATGTGCACTATAATTTGCACCTTCGAGTAAGAAACTTTTTGAATAAAAATGACGATAATGACTACTACAACCATTGCTAAGTCCTACTAATCAATGGTTACAAGATGGTATTCAAGAGTTCAGTGGGGATGATGAGTAGAGGGTATTGGCACAAGTAGGCGAGCACAAGAGACTAGGGATTCACAAGTAAAGCGTGAAAAAGGAATTTACGTGGGAAATTCTGAAGAGGAAAATTCTAAAAGTGGGAATGAATCCACTGATAGTGGAGGTGGAGGTAAGGATTTTAGTGGTGGCGGATATGGATATGGTGACAGTGGTGTTGGTTATGATGAAGGTGAGGAGGATGATGGTCGTGGTGGTGGTGGTGGTGGTGGTGATCTAGAATCAACCCAAGTTGAAACTCAAACATGGCAAAAAGGAAATGATGATTCCATTGCCACACAAGATGCAGATCATGGGTCAAGAAGATTATTGGAGCAGGACTTTGATCCACTTGAAGCACAGAGGAGGTATTGGGATCAGATAACTAGTTATCCAAGTCAAGGCAATGATTCAACAGATTATGCATATGAGGAAGTTTTGCAAAGGCGACAAAGACAGGGCAGTCAACTAGTTTCCATAGGTCCTGCACTTGATGTTGAAATGGGTCGCATGAATTTAGAACATGAGCGATCATCCTCACCACTGTCATCACCCCCATTGCGGAGATCTCGTAGTCGTAGCGGTGCTACTTCTAGTGGAGTTCATCGAGATTGTAATAGAGATCATCATCACCACTAACATCCTAAAACTAGTAGTTATTATGATCGAGATAAACATCTTCACCATGGTAGCGAATCTTATTCTTATGGCAGTAGTAGTGGTGGTTATGAATATCTTGATCAAATATCATCAATGGGTTAATTTGATGGAAGTTATAACTTGAGTGGTAGTGGTACACAGATACACTATCCAACTAACTAACCAATATATCCACAGAGTTCTAGTGGCTACTCTTCACAAGAAATAGGTGCAAGCTTCTCTTTCGCATTCTTCTTTAGACCTGAAGTAGGAGGAAAATTTCATCATCACGCCACTCCACATATAATTAAAAAGAAAAAGGTATGTATTCACCTATTCTTTTGTCAAGTAAATAAAACAAAAGTTGAACTTGAATGACAATTTGAAATGTTAAATTATAAATCATGCAAAATATAATTATATATTTATTTTAATGCTACATTAATTGTTTGTGTGTTGGATAGGAGGCATGGGGCAACGTTCGGTACTTTAGTGGGTTATTTCTCATTGCCTTTTTTGAAGTCTTTGACAAGAGTGGAATGCATGTGTTTGATGATCGGGAGCGGTCTACTATCGATCTTTCTCTTATTTTTTCTGTTGTTTGAGGGAGTGAATGTTTGCTTCAGGCGTGTACTATTTTTTTCATTTGTGATGTTAATGTGTACTTCTTTTGAGTATGTTATTATATTTCTACTCTTCGAGCACTCTGTGTAATCTTTTCCTAATAAAATTTGCTTACTTTTCAATAAAAACCTATGCTCTAGCGTCTTTTTTTATGTTTGAAGTTATAACATGCAATTCAAATCATTTATTTTGCTTGTTTGATGGTTCTAATATAATGATTTGATTTTTTTTGATTTTTTTATGATTTTTATTTTTTTTAATATTAGTTAATCTTTGAGTATTATTTAATCTTTGAATATTATTTGAATATAATGATTTGATCTTTTTCTATGGTCCTAAAGTTGTATCTCGCCCGAGATGCAACGAGTTGTCCGCAACTGCAACGTCCGCAATGCAACAACGTCCACGACCGTGACTTCAAACCATGGTCTCGAACAACGATCGAATGTTAGACGATGGACGCTAGCCAACAATGTTGGATGACGAACGACGACGCTTGACGACAATCAACACTAGACAATAATGCTAGACGACAATCGACGACAGACAACGATGCTGCTACTTCGACCATTCGATGATGACGACGATTGACAACAAGGCGACTTCGAGCCTTCGATGCGGCGATGAGATCGAAAAAGGATATGAGATATTAGGTTAGCCACATAAGTTTTTTTTAACCTATTTAAAAGTTCATTGAGGCTGCGTTGCGGGTGCCTCATCCCGGATACGAGTTGAGGCGGCAAAATAGGCAACCTTAACCCGCCTCACCCATACGAGGCGGGTGTTGGTGGAGGCAGGTTATAAGGCAGCACCACCACATGGGTTTTACCAGGGTGGGCGAGGCAGCACTTCAAGGTCACACCTCAGCCCGTTTTTTTGAACCATGATTCACACTTTATACTAGAAATAGATATGTTCAGAAATAAATGAGGATAAGTGTTCTAAATAAAAAAAAAATGCCCCAAGTGATAATGCCACAACAATATTTTTGCTTTGGTAAGTGTCACATTCCCCGCCTAGGATATTTGGTCAGACTCGGAGTTTAAAGCTCTTGTCTCTTCTTAGTAATACAATCCTCCTCTCTCTCTACTAGTATTAATCGTCATCTTCGTGAGATTATCTTAAAACACACAATAAGTAGGATAAAAGGTTACACAATTAAAACATTCGATAAGTTGCCTAATAAAGAAAAATTATTAAAAAGAGTATAAGCAAATATAATTGAAGACATAAATAAAGTAGTGAGAGTAAGACATTTTCAACCCCAGTAATGGGCATGAGAGTCCCATTAGCAACCTGAACGAACTCAATAGACACGAGAGAGGTATTTAGAAAAGAATTACTAGTCATTTGATTAGTAGCTCCTGAATCAACAACCCAAATATTATTATTAGAGAAAAATGAGGCCACATTAGAATTACCCTTTAGATGGCCGCAAGAGACGTGAAAAGGAATGACTCAAATAAAGCCATAAAAGAGAATTTCTTGTTATTTTTCATCTCAGCATGCTTGAGTTTATACCATTTCAGGTACTCATGCTTCTTCTAATAAGTGTCAACCATATGCGTAGTATTGTTGCAATGAGTGCAACGACGAGTGGAGGAACCATTAGGATGAACTGGCCAAGAATTGCCCTTCAGGATAGCAAGTGTTTAACCTTCACAATACTTCTTAATACTCATAGTTAGTTGTCTCTCTATCTCACGACAAACCAATGAATATGCTTCTTCTAGGGTAAGTAATGGTGAAGTAGCCAAAACATGACTACTAACCTTATCTAAGTTACGATCAAGGCCTGCAAGGAATGTGTAAACTCGACCCTCCGCTATACGCTTCATGTATTTTTCATAGTCAACAGGATACTCCATATCATTGGGTTACTGGTAATCCAATTCCATGAAAATAGAATTCAGCTCATTATAGTATTTTGTAAGAGGTCAGCCCTCCTGACGCAATTGAAAAGACTTTTTTATAAGTTCATACACTTGAAAGAGTCAAAGGCATCAATGTAATTCCTCTTAAGAATCTTAACATCTCATACTTCCTTAGCTGCACACTGCACAAAATGGAATATTAAATAAGGAGTCATGAAATTAATAAGTCATGACTTAATGAGTTCATCTTTAATTTCTCATTCATCATAGTTCGAATAACTTTCTAAAGGTGCCACTTTTCTTCGTATGATATATCCCTTCTTCTTCCAACAATATGTATCTACAAAACCTTACAAAATAAGGCAATTGGTACCATCTAGTTTTAGATGGATTGGTCAGTTTGTCTCTTAAATGGTGACAGTTGGTTGTGTATGTCCCAAAGAGAGTCTAGAGGCGAGGTGAATAAACTCTTGCGGGGAAGTTAATGAATGCTAGCTGACTATTGTATACAAGAAATGACTATAATATGATATTAATGGAAAAGAAAACATGATAGTATATGAGTGTTTATGAGCTATTAAACAGATCTGAAGTGGATGAATGTTTTTCAAGTGACGGACTTCAAATTCAATGAGAATATTCTAATGAATGTTAATATGAAAAGACAAACACCATTTGAAATGTTCTAAAAATTCGTTGTTGACTGTGGATCAACAACGTAGAGATTAACAAGATAGTTGTGCTGAATCTTCGAACAAGAAGTATTTGATAATTCTTTACAGTTTATTCTTGTTCTTCATTTTTTACGCGCACAGCACTTAGAAAGTATTCTCTCTCTTTCTTTCTAGCGTTGGAACCCTTGAGTAAACTCTGCAAAAGTTCTTCTTTCAATGTATGTCAAAATTCTATATATATTGTTTTTAAGTTCCAAGCACTCGCCTTCTGTGAGAGTTGATAGATTAATACTTTTAACCATGTGAGATATTAATTGAAGGTTGAAAGTGTATGTGCACAATGCTGTCCATCCCGACAGTCTGACTTCCCGCCATTAAAATGCGAAAGTACAAGGGATGAGTTGATATACTTGTATGTTGCAGATCCGCTGCCCATACTGTGTGTTTGCATGCCCATACTTATACTTTTGATCTTCGTCGTTCATCTGCTGCTGGTGATTAACAGTCATTAATGCAACAATAAATGCGTTTGACTATTCAGAATGATGCGGTCAAACTAAACAAACCCTAGCTGATAATATCGCTAAGTGTTGATGCTAAGTATTGTGAGTTTGCTTCGAAGGTAGATGACTTGAAGATTTGGATCGAGCCTGTAGTTGTATGCAATAATGCTTCTTGCTTTGACTGTATTAGATCTTGTGGGTCTTCGACTCTTGGTTTCTTCGAGTCTTCGTGGGTAGGTTAAGTCATGTGATTCACTCTATGATATTTGAGTCTGTCTTCGACTCTTTGAGTCTTAGACTCTATGTTTCGACACTTGAAGTGGTTATTGTGAAAAGTTTACTTAACTTTTACTTGCTGTCTTATCTAAGTCTTCAACTCTATTCCTTAGAGTCGCTTAATTTGCTTAATGAGGCTAAGTCATTCTTCGACCCTTCTGTTCTTTGAGTCTGCGAACACATGCTGAGTCTTCGACTCTGCGAGTCTTTGCTTTTCGCGTCTTCGACTCTGTGAGTCTGCGAGTCTTTGACTCGACGTGTGTAATGCTTAGCCAATCACAGTAGATTGCAAGCTGAGTCTCTGACTTTCCGAGTCTTCAACTCTTCACCTGCAAAGTCTGCGAGTCTTGATTTTATTTATAAGATGCTGACAGTTTCAATTATCTTCAACTCTTCGACCCTCCGAGTCTACAACTCTTCGAGTCTTAGTTGCAGTTTATTTGTTAGTTCCTGAAGTTCTATTGCCTTGACTCCTTGACCTTCGAGTCTTTGAGTCTTAACAGTTAATTGATAGAACCTAAGATTGTGTGCCTATAACTCTTCGAGTCTCCGAGTCTCAGTGTCAAATTATGGTCTGTCAGATTTCATTGAGGCATTTTCGTTGACTCTTCAATTTTGTGATCTTCGAGTCGTCGAGTCATTTATTTTCCTATCACTCTCTAAGTTCGACTTCAACTCTTCGAGTCTGTGAGTCGTTTACCGTTCCGCGCAGACAGTTTTCTCTTCTTCGGACTTCAACTTTTCGACCCTTGTACCTTCGAGTCGCCAGACTTAAAAAAATTCATGAAAGTTTCACCAAATCATATGTTTCCCAACAGGTTGTACCTTACTCTTCAAAACAACAGAAAGCTTATCATTCATAGTCATGATGAGGTGCTGACATATAAGTCAAATAATAAACTTAACTTCATCCATGAGTTGGGCTAAACAAAGAAAAGTCTGTAACCCGTAAGAGATCATTTTAATTGGGAAAAAAGACTCCATGCTGACGAATGACAGAAGTGAACAATGGCGGTGGTAGTAGCAGCAACGACAGTGATGACTGTTCCTTGCTGTGGCACAAAACGGCTTCAACGGTGACTCTGTTGTGGTCACAGTAGAACATACAATGCTTTCCTCCAGCACACGGCAATGGTGGTAATGATGACAACGACAATGGCAGCAATGGCTACAGCAGCGGCTACAACACCAGTGGTGGCGGTAATGGGGGGCGACAACAAAGGGAGTAGGGGCTCATAGCTCATGGTAAAGAGGGATTGAGAATATACGCTCAACCTAGGACACACAAGGCAACGCTTTCCTCCAACACATGGCAATAGTGGCAACAATGACAGAAGTGGGGATTACGTTGGCAACGTCAATGGGTAGCAACAACAACGGCAACAAGGCAAAAATAGGTTAACCACAAACGCAAGGATGGTGACGACAGCTCCTCCTAGGTTGGAGTTTAGCTCTAATACAGTAGTAAATAGAGAAAGATAATTCCTTTTGCTTATATCTCGTGAGATTACAATACTCATATATATCAAATAATTTCAAATATTTTGACAATTCAGTTAATTGGAAACTTATTCCAAATCCAAACATGCAAGTTACATACCTGATCCAGCTGCCATCAGCTCCTAGAAGCTTATTGGGGGTTCCCCATACAACTGTCTTTATTCTCGCTTGAAGTATTGCCCCAGCACACATTGGACATGGTTCAAGCGTCACATAAAGTGTTGTATCCTGAAAACAAACAATCAAAATAGAAGTCAAAGTCAGAAAAAATAACAATCAAAATAGCAAGCTGATGAACCATAGTTTTCAAAACGCTAAAATGACCAAAGCGTTAAAAAACCTCACTAGGCAATATGATGCCTAAACAATGCGTGATTGTCACCTAAGCGCCTAAATGTTTTTATTGTAATTTTTAATAACGTAATAAATATCTTAACAATTTATACTCACTAATAAATTTTTACAAACTTTTTTGTGTTTTTTTGGATAATTAAATTTTTATTATGAACACAAACAAATAACAATTGAATTTAATTCATATGTGTCTTAAAAGTAGAGAAAAATACAAAAATGTATCTAAGGCGCTTGTAACAAAGCGTTGAGATGCCTTGCCCATTTAAGAGCACCTTGTCCCCAGGCATTTAAAAACAGCAGCAGGAACAACTTCAACCGAGAAGAAGCAATCAAATTTTTAATACATAATTAAGAGCACATTTTAAGAAGTCCCTCTTTGGTTTAGAGCAGTGCCTTTGTGCTCATTACATTTAATACAAGAATTATCATACAATTGTAGCAACCAGCAATGTGGAGGAATGTAGACATAGAGTAGGGTATAAAATCACTATTGCACGTGTTGGTGCTCATGGCATCCCATATTTCAAATCAGAGAAAAATCAGTGACCTATTAATCCACGGGTTTATTATTATGTATTAGTATTATTATTATGTTGATATCAATTGGAAATAAACTTATTCATCTCTTTACAGAGCTGCCTCTACAATTATCTTGCTTTCTTAACCTAGAAATAGAATTTATTTATCTCCTTTTATGGGGGAACCCTTGGAATAACGACAAAGCAAAGAGGAAATCATTTTTACAATATATTATCACGTATAGGTTTCAATTTTTTAAATTAATAAGTGCCATCCCAGAAATATTTCATAAAGCACCTAGCCTTCAGCATCTAAATTTGAACTCTGCTGGCTTTCTTGAGCGGACTCAAAACATTATGCAAGTTATTAGAACCCCAACGAAAGTAATAGAGGCGAGAAAGTAAAAGTTCTGAAATGAAAAATGACAATGAATCAGAAAGAGTGCAAGAAAATTAGAAGATTACAGCAAGTCTCCACGATCGAAGAACATTTGAAGCCTCCCGTATACAAATCATTTCTGCATGGGCAGTGGAATCCCGTAATTCTTCTACCCTAGAACATTTATCTGTGAATAATCCAACCACAGTAGGCATCAACTAAAATTAGAGAATCATAACTTGAAAAACTCACAGGTTACATCCACGTGCAATTACATTTCCATGCTGTACAAGTACAGCCCCAACAGGCACCTCCCAACAGTCTGCAGCCTTCTTTGCTTCCAATATGGCTTCCCTCATAAACCCTTCATCAATTTTCCGCTGCTTGCTTTCCATCTTATATGCTTCTTCCCATTCATCAAAAGTATCCTTCATGACTTGATCCTTGCGTTGGAGCTTGCTTCGGCTCAATCCCATATCCTTGCCCACAGTTCCCAATCCCTTAACCAGTCTTGTATTAACAGGCTGCTGCATCTTTGCAGTAATTTCAGTATCTGATATTTCACTAGCAACGGGAGATCTTGTCCCTTTAGAAGGCAACAATATTGATGATTCTACTAGTACGTGGTTGGCCGTGGAAGAGGTACCTTGCAAACTCTTACCATCTTCACTTCTATCAGTACTTTCATATCCGGAAGCTGGAGACTTCCCCCTGGATCCTGAGCGACTTTGTAATACACTTGAGGAGGATGGAATATCTGCTTCAAAATATCTTGTTTCATCATCCTTTGAGCTCCTTGTGTCAGAACTATATCTCTGGCTTTGACCAGGTGTTACTGTTGGTTGGAGCTGTTCACTAGAAGTAGGCACTCTGGGCTTCCTTCTCATTATCTCCTCATTCTTCTTGTCTGGTTCAAGGCCAGAAAACCATGCCTCGCTGCACAAGGACTCATCTGATGAGCTCTTTGCACCAAACTTTCCACCAAAATTATGAGTGTCACCATTTGAACCACACTGCAACCGAAATACATCTCTTACAATATTCCACAAGGACCTGCTAGGCCTCTTGACAATGGAATTCTTGTCGGTGGCTGTTCCCTCTGACACTTCCAGAAAAGCGGGGTCCACAACATCCAACATGCCAGTTGATGGTCCCTTTGTTCCAAAATCAACAGAAGAATGTTTTGAATCTGACTTCTTAGAATGAAAATTGGAAGGACCATGTTTACCCAAGCCCTTTTGCTTATGTTCCTCGCCCCTGTACACCAAATTTGACTTGTAAACTTTTTGCTCACCTTGGATTTCAGAAGCTATGACTTCAGACTCTATATTCTCAACATAATCCCCAACAAACTCTATGGATGATTTATCCGGATGAGATGCTTTACTCATAAAATCTTCATGTGACAAGAGTTTCAATGGCTCCCCAGATGTATCACGCCTAGATTTATCTTGTAGCTCCATCTGCAAATCTAGTTTGCTCCCTTGTGGAACAGGATCCCTCATGCCACTTCCTGGGATTTTTCTAGGACATTCTTGGTTTTCGGAACCACCTCTTGTCACTAATTGAGACTGTGGAGGCATCATTATTGTCTGTGACCTTCTGTGACCATCCTCTTTCAAACCAATTTCTTTTTCTTGTCCTTGGGCCTCCAAATCTAGAGGCACTTGGATTCCAAATGCTTTACTTGAGGTGGGTTCGTGGAGGCTTGATAACTTACTAGGCTTTTGGGTCTCAATTCTTGGATCAATATGAAGGGCACTTCTATTAGTTTGATCAAGCTGGCTCCTTGTTCCATCAACTGGTGCCAAATAACTTTCTTCGGTGTTCATTCCCATAGAGATTCCATGTGACTTTATACCTGCTTGGGATCCTTTTCTGAATATGGTTCTTTTGATAGCTTGTCGATCTAACTGAAAGCATTGCTGCTCAGCTTCTGACAGTGAACTGAAAACCAGATTTAGATTTTCCTCCCTGTTACTCACCATAGGGTCGGGCTGCCTCTGTGAACTTGAGGCATGTTTAATATACATGCCTTCAAGATTTAATACTTCGGTAGATTGTTGAAATTTCCTTCTAGAGTCTATTTTCTTAACAAACCGTTGACTTGTTCGGTGGCTTTGTTGCTCCATTCTTTCTTTATTTGAATTCAAAATCAAGGCTGCATTCTTTTCCTGTTTCTTTCTCAGTGTCTCAGAGCATTTGTTTAACTCTGAGGTCCTTTCATGTACCTCTGATGCAGTTAAAACCTGCTGGGAGTTTCTTCCAGAATCATGTTGACAAGAAATATAATAATCCTCCGGAGCAGTCTTGCTTATCGCTTCCTGAGATAAATTATTCTGTTGAGATAAGGAATTCAATTTTAAGTTATGACTACTTGCCTCTTGCATTTCTGTGTGCTGCTGTTGGTATTCCTTTCTTGATTCAGATACTTCACTTTCACTGATGGCTACTTGGCCACCCTGATTCCTTGTTCTCTCATCCAAAACTGAAGTTGCAGTTTTTTCCTGATTCTTTCTCAGCGTCTCAGAAAGCCAGTTTAAATTTGAGGTCTGTTCATGTACCTCTGACGCAGTTGAATTCTTGTGGGAGATTCTATCCAATTCGTGCTGAAAAGATATATAATTACTCTCCTGACCATGAATTTTCCTTGATTCCAGAGACATATTTTTAGTTACTCCAATGTTCTCTTTCCCACTATTGAGTTTGTGCTGAAATATGTTAGTTGATCTTAATTTATGACCACCCATCTCTTGCATTTGTGCATGCTGTTTGTATTTTCTTCTGGATTCGGATGTTCCACTTCCATGAATGCCTATTTGAGCATATTGCTTTCTTGCTCTCTCCTCTACATTGGACTCATCTTCCCTATGACAGTTTTGGGAACAATAGACCGCATTGGAGCCATTTTCAGTATTGCTCGGTTCTCTATAAGACATTTCCACCGTACCCTTTTGTTCATCTGTCACTACATCAGTAAGCTTCTTTTCTGAGTTCTTTCTCCAATCCCAATCATTAGTTCTTGCCCTTGCAGATTTTGTTGGACCTGTAATTTGTTCACTGGGCACTCCAGCAGCATCTCTACATTTCTCATCTTCTCCCTTCCTAATTTCATTATATCTGCCCACTCCATTCCCTCCTACATCACCCCCACATTCTTCCAAAGAAACTCCCACGGATTCCCTTTGATCATTAACCTGAACTTCAGCATTGCTATGGAAATACTCCTCCGAAGATGAAAAATAGACGGATGAACAAGTTGAACTTCCCCTGCCCACACTACTAGTTCCAGTAAATGCAAACGCCTCCCTCTCTTCTCTCCTATTTTCGACTTCACATGACTTGAAATCACTACTCCCCGATAAACCCAATTCCTTCTCTCCACCATGGCACTCACTAGTACCAGCATGTCCTCCTCTCCCCTTCCGTCGAACTCTCCCAACTCTCTCTCCGACACCATTACCACATTCCTTCACCTCAATTCCCTCGGTCAACAAGCTGAGCGCCGCCTCAGCATCCCCAACCGCCCGATACCCGCACCTCCTGCTCTTCGCCTCCGTGACCACCTTTCGGTACAAACTTCCTCTTTCTTTACGCTCAGCGCAAGACAGCTCGCAGCAGCCCCGGTCGGGACCGTAGACCGGAAGTCGATAGTAGTAGTACCGGCGGTGTCGGGCGGCTGACGAGAAGAGCTTCCTGGGAGCAGACAGCTGAAGAAGGGTGGATTGCCTTAAGGCGCAGGAAAAGCTAGGGTTTATGGGCCCCGCTAAATGGGTGACGGTGCTACTGGTGAGTGTAGAACAAGAACACGAACAAATACAACAAGACGACAATGGGAGTGAAAGTGGGAGTGGGAGTGGGAGTGGGAGTTGGGTATTGTCGGATACAAATTCTTTGAGGAAATAACAAGAGCAGTGATTTGATGGGGAAGGGAGGGAGGCTCTGCCCCTGAGAGAGATTGCTGAGTAGCTATAGGTTGCGTTTGCCATGGATGTTAGTGTTAAATCTGAGTGCAGTTTTGAGTTTTTTACCTGGAGATGGTGGAGAAGAAGGGGTCGTGCAGTGGTGTTGATGGAGCCAAAAATGCAATCGAATCCATGTGGGTCTGGACAAGCACAACACAACACCGTGCAAGTGTACAGCGCAGGAGGAGATCGATGTTCGAGTAAACCTGGGCAGAATGCAAATGGTTTTGAAATATTTATCAAATAAAAACATTTATTGTAAAGCATGTAATATCAATATTTATCAACTAACAAATTTTAAATATTAAAATATACATAATATGATAATATGAACAATAAATGATCTCAGCTTTCTTTTTAAAACAGTTCTACTTCCAACAAATAATACAAAGATAAAACTAATTAATAAAAATAAATATTTAAATAATTAATTTTTATAAACTTGACAAATTTTAACAATATTAATCATGATATTTTTTATATGTAGAAATTGACATATGTAATTTAAAAATATAAATTGTGAACTCATTTGTTTTTTTAAATAAAATTTAAACTAAATTAGGCGGCTGTCATTTTTTTTAATGATCAATGAGACTCTCTCATTAGAGGATTTTCAAGACAAAAAAATTTTAAATTAAAATGTAATTAAAAGGTTTTATTAAAGGATTTTAAAATATTTTCAACATAGAGATTTTCAAATCAATAGGGTTTTGGAGTCTATTATCACACATTAAAATCAAAATATTTAAAAAGTCAGAGGACCTTAAAAGACAGAAGACTTTTATCAGAGGACTTTAAAATTTCACTTGTCTCTCTCACGAAGACTAAACTGTAAAGACTCATATTTTGAGTAGTGTTACGAGATAATTATTCTATGAAAATGAACTATCTGAACATCAATGTGGCCGTCAATATGTGTTTAGGCCCAATATCAAGTCGGGACCCCAAAAGCATAATTTGTGGACTTTTGGGGGTCTTTTGGTTGACATTGCAAATACGCTATCATTTGAGTATGAGAACATTTAGATGGTGATGTGCTCATCATTACGAGTATTTTGACAGTATTGAGCTTTCAGAATTCATGACCCTGGAAGGTTAATTATTATTTTTAGGAGTTTATTGATTTAAGAAAATGCAAAAAAAATAAATGAGAGAGAGAGAGAAAAAGAGTGCTTCCTACATATACTTTCTTTGTTCTTGCGTTTGGAGAGCTTGAGGAGCTTGGTTGAGGAGGAGCTTTGAGCCTTTGCTTTGGACGATTTGGGCAAATTCAATTTGTGTGCAACATCTTCCAAGTGGGTTAACATGCATTCTCTAGTTGAATCATAGTTGGGTTAACATGCATGATTTGGGTGAAAATGTGAAATCGAGATGAACCCTAGAATTTAGGAAAAAAACATGAAACTTTGATTAGTTTGCTTACTTCATAGCCTAATGTGGCTATAAGGAGTTAAAAACTCTATTTGTTCCCTCTGTATTTTGGGTTATCATTGTTGTCAACAATTCGTGTTTGGCAAGTAGGGCAAAGTGTGTACCTATACTTAGTTGGACAACTTCATAGAGTAATCTCTTAAAGTGAGCTCGTAGAGGGAGTCCAATTATGTACTGTGTCCATCAATATAATCTACCTAGGTATCCTACCTGACTCGAAGATCCGCAGGGAAGCTAGAATCTTGACTTGAAACTCCACAGTCAAAAGGCCAAAGACTCGAAGACTTGGAGTGTCGAAGCTTCAACGACCAAAAGGTTGAATTGAACCATGACTCGAAGCCACAAAGAGTTGAAGGACCGAAGGGTTGAAGACTCAAAGATCCAATGACTCAAGAGTTAAAGTTCAGTAGAGTCAGAGTTCCAATAGTCGTTGGATCCAAACTGGAGACTCAGAGAGTTGGAGACTCAAAGGTTTGTAGACCTGAAGATCCGATTGCTGCTAAGTTTAAACTCATGGTCGGTGGGTCTAAACTAGAAAGTCAAAGACTCGAAGATCCAAATGTTCTGACTCGAAGGTCTAGATCCATGCATCGCACATTTGACGGGCGCTCACTTGTAATCAATGGAGCATATTATGAGGACCTGTGTCCTAGTCCTGAGAGTTAGAGATTAGGAGGTGCCTTATGGTGCTAAAATGTAATATCTCGTATCAAGTAATAACATAAGATAGCCGTAATTGGGGATGAGAGTATCATTTTGTGGTAATAATTATGAATATAGTTGTTTTGATTGCAATTTGGGTCCAATTTGGGGCCTGGATGACCCAGGGGCATTATTATAATTTTCAGTGGCAAGTTAAAGGGCTAATTGGTTAATTTGGTTATTTGGAGATTTAAAAATATTAATATTTAATATAAATATGAATTTTCATTAATTAAGGGCTTTTTGGTATTTTAAATTGATTTAAGATAGGAATTCTACTATATTAGGAAATCTAGTCTAATTAGGTTTCTTAATCAGCAAGAAGTCTAAGCTAAATTAGACTCCTACTCACCTCTATAAATAGGGAGGCTGGCCAGGGAGAGTTGGCTGTTGTTTCTGTGCGTATTGAGAGCCCTAGCCGTCCTTGGAGCAAAGGAGAGAGAAAAAGGTAGTGTCTTGAAGCTTTAGGGCGTCTAACAAGTGAAGTTTGTTGCACCGTGTTAGAGGTAGGTGTTTCTATCCTTCTCAAACTCTCTTAGAGTCCTATAACATCTAGGGTTGGTATAGTTTTGGGAATCAAAATTAAAATGAATGACTTTGCATGTAGCTGAGATAGGGAGTCTAAATAAAGATGTTTGATGTTCAAGGTCGTTGTTGAGAATGTATATATCATTTTAGGGTGGATTATTCGTATGTTGGAACTATATGAACAGTTCAGTCGGTGAACAGTGTTGGTCCAGGTGAACAGTAAAGTGGTCGGGTGACGCTAATTTTTATACCGATGAAATATTCACGGTATTTAGAGGAACTTTGCCTTCTGGTCAGGTGAATTTTGAGGAGGTCGGGTGAACAGTAACCAGTCAGGTGAAGCTAATTTTTATACAGTTAGAATACTCGCGGTATTTAGATGTACTTTTTCTTCTGGTCGGTGAACAGTAACTGGTCGGGTGAAGCTAATTTTTATACGGCTAGAATATTCGCAGTATTTCAATAAACTTTTCCTTCTGGTCGGATGAATTTTGAGGTGGTCGGGTGAACAAAAATGTGGTCGGGTAAACAGTAACTTCGTCGGATGATTTTTCTAATATTTTTCTTGGATAGCCAGTTAAAAACCTTTCGAAACAGTGGGTATTAATAGCGAATCAGAGTTTTGTACAATTAGTTATGATTTTTCAAAGTTGGGACAGAATCTGTATTGTTTTATTAGCCTGTTTGGTTTCTTTTAATCTGTTAATGAGAATCTAAGCTTGAAACCTTTAGAGTGAAACGCTAATGAATGTTTGGATATTATGGTGTGGCTTTCGTTGTTATAATTGGTGTGCATATATTTATTTATATGCTGAGAACATGTTCGTAATGATTGTACACTGGTATGATTTTACTGCTGATGTTATGTATTGTTGATGTGTGATCTTGCTATATAGTGCACTATATTTGTTGTGATGAGGTCCAGTAAAGGACAAGGGTCTGGTAAAGGACAATGGTCCGGTAAAGGACAAAGGCCCAATTAAGGGAAACAAGGGTATGATGGATCCAGTCAAGGACATCGGTGTAGTAAAGCACAATTTGCATGGTGAAGTGTGTGATTAAATTGTTATGAATAATGATGTTATATGTGATGTGATTGTTGAACACTACACTCACACATTTACACTTTGCATATAGAATTTGTTAGTTAAACTGACCAAAGAGTGTAGGGGGATAGTCACCTACTGAGCTATGAAGCTCACACCTATGTTGTTAAATCTCTTGCAGGTACTGAAGGGAGATTGGAGGAGCACTAGTAGTCAAGTGGACCATGATTTTGATGTGATGCTTATGTCATTATAGGACTTATGATTATTGTGTTATTTGTTTGGATTGTGATTTCCTGAACATGGGTTCATGGACATTGTAAGACAGTATAATTATTTTATAGTTTGCTTGTTTTAAAGAATTTTGTTTAATGGATATCATTGAGGAAGTACTATCATACCCTTATTGTGTGACAGTACAGGGGAGCGTGAGACATCGCCCACTTTGTAGTCTCTATTAGGTGCTAGTCACCAACCCCTTGACCTTTCGGGTGCAGGCATGGGGCAGTCACATGTTCAATCTCGGGCTTTCGGAATTGGGGGCGTGACATAAAATTCTGGTTTTTCATGTGTATTTTCTAGTATTTTGGAGTGTAGGAAGAGGAAGCAAAGGAGGATGACCGAAGGGGTGAGGTTGACACAGGCTTTGGTCAACACGGGGAAGAAGTCAACATGATCAGGTCAAATCCGGAGCATCAGGTCACATTCGGGACTTCAATGACACGAAGTAAAGAATTCGAGCGATCCTTAGCACGGAGTAAGGAATTCGAGCGATCCTTCGCATGGAGTAAGGAATCTGAGCCTTCCACTAAGCTTCAAGGATCCAGAATAATCCACAATATTAGTGATCTGGAATGATCTGTAGTATCAATGATCTAAATTATGCTTCCATTGATCCGGGGTATCAGTGGTCGACATGTGGTTGACACAAGGTCGACGCACGTTTTAAGCCGTGTCGACCATGTGCAACATGTCTTTTTGTGTTTTCTTGGTGTTTTATTATGTATTATTTTTTTTTCAGGAAAAAAAGAACTCTAGCTACTGTCGTCGTGCTTGAGAGAGAGAGAGAGAGAGAGAGAGAGAGAGAGAGAGAGAGAGAGAGAGAGGGAGGTGGTGTAGGAGGTCCTTGAATCAAGAACACAAAGTTCAAGCCTTGCAAATCGTTTTTCGTCAAAGAAGTAGGTGGTTTTGTCCTATTGAATATGTTTCCAAGGTCGTGGAAAATCTAAATATTGGAATATCAAACTCTAGATATCACAGTTTCTGGGGAGATTGTATTGTGATATGTGATATTGAGATATATTGTATTTTGGGGTGAATGCGTGAAAATTATGATTCTTAAAAAGTGATGTGCAATGATATAGTATTTTATTTGGATATGTGATGTTGAGGTTCCATTGAGGGGACAGTCCTGGATTGGACATGAGATATTGAGGTTCCATTGAGAGAACAGTATTGAGATGGACATGAGTTGTTGAAGTCCCATTAAGGGGACGGTCCAATAGTGAACCTGAGTGTTGAGGTTCCATTGAGGGAACCACCTATGAATCCTTTGTGTGTTGTTTGTTTATTATTATTTTAACTGCACTACACTAATTCACACTGAGCATATTGTGGAGGAGATGTTGGGTTAGCCCATAGAGGTATAACCCCTCTTGAGTTATGGTTTGCTCACCCAACTTTAATGTATTTTTTTGTAGGACCTAGTAGGCATTAGGAGATTTCACCGCTATAGAAGCATGAGTATTTGATTTGTTGCTTTATTGGGATCATATATAATGTTTGAGATTGAGACTTATGTATTCATTTGGGATTGATGTATTTATTTGAGACACCATATTTTGGGGTTGGTGACCCTACGTATCATGTAACACTATTGTATTACTTGGAGTGGTTTTCTTATATGGTTTGTGCTTGTCACGTATGATATTGTAGTAGGTTTGGGGCAGCACCCTTGAGGGAACCCTATTAGGTGACTATTCACCAATCCCTTGTCCTTCTAGTGCGAGGCATGGGGCATCACTAATCGATTTCTCGGTGTTGGGAAATCTGAGGTGTGACACATATCTTCAACACTATGAGGCAATCATCTTCGAGGCAATTATGGCTTTGAAAGGTTAAAGATCAGGACATAGATAAGGATGTCGTATCAATAAGTCATTCTAACAATATACTTTGTGTACTTCAAGTGATAGGATAAACACATGGAGGCTATCCGAGTTTAAAACGATATGATTCAACAATGGAGATAAAAGATGAAATATAGCTAACCCTAGCTAATGAATTTGTGCAATGTTGTCATATAAAAGAAAGAAATATACTTCACTTTTGACAAGCGTTATACGCATAGAATCAAGAGAGATCCTAAGGTATCAGTTGTAAATAATAGAGAAAAGAATTTTTTTTTCTTATTATTCTTGAGAGATGAAGGATTACGTACGCATATATAAACAATTAGGATGACCTAAATTAGGAAATAAACCTATTTAGGAAACTGCATAATTATAACTATATAACAACTAATTAATTGTGGACTTTTTCAAATTTTCCACCTCAAGTTAGCCCAAAGATATTACACATACCCAACTTGGACAAAGTTTTATGGAAAAAAGCACAGTAATTGCATGAGACATCATATCGGCCAATTGATTTGCTCTCTTAATGTAGGGAACCTTCATTACACTAAAATTTATATTATCCTCGATGTAATTCCTGTTGAGTTCAACATGCTTGGTATGATCATGATATAGTAGATTATTAGCTATGTTGATGGCAACAATGTTATCACAAAAGAGCATCACTGGCTTCTGAGGGCCATAACCAACAACATACAAAGAAAATATAACATATACCAACAACATAAAAAAAATACTAAGAATTACATCAAATATAAATATAAATAAGCTAAAAAGTAATAAAAAAAATAAAAACAAATTAACTGAACCGACTTTGACTTGGATAAGGCTTCAACACTAGACTTCCGTTTAAACTATCTTGTCCGCGCCGATAGTCGCCTGCTTAAAAATAGAACTAACAAATCTGGCAACGTGATTTGTAAAACTCAAATTGAATTTGGACTTGGAGACTGGAATGACATTTTTTTGAGGTTAAGATTTTTTGAGGCTGGAAATAGTAAGAATAAGTGTTTTTTTGTTGCTAGAAATAATGAGAGGGGCGTAAGAAATAGAGGAATCAAAAAGAATTGGGTTTTTGTTCTTATGATGAAAATGAAGGAGAGAGGGGGGTAGAACTAGGGTTGTTTGTTTTCTTTTTTTTTCTTTTGTTGAGAAAAAGAGAGCTCGAACAAGATATTAGGGAAAGAGGATTTGGAAAGAATGGGCGATTATGGTTTCAGAATGGCAGAAAGTTGTTTTTTTTTTTGGGTTTATATGGGCTTAATCTGGGCGTTCTCTCCTTAGGTGTAAGTCTCTAGGCGTAAGTCTCTCTTTTCTTTAATGGACAGAAGGCTTGATTTAAAGGAGTTGGTTGTATTGCATTGATTGCAGCATTTAATATTGTATTATTGATGCAGTATTTTTATTTCCAGATTCCATGGTTTGTGGGTGGACTGGTGACCTATGATTGCCCTTTTTTGATCTTTTGTTGACACATGTGATCAACAAGCGTTGAAAAGCATCTCTAACAAATGGCTATCTCATAAAAAATGCATCTCATGACTACATAAGAAAAAGCCCATGGAAAATAAGGCCAAACAACGAGGGTCAAAGGTCAAAGAGTCGAAGTGTCGGTAGGGTTGAAGGTTAACGGTCAATGGGTCGGAGGTCAAGGGTCAAAGTGTCGGTAGGGTCAAAGGTCAACAGTCGATGAGTCGGAGGTCAAGGGTCAAAGGGTTTAAGATCGAGGGATCGAAGGTCAAGGGTCTAAGGGTTGAAGGTCAAAGGTCAAAGGGTCAGAGGTCAAGAGTCGAAGGGTCGAAGGTCAAGGATTGAAGGTCTAGGGTCGAAGATCTAGCCTCAAAGATTGAAGACTATGGGTCAGATTCGAAGGTCGAAGACTCGGAGGTCAACCATCTAAGGATCGAAGGTCATGGGTCGGAGGTCAAGAGTCGAAGGGTCGAAGGTTTAGGGTCGAAGGTCTAGCCTCGAAGATTGAAGACTACGGGTCAGGTTCGAAGGTCGAAGACTTGGTGGTCCACCGTCGAAGGCTCAAAGGTTAACGGGTCGATGGTCGAAGACTTCGGGCCTTCGAGTCTTCGAGTTTAATTTTTTTTAGCTTTTAATTACCCTTCTACCGCCACCCAAAATACCAAAGTAGCCGAACTTTTTTGGGGATTATTTGGGAAGACTCGTATTCACCTACATAATCATTTTGGAGAATCTCGCATGGTCACATTTTCAGGCGGTTTGACTAAGGGCATTGACCGTCTTTTGGCAAGTTTGATTATTTTTATCAAAGATTGTTTTTGTCATAACTTCTTCGTTTTAAGTCAGAATTGAGTATGGTCAAGTGCCTTAGTCTCCAAATTTCATCCTCTATCACCTGGTATTGGCCTTGAAGCACTTTAATGTCTTATGGCAGAGGTTCTCAATTTTGGGCTTCCCTATTCGTGTCAGTATACCTACCTTATGCAAATTGGGGTTGACCTCAACTCTAGACCATTCCTTCATAGTGGGGAATCTTTATGAACCTGTTCAACAAAAATATGGTCTGGGGGCAAAGGATATAAAATAAAACTAGTAGGTCCAACTCGGACAAAATAGGGTCCAACAACTGCTCCTCTTTGTGCACTATTTGTATACAAACAGTGTACAAAGATAAGAAGGGAATCATTTTGGATGAGTTGGAGCACTTATCTGACTTAGCTATTGTAAAAGTATGGTAGGATGTTATGGTTAGGTATGTCCCAAAGAATGTGAAGAGGCGTTTGAGGCTAGTGGGAATTGAGCAAATTTGCCAAGGCATCTAAGGCCTAGCCGAAATGGAAAAATGCATCTATGACATCTAGGGTTGACAGGAATAGAAAAGGCATCTTGGGCCAACAGGGAGTAAAAAAGGTATCTTGGGCCAACAAGAATTCAAATGGCATCTAGGGCCAACAAGAATTAAAAAGGCATCTAAGGCCTTGGATTGAAATGACATCTAGGGACGAAAGGAATTGATAAAGAATCTTGGGATAACATAAATTTAAAAGGCATCTTGGGCTAACAGGAACTTAAAAGGCATCTTGGGCTAGTAGGAATTGAAACGGCATCCTGGGCCAACATGAATTAGAAAGGCATCTCAGGCTTGAGAATTGAAATGGCATCTAAGGCCTGGGAAGGAATCTGAGAAGGCATCTAGGGCTTAGAAATTGAAAAGGCATCTAGGGCCTGGAATTGACAAGGCATCTTGGGCCAAGAAGAAATGAAAAGGCGTGTTGGGCCTGTGAAGGAATTTGAAAAGGCATCTAGGGCCTGGGAATTAACAAGGCATCTAGGGCCTAGGAATTAACAAGGCATCTTGGGCCCGGGAAGGAGTCAATGATTGTTTTATTTTAGGCTCTCTTTATGAGTTCACTCAAGGAGATCGCTCTACAAGGTTACCCGACAAGAGAGGAAGCATGTTTGAGTGTTGAAAGGGTGCTTTTAAAGCTTAGGGAAATTGCAAAGAAAGCCTTGTATAGTTGAACAAAGGATGCATTTCAGGCTTGATGGGAAGCTAACTGAGGATGTTCTCTTGGGATCTTCAGAGGCGATGATTCCTGAAAATGCAGAAAATGCTGAATGTATGCAAATGGTGCATGGAATGCAATGTGATATATGCAAGGACTGGGATGTATCTCGATGATGCTAAAAGGTTTGGATGACATTCAATTTTCCAATGAACTCCTTTTTTTCTTGGCTGAGGAGACCTTTTTGTCTTGTTATTGAGCTCTCTTTTTGTGGATGGAGGGCTTACTTGAGTTTAGCTTTACTACATTAGGAGCTTTGACTTGGGCATGGGCTACAAGCATTGGTACTCCATGGTTTTGGGAGATTGGATGAGGTTGATGTTTTGGGGTTTTATTCAATTGGACTGGGGGTCTTCATTACCTTTGCTTGGCCATACGTATAAGGCAGTGCCAAAGGAGTCCTCTGGGAATTTATGTATTCTAATGAACTATATGAAATGAAGCTGATAAAATATGATTGGGGGACAAAAAAGGATTTTGTTGGTTTAATTCCAAAAACATACTTATATCATATAAAATTCAACTTGTTATCATTCGATAAACAGAATTACAAGTCTTTAAAGGCATAATGTACAAAGTTGATTCGAGTGTGCCTTAGGTTTGACTAAGTCTTCCACTATTTGCAACTCCTGCTTAGGGCCCTGTTTTATGTGATTCTGTTCCCTCTTAGAGGTTGACTGATTTTACCCTTCAGGATTTGTTGTTGGCTTTGTATTTTACCCTTGGAGCCTTTTGAGTTTTCACCAAGTCCGCCTTTGCTTTCTTCTCTTTTTTTTTGTTGGAGCTTTGTATTTTACCCTTGGTGCCCTTTCGGGTTTTTACCAAGTTTGCTCATTCCTAAATTGGTAATACAGAGATGGGAATCGTGTTGAGGGTTTTTAGCTGTGAAACTTTTTGACGTGAGTCAAGCATAAAACTTTTTGACAGCATCACTATTCACTAGGTGAGGGAGCTCATCTCCATCCATTTTGGCAAGTATTAGTGCGCCTCCGGAGAATGCCTTTTTCACAACATATGAGCCTTCATAATTGGGAGTCCATTTGCCACTATGGTCGTGTTGAATAGGTAAGATTTTCTTGAGAACGAGATCACCCTCTTGAAAGTTTCTAGGCTTCACCTTTTTATTGTAATTATTCATACTCTGTTAATATAGCTGTCTTTTGTAAACAGCTGCCAAGCATTTACCTTCAATTAAGTTCAAGTGCTCATAACGACTTTGGGCCCATTCTGCTTTTACAAGTTAAGTATCCTTGAGGACTCGGAGGGAAGGTTTCTCCACTTTGACAGGTAAGACTGCATCCATACCATAGAACAAAGAAAATGGAGTTACCCTAGTTGATGTTCGTATCGAGGTATGATAAGCATGCAAAGCAAAAGGTAGCTTCTCATGCAAATCTTTATATGTTTCAGTCATCCTTTTGATAATGTTTTTGATGTTTTTATTGGCTACTTCAACTACTCTAGTCATCTTGGGGCGATAGGGAGTCGAGTTGCGGTGTTGGTTTTGTATGTTTCACACAACTTACCCATCATCTGATTGTTCAAATTGGCGGCATTGTCCATTATGATCTACTCAGGAAGCCCATATCGACATATGATGTTGTTCCGCAAAAATTTAAGCACCACGACTTTGTGACGTTAGCATATGACGTTGTTTCTACCCACTTGGTGAAATAATCGATAGCCACTAAGATGAAGCGATAACCATTGGATGCTTTCAAAGATATTGGTCTAATAACGTCAATACCCCAAAGTGAGAACGGTCATGGGGAAACCATCACATGCATCTTGGATGGAGGTACTTGGATCTTATCACCATAAATTTGACACTTGAGGCATTTGCACACATATTCGTTGCAATCCTTCTTCATGGTGACCCAATATTTTTGTACTGTCACCTTGGTTTTGTTGTTCTAAACATCTTTTTCCAAAGGGCCATGTTGGAATTATGAGTATTTTATCTTGTATGGATGCGGAAAGGTTGTAGCTTGATCAAAACTACGTCGTTTTGATGTTGGGATTCACTTAATCAAAACTATGTCGTTTTGATGTTGGGATGCCTATTTAAGGAGGTGCAGGTTTCCTTGTTTTAGGTTTAGGGTTTCCTTCTGTTAGCCGTTGCAGCCGCGAGAGAGAGAGAGAGAGAGAGAGAGAGAGAGAGAGAGAGAGAGAGAGAGAGGGTGGAGATTCTGATCGCTGCGTGGTGGTTCGTGTGGGTGGACAACGTCTAGCGTGGAAGCAAGGGCAGGAGGACGTTTTCAAGGTAGGGGTTCTGTCTTTCCCAGTCTGTTTTGAGGTTAGCCCTGCGTAGATGTTTTACAGAGTTTCTATGGCTATTGTTATAATATTTATATGTAAATCCATATAGGTGTGATCTCCTATATGGATGTTGGCCTTCAATGGCGCCTTGGTGTGTTTCTGACGTTGGGTTGTTAGTGCATGTTACATGTTCGATAAAATGCCTGTGTGAATATGCTTGTGTAAATATGCCAGTACGTGTTTATTTTTACGCCTGAGAGGCTGGATTTGTGGGTTTGTAAACACGTGCATGCTAAGTGTTGGTTTTATGCCTGAGTGACCAAGGTGTATGCTGTGTGCTTGTCTGTTTGGTACTTGGCCTGAAGAGGCGGTTAAATAACTTGGCCTGAAGAGGCGGTTAAATCACTTGTTTAAGAGGTGGTTAAAGTGTTAGCCTGTGTGGCTGGGACTGAGGTTGTGCCCGTTTGTGTGGTGTGATTTCCTTGTTATGTCTATGTCACATCACTGCACTGGTGCATGCTCACATATAGAGGATAGGTGCATGGGATGGGTTGGGGAGACATGATCCCTACTGAGCTGTGGTTGCTCACCCCTCCTACTGTGGTGTGTTTTCTTGTAGGAACCTACAGATGTTAGGTGGGAACACTAAGGTGGAAGAGTTCTGTTTTGTGGCTTTGTTTTATGTTATTTGTGTTATGTAATTTCGTTGAGACCTTGTAACCCCAGCGGGGAGATATTGTAATAAAGTTTGAAACATAATAAAGGCATGTGGTTTGAATTTAATAATTATGTGATTTGGTCTCTGAAAATAAAATGTGAAGTGTATGTTGTATTCTACCTCTTTATCCAAACCCGGGTAAAGGGAGGGTCACGTTCCGGCTCCTCGGGTTGGAAATCCGGGGTGTGACAATATGGTATCAGAGCATGGTCTAGTTGGCCTAGGGTAGTGGGCGGATTTGGTTATCTTGAGTCCTTTGGAGGAGCCTGGAGGGACGTGCCTAATCAACACGGTCCTCTTTGAGCCTCTAAGGTATACTCGGGGTAGTCCAGACCTGAGGTAGGATTTGCATGCATTGGCATTAGGGCACTAGTTGCATTTGTTGTCCTTGTGTGATTGTGTGGGTAACCGAGATAAAGCATGTGAGAGGAAAATATGAAGAACATGATTTAATCTGTGCAACTCTAATTAACTCTGATTTTATGACAACTTAAGCCGTGTGCTTGTGGAATTGCTGCTTGTGCAATGTGGTTTAATGAGAACTAAAATGTGTGCAATGTGTGTAATTGCATGGATAAATGGTTTGAACGTGATAAAGTTTCAATTGTGCAACTCTGAAATTTTGTGATGATTTAAGCATGAAAGCATGGAAAAGAATTTGTGGTATTGAAACTGAGTGCTTGTGAACTTGAAGCTTGTAAAATGTGAACGAACGGAAAATAAAATACAATAAAATAAAAATAAAATAAAATAAAATAAAATACAATGATGTTGGTGTTCTATGAATGATTGAGTATGTGCCTTTGTATGGTATTGTGTGGAAGAAGCGATGTTGTGTTCAAAACGATGAGATATCCACTTAAGTATAGATTATATGTGCAAAGTAAAGGTGTGAACTTGTATGGTCTGTGATGTACATCCATGAATTTGTGTGGTGATAATGCATGTTTTGAGGTTAGTTATAGCTCAGAATGCCTTAGTCGGTAATGGTATTGAGATTGTTGAGTGATAACCTGGAGCGCTGCCTTTTCGTGGAGCCAATGTCTCCGAAAATTGTGACCTGTATGACTATTGAGGTAGCAGAGAAGCCCGCCCCTCGGGCTGGGCAAGTGGGTGAGCTGCAGGATGTAAGTAATGATCTAATCATGGCAGAGGTTGACATCTTAAGCCTGGTAATTCAAGAGTTGAAGGATGAGATTCGACAACTGATTAAGAGCAAGGTACGCCGAAAGCTATCAACCCACATCATCGGGGGGAGCTTGGGTGAAGATTAACTGAAGCATAGTTGTCCTGATCAGCAGAAAGGGCCCAAGAGGTAGAGACCAGTTTCCCAAAGGGGTTGTTCTTGCAGTGGACAACCGGGACATTGGAAAAGAGTATGGCAGGAAGAAGTACTAGTGTCGCATCTGTGGAAAAGTAGGACATCTCCAGACAGTCTGTTTTGGTAAAGCAAGGCATGGTGCTAGAGGACTGGCTCAACGAGCTAGGGATAAAGCAAAATTCAAACCTTGTTTGGAGGCCGAAGACTACCAAGTGAGGCTAGGAGGAGAGCATGGCAGAACTTTCCTTAGTCAAGGGTACGATGTTGATTCTCGCGTGTTAAGATTTCTGTTTATTGGTGGTATCATATTCCTTTAACGATAGTGATCGGTTGAGTCTTGTGCTGGATTAGGTGAGGATGGGTGAACCTTTGATTGCTGAGTTTCTAGCAATTTAATTAAGACCCTTGTGATAGAGGGGTATTCTCGCTGGGTGGGCTCTTGAGCCACTGTTTTATGTTAGGTGAGGCTTAGAAGGTCGTTTGAGTTACCATTTTAGATGAACGTAGTTGGGGACCTACTAGAGAATAAATGAGTAAAATAAATAAAAATATATATATATATGACACCAAAGGACTAATAAATTACTAATGGTTATTAGAAAGAGTTGGTGGTTTTAATGTGATCTAAAGTGTTAATCGTATCTTTGTGTGGTAGTCAATTTTGGGCGCCTGTGTGTGAGGAAAGTAATAAATGCTACTGTGTTACCCCTAATACTCTGGCGTAGGTGAGATTACCTTTGGCCTAGCTAGCCTAGAAAGCTGGAGGCATGAGTTAGTGGCTTGTGGGTAGTGTGTGACCCCTCTGTGGCAACCTTGAGTAATAGAAAAGTGTTTTCATGTGAGTAGAGGTTTCTGTAGATGTGCTACCTAGGAAAGATGTTCTTTTGGTAACCTTTCCAAGTGTCAAGGTTGAGGGAGGAAATTGCCACTAGTATAACCCACTCCTTGAGTCATTGAGATCTAAATTGATTGGCGAGAGTGGTATGTGATTTTGAGGTTCTTAAGGGGGTCCTGTGGAGATGGCTGCAAATTCTTGGGGGGCCAAACATTGACCACGTGTCATGCTGGTGGTGTGTGAAAGACCTTGGGTAATGTTCATAGGATATGTGGTGAAATGGGTTTGTATATGTATACAAATGTGATGAGTTCTGGAACTAGGTTATGAGTGAGTTTATAGGATCGTGCCCAGTGAATCCAATCAGTGCAAGTAGGCAAGCGAGTGAGATTGGGCAGGCCTTGTTTGGGTTTTTCCTCATAATTGGGAGACATCTTCCGAGGGGTTGAGGATGTGCTCCAAGTGGTAGGACCATTCCGTTAATTTATGTCCTGTGGGTAATAGGCTTAAAAGAGGCGAGGAGGTGGGGGCTAGTATGTCCTCTCTTACATGTGTTCTACACAGTAGTTTATTTCGTGTGTTGTGGTTGCTTTGTTTTGTTGTGTGTGTTGCATATGTGCTAAAGGGGTATAGCAAAGTTCCTATGTGTGGGTCTCGTGGCATACGTATGCAGAAGAGTAGGAGGTGATGCATGCGCATGTTATATGCGGTGTGGGATGAAGAGGGGTGTTATGTGTAATGTTGATGTTATCCCTTATCACATGTGATGGCATGCTAAGTTAAAGTGTGAAAGTATTGATGAGTTGTGATTCACAGAATGGAGTCAGATGTGAGTTTTTGCTTGTAAGGGGTATTAGTGCTACTCCTTTGGGGGAGATTTGTGTCTTGCGGTTATTATGGGGTCTTCATGCTACATATGTTCTTCTTGAAAGTCTTTCGTGTGCGTTTTTATGCGGTAAGTGAGATGGTCCACGCCATCAAGGTGTTGGTGTGTTTGGGAGCTACGTGAATGTCCCGAATCCGGAGTTTGCATGTCTTGTTTCCTGTGCCTACCCGGAGGAATTGTAGTGACCATATTAAGCTGCGGCTAGAGCCTGAGTATTTCTTGGTCCATTTGAGTGTTTTGTTGGTGTGTTGAGATAGAATGTAATAGTTGATATAGCAGAGTCGGTGGGCCATGAGGTGGAGTATGTCTTGGAGGCAAGGGATTTTCTTGTGACCTGTGAGTGGTGACACAGAGGATTCCATTGTGGTCATGTTGCAGGTAGGAGCATTTTCTGTGTGGGGAGAACTATGTTGTTCATCACTACTCGGCGTCAAAGGATTCCTATCACGTGGCGCGTCTGCTGACTTAGTAAGGCATTATCTCTTGGGCTGTACGGTAAGCCTCAGTTGTGAAGGCTGTGTGGGACCTTGGTGGATCTCTATTTGACCGTGATCAAGGAGGTCGATTCTCAAAGTCGGTGACTAGTGATAGCCCGATAGTGGGTTTTGGTATTACCATGGTTGTGTGTGTGGTGCTGCAATTACTATTTTAAGTTCATCCTTGGACTCCGTTGGGCGCCAGGTTGGCTGCGACCGAATGGTTGAGGGCACACTCCATTCTCGTGTTGTTGTGTCTGGGCTTGTACTTCGTTTTGCGTCACCATTGGCGTTGGTTGGGTTTCAATGTTCCTTGCTTGAGTAAGGTGGTTTTCGTAGTGATGATGGTGCTGCTGAGGTGAGCTCCCTATGTGGGAATGTGAATGTGGTTTACATAATGCTTTTCTCTTGTTTGTTTGTGTTTCCTTGTGACCTCTTTGTGTTTGCTGTTAGGGTAAGGTCTACATATGGAGTGTGGTTGCGTTGTAAATTGTTAGTGTTTGTTGACATCCAATCTCAATGGTGTCATTGTTGGGTATTTTACATTGTGGAGTGTTGGTCCTATTGTGACACGAGTAGGCATTTAACGCCGAGTACCCTGCTATGTCGATGCAGTGACTTCTCGTTCAATCATATGAATTCTCATGAATGGCTGCTTCACGCGTAGGCTTATGTGCTTTGGGAGGTTTCTTGACCTCACGGTTATCAGACTTGCTCACGTCCGCTGTTGTTAGTGTGCTCTTTGGCCACGCTCTAGTTTTTGATCGACTCATAAGTGTTACGTTTGTGTTGACTCAATGGAGGTACTCATTTGGCAATTTCCAACAACGTTTATAGTAATAACTGCATTGTGTTGCTTTAATCTTCTCGTGATGTTTGCTACTTGCTTTCTCTTTTCGGGGACAAAAAGTCCAAAAGGTGGGAAGGTTGTGAGGAACCTCCCTGTGGATGAGTTTGTATGGTGTTGGCGAATGGGCAGAGGAACGTTAAATGTGCAGTAGTGTTTTGTTTGTGAGTTGTTCTTTGTAGTGGTGTTTATGCTATGAGTTGGCATGTGACCTATGTGATTTGTTAAATGTGTTGGGGATGGGATTATATGTCTTACACCGTCGTGACATGTGACTACTTGTGAAATATGTGTTAGGTAAGGAGGAGACACGGGAAGATGAATCCATGATGCGTGAGCAACACCCAGAGTTGTTCGAGGACGAACACTCTTTAGGGTGGAGGGGTGGCTGTTGGCTGGTGTATTTGTATTTCCTTTTGACTTGTAACTTTTATTTATATTGAATGTGTTAATGAAATGTGCTTGTGATGGGTATTTGTGACATGTGGATGTGTTTCCATAGATTGTGATGCATGTGGTTGTGGTTATGGACTATGGTGGCACAGTGTTATGTGCTATTGTGTACAATGTGCGGTGTATGACCCATTTGGGTGTCATGCCTTACTGTGTGGTTTTCCTTGCATGTTGTTTCTTTTCGAGGATGAAAAGTCTTAAGGAGGAGAGGATGTAATGACCCGTATTTTGGGATGTGAGGAGTTAGTCATTTTGGCCCTAGGAAGATGTTATTTGCATATACAGGCGCTTTTAGGCTGTTTTGTCAAGTTTTGGAGATTTGTTTTGACCAAGTAGTTGGCCTCAAATCAATTGGCGTGTAGAACGAAAGTTTCTCAGAATGATGTCCTCTACCTTCCATAGAAGTTTTAGAGCCAAAGGCCTTGAACGCCAATTGGACCAATTGGCGTGCAAGCATATTACTGCATACCAGCCTTCTACATGATGCAAAGAAGCTAGGGGAAGAATTTCACCTAATTTGGAGCTACATGCCAATTGGGAATATGACGTGCATTATGGCGTGTAGCTATATTTTTGTACCGTCACCTTGGTTTTGTTGTTCTAAACATCTTTTTCCAAAGGGCCATCTTGGAATTGTGAGTATTTTGTCTTGTATGGATGCGGAAAGGTTGTAGCTTGTGCGATCAAAACTACGTCGTTTTGATGTTGGGATTCACTTAATCAAAACTATGTCGTTTTGATGTTGGGATGCCTATTTAAGGAGGTGTAGGTTTCCTTGTTTTAGGTTTAGGGTTTCCTTCTGTTAGCCGTCGCAGCCAGAGAGAGAGAGAGAGAGAGAGAGAGAGAGAGAGAGAGAGAGAGAGGATGGAGATTCTGATCGCTGCGTGGTGGTTCGTGTGGGTGGACAACGTCTAGCGTGGAAGCAAGGGCAGGAGGACATTTTCAAGGAAGGGGTTCTGTCTTTCCCAGTTTGTTCCGAGGTTAGCCCTGCGTAGATGTTTACAGAGTTTCTATGGCTATTGTTATAAAATTTATATCTAAATCCATATAGGTGTGATCTCCTATATGGATGTTGGCCTTCAATGGCGCCTTGGTGTGTTTCTGACGTTGGGTTGTTAGTGCATGTTACATGTTCGATAAAATGCCTGTGTGAATATGCTTGTGTAAATCTGCCAGTACGTGTTTGTTTTTATGCCTGAGAGGCTGGATTTGTGGGTTTGTAAACACATGCATGCTAAGTGTTGGTTTTATGCCTGAGTGACCAAGGTGTATGCTGTGTGCTTGTCTGTTTGGTACTTGGCCTGAAGAGGTGGTTAAATCACTTGGCCTGAAGAGGCGGTTAAATCACTTGGCCTGAAGAGGCGGTTAAATAACTTGGCCTGAAGAGGCGGTTAAATCACTTGTTTGAGAGGTGGTTAAAGTGTTAGCTTATGTGGCTGGGACTGAGATTGTGCCTGTTTGTGTAGTGTGATTTCCTTGTTATGTCTATGTCACGTCACTGCACTGGTGCATGCTCACATATAGAGGATAGGCGCATGGGATGGGTTGGGGAGATATGATCCCTACTGAGCTGTGGTTGCTCACTCCTCCTACTGTGGTGTGTTTTCTTGCAGGAACCTACAGGCGTTAGGTGGGAACACCAAGGTGGAAGAGTTCTGTTTTGTGGCTTTGTTTTATGTTATTTGTGTTATGTAATTTCGTTGAGACCTTGTGATGGTCCCTTGGAGCCTAGAGGGGGGTGAATAGGCTCTTATCGAAACTCTTTTTATTCTCTTATGACACAACACTTATCTAGTTAAGTGATAAAATCACTGCGGAAGACAACCAGATAGTGGAGTATTTTGTTTTATTATCAAGAGATAAGTACAAAAAAATATCTTTGAAAGACTCTCTTACACTCTGTTTACAAAAGGATTCACACACTAGCCTAGATTATATCTTTGAGCTCTTGTGCATACACGAGGTTGATTCAGGCTAGCTTACACGCTTTTTTTTACACAAATGTACAAGTATGAATATTTATACAAACATTCCTAAGAGACACCCTTGGAACTTGTAGTTCCGAAATGCGTTCAGCACTAACTATTCCTCGGTAATTTCTCTGCCTTGACTGCTGCGGTTTGTGGAGCTCAAGATCTTGGGCTTGAAGAGTATAAGTGCCTTTGTGAGTTCCCAAGTATAATTAAAGTTGTGTCCACATATCCGGGTGATCCACGTGTAAGATTCTTCAGGTTCTCAACGAGTTTGTCTTACATTGGGACACCACGAGCTGATAACTTTAAATGCGGTAAGTTGAAGTAGCATCTTCTTGGTCCGGTGTAATTTTTCTTACTCCGTTGCTAACGAAGCTCGGAACCTTACTCCGTGTCAATGGTTGCTTACTCCGTATCTATTTGGTACTGAAATCCTTAGTCCATGTCAGCGCTTCCTTACTCCGTGTGAATGAGAAGGTCGGAGTGCTTATTCCGTATCAGCACTTCCTTACTCCACATGTAAGTTACTTACGCCGTATGTAAGTTCCTTACTCCGTATGTAAGTTCCTTACTCCGTGCTAGTTTAAAGGATCGAATGGCTTACTCCGTACTAGCGCATCCTTACTCCGCATGAGTGAGTGGTCCGGATTCCTTACTCCGCATCTAGTTTCCTTACTCCGTGCAAATAAAGACTTGGGTCCTTATTCCGCAATACTTCCTTACTCTGTATGTATGAAAGACTCGGATGCCTTACTCCGTGTCTTCTTTACTTTAGTTCGCTTGAGGGGAAGACTTAACTTTTAACTCCGTGTCGACTCTTTAACTTCGTGCGACCTTGTAGACCAAGACTCTTACTCCGCATCAGTTTGACTTAGTCCGTTTGAGGCATTAAGAGCAGATTTCGTAATCCGTAGCTTTTAAGTTCTTAGTCCGCACGAATGTTCCTTATTCCGTATGTATTGGTGACTTGGTTATTTACCAAGTGTTTGACGACACTTACTCTTGTCCGGATCAGGATTATGTATCCTGTCCTTAGCTTTGCTCTCACGAGTGTATCTCCGGATTAATAACATATCTTCTACAACAATCAAAGAAACACAAAAGATCTCAGATCAAATTACATAGGGCTTTATCAGCATTATCCAAATTCTGGGCTTGATCCAACAATCTCCCCCAATTATGGATATGCCCAAACCCTTTGTAATCTGATTTGGTAAGTAGTGCAAAAAGATAACATACAGAATACACATCACATCCATTTTCATTGATCAGCAACAAAGTACAAATCAGCCTTTATACTGAATTTTTGTTAAGGTACATAAGACTTACTATACTTGAAGATCATTGTTGCTGCCTTCTCTCTAAGCTCCATTGTCTGCTTCATCGTATAAGTGGTGTATTGGCTCCAAGATTTGTCCACAGTTAAGAATGACTTGATGAAGTAACAGACAAAGGCCCCGGCCTATCTCCATCCTGGCTGTTGTGGCACTTGCTTCTTGCCCCGGAATGTCGCCTTGACTTCTCGGTTGGTCTCAAAGGAGTGATGCCCAACTTTTCATATAATCCGGCTTTCTTCACAGCTTCAGTCAACCTGAGACACAGTGGTTCCCATTGATTCTTTCTTACATACTGCTTTACAATCTGATGAGAATTAATCAGAATCATTTGTTTGGACTGAATCATGAAGACAGCCATCATGAAATGTGGCGACATGATCCGGTACGGAATGAGGATAGTTGAGAGAGTACTCCATAGCTTGCTATCCTTAGCAGTTCCATCGATAAAGGACAGAATAATATCTATACTGGGAAGATAGCCCTCATTCCAGCATGGTAGAACTTCAAACAAGTGGCCGTCCTTGTACAGAGATGGAAACAACCTCATCTCCATTTTAGCAGCCCTAGAGAAGCTGTCAATGTCGTCTGTTGTAAAGAGGCCTTTCTCCGAACAAAGGGTCCGAATGTTGTTCGGGAGAAAGGGTACAGGTCAGAGAGACATCTTCTCTCGGCAGAAGACACAGCATAGGACTTCATTGCCTTACGCACGCTTCCATCCGCACCAGAAGGGTCACACGCCACGTATGATGGGAGGAAGGTGTCAGCTGCGGATGGAGAGGATGGAGGAAGAGCTGCAATCGAGGAGCTTGGCTGAGAGAAGCGGCTACGTTTGGGGATTTGAACTCCTGGAAGCAATGAAGAGGCAGGCCGCTTCTCAGCACGAGTGGATGGTTGTGGTGTAGGAGGAGCAGAAGGATCAGATGACACTCTCTCCCCCGGTTTGGCAGATCGTTGGGAAGCAACGGGAGGGCGAGCCATCGTGTGCGCCAGGTCCGCGAAGGAGGTAGACAAGGAGTGGACGGATGAGGCGATGAGATCCATCTTCTGTTCCATGGAAGTGGAGGAGTCAGTGAGAGCGGATAGGAGTTGGGCGCCAAGAGCATCAACCTTGGCGGCGATGGCAGATATTTGGGCGCTATGAGCTTGGGCGTGTCGGTCCAGCTGGGCGGAGAGCACAGCGTCGGAGTGAACCGTGCCAAAAGAAGCATGCCCAAGGACCAACTCTGGAGCTTTGGAGGACTCCCCCGCATGAACAGGAGCAGGAGTGTGCTGGGCAGAGGAGTCCGCAGGAGTATCAGCAGCAGCAGTAGAAGGGGCATCCGGAGCAGCGGACCCGCTTTGACCCGAGAGGTCAACAATGGGAATGGCGTCAGCAGGAGAAAAGGGCCAGCCTTAGCAAGGAAAGGACTCCGTGTGGCATGGATCGGGCTAGAGGGGTTAGGGAACGACACATCTGGAATGGAGGCCGGCGTAAGAAAGCCTTGGTCCAAATTCCAGATGATCATGGTCTCCGGGGTTTGAGTATGGCGAGTATAAAACACCCGGAGATCGGTATCAGGAATGGAAGCAGTGTGGGCAAGGCTGAAACGGAGCCATAGGTCCGTTAAGGTGTCGGCAGAGAGATGGGCAAGGTAATCTCGGGGTTGAGGTAGGGGAGGCAAAGGAGCTTCCGGAAGAGATTCCGGGACATCAGCAATAGCAGCAGCAATGGTGGTATCAACCGCGGCAGCAACAGCGGAAGTGGAGGGAGTGGGGACATCCACAGCAGAAGGGGCTGAAGAAACAGCTCTAGGGGCACTGCGCTGAGATGGCCCCGCAACCTTGGAGGGTTCAGCACGGACGCTGTGCTGGGAGGCCCGAGAAATGGAGGGCGCAGCAACGGACCGAATCCGGGAGGATCGGTGAGCGTAGCTGACGTCAGGGGCATGGCTGTCAGAGGGGTCACCAACAGAACTGCCTTGTTGTTCCGAGGCAGGGAGAAGGCGGAGAGCTGCAGAGGGACGACGGGCTGTCATGTTTCCATTAGGCGTAAGATGGCGAAGGTAGTAAGCTGGAGGAAATGAAACAGCATCAGAGCGGGCGAAATGGTCTGGATGAAGATGTCGGAAGACAATGCTAAGGATGCGCCTGAAGGAGAGATTCTTGGGTCCAGTCTGCAGCAGTCGGAACAAAAATGTCCCCCAGTCCATCGGAAGACCTTCAAAAACGCCGTGCATGGCCAGAAGAAGATCGTACGGAACAGAGTCCAGAGCGGAAGTGCGCGCCAGTAGACAGCGACTCAGTATGACCGCCATACAGCGATAGCGGCCTTGGAAGGACTTCACCTTGTATTCCTTGCCTTTAAAGGTGCAACCCATAGAAGCCGCCATGGGATCGGCATCAGGGCGTTGTGGTTCACCGGGGGGTAGGTTGAGAGCAGCGCGGAAAACATCTGGGGTAATGATGATGGATTCACCGCGAACATAGGAGATGATGGAGTTGGTGGTACAGCGGATCCTTTGGTAGTACTCGAGAATGTCGTCTACAAGAAGATCGATAGGATTGGAGATCAAGTTGAGTATGTGAGAGGCTTCTAGAAGAGGGCGAAGATTGGAAAACCAGGCTGGAGGGTTGGAGACAGCGCTCCAATCGACCAGATGGCCGGGATTGACGCCGGAAAGAGAGGTTCTGGGTGCCATTGTAGATGAAAGTTGAAGGGCGAGAGGGAAGGCAAGGTCTTAGGGATTGAAGAAGCAACGAGAGTTTTAGGGATTGAAATAAATAACACTCGTGTTTCGCAGGAATGACCAGAATATATAAGACCGAGTCCGTAAATGTCAGCGGGTCTAGGAATGTAGCCAGTGAAACAGTAAACCGCTTGACAGGCTGATGTCATGAGTCTTGATATCGATGCGCCTCCGAATTAAAAGATGACGTGGAGACGGCATGACCAAGGCAGGGTAACAGCTGTTTGCCTTCCGGGGAAGTGTGAGCATCCCGAGATATGCATTTAATGAAACATCATGATTCCTCCTCAAAAGCACGCGATATATAATAAGACATGGATTATCGCAATTTGACAGTGTCTGGAGTCCAGAGGAATGAACCGACAATCATCCGAAATTAATGATAGTCGAGTGACGAGTATCCGGATGAAAAGTAGACTGTGTTTGTAGTAACAGAGTGCAGTGAGAGAAAAGTAGATTCCTTTGCTTGTCAATAAGTCGAAGAGAAGAGAAGTACCACAACATTTCAAATCCAAGACTATGAACTGGATTTATCGATAAGAATGCAAAGAAACTCTGAACCCGTAGCTTCACAAAAATAAGCTAAGAGGACAAAAGCTTAACAGGCAAGGATTAGTACGGATAGGAGAAAATAAGCAGTAAAGAGCTATATAATCCGAACTAATGAGTAGCAGAACTTATGCATTACAAAGAATGAAATAGATATATACATACTAGAGAATGATCAATGTGACTGAATCAGGGCATATGTCAGATAATAAATACACAAGTTCATATAGGTCAACATAGCGAAACCGTCCTGCTGAACGACGTAGCTAAGATTAATTAAAAATCATATGATTTGACCAAACTAGGATTCATGAATGAAAAATGAGGACGTGGACACATGTCAAAAGCAAGCAGTTGATTATCCGATTAAAATGCATGGTTGAAGAAAAAAATACATCCAAGCATGCCGCAATTATGTTTCAACAACGCATGTCCAGTTAGATCCGGAAGTAAAGGGTCAGAGGAGAGAGTAGCTGAGACATATTAGGGGGAGATTACTGAGGTAATAGCTGAAGCTTAGGCTCCCCCGTAGATCATGCGATCCTCTTAATGAAAGGCTCCCCCTCGAATAGACAGCCAGGAAAGAGGTCATGAGACACATACGGGGGGTATTACTTGAATAATTTATAAAGCATTTTCTCCCCCGTAGATTGTGCAATCCTCTTGGTAGACCTTTCCGGCTTAAAGAAATTCAGCATGGTCTATCCTTTTAGGAAACTATACTTCAGAAGCTGATCGATCGATTGTGTATTCATCCACCAGGCATTCCGAGCTAACCCATTTCATTTCTTCAACAATACATGTTAATAGAGTAATCTAAATGAACAGGCATTTGTCGTGTGGTGATTAGTGGAAATTAAGATCATGAAACCAGAATGAGGTTAACCATATAAACTTTAATCATGTTTGCGTAAACGACTTCAGTTGGGAAACGCAAGCATCATCCCATATATGAAGTTGCTATCAATATCAGAAGCATGAAGCACATTAGACAGTAAGTATGATCATCATTAAGATCAGTATGTATCTGCAGCTATCAATAAAAGCACAATGCATGTTCTGGAAACAACTACTGATGGATAACAGGTGAGAAGCTATGCAGAAAAGTCAAGCATACCTAATTTGAGAAGAAGTTTAGAACATCTTACATCAGGTAGGGGCTTTGTAAGTATATCCGCTAGTTGATCTTCAGTAGCAACATGTTCCAGGGATATGTGCTTTTTAAGAACATGATCGCGAATGAAATGATGCCTAACCTCAATATATTTTGTCTTTGGATGCATGACGGGATTATTGCTGATAGCAATAGCACTGGTATTGTCACAGTAGAGTGGAACGGATGTCATGTTGAAGCCGTAGTCAGTAAGTTGGCTTTGCATCCAGGAGAAGTCACACAACTCCCAAGCGACTATATATTCGCTTGAAGAGAGATGTTGATACGAATTCGCTTCTTCCGAACCAAGAGATCAATCTGTTTCCAAGGAATTGGCATGTACCACTGGTGCTTTTTCTCGTCTATGCGACATCCGGCAAAATCAGCATCAGGAATATCCGGATAAGGCGAAGTTGGACTCTTTTGGGTACCAGAGTCCCAAATTAATTGTCCGTTTAAGATACCTTAATATCCGTTTTACATGTAGCATATGTGACTCTTTGGGATTTGCCTGATATCTTGCGCAGATGCAAGTTGCAAACATTATGTCTGGGCGACTTGCTGTAAGATACAGCAAGGATCCAATCATGTCTCTGTACTTAGTCACATTCACTGATTTGCCATCAATATCTGGGTCTAACTTGGCATTGACTGGCATTGGAGTTTTGACGGGAGACGATCCTTCCATACCAAACTTCTTGATTAAGTCGCGAGTATACTTAGCTTGGTTTATGAAAGACCCTTCCTTCAGTTGTTTGACTTCGATTCCAAGGAAGTAGGATAGTTCTCCCATCATACTCATCTCAAACTTGCCAGTCATCAACTTGGCGAATTCATCACAAAGTTTCGGATTAGTTGATCCGAAAATGATATCATCCACGTATATCTGTACGATTAGAGTATGTCCTTTCTCTTTCCGTAAGAATAGCGTGGTGTCAATCTTCCCTTTTTGAAAGTTGTGAGCAAGTAAGAATTCCGAAAGTGTGTCGTACCAGGCTCTTGGAGCTTGCTTCAATCCATACAAAGCTTTCCTTAGATTGTAAACCAGATGTCCAGCCTTGGGTTCAATGAAACCTGGAGGTTGTTCAACATACACCTCCTCTTGAAGATCTCCATTCAGGAATGCACTCTTGACGTCCATTTGATAAACTATGAAGTTTTCATATGAAGCATACGCCAGAAACATTCAGATTGCCTCAAGTCTTGCCACCGGAGCAAAGGTCTCATCATAGTCTATTCCTTCTTCTTGACGATATCCTTTGGCTACCAGTCTGGCTTTGTTCCAGATTACAATTCCATCCGTATCAAGCTTGTTCTGGAACACCCATTTAACTCCTATGACTTGCTGAGACTTAGGCCTTGGTACTAGAGTCCACATATTATTTCTCTTAAATTGATTCAACTCTTCTTGCATGGCTTCTATCCAATTCGAATCCCGAAGAGCTTCATCCATCACCTTTGGTTCTATTTGAGATAGAAAACACGAGTAAAAACACATGTTGGAGGTGGCTGCTCTTGTTCTTACACCAATAGTAGGATCACCAATCACTTGATCTGAGGGATGGTTTTGGGTCCATCTGTAATTCTGTGCATGTGATGGTTGATCTTGAATAATTTGAAGCTCTGCTAGGTTAGGTGGTTCAGGTGTATCTGCTGGTTGAGCTTCTTCCGGACCTGATGTTTCCGTATTAGAAGGTACGGTAGAACTAGGTGGTTCTTCAACACTGTTTCATTTAGTGTTAACTGGTCCGGACGGACTTGAAGGTGCTCCGGAATTTTGGGTATCCGTAGGAGTATGTCCGGAGCTTAACGGTAGTCCTGAGTCCGAATCATCCATAGCATCATCCATAAAATTTCTTTGTGTTTCGCTGATGCCACGTGGTTGGTCAGAATGTGTATCAGGAACACTCATAAACTTCGAGTAATCGATGTTGCTGTCCGGGACCTGCACATTAGAACTTGAAGAAGCAACTTTTGACCATTCAAGATTAGTTTCATCAAAAGTCACATGGATAGATTCTTCAACTTTAAAAAATTTTCTATTGAAGACCCGATAAGCCTTGCTATGTAATGAGTACCCGACAAAAATCCCATCATCAGATTTTGGTTCAAAATTATTCCGGGTTTCTTTGCCATTTATCGATATATAGCAAGTACACCCAAAAGCTCTGAAATGTGAAATTGAAGGCTTTCATCCTCTCCACATCTCATAGGGTGTTTTCATGGTAGATTTATTTATTAGAGTTCTGTTCTGAACATAGCAGGCAGTGGACACAACTTCAGCCCATAAACTGAGAGGAAGCGTTGCCCCTGCTAACATAGATCTGCTAGCCTCGACTAAAGTACGATTCTTGTGCTCAGCTACCCCATTTTGTTGTGGAGTTCTGGGCGCAGAGAAGTCATGCTGAATGCCCTGTTCAAAACAATATGATCTCATATATGAAAAATCAAATTCTATACCATGATCACTCCTGATGCACTTTATGCTCAGTCCTTATGAGTTGCTTATCCAGTTGAAAAGATCTACAAGATGCTCAAAAGTTTGATCCTTTGATTTCAAGAACATCACCCATGTGTATCTGGTGAAATCATCGATAACCACAAGGGTATATCTCGCACCAGCCAATGAAGGAATAGAAATAGGACCACAGAGGTCCATATGAAGAAGTTGCAGAGGAGCAGTTATTGAATTAACTGATTTGCTCTTAAAGCTGTGTTTGGTCTGTTTGCCGAGTTGGCATTCTCGACAGAGAGTGTCTCTGGAGTATTTGAGTTTAGGTAGACTAGTGACAAGATCAAGTGATGCTAACTTAGACAGTGTCTTAAAGTTTAAATGTGCGCATCGCTTGTGCCATAGCCAACTATCTTCATCTGAAGCTTTAGTGAGGAAGCATACAGGGTCAGAAGAATTATTTCTTAAGACCACTGAGTATATGTCCCCATCTCTTGTTCTGGATAACTTAACATCTCCGGATAAGTTTTCCCTTACTGTAAGGGTATTGGACATAAAGGAAACAGTAAATCCTTTGTCACATAAATTACTGACACTTAGCAAATTATGTTTCAAACCCTCGACTAGTGCAACTCTAGTGATTGATACACAATCGTTGGTTAAATTGCCATACCCGACAGTCTTACCTTTGCTGTTGTCACCATATAAAACGGATGGACCTCATTTTTTATTAACTTCTACAAGCAGAGTCTGATCACCCGTTATATGTCCGAAGCATCCACTATCAAGGATCCACTTTCTTTGATTGATCTTTAACTTCAAGTGATCCGGCAATGCATTCCAGAGATGCTCCTGAAAGACAACAGTTTACACTTTTGGTGCCCAAACTTGTTTCGGGCGGTTAGAAAGAATAGCAGTAATGTCAACAGTTTCGGATTTGACTTTGCTAGGACTTTTAGCTCTCCAAGTTGACTTTAATTTGTTAGTTTCAGCTGCTTCTTTTATTTGGGTTATCTTGGGAGAGACACTCCTTTGAGGTTTAGCTTTTGTTTTGCTCGAAGAACCCTTTTTATTGAACTGATCTTTATTGGTACGAATTTGATTACAAAGCCAATTATCAAATAAACTCCAACATTCATAGTGATAATGACCTATTTCCCTACAGATGGAACAGACACTATAATGCGGAGTACAAACAGGGGATACAGGTCTCTTAGATTTTACAGACTTTCTACTCTGTTCCCTGTGGCCTAATCCATTGCGTTTGGGTGACGCGCTCTTGGCCCTAGATGCGTCAGCCTTAGCCTTTCCTTTCTTTTTAGGTGCTACAGTTTTGGCTTTAACTGCAGCAGCCTTCCCTTCATCATTAGTTACGGGTGCTACTGCTTCGGGAAGTGCAGTAACAGCCTCAACTCCACAGTCATAAACTATGGTGCCACCTGAAATGAAACCATCCAACGGTTTAGACGTACTAACAGGATATAAGTTGGTTAGTTTTGGAGTGAAATCTGGAGGACACTCAGTAGCTTGAGCATTGGAGGTTGATGATTCTAAACCTAGGCCAGGTTTGACTCGAACATTATCCCGATCAGTCCTAAATGAAGAGGCTATTTCCCCGGATTTAAGCCACTTGCAATTTATTTCCTTTTCCTGTTCTAGTTCATTCTCGAGTCTTTTAACAATAACTTTTAGGCCAGAAAAATTGGTATTTAGCAGATGATTTTCAGCCCTTAGATCGTGATACCAAGCTTCTTTTCCTCTGAAGTCAGCTATGTCTTTTTCAAGTCTAGTAATAGTAAATTCAAGACATTTATTCTGACTTTCCATATCTTTGTACATTTGAGTAATTATTAGTCTTTCATTCTTTTCAAGATCACATTCAGTAGTAAGAGATTCTAATTTACTCATGAGCTCAGAGATAGAAGGTACCTCAGTATTTGCCATGAGGCAGACGTTCGGCTTAGGAGTTGGCTCATCATCTGAGGATTCCTCCTCTTCTTCCGAGCCACTGATGGATAGACAACAATTTCTCAAGATCTAAATGTTAAGTAGGAAATGTCCATCGAGAGGATCGTATGTTCTAAGGGGGAGAAAATGCTTTATCCATTACCCAAGTAATACCCCCCTTATATGTCTCGTGACTTCTTTCTTGGCTGTCTATCTAAGGGAGAGTCTTTCTCGAGAGGATCGCACGATCTAAGGGGGAGCAAAAGCTTCATTTATTATTTAAGTAATGACCTCCTGGTATCTCTTGGATGCTCCCCCTATAAACTTTCACTTTTGGATCTGACTAGACACGCATTGTTGAATCGGAATTGTGGCATGATTGCATATTTTTTTTGTTTTTTCAACTGTGCATCTTAATATGCTAATCAATTGGTTGTTTCTGGCATGTGTTCCTTAATCCATTTTCACTCATGAATCTTCAGTTGGAGAAATCATATAGATTTAATTACTCTTAGCTACGTCTTTCAGCATGAAGGTTTCGCTATGTTGACCAATATGAACTTTTATATTTCTTATCTGTCATATGCATTGATTTCAGTAAAATGATCCTTAATTCATATGTATGTGTCTCGCTTTCATTTTTAGTGCATAAGTTCTGATTGTTTTTTGTTAGTTCGGATTATGCTGACTTTTCTTTATCTGTTTTATATCCGTACTAATCCCAACCTGTCAAGGCTTCTGTTCTTTTAGTTTATCTTTGTGAAGCTACATGTTTAGATTCTCTTTGCATTTCACTGATATATATCTTGTCTGACGTCTCGGATTTGAAGTGTTGTGGTACTTCTTTTCTATTTGACTTCAAGACAGCAAAGGAATCTACTTCTCTCGTTTCAGCACCTGTTTATACGAACTCAGTCTATTATTCATCCGGATGTTCTTACCACGGATATATCTTAACTCAGATGATTATCGGTCCAATTCCTCTTGACTCTTGAAACTCACAAATCACGATAATCCAAGTACCATCTTACATTGCGTATTTTTGAGGAGGAATAATGATGGTTCATTTAATGCATGTATCGAGTCTGACAATTGGTCTTTTCAAATTTTTTAAGTTGGCATACAGTTGTTATTAATGCATGGTTATCACTGCCCCACGTCATTATCCTATCCGACGACACTAAACCATCAAGTCTAATGACATCAGTTGCCCATCGGATCTCTATTCATCTCGCTTAAACTCAAGACCCGTTAGCAACCACAGAACCGGTCCTATATATCCTAAACTCTCACGCGCAGCACGAGTTTACATTTTCCAAATCCCTAAACTCAAAATCCTCATCGCTCTCTCATTTTCAAAGACCTAGCTTCCCTTCCCCTCTCAATCTTCAACTACAATGGCAAACCAAGCACTCTACGGTGCTACTCTCGGACACCTCGTGGATTGGGATGGAGTTTCTGACCCTCCAGTATGGTTCTTGGAGCTTCGCACTCTTCTCGCCGCCAGTAACTTGCTCGCTCTCGTGTGTGAACCAATGGATCTTCTTATTGAAGATACCCTCTCCTTTTACCGACACTTTACCCACACCGTCGATGCCATCATCTCTGTTGTAAGAGGTCAGTCGATTGTTATCACACCCCAAATTCTTAGGGATGTGTTTCAGTTTCTTGTTGGTTCTCACTATCAATTGAATACACAACCCATGGCTGCATCGATGGGTTGCCCCAATAAGGTGAAGGAGTACAAGCTGAAGTCTTTTCAGGGCCGTTACCACTGTATGGCCACCATACTTAGCCATTGCCTAATGGCTTGCACAATGGCTCTCGACTCGGTCCCGTATGACTTTCTACACGCAATGTATGTGGTCTTCGAGTGTCTATCACTCGATTGGGGTTCCTTCCTGTTCCGGCTGCTGAGCAACGGTCAAAGGAATTCGTCTTTTGGGCAGATTCTCTCTACGGTGTTCCGATATCTACGTCCGGATCACTTCAATGATTGTTTTGGTCATCCTTTTCCCTCAGAACTTCTACTTCCACTATCTCACTGATAATGTGCATTTATGCCTATTTAGGGTGTCAAAGAGCATGTTTAGAGCCTTTTTAGTACCATATTTCATATATATTTGCTCTAACCCCAAGAAAGACACTACTTGTGTTGTATATGTGTTTTTGAGCTGTTTTGGGCAGATTTTTGGATGATTTCTTCTCTAGTCATCAGCTAGATTACTCTATCTCCTAAAGAGGGAGCTTGTGGCAACTTATGAGCTCAAAAGGAGGCATTTTGAAGGCTACAAGCGACAAGGCTGCAAGAGGTCTCTTCACACTATCAGTGCTGAACAAACGTTTTGATTTATTTGACCATGAAGATGGCCTTAACAATATCACATGCAGAAGTGAAAGTTGCTTCAAATGATGCCTTTTACCTCCCATAAACATTTCAGAGCAAAAGGACAACAAAATATTTTGCACGTGATATTGGGATTTGATTTTTTTGACCCAGTAGGAGGCTTCAGATGATCTCACGTGCAGAACAAAAGTTGCTCCAAATGATGTCATCTATCTCTCATAAAATTTCAGACCATTTGGAGGTGCCCGTGAAAATGACCTTTTTCACGGGCAAGGATATTTTTGCATGGAAGGCTTTTATCTGATGTGATAAAGTGCTGGGTGAAGTTTCAGAGCAAATGGAGGTGCCCGTGAAAATGACCTTTGTCACGGGCAAGATTGTTTTTGCACAGTCACCTTTGTTTTGTTATGCTGATGATTTTTCTCTTTTAGAGCTTGATCCAATTCTGCTTTGTTTAAGGTGTTTTTAAGGTTTGAATGAAGAATAAGGGTCACTTACCAAAACGACGTCGTTTTGGTTGCGACCACATTTATAATTAGGGCACACCTTTTGTAACCCTAATTTGGCCCACTAAATCCTATAAATAGGGGTCTTTGGAGGCATTGTAAATCATCTTGAGTGGGAGAATCTGGTCTGAGTTCTGAAAAGAGCTGTAGCCGTTGCTAAAAGATCGGATTGTCCTTGGCAAGGAGTGATTTTGGGCAGCAGATGCCGGAGTCTTTGGAGGCTGGAGTCCTGGTTGATCTTGGGGTCTTCCTTTATTGTCCTGGTACTGTAATCATGTTCTTTCTTGTAATTGTTATTGCTTTTGTCATGATTATGGAGTAGTTTTATTAGTTTAGGGGAGCAATGTAGCCCCCAATAAATTGTATTCAGTTTGGTTATGGTTGTTCAATAAAATAGAATTCAGTTCTTGTTTAATTCACTTGCTTGAATGGAAATGCCTAGTTTATGCATAATTAGGTAATCTTAGCCCTTGTCTAGGGTGGAACACTAGTGAATTAGATTTAATATTGTATGATGGACCAAGTCTGCAACTATTAGATTGTTTATCTACCTTGATCACTTTTATTCACATGGACCAAATGGGATAAAAGCCTTAAATCTATCTTAGCATGGACCAAATGTAAGATAGGTAGGAGATAATCAACATGAACATGAACTAGAACATAAATCAAGAATAAGAGCCATAACCAGACTATTACAATCGATTGGGTGGTAAACATTGTGACCCTAGATCCTTAATCACTGAAATTTCTATACCAATAGCTTGCCAACATTCTGATTTAATCATTTTTCGTTCAAACTATTTGTACAACAAAAATCAATTGTCCAGACATAAAATCAACTTATTAGCTTAGTGCTTGCTGCTTAACAGCATTAGCTACCTCCCTGTGGGTTCGACAACCGGAGTCTTAATACTCCATTTTATTACTTGACCAGTGCACTTGCTACAAAACCTATAGACATAATTTTTACGAGTCACTCACTTCTGAGGGAATGCTCACCATCCGCCAGCCTTCCGTCCCCCATGCCCGTGTTATTGTTTCAGAACAGCAAGGTAGTTCCATTGGTGACCCCACTACAAGTTCGGGTCACGAGATTAGTTCTGCTCACCGGTCCTCCCGGATTCGATCGACTGTCACTCCTACACTCTCCCATGGCTCTCAGCACAGTGTTCGCGCTGATTCTTCTGCAGCTGCAGGTCCTTCTTAGCCTAGTTGTCTTCAGGCTGATTCATCAGCTCTATCTATTATTGATGCACTTACCCCTGCCTCTCCTATTATTGCTGCTGTAGTTGATGTTGCGGTTGCTGCTGCAGTTGCTGATGTCCATGTATCTTCTCTAGACGTCACTGCTGCACCGCCTCTCCAGCCTCAAGACTACCTCAATCATCTCCCCACTGACATACTTTTCGACTGTTGGGTTCGCTTCAGTCTTGCCCACACAGCCACCATCCTTGACTATGATCTCCGAGTGTATTATACATGCCATACACAAACCCCAGAAGACATGATTTGTTGGAACACTGATCACGGCTTTTTGATGCCATCAATGCTTCAGGTTGCTCCTCCCACTGCTGTTTTATCCGACCCGACTCATGACGCATGGGCTTCTCTCCCTGCCAGAGTTGGTCCCTCTTCTCCTGCGGACATTCGCACTGTTGACCTTTCTTGTCAAAGTGGATTGGTCGTGCCTACTGCTGCTGCTGATGTACCCCCCTCCTCTCCTCCTACGGACTCTTTTGCCTTGCGCACACCTGCACCTCTACATGTGGGGGAGTCCTCCAAGGTGCTTGAGTTTGCTCTTGGGCGTGCTTCCTTTGGCATGGTTCTCACTGAAGCTGCGCTTTCCGCCCAGTTGGATCGTAGTGCCCAAGCTCATAGCACTCAGATCTCTGCCATCACCTCCAAGGTCGATGCACTTGGCACACAGCTTCTTTCTGCCCTCTCCAACTCTTCCACTTCCATGGAGCACAAGATGGGCTTGGTTGCTACCTCATTCTGCGATTTATGCACTTCCTTTAAGGATTTGGCTAATGTCGTGGCCCATCCTCCTAGCACTTCTCGTCGATCTGCTAAATCGGGGGAGATTGTACCCTTTGATCCTTCCACTACTCTTGCTCCTGACACTGTTGGTATGCACTATGCACCTATGCTTCAAGGACTTGTAGCAGAAGTCATTAATTTTGGACTCCCCCATCTGTGTCAATTGTGTCCATCTCATGCAGATTGGGGTAGACCATTCCTTGGAAGTATGGGATCATTGTGGACCTGTTCAACAAGGTATATGACATGGGCAGAAAGGTATATCAAAATGGGGTTAGCATGTCCAACCTGGAAAAAATGGGGTCCAACATGTGGGAAACCTAGTCACTGGGCCAAGGATTGTAAATCCAAATCTAAGCCGGCCGAGAAGAGTGACAAGGTTACTCCTCGACGCTCCACCTCAGACAATAGCAAGAACAAGAGAAAGGCATTCATCACGAAGTACATCAGTGGCTCGGAAGAAGAGGAGGAATCCTCTGATGATGAGCCAACCCCAAAGCCGAACGTCTGCCACATGGCAAATACTGAGGTACCTTCTATCTCTGAGCTCATGAGTAAATTAGAATCTCTTACTAATGAATGTGATCATGAAAAGAATGAGAGACTAATAACTACTCAAATGTACAAAGATATGGAAAGTCAGAATAAACGTCTTGAATTTACTATTGCTAGGCTTGAAAAATACATAGCTGACTTCAGAAGTAAAGAGGCATGGTATCATGACTTAAGAGCAGAAAATCATTTGCTAAATACCAACCCAACTGGCCTAAAAGTTATTCTGAAAAGACTCGAAAATGAACTTGAAAAGGAAAAGAAAATAAATCGTAAGTGGTTAAAATCCGGGGAAATAGCTTCTACCTTTAAGACTGATCCAGATGACATCCGAGTTAAGCCTGGCCTTGGCTCCAAACCATCAACCTCCACACAAGCTACTGAGTGTCCTCCGGACTTCGTTCCAAAACTAAACAACCTATATCCTATTAGTACAACTAACCATTGCATGGTTTCATTTCAGGTGGCACCATAGTCTACGATTGTGGAAGAGAGGCTGTTACTGCTGTTCCCGAAGCAGTAGCACCCGTATTTAACGATGAAGGGAAGGTTGTTACAGTTAAAGCCGAAACTGTAACACCCAGAAAGAAAGGAAAGGCTAAGGCTGGAGCATCTAGGGCCAAGAGCGCGTCACCCAATCGCAATGGACTAGGCCATAGGGAACAGAGTAGAAAGTCTGTAAAATCTAAGAGACCTGTATCCCCTATTTGTACTCCGCATTATAGTGTCTGTTCCATCTGTAGGGAAATAGGCCATTATCACTATGAATGTTGGAGTTTATCTGATAACTAGCTTTGTAATCAAGTTCGTATTAATAAAGATCAGTTCATCAAAAAGAGTTCGTCAAGCAAATCAAAATCTAAATCACAAAGGAGTGTCTCTCCCAAGAATACCCAAATGAAAGAAGCAACTGACACTAACAAAGTTAAATCAACTTGGAAAGCTAAAGTTCCTAACAAAGTAAATTCCGGAACTGTTGACACTGTTGTTGTTTCTCCTAACCGCCCGAAACAAGTTTGGGCACCAAAAGTGTAAACTGTTGTCTTGCAGGAGCATCTCTGGAATGCATTGTCGTATCACTTGAAGTCAAAGATCAATCAAAGCAAGTGGATCCTCGATAGTGGATGCTGTTGGATCAAACCTAGAATTTGGATGATGCTGATAAAGCCCTATGTAATTTGATCTGAGACCTTTGTTGTTTTATCTTAAGTCATTGCAGAAGATATGACTTTCATCCGGATCTACACTCGTGTGAGCAAAGCTAAGGACGGGATATCCAATCCTGATCCGGGTAAGAATGAGTGTCGACAAACACTTGGTAAATAACCAAGTCTTTACCTCATACGGAATAAAGACCATTCATGCGAGTAAGAACCTAAAAGCTATAGACTAAGAAATCCACACCTAATACTTCAAACAGACTAAGTCTAAAAGATGCAGAATAAGAATCTTGGTCGACAAAGTCGCACGGAATGAGAGAGTCAACGCGGAGTTAAAAAGATAAGTCTTCCACTCAACTGGACTAAAGTATAGAAGACACGGAGAAAGGAATCCGAGTCTTCCATACATACGAAGTAAGGAAGTACCTCTACGGAATAAGAAATTGGGTCTTTACTAGATGCGGAGTAAGGAAGCTAGATGCGGACTAAGGAATCCGAACCACTCACTCATGCAGAGTAAGGATGTGCTGATACAGAGTAAGCCATCCGTTCCTTTAACTCATGCGGAGTAAGGAAACTAGTTGCGGAGTAAGGAAGCGCTTACTCGGAACAAGGATTCCAGCACCAAATTGATACGGAGTGAGTAATCAGTATTACAGAGTAAGGGTCCGACCTTAATTTAAGCACTGAGTAAGGAACCTTACACTGAATTCAAGTAGATGCTACTTCATCTTTTCTCTTTGTTATCAAAGTCATCAGCTCGCTGTTTCCCGATGTAAGACAAACTTATTGAGAACCTAAAGCATCTTACACGTGGATCATCCGGATATGTGGACACAACTTTAATTACACTTGGGAACTTACAAAGACTCTCATGCGTTGCAAACCCAAGATCTTAAAGACCACATCCGCAGCAGTTAATGTAGAGAGATTTCCGAGAGGCAGTAAATGGGCACAACATCCGCAACAATGAGTTCCGAGGTTGTTTCTTGAGGATGTCACCTATAAATAGTAACACTTGTACTTTTTGTATAATATACATTTTTGAAGAAATAGAGCGAACAGAGATAAAAGAGGCTAGTGTGTGTATCCGTAAAAAGAGTATTAAAGAGTTGTTAAGTAAGTCAAATAGCTTTCAAGCTTTAGACTACTTTCGTTTTATTCTACTTATCATACAGATAATAAAACAAAATACTTCCACTATCTAGTTATCTTCCGCATTTTTTTTTCTCTTAAACCAGATAAGTGTTGTGCCAAAGAGTTCAGAAAAGAGCTTCGATAAAAGCCTATTCACCCCACCCCCCTCTAGGCTCCAAGGGACCAACAAGTGGTATCAGAGCCTGTTCTATTAGTTCTAATAGAGATCCCACTCTTTCACTCTCAACAATGGCCAAAGAAAGCAGCATGCTATTCAACACTTGCCTTAACTCCGGAGGAGCACAAGAGCCCCTTCCAAATCGAAGCAGCAGTGAAAATGTTGATCCACCTCAACCTGCTGCTGCCGCTGCTCCACAACCATGGAGTTCTGGCTTCACTCTGACGAAGCCACCCAAATTCACACCTGAGGTTTTCTCCCAGTGGAAAGCTCGCATGAGAATGTTCATGGTCTGCCATGATCACCTCATGTGGCCATGTCTTCATCAGGAGATACCCACTCTGATGACTATCGGAGAACATGGAGTTAGAAGACCAAAGACTGATGCCGAACTCACCAATGATGAAAGAGCATGGCAGTGCGCCAACGAAAAGGCTCTAGCATATGTTACATCGTCTTTCGATTCCGAAGCTTTCATGGACGTCCAGGGCTACACGACGGCGAAGGCTGTCTGGGATAAACTGAAATCCTCTATGAGGGAAGTCAGTCCCAAATGCAGAATGTTATCTGTACTCTCAGGCAGAAGTTTGAGAGTTTCAATTACAAACCGGGCGAATCACTCGAAAGCATCTATCGGAGATTCGGCAAGCTCATCCTTGAGCTGAAAACTGCCAATGAGCATTATTCTCAATCTCAAATCAATGACAAGTTCTTTCGCTCCTTGCCGGATCACTACTACTCCAAATAACTCCAGATGCAATCCAACAAGAACTGGCAGTATGTTCCCCTTGAAGAACTTTATGGAGAGCTGCGGACTCACGAAGTTAGGTTTAAGTACTCTGACTAGGATGAGAAAATAGCTCAGAAAGAAAAGGGGGTAGCTCTCAAAGCTACGGAATGTCTAAGTATACAGAGGAATGATGATACGGACGCATCCGAGAATTCTGATTCTGACGAAGAGGAGGAGATAACTCTTCTTGTCAAATCCTTTGAGCGATTCCTACGGAAAAGCAGAAAAGGATTCAGGAGATGCTCCTCATCATCTTTCCAAAGGAAGAAGCGACCGGAGTCCAGTTCCTAGGAATGCTACAACTGTGGGAAAACCGGTCACTGGGCCAAGGACTGCAGATCCAAATCTAAAGTGACCGAGAAAAGTGACAAGGTAACTCCTCATCATCGCTCCACCTCAGACAATGGAAAGAACAAGAGGAAGGCGTTCGTCACAAAATACGTCAGTGGCTCAAAAGAAGAGGAGGAATCCTCAGATGATGAGCCAACTCCCAAGCCGAACGTCTGCCTCATGGCAAATTCTGAGGTACCTTCAATCTCTGAGCTCATGAGTAAATTAGAATCTCTTATTACCGAACGTGATCATGAAAAGAATGAGAGACTAATAATTACTCAAATGTACAAAGATATGGAAAATCAGAATAAACGTCTTGAATTTATTATTCCTAGACTTGAAAAAGACATAGCTGACTTCAGAGGAAGAGGCTTGGTATCATGATCTAAGAGCTGAAAATCATCTGCTAAATACCAACCTATCAGGCCTAAAAGTTATTGTGAAAAGACTCGGGAATGAACTTGAGCAGGAAAAGGAAATAAATCGTAAGTGGCTAAAATCCGGGGAAATAGCCTCTACATTTAGGACTGATCCGGACAACATCCGAGTCAAACCTGGCCTAGGCTTCGAACCATCAACCCCCACACAGACTACTGAGTGTCCTCCGGACTTCATTCCGAAACTAACCAACCTTTATCCTGTTAGTACATCTAAACCGCTGGATGGTTTCATTTCAGGTGGCACCATAGTCTATGATCGTGGAATCGAGGTCATTCTGCAGTTCTCGAAACAAGTAGCACCCGTAACTAATGATGAAGGGAAGGCTGCTGCAGTTCAAGCCAAAACTGTAGCACCAAAAAGAAAGGAAAGGCTAAGGCTGACGCATCTAGGGCCAAGAGCGCGTCACCCAATCGCAATGGACTAGGGCATAGGGAACAGAGTAGAAAGTCTGTAAAATCTAAGAGACCTGTATCCCCTGTTTGTACTCCGCATTATAGTGTCTGTTCCATCCTCGAGGAAATAGGCCATTATCACTATGAATGTTGGAGTTTATCTGCTAACTAGCTTTGTAATCAAGTTCGTATTAATAAAGATCAGTTCATCAAAAAGGGTTCGTCAAGCAAATCAAAATCTAAATCACAAAGGAGTGTCTCTCCCAAGAATACCCAAGTAAAAGAAGCAGCTGAAACTAACAAATTAAAGTCAACCTGGAAAGCTAAAATTCCTAGCAAAGTTAAATCCGGAAATGTTGATACTACCGCTATTCTCTTTAACCGCCCGAAACAAGTTTGGGCACCAAAAGTGTAAACTGTTGTCTTTCAGGAGCATCCCTGGAATGCATTGCCGGATCACTTGAAGTTAAAGATCAATCAAAGCAAGTAGATCCTCGATAGTGGATGCTCCGGACATATGACGGGTGATCAGACTCTACTTGTTGAAGTTAATGACAAACGAGGTCCATCTCATATGGTGACAACAGCAAAGGTAAAACTGTCGGATATGGCACTTTAACCAACGGCTGTGTATCGATCACTAGAGTTGCACTAGTCGAAGGTTTGAAGCATAATTTGCTAAGTGTCAGTAATTTATGTGACAAAGGATTTACTATTTCCTTTATGTCCAATACCTATACAGTAAGGGAAAACTTATCTAGAGATGTTAAGTTATCCGGATCAAGAGATGGGACATATACTCAGTGGTCTTAAGAAATAATTCTTCTGACCCTGTATGCTTCCTCACTACAACATCAGATGAAGATAGTTGGCTATGGCACAAGTGATGCGCACATTTAAACTTTAAGACCTTGTCTAAGTTAGTGTCACTTGATCTTGTCACTGGTCTACCTAAACACAAATATTCCAGAGACACTCTCTGTCGAGAATGCCAACTTGGCAAACAAACCAAACATAGCTTTAAGAGCAAATCGATTAATTCAATAACTGCTCCTCTACAACTTCTTCATATGGACCTTTGTGGTCCCATTTCTGTTCCTTCACTAGCTGGTGCGAGATATACCCTTGTGGTTATCAATGATTTCACCAGGTACACATGGGTGATGTTCCTGAAATCTAAGGATCAAACCTTTGAGATTTTGTAGATCTTTTCAACTGGATAAGCAATTCACAAGGATTGAGCATAATATGCATCAGGGAGTGATCATGGTACGAAATTTGATTTTTCGGATATGAGATCATATTGTTCCAACAGGGCATTCAACATGACTTCTCGCACCGAGAACTCCACAACAAAATGGGGTAGGCGAGCGCAAGAATCGCACTTTAGTCGAGGCCGGCAGATCTATGTTAGCAGGGGCAAAGCTTCCTCTCGCCTATGGGTCAAGGTGTCCACTGCCTGCTATATTCAAAACAGAACTCTAATTAATAAATCTATTATGAAAACACCCTATGAGATGTGGAGAGGACGAAAGCCTTTAATTTCACATTTCAGAGCTTTTGGGTGTACTTGCTATATATTGAACAACGGCAAAGAACCCCGGAATAAATTTGAACCAAAATCTGATGATGGATTTTTGTCGGGTACTCATTACATAGTAAGGCTTATCGGGTCTTCAATAGAAAAGTTTTTAAAGTCGAAGAATCTATTCATGTGACCTTTGATGAAACTAATCTTGATTGGTCAAAAGTTGCTTCTTCAAGTTCTAATGTACAGGTTCAGGACAATAACATCGACTATTCAAAGTTTATGAAGGTTCTGTTACACATACTAACCAACCACATGGCACCAGCAAAGCACAAAGAAATGATTTGGACGATGCTACGGATGATTCGGACTCAAGACTACCATTAAACTCCGGACATGCTCCTACGGATATTCAAAATTCCGGAGTACCTTCAAGTCCGTTTGGACCAGTTAACACTGAAAGCAACATTGTTGAAGAACCACTTAGTTCTACCGTACCTGCTAATACGGAAACATTTGGTCCGAAAGAAGCTCAACCAGCGGATATACCTGAACCACCTAATCTGGCAGAGCTTCAAATTATACAAGATCAACCATCACATGCACAGAATTACAGGTGGACTCGAAACCATCCCTCAGATCAAATGATTGGTGATCCTACTGTTGATGTAAGAACAAGAGCAGCCACCTCCAACGTTTGTCTTTACTAATGTTTTCTATCTCAAATAGAACCAAAGGTGGTAGATGAAGCTCTTCAGGATTCGAACTGGATAGAAGCCATGCAAGAAGAGTTGAATCAATTTAAGAGAAATGATGTGTGGACTCTTGTACCAAGGCCTAAGTCTCAGCAAGTTATTGGAGTTAAATGGGTGTTCCGGAACAAGCTTGATACGGATGGAATAGTAATCCGGAACAAAGCTAGACTGGTAGCCAAAGGATATCGTCAAAAAGAAGGAATAGACTATGACGAGACCTTTGCTCCAGTAGCAAGACTTGAGGCAATCAGAATATTTCTGGCGTATGCTTCATATGAAAACTTCATAGTTTATCAAATGGACGTCAAAAGCACATTTCTGAATGGAGATCTTCAAGAGGAGGTGTATGTTGAACAACCTCCCGGTTTCATTGAACCTAAGGTAGGACATCTAGTTTACAAGCTTCGGAAAGCTTTGTATGGTTTGAAGCAAGCTCCAAGAGCCTGGTATGACACACTATTAGAATTCCTACTTGCTCATAACTTTCAAAAAGGGAAGATAGACACCACTTTATTTCTACGAAAAGAGAAAGGACATACTCTGATCATATAGATATATATGGATGATATCATTTTCAGATCAATAAATCCGAAGCTTTGTGAAGAGTTTGCAGAGTTGATGACTGGCAAGTTTGAGATGAGCATGATGGGAGAACTGTCCTACTTCCTTGGAATAGAAGTTAAACAATTGAAGGAAAAGATCTTTATTAATCAAGCTAAGTACACATGTGATCTTATTAAGAAGTTTGGTATGGAAGGTTCATCTCCCTTCAAGACTCCGATGCCAGTTAGTGCCAAGTTAGATCCTGATGTGGACGGCAAATCAATAAATGTGACTGACTACAGAGGGATGATAGGATCCTTGCTGTATCTTACAGCAAGTCGCCCGGACATTATGTTTGCAACTTGCATCTGTGCACGATATCAGGCGAATCCCAAGGAGTCACATATGCTTCATGTTAAACGGATATTAAGGTATCTCAAAGGAACGATGAATTTGGGACTCTGGTACCTAAAGGAGTCAAACTTCACCTTATCCGGATACTTTGATGCTGATTTTGCTGGGTGTCGCATCAACAGGAAAAACACAAGCGGTATGTGTCAGTTTCTTGGAAATAGATTAATTTCATGGTTCAATAAGAAGTAGAATTTCGTATCAACCTCTACTGCTGAGGCAGAATATATAGTGCTAGGAGTTGCTGCACACAGCTACTCTGGATGCAAAGTCAACTTACTAACTACGGTTTCAACATGACATCTACTCCACTCTACTGCGACAACACTAGTGCAATTGCTATCAGCAATAATCCTGTCATGCACCCAAAGACAAAGCACATTGAGGTAAGGTATCACTTCATTCGCGACCATGTTCTCAAAAAGCACATATCACTGGAACATGTTGCTACTGAAGATCAACTGGCAGACATACTTACAAAGCCCATACCTGATGCAAGGTTTTCTGAATTACTCTTCCGATTAGGTATGCTTGACTTTTTTGCATAACTTCACTTAAATCACTCAACATTATTTCTTCTCTCAGAACTTGCATTGTGCTTCTATTGAAAGTAGAGAACACATACTGAACTTAATGTTAATCATGCTTACTGCCTCACATGCCTATGCTCAGATATAATCATCTAATTTCATATTAGGAGGATGCTTACGTTTCTCGACTGAAGTCGTTTAAGCTAACATCATTAAAACGGATATGAATAACCTCTTTAGGATTTCATGATTCTAATTCCCACTCATCACCATATGACGAATGTTGTTTCATATTGATTGCTCTATTAACTTGTACGGTTGAAGAAATGAAATGGGTTAGCTCGGAATGCATGGTGATGGTACTCAAAATCGTAGTCTGATTAGCTCTTGAAGTGCAGTTTCCTAATGGATAGATAGTGTTGTTTCAAGATCTAAATTCTTTAACAGGTAATGCCATCGAGAGGATCGCATGATCTACGGGGGAGAAAATGCTTTATTCATTATCCAAGTAATACCCCCCGTATATGTCTCGTGACCTCTTTCCTGGCTGTCTATCTGAGGGGGAGTCTATCACTGAGAGGATCGCATGATCCGAGGGGGAGCAACCTTAGTAATAATCCCCTAATATGTCTCGGATGCTCCTTCCTCTAAACTATCACTTCCGGATCTACCTGAACATGCATTGTTGAATCAGATTTGTGGCATGCACGGATGTTTTTCTTCCTTCAACCGTGCGTTTTAATCGGACAATCATTTTCTTGCCTTCGACATGTGTTCATTTATTCCATTTCACTCATGAATCTTGAGTTGGCCAACTTATATGATTTTTAATTATCTTAGCTACGTTGTTCAGCAAGACGGTTTCACTATGTTGACCAATATGAACTTGTGTGTTTATTACTAATTCCTACCTGTTAAGCTTGTGGTTTTTCAGTTTATTTTCGTGAAGCTACAGGTACAGATTCTCTTTGCACCTTTATCGATATATCTTGTCTATAGTCTCGGATTTGAAGTGTTGTGGAACTTCTCTTCTCTTTGACTTCAAGACTGCAAAGGAATCTACTTTTCTCTTTAAACACTATGCTTTTACGGACATGGTCTACTTTTCATCCGGATGATCTTATCTCGGATATCATTTACTCCGGATGATTGTCGGTTCATTCCTCTGAACTCTTGGAACTCTCAAATCGCGATAAATCATGCCTTATTATATATTGCTTGCTTTTGAAGAGGAATAATGATGGTTCATTAAATGCATGTCTCGGGATGCACACTCTTCCCTAAGAAGGCGAACAGCTGTTAACTTTCCCTGGTCATGCCGTCTCCACGTCCTATCTAAATCTGGAGGCGCGTCAATCTCAAGACTCATGACATCATCATGTCAAGTGGGTCACTGTTCCACTCGCTTAATCACTAGACCCGCTGACATTTACGGACTTGGTCTTATATATCCAGGACTTTCCTGCGCAATGCGAGTTTTATATCTTCCAAATCCCTAAAACTCTCGTCGCTTCTTCAATCTCCAAGACCTCACCTTCTTCCCTTCTAAATCTTTCCCTCAAATGGCACCCAAGACTTCTCTTCCCGGCATTAACCCAGGACATCTGGTGGATTGGCGTGCTATCTCCAATCCTCCAGCTTGGTTTCTGGAACTTCGCCCCCTCCTGGATACCTCCCACATCCTCAATCTGGTCTCCAACCCTGTTGACCTTCTCATTGACAACATCCGTGAGTTCTATCAGTGGATCCGCTGCACCACCGACTCCATTATCTCCTACGTTCGCGGTGAATCCATCATGATCACCCCTGACGTTCTCCGTGCCGCCCTCAACCTACCTCCCGGTGATCCTCAGCGCCCGGATGCCGAGACCATGGCTACTTCCATGGGTTGCTCCTACAAAGGGAAGGAGTACAAGATGAAGTCTTTCCAACGTCGCTACCGCTGTCTGGCGACCATCCTGAGTTGATGCTTCCTGGCTCGTACCACTGCCCTGGATTCCGTCCCGTACGACCTGCTTTTGGCTATGTACGGCATCCTTGAGCGTCTCCCGATGGACTGGGGGACCTTCTTGTTCCGGCTGCTGAAGAATGGTCCAAAGAATCACTCTTTTGGGCGGATACTCAGCACTGTCTTCAGGCATCTCCATCCGGACCATTTTGCCCGCTATGATGCCGTTCCTTTCCCTCAGGCTTATTATCTTCGCTACCTTACGCCTGATGGGAACATGATAGCTTGCCGTCCCTCGACTACTCTCCGCCTTCTTCCTGCCTCGGAACGACAAGGCTGCTCGGTTGGTGACCCCTCCGACAGCCGTGCCCCCGAAGTCAGCTCCACTCACCGGTCCTCCTGAATTCGGTCCGTTGCTGCTCCTTCCATCTCTCGAGCCTCACAGCACAGCGTCCGTGCTAAACCTTCTGAGGTTGCGGGACCATCTCAGCCAAGTTTACCTAAGGATGCTTCCCCAGCACCGTCTGCTGCGGATGTCTCCACTCCCTCTACTTCCGCTGTTGCTGCTGCCATCGATACTGCCGTTGCCACCGCCATCGCTGATGTCCCGGAATCTCTTCCGGAAGCTCCCTTGCCTCCTCTACCTCAACCCCAAGACTACCTGGACCATCTCTCCGCCGCAACCTTAACGGACCTCTGGTTCTGTTTTAGCCTCGCCTGCACAGCCTCTGTCCCCGATGATGACCTCAAAGTGTTTTATGCCAAACACACCCGCAGCCCGGAGGATATGATTATCTGGAATCTGGATCATGGCTTTCTTACACCTGCCCACATTTCGGAGGTTCCCTTCGCTGTCTCCTCCGGACAAGCCCATGACGCACGGGTTCCTTCCCCTCCTAAGGCTCGGTCCGCCTCTCCTGCAGATGCCATCCCTGTCGTTGACCTTTCTGGTCATAGTGGCTCTGCTGCTCCGGAAGCCTCTGATGCTCCGGATGCCCCCTCTGCTGCTGCTGCTGACGTCCCCTCTACTCCTGCTGACTCCTCTGCCCAGCGCACACCTGCCCCTATTCCTGCTATGGAGTCCTCCAAAGCTCTGGAGTTGGCGCTTGGACATGCCTCCTTGGCACAGTTCACTCCAATGTTGTGCTGTCTGCTCAACTAGATTGTCACGCCCAAGCTCAAACTGCCCAAATCTCTGCCATCGCCGCTAAGGTTGATGCTCTTGGTGCCCAACTCCTCTCCGCCTTAACCGACTCCTCCACCTCCATCGAGCAAAAGATGGACCTTGTCACCCCGTCCGTCCATTCCCTGTCCACCTCTTTTGCGGACTTGGCTCACACGATGGCTCATCCTCCTCCCGTCCCTCGTCGATCTGCCCAACCGGGGGAGAAAGTGTCATCTGATCCTCCTGTACCTTCCTCCTCTCGTGTTAACCAAAAGCGGTCTGCATCCTCTCTGCTTCCAGGAGTTACCATCCCCAAACGCAGCCGCTTCTCTCAGCCCAGCTCCTCCTTCGACCACTCCATCTGCAGCAGCTGACACCTTCCTCCCATCGTACGCGGATCTTGATCCCCTCGATGAAGATGGAAGTGTTTTTAATGCTATGACCAGGTATGCTGCGTCAAATGCTGAGAGAAGATATCTATCTGAGTTGTACCCCTTCTCTCCCCAAGACATAATTACTATTCACTCTGAGACGGGTCTGCTCACCACAGGAGACATAGATAACTTCTCTCATGCAATTAAGATGGAGATGAGGCTGTTTTCGTCCCTATACAAGGACAGGCACATGTTTGACACTTTGCCGTGTTGGAATGAAGGGTATTTTCCAGACTTAGCCGATATTCAGACCTACATCAACGGAACTGCTGAGGATAGCACTCCCTGGAAGACTCTTCAATCGGTCCTCATTCCATACCGGGTCATGATGCCGCACTTCATGCTGGTTGTCTTTATGATTCCGTCCAAGCAGCTGATCCTAATTGATTCCTATCAAGTTATGGAGCAAAACATTAGAAGGGATCAATTTGAGCCACTGCGTGTTCATTTGACGGAAGCCATAAAATGATCGGGACTTTATGAAGAAAGAGGCCTGACTCCGTTGGGTCCATCTGATAAGCTGAAGGCGACGGTCCGGGGCAAGAAGGTAGCCACAACAGCCTGATTGAGATAGCTGCGGAGCCTTTGTTTGTTGCTTCATCAAATCCATTGTCAAGGTTGATAAACACTGGAACAACATTCAAGCCTACACAATGGAACAAACAATGGAGCTTAGAGAGAAGGTTGCAATAATGATCTTCAAGTATAGTAAGCCTTATGTACCTTAATGAAAATTTTGTATAAAGGCTATATTGTACTATGTACTGATCAATGAAATTGAAGTGTTTTCTTTTCTGTATGTTATCTTCTTGCATTGCTTACCAGATCAGATTATAAAGGGTTTGGGCATATCCATAATTGGGGGAGATTGTTGGATCAAGCCCAGAATTTGGATGATGCTGATAAATCCCTATGTAATTTGATCTAAGACCTTTGTTGTTTTATCTTAAGTCATTGCAGAAGATATGACTTTCATCCGGATCTATACTCATGTGAGAAAAGCTAAGGACGGGATATCTAATCCTGATCCGGGTAAGAATGGGTATCGACAAACACTTGGTAAATAACCAAGTCTTTACCTCATACGGAATAAGGATCATTCGTGCGGAGTAAGAACCTAAAAGCTACGGACTAAGAAATCCGCACCTAATACTTCAAACGGACTAAGTCTAAAAGATGCGGAGTAAGAATCTAGGTCTACAAAGTCGCACGGAATGAGAGAGTCAACGCGGAGTTAAAAAGATAAGTTTTCCACTCAACCGGACTAAAGTATAGAAGACACAGAGAAAAGAATCCGAGTCTTCCATATATATGAAGTAAGGAAGTACCTCTACGGAATAAGAAATTAGGTCTTTACTAGATACGGAGTAAGGAAGCTAGATGCGGACTAAGGAATCCGAACCACTCACTCATGCGGAGTAAGGATGTGCGGATACGGAGTAAGCCATCCATTCCTTTAACTCATGCCAAGTAAGGAAGCGCTTACTCGGAACAAGGATTCCAGCACCGAATTGATACGGAGTAAGTAATCAGTATTACGGAGTATGGGTCCGAGCTTAATTTAAGCACTGAGTAAGGAACCTTACACTGGATTCAAGAAGACGCTACTTCATCTTTTCTCTTCGTTATCAAAGTCATCGGCTCATGTTTCCCGATGTAAGACAAACTTGTTGAGAACCTAAAGCATCTTACACGTGAATCATCCAGGATATGTGGACACAACTTTAACTACACTTGGGAACTTACAAAGACTCATGCGTTGCAAACCCAAGATCTTGAAGACCACATCCGCAGCAGGTTAATGCGAGAGATTTCGAGAGACAAGAAATGGGCACAACATCCTGAACAACGAGTTCCGAGGTTGTCTCTTGAGGATGTCACCTATAAATAGTAACACTTGTACTTTTTGTATAATATACATTTTTGAAGAAATAGAGCGAACGAGAGATAAAAGAGGCTAGTGTGTGTATCTCGTAAAAAGAGTATCAAAGAGTTGTTAAGTAGGTCAAACAGCTTTCAAGCTTTAGGTCGCTTTCGTTTTGTTATACTTATCATACGAGATAATAAAACAAAATACTTTCACTATCCTGGTTATCTTCCACATTGTTTTTTATCTCTTAAACCAGATAAGTGTTATGCCAAAGAGTTCAGAAAAGAGCTTCGATAAGAGCCTATTCACCCCCCCCCCCCCTCTAGGCTCCAAGGGACCAACAGATGCTCCGGACATATGACGGGTGATCAGGCTCTGCTCGTTGAAGTTACTAACAAAAGAGGCCCATCCGTATCATATAGGAATAACAGCAAAGGTAAGACTGTGGGGTATGGCACTTTAACCAACGGCTGTGTATCAATCACTAAAGTTGCACTAGTCGAAGGTTTGAAACATATTCTCGCAGTGTCGATAATTTATGTGACAAAGGGTTTCTTGTTTCCTTTATGTCCAACACCCACGATTAGGGATAACTTATCCTGGAGATGTTAAGTTATCCGGATTAAGAGATGGGGACATATATTCAGTGGTCTTAAGAAATAATTCTTCTGACCCTGTATGCTTCCTCACTAAAGCATCAGATGAAGAAAGTTGGCTATGGCACAAGCATTGCACACATTTAAATTTTAAGACATTGTCTAAATTAGCGTCACTTGACTTAGTAAATGGTTTGCCCAAATATAAATTCTCCAGAGACTCTCTCTGTAGAGAATGCCAACTCGGCAAGCAGACCAAGCAAAACTTCAAGAGCAAATCCATTAATTCTATAACTGCTCTGTTGCAACTTCTTCACATGGATCTTTATGGTCCCATTTCTATTGCTTCTATGGCCTGTGCGAGATAGACCCTCGTGGTTATCGATGACTTCACCAGGTATACATGGGTGATGTTCCTGAAAATCAAAGAATCAAACTTTTGAACATCTAGTAGATCTCTTCAACTGGATAAGCAATTCACAAGGACTGAGCATCAAGTGCATCAGGAGTGATCATGGTACTGAATTCGATTTTTCAGAAATGAGATCCTATTGTTCTGAATAGGGCATTCAGCACGACTTTTCTGCACCCAGGACTCCATAGCAAAATGGAGTTGCTGAGCATAAGAATCACACGTTAGTCGAAGCTAGTAGATCAATGTTAGCAGAGGCAAAGCTGTAAAGACTCATATTTGGGTAGTGTTGAGAGATAGCCATTCTATGGGAATGCAACTATCTAGGCGGCAGTGTAGTCATTGATGTGAGCATTTTGATTGTACTTGGGCTCGATTCTGAGTCGGGGCCCCGTTTGACCCGATTATTGACTTTTCGGGGGTTTATTGGTTGACTTTGCGTTTGGACGATCATTTGAGTGTGATAATATCTGAATAATGTTGTGCTCGTCATTTCGAGCGTTTTGACAGTAATTGGGCTCAATTTGGAGTTCGTGGCCTCGGGAGGTCAATTATTGTTGGGAGGCCAATTATTGGCAGCAGTATAAATAATTAAGAAACTGCATTATCCCTTTATTTTGCTTGGTGCATGCGTGTTTGAGCAAGAGAGAGAGAGAGAGAGGGAAGGTGAAGAGCTTCCTTTGGTGATTTTGGAGCGATTGGAGCTCGTGGATCACAAATAATCTTCCCAGGTAGGTGTCCTTGAACCTCTTATCTTGATTCTGTCTTTGAATATGCATGAATTTATCATGATTTATGAATTTGAGCATGAACCCTAGGTTTTGGGGAAAACCCAATTTTTGGGTTAAAGCTAATGATTTAGCATAAGATTGGTTTGAGGGATTGGGGCTTAGGCTCTATGACTTGTTAGGTTCTCACCGTGGAGCACAGATGATGCTATGTGGTTAACGGGGCGGGCATATGCACCGATGGCAGGCCTGGGTGGCGCTATGGCCATGGCAGGCATATGCGCCGATGGCAGGCCTGTGTGGCACTGTGTCCGGGCATATAGCGCTGTGGTAGGGCTGAGTGCCCTGAACTGGGATCCTGTTGAGGATCGTGGACAAGTTGTCTTGTGTGGGCAGGCTAGGTCCTGATGTTTGTTTGCGAGCTAAGTCCTAATGATTGTGCACACTACACGGTGCACGAGTACACGAGCATGTAGTATAGACTTGTATGTTTGCATGATGTGGAGTGTTGGGGTCACCTACTGAGCTTGTCGCTCACCCCTACTTCTTGTTTACCTTTTTCAGGTGTGACCCGAGACTAGTGGAGGACTTTCTTCCAGGAGGATGCCCACTACTCTGATGTATGATACAGTATTATATTCTGTATAATGATATTCCAGACATGGGTCCGTGGATAGTTGTATTTGCATACTGTTTGTGACGTGATGTCTGTATGACTGTTTGACTCATTGTATGCATGATGATATATGGGAAAGTACAGGATTACCCTTGATGTGTGACTGTACAGGGTAGCATGATTGAGACAGCACCCGCGGTGTAGTCTCTATTGGTGCTAGTCACCAACCCCTTGACCTTTCGGATGCGGGCAAGGGAAAGTCATGTTCCTGGTTCCGGGTTCCCTGGAATTTGGGGGCATGACAAAAGCTTCCTCTTAGTCTATGGGCTGAAGCTATGTCCACTACATGCTATGTTCAGAACAGAACTCTTATCAATACGGTTACCATGAAAACGCCCTATGAAATGTGGAGAGGCAGAAATCCATCAATCTCTCATTTCAAAGCTTTTGGGTGTGCTTGCTACGTGTTAAACAACGACAAAGAGGCTCGGAGTAAATTTGAGCCAAAATCCGATGTTGGGATCTTTGTCAAATACTCTTTACACAGCAAAGCTTATCGTATTTTCAACCGAAAACGTTTAATAGTTGAAGAATCTATCAATGTTGATTTTGATAAATCTAACCTTGACTGGTCGAGTGTAGGATTTTCAAATTCAATTGCACAGGATCATATGGATAGTGCGATTTATTATTCTGAGTTCAGGCATGTCCCTGCTGCAACTCCTGGTGAATCACCTAACACTGGTGAAGTAACAAGAGATGCTACTAATGATGCTTCAGAAGAATCGGACTTAGGACTTCCACATAACTCCGGACAAGATGTTACAAATATTCATTACACCGGAGAACCTCCAAGTTCGTCTGGACCAATTAATACTGAAAGTCATAGTGCCGAAGAACCTCCAAATTCTTGCGGAACTGTTCATCCTATGGATACAATTGGCCCGAAAGAAGCTCAACCAGCCAATGTACAAGATCCACCCGATCTGGCAGAGCTTCAAATCATCAACTATTCACCTCCACTTGCACAGAAGTATAGGTGGACTCGGAACCACCCATCCGATCAAGTGATTAGTGATCCTACTGTTAGAGAAAGAATAAGGGCAACCACTTCCAATTTGTGCCTCTACTCGTGTTTTCTATCACAGATAGACCCAAAGGTGGTGGATGAAGCCCTTCAGGACTCAAACTGGATAGACACTATGCAAGAATAACTTAATCAATTCAAGAGAAATGAAGTGTGGACTCTGGTTTCAAGGCCGAGATCGCAACAAGTCATTAGAGTTAGATGGCTATTCCGGAACAAATTAGACACTGATGGAATAGTAATCTGGAACAAAGCTAGACTGGCAGCCAAAGCATACCATCAAGAAGAAGGCATTGACTATGATGAGACCTTTGCTCCTATAGCTAGACTTGAGGCGATCCGAATGTTCATGGCGTATGCATCATATGAAAACTTCAAGGTTTATCAAATGGACGTCAAGAGCGCATTTCTTAATGGAGATCTTCAAGAGGAGGTTTATGTGGAATAACCTCCTGGCTTCGTTGAACACAAGGCTGAACATATGGTATATAAACTTAGGAAAGCCTTGTACGGATTGAAGCAAGCTCAAAGAGCCTGGTATGACACATGTCATCACTGGATTTCGTCCAGGGGGAAACCGCTTTTGGGGTGCGATTCTCCCCAACCATCATTCGAATGGTGATGAGAAAACGGAGTCGCCACCAACCGTTTTTGGGGTGCGGTTGGCCACCTAAAGGAAAATTGATCTAATGCCGCTAGGGGATGGGCTCGGGAGTTTATTACGCGTGGGGAAGGACTAACACCCCCACAACGTCCTTTCGGTACCTATCTTAAGAGTTGGAGGTTTCTAATTTATTTTTTAAGTGTTGTTTGGAATTAGCTACTCAAAGGTGATGTGAAATTTATATTTGTCCTAAGTCTACTCATTCTACTTTCCTAAGTCATTTGTTGAAATTAGAATTAAATTCAATTTGTCCTAAACATCTAAGGAAGTCCTAACAATTTTGTTTTCCTATTTTTTTTAACATTTAAAGTTAAAAATCCAGCTCAATTTATCCTAAGTCTCTAAAAGAAATCCTATGGTTAAATTTAAGACTAAATTCAAAGTTATGAGAATCTAAATCGCATGCTAATAAATGCATTAAGGGTAAAATTTAAAATCAAAGGGTGAAAAGCACGTGAAAAATCTAAATATCAAAAAAAGTTTTAAAAGAGCCTAAAAGTGATAAAAGAAATCAATAGGCCAAGTATTTGAGAAACAAGGAAACTCAAAATAATTGAGAGTAAAAAGTTTATTTGTTTGTTTGTTTGTTTGTTTTTGTTTTTTTCTTTTTTTAAAAAAATATTTTGATATTATTATCTTTTTTTGTTTTCTTTTATTTTTTTTGGTTTTAAACATTTTTTTCTTTCTTTTGTTTTTAAACAAAATACGTAAATGATAAAAACAAGTGATGTGTATGACAGTGTGTCATCCACAAAGCAAAGAAAATGAACTCACCTTTTTTTTTTTCCTTTTTTTCTCTCTTTTTTTTCTTTTTTTTTACTCTTTTTTTTTATGTTACAATTAGGACTAGGTTACATGAGTCATGCTTACATAATTACAAATGACTAATACTAACACCACCCTAATGGTCCGAAACACAAAAATAAAATAAAATAAACCAAATAAATTATTTACAGTGCTGCAGTGATTAATACCAAACCGTTTACAATATAAAGTAAAAACAGAAATGGCGTTGGTCGACATTCGTTGTTGGGCAATCAGAAATAGACTAACTTAGAGAACGTGCATCAGAACTCTCAATAGCATGGGTAAACAAAAGGGGAGAAAGAAACGAATGTTCATGGATTAGAATAAGCAGAGAAAACAAATAGAATAGAAAACAAAACATGTGAATCGGTGAAAACAATACACAGTGCAAACAATAAATAGATAAAATAGAACAATAACGATTTATGAACCCTATGACTGTAATAGAATAATAAGAGAAAATAAAACAAGATCAAGCAGTAACCAGTAACCCATGATCCAAACTACTAGACTCTGCGCTCGTGAACTCAAGCAGTAAGGGGAAAAACAGAACAGATGCATGTGAAGCAAAAACCAAACCCAGACATATTCATGAGGAATCAAAAGCGGATTAAACCGATCAAACTCAAATGACCAAACATAGCAGCCAAAACGAGACCAAACACCTAGTAACAAGAATACATTGCAAGATTTAGTATTTTCACGAATGAATGTCTGGGTGAAGCGAGCAAACACAGCAACCAACAGAGACTGTTCTACATGCTTTCTCCTTTCTTTTTTTTTTTCTTTTTTTGTTTAGATCAAAATCAAACCAAACAAATGCTCTCTTTACCATACAGGCAAAGGACAAACCAAAAGAACCAGACCCGATTTCTAAGATCAGGACAGAAACATTTTTTTGTTTTGATAAGTAAAACCAGAACAGAAGTATAAGAAACCACGACCAAGAATAAAAACATAAGACCATATTACACTCTCTTTTGACACTGATTAAGCACGCTCTAGACCATGTTGATAAAATCAGCAAAAGAAGAACCAAAAAACAAACCGAATCAAAAGCAAAACCAAACAAAATCGGACACACCAAACACTCAATAGATTAACTCATAAGCAGTATAAATCAACGGATCAGTATAGTGACGCAAACAGAATACAAACCCAGAGAATAATCACTAACACGCAAACAAAATGAAAGCCATCAAGAATGAAAACCCACCACTCCGGGCGAACGTTTCTCCTCTCGTCCATGGTCTGGATTCTTCTGCCTTGAGCTCCAGCCGACCGATGTGGCATACGCTACTTGCTTGGGTGTCCTTGTCTTCCTCTACTTGCTTTCTTCCGCCATTTGATGCCTCGGGAGGACTTCGGGATGGCGATGGGACTGATGACGGGAATTGGTAGAAGGAAACGGGAAAAGGGAACGGATAGCGCAGTCCTTTCGTTGGATTCACAAGGGAGGCCGTCCCACTGGCCGGCTTAATGACTTCCGGCCAAGGGGGAGCAAAGGCTCTTTGAGATTCAGCAGAGGAGGGGTAAGGTTTATCCTTCCTTTTTTTCTTGATTTTTCGTTGGAGGAGAGAGCTTGTGATGGTTTTTGATTTTCAAGGAGAGATTCCGCCGAGGGAGAGGTGTGGTACTGGTTTTGATTTTCAGAGGAGATGAGGAAACGGTTGTGGTGATTGGATTTTTCAGCCAAGGAGCTAACCAAAGAGAAGAGAAGAAGAGTGATGTTTTTTTGGCTAGAAGGAGAGGAATGGGGAGGGCGTGTCTGGATTTCTCGGCCAGAAGGGGAGAGCTTTTGTGACAGATCGTGGGTGACGATTTTGAGGGGCTGGTTTTTCAGAGCGGAGCCAGGAGAGAGAGCTGTAAACGAGCGGCTCAGGGGCTTTATAGGCATAGAGGTTAGGGTTATAGCTGGGAGATGGATTGGAGCGTTGAACTGGTGCTAGGTTAGCGCTAACGGGTGAGGGATTAGGTTTGAGAGAGGGGGAAGAAACAATCTTCGAACCATGGTTGAGAGGTTGGGTTGGAGAGGAGAGAGATGAAGCGCCGGTTATGGGGACGCCGGTGGTCCTCCGAGATCCCGGCCTTCGTGGCGTGGAGTTGGCAATGGAGACGAGGTGGGAAGGGAGAGAGGAGGAAGAAGACAAGTGCGGCAGGTGATAGAGATAAGGTCGCACGTGAGAGAGAGTGTGTTATTATTTTTTTGTTTTTGTTTTTGTTTTTGTTTTTGTTTTTTATTACTTCCAACCAATGAATGGTTGACACCTAGCCTGGAGTGAGCAGGAAAATAAAAGGAAAAAGAAATTTATTTTTTGTTTTTGAATTTTTAACTGATGTCTTTCAGTTTTTGAGATCAGCAGAGCAAATCGGACTTCAAAACATCTCGAAAAATTTGTTTTTAGATTCGGGGCGTCGTGACGAGCGACCCCGTGTCAATTTTATTTGAAAACGATCATGTTTTTACGTCAAGCTTGTACTGCGCTTATTTGTTACCGAAAAAACATATTTATTTTTTCATTTTTCTTGAAAAAGGTCCCCGGAAGCAAATATATACAATATATATGTCAAAATTCTCAGAATGACAAGTAGAATAGGAAAATGAGGTTCATGACCTGACCCGGAGTGCCATTTGGAAAGTTAATTACCATTTTGACCCCCGCTAGCGGCCCGAATGGCGTTTTGATCATATCTTCTTCGTTTGACCTCGGAATTGAGCGCGGTCGATGGCGTTGATCCTCGAATTTGATTTTCTATCACCCAGGACTGGCTCTTTGGCATTTGGAGGCTTTTCTTGAATAATGTCTTGAAATTGGGCATTTGCAGCTCAGTGGTCATGACTCCGTCGTTCAATAAAATTCCAACAAACCGAAGCGACATATGGGGTAAATTGAATTTGATAAAATGTGTCCAGCCGGGACAAAATAAGGTCCAACAACACACTATCAAAGTTCTTGCTTGAACATAATTTCAGAAAAGGGAAGATAGACACCACACTATTTATACGGAAAGAGAAAAATCATTCTCTAATCATACAAATCTACGTGGATGACATCATTTCCGGATCATCAAATCCGAAGCTTTGTAAAGAGTTTGCAAAGTTGATAACTGGCAAATTTGAAATGAGTATGATGGGAGAATTAACGTACTTCCTGGGAATAAAGGTTAAACAATTAAAAGATGGAATCTTCATCAACCAAGCCAAGTACACACGGGATTTAATCAAGAAGTTCGATATGGACACCTCATCTTCTGTGAAGACTCCCATGCTAGTCAGTGCAAAGTTAGATCCTGTTGCTAATGGAAAATCAGTAAATGTGACTGAATACAGAGGTATGATTGGATCATTGTTGTACTTACAACAACTTGCCCGGACATAATGTTTGCAACTTGCATTTGTGCAAGATATCAGGCGGATCCCAAAGAGTCACACATGCTTCATGTAAAACGAATATTACGGTATCTCAAAGGGATAGTGAATTTGGGACTCTGGTATCCAAAGAAGTCCAACTTCTCTTTATCCGGATATTCAGATGCTGATTTTGTCGGGTGTCAAATCAACAGAAAAAGCACTAGTGGTACGTGTCAGTTTCTTGGAAACAGATTGATCTCATGGTTCAGTAAGAAGCAAAATTCCGTATCAACCTCTACTGCTGAGGCAGAATATATAGCTACTGGGAGTTGCTGCGCACAGCTACTCTAGATGCAAAGTCAGCTTACTGACTGCGGCTTCAACATGACATCTGTTCCATTATACTGCGATAACACAAGTGCAATTGCTATTAGCAACAACCCTGTCATGCACCCAAAAACAAAGCACATTGAAGTCAAGTATCATTTTATCCAAGATTATGTACTCAAAAAGCACATATCACTTGAATATGTTGCTACGGATGATCAACTTGCAGACATACTTACCAAGCCCCTACCTGATGCAAGATTTTCTGAACTTCTCTTAAAACTAGGTATGCTTGATCTTACTGCATAGGTTCTTATTTATGTATCCAACAACATTTCTTTCAGAACATGCATCGTGGTACTTAGTGGACATTAGACACTTACTATATTTCATGCTAATCACGGTTACTACTTATATGCATCATGTTTCTAATAATTTTCTCATATCTTCTTATGTGAGGATGCTTGTGTTTCCCGATCGAGTTGTTCAACGGGACATAATTAACCCTATATGAGTATACTCTCCTTTAGATTTCATGATTCATATTTTCACGTATCACCTCATGTTCAATGCTGTTTAATATTGATTACATTATTAACATGTCTAGTTGAAGAAATAAAATGGGTTAGCTCGGAATGCTGGTGGATGAAATCACAGTGGCAATCTGATCAGCTTCTGAATGGAAGTTCCGAAAGGATAGACAACATAATTCTCAAAATCTAAATCTTTTAGCTGGAAATGTCTATCGAGAGGATTGCAACATCTAAGGGGGAGAAAATGCTTATTAATTACTCAGTAATACCCCCCCTTATATGTCTCATGACCTTTTTCCTGACTGTCTATCTGAGGGAAAGTTCATCACTGAGAGGATCGCACGATCTACAGGGGAGCAAAAGCTTTATTTATTATTTCAGTAATAACCCCCAATATGTCTCGGATGCTCCTCCCTCTCACTTCTCACTTCCGGATCTGACTGGACTTGCATTATTGAATCAGCTTTGTGGCATGCTTGGATGTTTTCATTTCTTCAACTGTGCATCTTAATCGGATAATCAATTGATAGCATCAGGCTTGTGTTCGTTCTTCCATTCTCACTCATGAATCTTAATCAACGTAATCAATATACAATTCAATTATCTTGGCTACTGTGTTCAGCATGACGGTTTCACTATGTTGACCAATGTGAACTTATGTGTTTCTTATCAGACACATGCTTATTTTTCAGTACCGTTGATTTAGTCATTCATTTGTATGCGTCTAGCAATCATCTTCAATGCATGAGTTCTGTCTTTTTCATTAGTTCGGATTATGCTACCGTTTCATATCTATTTACATCCTTACTAATCCCAACCTGTCAAAGCTCTATGTTCCTTTTAGTTTATCTTCATGCAGCTACAGGTTCTGATTCACTTTGCATTCTCACCGACATATCTTGTCTCAAGTCTCGGATGTGAAAAGTTGTGGTACTTCGTTCTTCTTCGACTTCCAGCCAGCAAAGGAATCACTTTCTCTCTCCTCACGCTCTGTTGCTCATCCGGATATACTTCTACGAATTATCTTTCATCTAGATGATCGTCGGTTCATTTCCTCCAGACTCTTGAAACACTCAAGTCTCATCGCATGTTTTTGAGGAGGAATAATGATGGTCTTTTTAAAATGCAAGTCTCGAGATAAGCAATTTCTGGAAGAACGCATACAGCTATCATGAATACTTGATTCTTCGGCCGCCATGTCATCTCTACATTCGGAGGCGCTCAAGTATCAAGATAAATGACATCAACTTGTCAAGCGGATCACTGTTCATCTCGCTTAATCTATAACGATTCGTATTTGGGTAGTTTTGAGAGATAGCCATTCTATGGGAATGTAACTATCTGGACGGTAGTGTAGCCGTCGATGTGAGCATTTTGACTGTACTTAGGCCCAATTCTGAGTCGGGGCCCCATTTGACCCGATTGTTGACTTTTCGGGGTTTATTGGTTGACTTTGCGTTTGAGCGGTCATTTGCAAGTGATCATATCAGTCTAGTGTTGTGCTTGTCATTTCGAGCGTTTTGACTGTAGTTTGACTCCATTTGGAGTTCGGGGCCTTGGAGGTCAATTTTTGTGTTAGGAGGTCAATTATTGACTGGGTCAATGGTTGACTAGGTCAGTTGACTGGCAGAAATATAAATAGCAGGAAAAGAAAGAGATTTCATTTTACGTTATCACGTTTGTGGACCTATGGGTCGTGTGGTGTACCCTGAGGGGGACACGATGCTATATGCATGGTTGTGGACCTATGGGTCGTGTGGTGACAACCTACGAGTCGAATGCGCCTTTGATGGCTGTTTGTGCTAGCAGTGCTAGTGTTGATCGTTTGTTGTTTGTTGTTGTGGCCAGTGTGATGGCACCACCGAGGAGAGTTGTCCGAGGCCAGGGCCCGACAGAGGAGCCCACGATACAGTCGGGGCACTAGGGGCAATAGAGCCCGCAGCAGAGATCGTCAGCTCCCGTTGTGGGACCTGATTTTGGCTCAGGTGTTGATTCAGTTGCGGGAGGCCATGCAGGGTATGCAGGGCTCGATGAGGGATATGGCTAGAGAGGTGGATGAGCTGAAGAGGCAGCAGCAGCCTCAGCAGCCGCCACAGCCTCAACAGCAGGAGGCGAGGGTGGTGCTGGATGTGCACCGGTAGGAGGTCGTGATAGAGCCAACATGACGAGGAGTGGACTGGGCTGCATAGTTTTTGAAACATGCACCCAGGACTTTTGAGGATGGTTTGCGACCAGAGGTAGCCGAGGACTGGATTAGATGGACAGAAGACATCTTTGAGATGATTGGGGTGCCAGATGAGGAGCGGGTGTGAGTGGCGACGCACTATTTGTTGGGTATCCCATGTAGGTGGTGGCAGTCCACTAGAGCTGTCCATGGCAGTCAGATGAGTTGGAGAGAGTTTGTTGAGCGCTTCTTTGGGGAGTATTTTCCCAGCTCGGTACAATATGCCCGACGGAGAGAGTATTATGAGCTTCAGCAGGGTGGCCAGACTATGGGTGAGTATGTGCAAGCCTTCACAGATTTAGGGCGGTTTACTCTTGAGGCTTGGGAAAAGGAAGCTCGTAAGATGCAGGATTTTATTCAGGGCTTGAGGCCATCTCTGAAAAGACAGCTGGAACCGATGCAGTTGACCAGCTACCGGGAGGCGGTCGACAAGGCGCTCATTATTGAGCAAGGATAGGATCAGGCGAGAGCCCAGAGGCCGGGCGGTTCGGTAGGTCCGAGTAAGAAGAGGCAGAGTGGGGAGAGCAGTGCCGCTCAGCCTAAGAGGAGGCAAGTGCAGAGGGTTTCCAGCCAAGCGATGGGACCCCGTGAGAGTTTAGCTAGCAGGAGGCCAGGTACCTGTTGGAGTTGTGGTTTGACCGGGCATGTCTCGAGAGACTGCCCAAGGAAAAAGATGACCTATTTTCGATGCGGGAAAGTGGGGCATGGAGCTAGGGAATGTGTTACCCTTAGCTCAACCAGCAGTGTAGGCCCTCATCCGAGAGATCAGGGACAGAGGAGTAAGGCTCCGTCTCAGAGGTCAGTGTCGCGGGCACAGAGCACGCAGACGCGACTTGCGGTGTAGCCGCCTCAGCGGGAGGCACAGGGTCATGTTGATCAGTGGGGCAAGGCCCCAATGGGCCAGGCTAGTGGCAGTGGACCAAGAGGGAGGACTTTTGCTCTTACCAGCAGAGAGGTAGAGGTTCCACCAGTGGACGAGGCAGGAGCAGGGCCTTCAGTGGTGAGAGGTACCATCATCATTTCTCATACTATTTGTTCAGTTTTGATTGATACTGGTGCTACCCATTCTTTTATTTCGTATGCTACGGTGGTTGGATTGGAGTTTGACCAGGAGACAGTTAGTCAGTCTCTGATGGTTGCTTCACCTTTGGGTGGAATTGCGATACTTAGGAGTATCTGTCGTGCTTGTCAGGTAACACTTGGGGGTGTTAACCTGATGTGTGATTTGTATGTCATGGAGTTAGATGATTTTGATGTTATCCTGGGTATGGACTGGTTGGTCTCCATGGAGGCCAAGATTGATTGTTTTCGATGGCGTATGACGTTCCTCACGCCAGAGGGTACGCGAGGTATCTTTATGGGTGAGTGGACTGAGGAGGCATGCAGGTTGGGACCATTGAGGCATGGGTGGGGTGATGTGACCCACCAGTTAGCCAGCTTGACGTTGGTTGACAGGACGAGAGAGGGGAAGGCTGTTTTGCCACCTATTGTAGATCAGTTCCCGGATGTGTTTCCTGAGGACTTGATCAGTTTGCCACCTGTGAGGGAGGTAGAGTTTTCGATCGAGTTGTTGCCAGGGACAACACCAATCAGGTTAGCGGCCTACAGGATGGCACCGATAGAGCTTAGAGAGCTCAAGAGGCAGATAGATGATCTATTGGCACAAGGCTTTATTAAGCGGAGTAGCTCACCGTGGGGCGCTCCAGTGTTGTTTGCCAAGAAGGCGGATGGTTCACTTCGGCTGTGTATAGACTACCGGAAGCTGAACCAGGTGACTGTGAAGAACAAGTATCCATTGCCGAGGACCGATGACCTATTTGATCAGTTTCGCGGTGTGAGATGGTTTTCCAAGATAGACTTGAGATCTGGATACCATCAGTTGAGGGTTAGCGAGGCAGATATCCCTAAGACCGCGTTCAGTTGTCATTATGGGCATTATGAGTGGCTTATGATGCCATTTGGGTTCACGAATGCTCCAAAGAAGTGTTTATGGGATTGATGAACCATGTGTTTGCTCCATATTTAGATATGTTCGTTGTGGTGTTCATCGACAATATTTTGTTCTATTCAACGACCAAGAGGGAGCATGAGGAGCATTTGCAAGTTGTGTTGCGGACCTTGCGGGAGCAACGGTTGTATGCAAAGTTCACAAAACGTGATTTTTGGTTGCAACAGTGCACTTCTTGGGGCATGTGGTATCTTCGGAGGGTATCACAGTGGATCCTGAGAAGATTGAGGCGATCATGTCGTGGAAGAGGCCCACGAATGTGTTTGAGATTCGTAGCTTCCTTGGTTTGGCAGGCTACTATCGGAGGTTCGTGGAGGATTTTTCCCAGGTTGGCAGCTCCTATGACGAACCCGACCAGGAAGGGATTTCCTTTTGTTTGGTCTGATGCATGTGAGAGTGCTTTCATTGAGCTGAAGGCACGATTAACTTCAGCACCTATCCTGATTCTCCCACAGGAGGGTGTGCCTTTTGAGATGTATTGTGATGCCTCTAGGGTGGGACTTGGTTGTGTGTTGATGCAGACTCGGCAGGTGATTGCTTATGGATCTAGGCAGTTAAGACCACATGAGCAGAACTATCCCACGCATGATTTGGAGTTAGCTGCAATGATCTTTGCACTTAAGAGCCTGGAAAGATTATCTCCTTGGGGGAGAAGTTTGTGGTGTATACGGACCACAAGAGCTTGCAATATATCTTCTCTCGGCCAGACCTGAACCTTAGGCGAGGCGGTGGGTGGAGTACCTGCAGCGATTTCGGTTTGATATGATGTACACCCTGGGGAAGGGTAATGTGGTGGCAGATGCGCTGAGTAGGAAGAGCAGGGCCGTGGTTGCCCATTGTGCCATTAAGGAATGGGAAATAATGGGACAATTGGCAGCGATAAGGTTGCAGATGGTGACCAGTGAGGGGCGGGGGACCCTCAGTGTTGTTGTAGCAGTCCCAGAGATGCAGCACAGGATCATAGAGGATTAGCTGGGGGACGTTGATTGTGAGGTCATCCGCGACCGGATTCAGACTGGGCAGGCACCTTCTAATTGGACTGAGGATGCAGAGCATGTGCTACGGTATAGGGGTAGATTGATAGTTCCCACTTCTCTTCAGGAGGAGGTTCTTCGGGAATTTCACCAGTCGAGGTTAGCTGTACATCCTGGTGGGACCAAGATGTACCATGCCGTGAGGAGGCAGTTTTGGTGGCCAGGCCTGAAGAAGGCCGTTGCTGATTTTGTGAGGAGGTGTTTGACCTGTCAGCAGGTTAAAGCAGAGCACCTGAGATCAGCTGGTGAGTTGCAGTCATTGCCAATGCCAGAGTGGAAATGGGACCACGTGACCATGGATTTTGTCACTGGACTTCCTCGTTCCAGGGGACACGACACGATATGGGTAGTTATCGACCGGTTGACCAAATCGGCGCATTTTATTCTGATTCGAGAGACAGACCTAGTGAGGACTTTGGGACAGAGGTATATTGATGTTATTGTGCGGTTGCATGGAGTTCCATTGTCTATTGTATCTGATCGGGATGCGAGGTTTACATCTCAGTTTTGGAGACAGTTGCAGTGAGCTTTGGGTACCAGGGTGAACTTGAGTACAACTTTTCATCCGCAGATAGACGGTCAGTCGGAGCGGACGATTCAGACGCTCGAGGATATGTTGCGTGCCAGTGTCCTAGATTTTGGAGGTTGCTGGGAGACTCACCTTCCTTTGGTGGAGTTCTCTTACAACAATAGTTATCAGGCCACGATTGGGATGGCTCCGTATGAGGCGTTGTATGGGCGGCCTTATAGATCACCCTTGTGTTGGGCACGACAGAGAGAGACAGCAGTTCTCGGTCCCGATATGGTTCGAGAAACCACGGAGATAGTGCGATTGATTAGACGGCGTATGCCGACAAAGACGAAGTAGGCGAAGTCCTACGTGGATCAGACGCGTCGACCCTTGCAGTTTGAGGTGGGGGACCGTGTATTTTTGCGGGTTTCGCCGCGTCGAGGGCAACGGAGGTTTGGACGTGGATCCAAACTCTCCCCTTGTTTTGTGGGGCCATTTGAGATTGTTGCCACCGTGGGCGCAGTGGCTTACCGATTAGCTTTGCCACCAGAGTTAGTGCGAGTACATGATGTGTTTCATGTGTCTTAGTTGAGGCGGTATCACCCTGATCCTTCTCATGTGTTGGACTATCGCGAGATAGACTTGGCTGATGATGGTGCCGTTGTTGAGATGCCGGCAGAGATTTTGGACAGGCGGGACCAGGTCTTGCGAGGCAAGACGATCCCACTAGTTCGGGTATTATGGCGACACCGAAGCATGGAGGAGCAGACTTGGGAAAAAGAGAGCCAGATGCGGGTTCTTCATCCTGAGCTGTTCAAGGACGATCAGTCCTTAGGTGGGGAGGATGTGAGGACCTTCCCTAAGATATGAGTTATGTTTTATGCATTTGTTTTGCATATGTTGTTTGAGATATGGTTTAGCTCGTTGTTGTTGGATCTTGTGCCCAATGCGGGTTCTGTTTGGCTTGTTGTGCATTGCCTTGCACAAGTGTGGTTGATGATCATGTTTTATGTTTTGTTGTTGGGACATTGAGCTTGAATTTTGCAATGTCATTTGGGCATGTGTCTTATTTTCGAGGACGAAAAGTCCTAAGGTGGGGAGGATGTAACGACTCGTATTTGGGTAGTTTTGAGAGATAGTCATTCTATGGGAATGTAACTATCTGGACGGTAGTGTAGCCGTCGATGTGAGCATTTTGACTATACTTGGGCCAGATTCTGAGGCGGGGCCCTGTTTGACCCAATTGTTGACTTTTCGGGGTTTATTGGTTGACTTTGCGTTTGAGCGGTCATTTACGGGTAATAATATCAGTCCAGTGTTGTGCTCGTCATTTCAAGCGTTTTGACTGTAGTTTGACTCAATTTGGAGTTTGGGGCCTTAGAGGTCAATTTTTGTATTGGGAGGTCAATTATTGACTGGGTCAATGGTCAATTATTGGAGTTCGGGGCCTTCCACGGTCGCTACCGCTGTCTGGCGACCATTATGAGCCGATGTCTAATGGCTCGCACTTCCGCTCTGGACTCCGTTCCATATGACCTTCTCCTGGCTATGTACAGTCTCCCGATAGACTGGGGGACATTTTTGTTCCACTTGCTGAAGAACGGCCCCAAGAACCTATCTTTCGAGAGGATTCTCAGCATCGTCTTCCGGTACCTACATTCGTCCCATTTCAACGGAAATGGCACTATCCCTTTTCCCCAGGCCTACTATCTCAGCCACCTTATGCCTGATGGGACCATGACGGCTCGCCGGCCTTCAGCTGCTCTCCGCCTCCTTCCCGCCTCGGAACAACAGGGCAATTCGGTTGGTGACCCAGCCGGCAGCCATGTCCCCGAAGTCGCCTCGCTCACCGGTCCTCTCGGATTCGGTCCATTGCTTCCCCATCGATCTCTCAAGCCTCCCAGCATAGCGTCTGACCTGAACCGTCCGAGGTTACGGGGCCCTCTCAGCCAAGTCTTCATCCGGATGACTCTCCAGCGCCTTCTCCCGCTGATGTCCCCGCACCCGACTCACCTGCTGTTGCTACTGCTATTGATGCTATTGTTGCTACGGCCATGGCAGATGTTCCTCCTTCTCCTCCGGAAGCTCCTTTACCTCCCCTACCTCAACCTCGTGACTACCTTACCTATCTCTCCACCGACACCTTAACGGACCTCTGGTTCCGTTTTGGCCTCGCCTGCACTGCCTCCATCTCAGACAATGACATCAAGCTGTTTTATGCCAAACACACACACTCCTCGGAGGATATGATCGTCAAGAACCTGGACCATGGCTTCCTTACGCCGGCCCACATTTTGGATGTTCCCTTTGTTGTTACCTCTAGCCCAGCTCATGACGCACGAGCTCCTTCTCCTGCTAAGGCCCGGCTTGCCTCTCCTGCCGCCGCCATCCCTGTCATTGACCTCTCTGGTCAAAGTGGCTCTGCTGCTCCGGATGCTCCGATGCTCCGATGCTCCGAATGCCCCTTCTATTGCTGCTGCTGACACCCCCTCCACTCCTACTGACTCCTCTGCCTAGCGCACACCTGGTCCTATTCCTGCGGGGGAGTCCTCTAAAGCCCCAGAGTTGGCGCTTTGCCGCGCCTCGTTTGGCACTGTCCACTCCGATCCTGTGCTCTCCGCTCACTTGGACCGCCACGCCCAAGCCCAAGCGCCCAAATTTCTGCCATCATCGCCAAGGTTGATGCGTTAGGCGCCCAACTCCTCTCTGCCCTGACCGACTCTTCCACTTCCATCGAGCGAAGATGGATCTCGTGGCCTCGTCCGTTCATTCTATGTCAACTTCTTTCGCGGACTTCGCCCACATGATAGCTCGTCCCCATGTGCTCCTCGGTGATCTGCCAAATCGGGGGAGAACGTGTCATCTAATCCCCTTACACCTTCCCCCGCTCGTGTTGAGAAGCGGCCCGCATCTTCACCGCATCCACTTCCAGGAGTTACTATTCCCAAGCGCAGCCCATTTCTCTCGCTCTAGCTCCTCCAATGCGGCTCCTCCTTCCACCTCCCCATCGGCGTCTGACACCTTTCTCCCATCATATGCGGATCGTGATCCACTTGATGCGGATGGAAGTGTTTTTATCGAGATGTCTAAGTATGCCGCATCCAATGCCGAGAGAAGATGTCTTCCTGACCTATACCCCTTCTCTCCTAAAGACATTAAGACTCGTTCCAGAAAGGGACTATTCCCTACGAAGACATAGAGAACTTCTCTCGAGCAGTTAAGATGGAGATGAGGCTGTTTTCGTCCCTCTACAAGGACGGACATATTTTTGACATTGTGCCTTGTTGGTCTGAAGGATACCTTCCAGAAGTAGCCTTCATCCGGACCTTTATCAATGGAACTGCTGAGGACAGCAAACCTTGGAAGAATCTTTCAACTGTCCTCATTCCGTATCGGATTTTGACGCCACACTTCATGCTGGTTGCCTTCATGATTCATTCCGAGTAGTTAATCCTGATTGATTCTCATTAGGTTGTGGATAACAACATAAGAAAGAATCAACGGGAACCTTTACGTCTTCGATTGACCGAAGTAGTGAAGTAATCCGAACTCTATAAAGAAATGAGCCTAACTCCCCTGGCTCCAAATGAAAAGCTAAAGGCATTAGTCCATACTAAGAAACTAGTGCCATAACAGCCGTGTTGGATCAAGCCCAGAATTTGAATGATGCTGATAAAACCCTATGTCATTCAATTTGAGACTTTGGTTGTTTTATCTTAAGTTATTGCAGAAGATATGATCTTAATCCGAACCTTCACTCGTAAGAGCAATGCTATGGACAGGATACATAATCTTGATCCGGGCGAGAGTGAGTGTCGTCAAAACACTTGGTAAATAACCAAGTCTTTATTTCATATGGAATAAGGATCATTCATTCGGACTAAGAACTTAAAACTATGGAATGAGGAATATGTGCCTAACACTTTAAATGGACTAAGTCAAATAGATACGGAATAAGAATCATAGTCTACAACTTACACAGAGTAAGAGAAAGTCATCGTGAAATAAAAAGCTAAGTCTTCTACTCTAGCGGACTAAGGAAAAGAAGACACGGAGTAAGGAATCCGAGTCTCTCATAGATGCGGAGTAAGGAACGACTTGTGCGGAATAAGGACCCGAGTCCTTTGTTCGCATGGAGTAAGGAAATTAGATGCGGAGTAAGAAATCCGAACCAGTTACTCATGCGGAGTAAGGATGTGCTCACACGGAGTAAGCCATACGCCCCTTTAACTCATGCGGAGTAAGGAACTTTTGCGGAGTAAGGAAGCGTTGATGTGTAGTAAGCACTCCGACCTTCTCACTAATACGGAGAAAGGAAGTGCTAACATGGAATAAGGATTCAAGAACTAAATTGATACGGAGTAAGCAACTACTAACACGGAGTAAGGATCTGAGCTTAGCTAACACGGAGTAAGGAACCTTACACTAGATTTGGAAGATGCTGCTCCAACTTATCTCTTTGCATTGAAAGTCACCAGCTCACTGAGTCCCGATGTAAGACAAACTCATTGAGAACCTAAAGAATCTTACACGAGGATTATCTGGATATGTAGACACATCTTTAATTGTACTTTGGAACTCACAAGAACACTTATACTCTACAAACCCAAGATCTTGAAGACCACATCCGCAAGATTTGAGGCAGAGAGACTTCCGAGGAACATCATGATGTGCACATAGTCCGGAACAACAAGTTCCAAGACTTGTTCTTATGGATGTCTCTATATATAGTGACACTTGTACTTTTTAACTTACTGATGTACAAGAGCTCAAGTAGATCATAAAGGCTAGTATGTGAGTATATTGTAAAACAGAGTGTTAGAGAGTTGTTAAGTAGATCAAAAAGCTTTTCAAGCTTTAATCTACTTCCATTTTATTGTACTTATCATTTTGATAATAAAATAAAATACTTCCACTATCCTGGTTATCTTTCGCATTGATTCTATCTCTTAACCAGGATAAGTGTTGTATCAAAAGAGTTAGAAAAGAGTTTCGATAAGAGCCTATTCACCCCCCCCCTTTAGGCTCCAAGGGACCAACAAGCCGGATGGAGATAGCTACGGAGCCTTTGTCTACTTCTTCATCAAATCGCTTGTTCAAGTAAATAAGGGCTGGAACAACATCTGCAACTACACATTGGAGCAGACAATGTAGCTGAGGGAGAAAGCAGCAATGATGATCTTCAAGTATAGTAAGTCTTATGTACCTTAGAGAAAATTTTGTATAAAAGCTGAATTGTAAGTTGTTGTTGCTTAATGGAAGTGGAAGTTATTTCTATTTTGTATGCTATCTTTCTGCATTGCTTACCAGATCAGATTACTAAGGGTTTTGGCATATCCATAATTGGGGGAGATTGTTGGATCAAGCCCAAAATTTGGATAATGCTGATAAAACCCTATGTAATTTCATTTGAGACTTTGGTCGTTTTTATCTTAAGTTATTGCAGAAGATATGATCTTAATCCGGACCTACACTCGTGAGGACAAAGCTAAGGACAACATATATAATCCTGATCCGGACGAGAGTGAGTGTCGTCAAATAATTGGTATATAATCAAGTTTCGGCTTCGTACAGAATGAGGATCATTCGTGCGGACTAATCACTTAAAGCTACAAACTAAGGGATCTACGCCTAATACCTAAGACTAACTTACTCAAATAAATGCGGAATAATGGTCCTAGTCTACAAGTCACACGGAGTAAGAAATAGTTATCGCAAAGTAAAAGACTAAGTCTTCCACTTAAGCGGACTAAGGAAAAGAAGACACAGAGTGCGAAATCTGAGTCTTCTATACATGCGGAGTAAGGAATGACTTGTGCGGAATAAGGACCTGAGTCTTTATTCTCACGGAGTAAGGAAACTAGATACGGAGTAAGGAATCCAAACCTGTTACTCATGCGGCATAAGGATATGCTGATACGGAGTAAGCCATTCGATCCTTTAGCTCATGCGGAGTAAGGAACTCTCGCGGAGTAAGAAAGCGCTGATGCGGAATAAGCACTCTGACCTCCTCATTCATACGGAGTAAGGAAGCGCTGACACAGAATAAGGATTCCAATACTGAATTGATACGGAGTAAGCAATCAGTGACACGGAGTAAGGATCCGAGCTTAGTTAACACGGAGTAAGGAACCTTACACCGGATTAAGAAGATGCTGCTTCAACTTATCTCTTCGCATTTAAAGTCACCAGCTTGCTGCTTCCCAATGTAAGACAAACTTGTTGAAAACCTAAAGTATCTTACACGTGGATCATCCAGATATGTGGACACAATCTTGACTGAACTTGGGAACTCACAAATGCATTATGCTTTGCAAACCCAAGATCTTGAGCTCCACATCCGCAACATTCAAGGCAGAGAGAATTCCAAGGAATAGTTAATGTGCACATTGTCCGGAACAACAAGTTCCATGACTATCTCTCAAAGGTGTGTTATATATATAATGTAAACCTTGTAATAAGTAACAGAGTTGTTGATGTTCGTGAGTTTGTAATAACCTTGTGTATGTACAAGAGCTCATTAAGATCGTAGAGGCTAGTGTGTGAGTCATCTTATATACAGAGTGTAAGAGAGTTTTGCTTCTATTTTGTTGTATTTATCATTCGATAATAAAACAAAATACTTCCACTATCTAGTTATCTTCCGCACTGATTCTATCTTTTAACCAAATAAGTGTTGTGCCAAAGAGTTAAAAAGAGTTTCGATAAGAGCCTATTCACCCCCCTCTAGGCTCACAGGGACCAACACCATGCCTATATGGATGTCGTGTTATGCATGATGAGATAACAAATTAGAATGATAGTTGAAAACAGCAAGGTAATATTGACATGGTAAAAGAATAAACAAACATTCTAGCAAATGTACTGTACTAGGAATAACTTAATGACTACCCTACAAAACAAAGGTCAGCATGGCATAGAATCAGCAAACAACATGCGGGTCAAGGCCCCTGATGGGCTTCTATTGCTAGACCTATCTTATTCATTGGTTCCCAAACTTCCTCTCGTAGAGAGCTCCGTACACCATGGGATTTATCGAAGGGGAGTCTTAAAATGATGAGCCTTAAAAGAACCTCAAGCTTGAGTTGAGAAGTCTGAGGCCCCATTACGGATAATGATCAACGTGCAAGGGACCATACTAAACCTTGCTAACCTAAATTGTGATAAACCCGGGCATAGGGTTATGCATGGATGCAACAGTTAGGGAAAGTAATAAATCACAACTATCATGGCATTTAAAGCGTATAAATCACAATTAACAATTAGAAAAACAAATATATACAACAGTAATAACTAGAAAAATAGATATATACAATAATAAAACTAAAATAACCTCCTATTACTAGTTCTAGACCTAACTCTCTAAAAATATACAAGTCCCTAGCAGAGTCGCCAGCTGTCATCACCGATTTTCATCCGGGCCCTTTTGGGGTGGGCTAAAACTAAACCAATAGTAAGAAATTTAGAGTTGCCACCAACTGTTTTTGGGGTACAGTTAGATACCCTCTACTTTGAGTAGTTTAAGGTGTGATCTACGTTATCAGAGAAGGGTTTGGGAGTTGGTTACGTGTAGGGAAGGATTAGCACCCCTACAATGCCCTTTCGGTATCTATTTTCGGAGGATGAGGTTTCTATTTATTTTCCCTATTGTAATTGGGTTGAGGCACTATGGTTTTTTTAGAAAGTCTATGCTTTTTATTTAGCTAAGTTATTTGTTAAAGTTATAATCAAATTTGATTTATCCTAAATTTCTAAGAGAAATCCTAAAGGTTTTGTTTTACTTTTTGTTTTCAGTAGAAAATGAAAAGTGTCGGCAGGGTCGAAGGTCAATGGTCGACGAGTTGGAGGTCAAGGGTCAAAGGGTTTAAGGTCGAGGGGGGTCGAAGGTCAAGGGTTGAAGGGTCGGAGGTCAAGAGTCAAAGGGTCGAAGGTCTGGGGTCGAAGGTCTAGCCTCAAAGATTGAAGACTACGGGTCAGGTTCAAAGGTCGAAGACTCGAAGGTCAACCGTCTAAGGGTCGAAGGTCAAGGGTCAAAAGGTCAGAGGTCAAGAGTCGAAGAGTCGAAGGTCTAGCCTCGAAGATTGAAGACTACGGGTCAGGTTCGAAGGTCAAAGACTCAGAGGTCAACCATCAAAGGCTCGAAGGTCAACGGGTCGATGGTTGAAGACTTCCGGTCTTCGAGTCTTTAAGTCTAGTTTCGAAAGGTCGAAAGTCTAGGGTCGAAGGTCTAGCCTCAAAGATTGAAGACTACGGGTCAGGTTCGAAGGTCGAAGACTCAGAGGTCAACCATCGAAGGCTCGAAGGTCAACGGGTCGATGGTCGAAGACTTCGTATCTTCGAGTCTAATTTTTTTTAACTTTTAATTATCCTTTTACCCCCACCCAAAATGCCAAATAGATAAACTTTTTTGGGGATTGTTTGGGAAGACCTGTATTTGCCCACATAGTCGTTTTGGAGAATCTCACACGGTCACATTTTCGGGCAGTTTGACCAGGGGCATTGACTGTCTTTTGGCAAGTTTGGCTGTTTTTGACAAAGATTGTTTTAGTCATAACTTCTTTGTTTTAAGTCGGAATTGAGTATGGTCAAGTGCGTTAGTCTTCAAATTTCATCCTCTATCACTTGATGTTGGCCTTGGAGCACTTCAGTGTCTTGTGGCAGAGGTTTTCAATTTTGGGCTTCCCTGTTCGTGTCAATATACCCATATTGTGCAAATTGGAGTTAACCTCAACTCCAAACCATTCCTTCGTAGTGGGGAATCTTTATGGACATGTTCAACAAAAAAATGGCTTGGGGGCAAAGGATATAAAATAAGGTTAGTAGGTGAAACCCAGACAAAATGGGGTCCAACAGGGTCGAAGACTCGAAGATTTAAAGTGCAGTCAGGTGGAGAGCAACGTCTTGAAGACTCGAAGACCCGTTAGGTGTAGAGTAGTAGTGTCGTAGAGTCGAAACTCGCAGGGTCAAAGCTCGCAGGGTCAAAGATTAGATGGAAGACCCATTGCCGAGAACAAAGACCTGTTGATGTGAACAGATGATTAGCCAAGGTAGAATGCAGTTGTTGCTAGCTCGAAGCTGGAGATTTGATGACTCGAAGACTCGTAGAGTGAAAAGTTAGTTGATTGTGTTTCTAACCTAGATTTGAAGCCAAAGAGCAAAAGAATCGGAAGATCAATTCGAAGATTGAAGGCTCGAAGGCACCGACTCGAAGATTCGAAGGTAAAGACTCAGAGGTCGTAGCATGTGTACCTAAGAAGTATAAGCGAAGCTACAAAGCATACATCTTCGAGGCTATGGCTAGTCGAAGGAGAGAAACACACTGAAGGCTGCCATTTTAGTAATTTATCTCTCGGACAATCTCTTCGAGCACAGTAAGTACTAGAAAATACGTGGACGTCACCTGAGGCCAGTTTAACATGTTTCAATGATGGAGATTAGAAGGTGGAACATGCTTAACCCTAGCAGAAGGGTTTCTTACTATGGTTATCTTATAAAAGCAAGGAAGATGCCATACTTCAAGCAAGCGTCAGAATATTACAGAATACAAGAAAGGTATCTAGAGCAATACAAGAGAGACGCAGAGTAGTTCGTACAAAATACACAAAGAGAGAAAGAGTGTAAACAAGATAACAGTGAGTTAATCTGTCTTCGTTCCTCATACATTCAACGAACAAATTGTGAGTTTGGCAAAAGAGTGAAGGTCAAGCAGTGCAAATGGTTGAATACGTAGAAGCAGATTGTGGTAGACAGTTCGTCACAGTGAGTGAGTATTGGAGTAATACTACTTTTGTATTTTCATTTAAAAGATAAGAGAGTTGATCCTATTATAACAAGGGGTAGACCCTACTGTATTGAAAGCATATAGTGGATTGGACTCAGTATAGGTACACCCTTACCACCGTGGAGTAATTCACATTGATCGAACTACGTAAACTGTGTGTCTTAGTCTTTTACTTCCCATACATACCTGTTATTAATTGATATTGCATGAGACACTGAAACACCACCCAAACAAAAACCACATATGTAGAGTATCTCTAAAACTATAGGAAATAGTTTTAAGTTTACAGATTTACCCCTCTCTCCGTATACACACACATACCTAGACGATCTTGCTTGGATCTTGGGAATATTAGTTTTTATTATGTACATTATTATATATGGAAACATCAATTAGCGTTTCACACAAAATATCATGACTTTGGATCCTCTATCGTAACTGTGTATATAGTACATCGAAACATTGCTTTGATATTTTTTTAAAATTATATATTAAAATAGTATAGTTTTGATGTAAAACAAAAACGAAAATTACATAATTTTGGTATTATACCCTATAATTACTGCAAATCCTATAAGGTTCCAATATGATCACCATTCTTACTTGGTGCTTTTTTTCTAAGATAGATTTGCTATTTCCTATTGTATCTCCTGCAATGTTTTCTTTGATTCGCTAGTGAATAAGGTTAGCTCACCACCATAGTGATTTAGCCTATTTTGGACTCTATCAATATTTATTTCAAAAATTGACTGTTAGATTGAATATTCATGTGGTATGTATCATGCTTGTAAAATTTTATGATAATCTAACGATTAATTTTTGAACAAATTCAATTTAAAAAAAATCTAAAGATAGATAAATTAAAAATTAATTTATCTTCAGCTAATGCTTGTGAAATGCGGGTATGATACATATTACATGAATATTCAATACAATGGTCAATTTTTAAAACAAATATCGATAAAGTCCGAAATATATCAGATCACTACGGTAGTGAGCTAACATTGCTCACTAGCGAATCTATACTCATTTTCTTTACCCAAAAATTTCACTATAATATTTTTTAAAACATTATCACTTTTTTTAATTTAGGACTGATACCATTTTTTACTCATCGATATAAATAAAAATGTGGTCAATTAATATTAAAAAATAATTTATTGATTCTAAATTAAAAGAGAATTCTAACAAGTAATCTTGTTTTTTCAATAAATAAATAAATATTCAAAAACATTTATTATGACATTTTTCCCTCGAGACTCGATGACTTCTAGTTTTTGTTTTCCATTGGATGAATATTTGAATGCCAACAACAATTTTTTTTTAATATTTCTTCATGTAACTATTTTTTTATGGATTGATGGCAGTTTATTATGAAACAATCCTCAAACAATGTAATATAATTAAAAATATAGTATATTTCTATTGGCGCACCAGGGTTCCATTTTGTGTCGCTGGCTCAGCTCATTTTATTTTTTAAAAAACAGTTTATGTGACTCATGGTAATTTTTTTAAATTACAAATGTAAGAATTGCATAATTAATGAGTACTTTTGATGATACAATAATATATTAAATTAATAAATAATAAAATAATAAATTTATAAATCAATTATGATTCGCTATCACGATTTTCCAATAATATCGAGTTAATTATACATATTATTTTTATTACTGAAATTTCAATGTTTTTTTTGATATTTGCTAAACATTATTATATAAAATTTATAGTCATTTCAGCACTTTCTTATGAAAAAAAAATTAGAATTTATATATGGGGCAACGGCTTTTTAAAATATGACTGATTACACATACTATACTTTATTAAAGATTTTTTTGATCATTTATTATATTTTTTTCTTAAAAGATTATTATGACAACTCATTAATATTTAAAAAAGTATAAACAAATGTTAAAACAAATAAATCTACTTCCCCAACTATATAACAACCTTGACCTAGACCCCTGATCTCCATGCAACGCCCAAGGCCTCGTAATTGAAATCAAAATGGAATAGAACCCATTAGCCAATATCTTGTCAATCTTTCAACTTTCATATCCTTAAGAAAGATTGCCGCCATCTCCCACGCCAATCTCACTGGGGTCATGCCTGTACTATCATTGACATCTGGAACAATGGCCTCTTTCGAACCATCTATTTTGGTGTGAGAAAGTTCTAAAATATGTATCCGTGTACCATAATTGACGTCTGGAACACTGGGCTCTTCTGAACCAACCATTTAGGTATGAGAAAGCTCTGAAATCTGTGATTGATATCGAAATTTGAAGCGGCCGGCCACATTAACATCGTGTTAAATGAAACTAACGTTTTCGAGCCAATCTTACTGTAGATCTCAGCCCCTACGAAAAGTAAACCCACGCACGATGGCAAGGCTCTTTCATATATATACTCACCGGAATATTTCAACCACTCATTTTTTATAAGAAAAAAAATATAGAAATAATGTGGAAGAATTTAAGTAGAAAAAGAATATAAAAAAATAATAATAAAAAGAATTATTTGATTGGCATGAAAAAATATTCTATAATTTAATTGATATTAAAAATAGTAGAAAGCATTATTATTTTAAAGAAAGCAAATCTAAATGTAGTTTTTGAAATGAAAATTGAAAATCGCATTGTACTTTTTTATATTTAAAATGCAAGAGCATTCACATTGCTTTTATATGCAAATTTGTCCTATAATTTAGGAAATATTTTTAGGAATTTAATAAAAAAAATCTTACATTGGCTTTCCTAAAATGAGGTTTAAAGATAGAAAATAAATAGTGAATTTTTATATTTAAGGAGCCACTATTTATTCCTTAATGGCTTTTCTATAATTCGTTAAGGTTTTTTTTTACACATTATTTTTACATGATTACAGTAAATAGAAGAGACAAGAAAGTAATAAAGAAACAATAAAAAATATTATTATAATATAATAGAGAAATGATAGAAAATGAGATGTAGAAGATTTTTTTAAATGAGTAAAATTTAGGATAAAGTTTAGGAATTGATTTTTTTAGCTAAAATTTTATGACAAAATATAGGAAGGTCAATGTGGATGCTCTAATGTAATCTCCATTCCAGTAACTGCATGTCGCATTGTTATATTTAAAATATTATTTTTGCTCTTATGTATATAATTTTGTAAATTTATGTAATAGGTGAAAAAAGATAATTTTGAAATTTTGATACTTTAATAACAAATCTCACCATTTTGATTGTCATAAAAATACATTATGTTTTTATACAATTTCCATGTCTTCTCTTTCTACCCCTTATGAAACGCAATTTTTTTTTTTTCATTTTTTTCACTCACTCATTTTTATATGTTTTTCATAGCCACCTAAGAGCATTAGTAGCAGATTTCCTAAAGAAGTCTGTTTCCCTATATTTAGGGGAAAAAGGTTAACAAGTTAAAAAATTATTTTTCACAACAGATGCCCTATATTTAACTTTTTTCATGAGGTTTGTACAATATTTATCAATATATTGAGAAATACTATTTACTCCCTATAATTATTAAATTATATATAAAACAATTTTTACATCTCTCCTTCACATTTTTCATAATATTTACTTTCATTTTATATTAAATTATAAAAGTTTATTATTGAATAAAAAAAGTAGTATAAAATATCATTTTAAAGATATGGAGAGTTATTTAAGAAATTTATTGTGGTGTATATTTGTATAGGGAAACAAAAAATTGTTTAAATATGTAAAATTACGAAACATAGTTGGGAAGCTGGTGTTAGCGCTCTAAGAAAGGAATCCTATTAATCTTTTTTATTGTCCATTATCTATGTATTCCTGATTTCATCTTAAAACTAATTTTATAATGGGTGGGTCACATGGCATTAGACATGTAATACCAAGTATCCTATCTCAAAATCAATTAAATATATGTGGGTTTGTGAAATTAAACGATTTTCAAATCAGGTTTAAATTTTTAAAAATAAAATTCAAGCAATAATATAAGTTTGGTTTATCTTTTTCCAAATAAATTGTACTTTATTGAACTCATGATTAAAACAGGGTAGTTAATTTTGAAAACATCTTTTAACTATTTTTTGTTTTTAAATCTATACTCAAATTTTGTGTGAGACTCAATTTATTTTCTTTAAAAAAATCATTTTTTTCTCAATTTTATAATTAGGGGTCATTATATAAAAAAAATATTTTCGGTATGATCATATTTTAAAAAGCATATTTTTTAAAACATATTTATTTCTTACCAATAAAATTTATTTTTAAAATCCAAGACGATTCAAATATTAAAGAAAAACACGTTTATATTAAATTTCAATAATCGAGTCAAATGGGATAAAAACCAGCCGAGCAAAATAAATAGTATGGACGCTTACAGGGCCAACCCTGGGCTTTTGTGGCTCAAGGCGGCCAATTGAAGCCCTTAATTTATGCCCCTCCTAGAGTTATTCGTCAACCCTCATCTCGCAACACTTTTATGCTGTAGGGGAAGTGATGTTAACAACCGCAATGAGGGCGTTGCGAGGATTGGGTGGAGGAGAATGTCATGCCTCGAGAATTCGAGACATCACTCTGTGCAATTTACGAATAGGAAGAAGTGCTACATGTAGAAGAGGAGTAGGTTAAAGCATAGATGGTACGCAGCAGAAGGCTCCAGACAGTTCGTATCGGGGAACGGATGGAACCTCTTTGGAGTTTAGACGTACTATCTTTCAATGAATCGGAATGCTCTGCATCAGTGATGATCCAGATTCCCTATTCTGCATGAGTGATAATCCGGATTCCCTTATTTCCGCATCATTGATGATTCAACAATTATCCGAATTCTGCATGAATGATTACCCAAAAATCTCCTTCGTGATCTTCTCCTTTCCTAGCAAGGCATCTAGATGCATCCAAAATTAAAAAGGAAAAAAAATAAATTTGCAATACTTGGAAAAGAAGAAATCTCACTTGCACATATTATCTCAATCAATTAATTTAAATGAGGTAGTATCGAAAATCAAATAATCGTAATTGATTTAATTGCATGTCTTGGAGGATAAGAAATCCTATTTACCCTAATTATTTCAATTAAGGATTAAACGTAAGAAACTATCCTTTAGAAGCCTAACTTACATAGTCTATAAAAAGATTGCTCATTTGAGAAAGGAAGGGCATCAAGGAACAAGGGAGGATAAGCCATCAAACATTAACTATTGGTAAGGATCAATGCATCAAGATCATCTTTGGGAGAGAGAGATTTTGAGCAGAAAAAGTACTTTTAGAGAGTAAGGAGCATGCATCGGCTAAACATCATACGGATTTTTGAAGAATTGTCCTGCGCAAATCATCCAAGTTTTTTTCTTCCTTTCTTGTTATTAAACCGTTAAAAACTTCTTTCTCAGATGTTTTGAAGTAAAACAGTTTTTCTTGAAACTGGTATATTTTTTTTTCAAAGATTAAAAAAGATAATCAAAATCAACCTTTTCTAGAAAAATTAAATCAAAGGCCAGAGTAGCGGTGGGGTTGAGCCCTTGATGCTCATACCCTTGCTACTCGGGCTGACATTGATTGTGGCGATGCTATTATTTCAAAACCATTTTATTTTGTTTTTTTTTTTTCAAAAAAAGGAATAACATTGCCATATGGGCCTAGATCCCACATCTTTTTCTTCTTCTAAAATTAAGATGTTTCTTTTTCTAAAATCTTTTGTTTCCTTCAAAGGCCTAGATCATACAATCTTCCTTTTCCTTAAAAATATGAAACAAAATAAAGCAAATTAAAGCTTGTAAAGCTTTTCGATCTACTAAACAAACTCTCTAACACTATGTGATGGTCCCTTGGAGCCTAGAGGGGGGTGAATAGGCTCTTATCGAAACTCTTTTGATCTGTTAAGGCACCACACTAATCTAGTCAAGTGATAGAATCACTGCGGAAGATAACCAGATAGTGGAAGTATTTTGTTTTATTATCAAGAGATAAATACAACAAAATAGAAGCAAGACTCTCTTACACTCTATTTACAAAGGGATTCACACACTAGCCTAGATTATCTCTTTGAGCTCTTGTGCATACACAGGTTATTCAGGCTCGTTCACACACATACACTCACATTCACAAATGTACAAGTATGAATATTTATACAAACATTCCTAAGAGACAACCTTGGAACTTGTAGTTCCGGAATGCGTTCAGCACTAATTATTCCTCGGTAATCTCTCTGCCTTAACTGCTGCGGTTTGTGGAGCTCAAGATCTTGGGTTTGAAGAGTATAAGTGCCTTTGTGAGTTCCCAAATATACTTAAGGTTATGTCCACATATCCGGGTGATCCACGTGTAAGATTCTTCAGGTTCTCAATGAGTTTGTCTTACATCGGGACGCCACAAGCTAATATCCTTAAATGCGGTGAATTGAAGTAGCATATTCTTGGTCTGGTGTAATTTTCCTTACTCCGTTGCTAATGAAGCTCGGAACCTTACTCCGTGTCAGTGGTTGCTTACTCCGTATCTATTTGGTACTGGAATCCTTAGTCCGTGTCAGCGCTTCCTTACTCCACATGTAAGTTCCTTACTCCGTATGTAAGTTCCTTACTCCGGGCGAGTCTAAGGGATCTGAGTGCTTACTCTGTACTAGCGCTTCCTTACTCCGTATGTAAGTTCCTTACTCCGTATGTAAGTTCCTTACTCCGGGCGAGTCTAAGGGATCAGAATGCTTACTCCGTACTAGCGCTTCCTTACTCCGTATGAGTAAAGTTGTCCGGATTCCTTACTCCGCATCTAGTTTCCTTACTCCGTGCAAATAAAGACTCGGGTCCTTATTCCGCATTAATACTTCCTTACTCCGTATGTATGAAAGACTCGGATGCCTTACTCCGTGTCTTCTTCACTTTAGTTCGCTTGAGGGAAGACTTAACTTTTTAACTCCACGTCAAATCTTTTGCTTCGTGCGACCTTGTTGACCAAGACTCTTACTCCGCATCAGTTTGACTTAGTCCGTTTGAGGCACTAGGAACATATTCCACAATCCGTAGCTTTTAAGTTCTTAGTCCGCACGAATGTTCCTTATTCCGTATGTATTGGTGACCTGTTATTTACCAGGTGTTTGACGACACTCACTCTTGTCCGGATCAGGATTATGTATCCTGTCCTTAGCTTTGCTCTCATGAGTATATCTCCGGATTAATAACATATCTTCTGCAACGATCAAAGAAACACAAAAGATCTCAGATCAAATTACATACGGCTTTATCAGCATTATCCAAATTCTGGGCTTGATCCAACACTATGTTTACAAGACACTCACACACTAGCCAATATCTTTGTTTTAGCTCTTGTACATGTATGCACGTATATATACTCTATTACTGTAAGGACCCGTACCTTGAGTTAGTCACAGTTTTGCCTTCTGAGTAGAGTTTTTCTAGATTTTGACCTAGTGAATGGACTCCAATGAATTCACGTGCAAAAGGAAAGATGCTTAGAATGATGTCCTCTATCTACCACAGAAGTTTCAGGCCAAACGGACGTGTATGTGAGGTGCACGTGAAATGGGTCCATTTCACGTGCAAGTGTGGTTGTCTTCTACATGATGTAAGGAGGCTAGAGGTGAAGTTTGAGCGCATTTGGAGTGCATTTGGAGTTGCACGTGAATTGGGGAATTCACGTGCAAATTGGCGTGCAGGCATGTTTTTGCATGGTTACCTTGGTTTTGTCATTCTAATCATCTTTTCCCAAAGGACCATGTTGGAATTGTGACTATTTTAGTGTGTATGGGTGTGGGAAGGTCATAGCTTGTTCCATCAAAACTATGTCGTTTTGATGTTGGGATTCACTTAATCAAAACTACATCGTTTTGATGTTGTGTTGTCTATATAAGGAGGAGAAGCCCCTCTGTTTTAGGGTTAGGGTTTGTTGCTCCACCAGCCGTCGCAGAGAGAGAGAGAGAGAGAGAGAGAGAGAGAGAGAGAGGGAAGGAGAGCTTCTGGTGGCTGCTGGAGCGTCTTGCGTGGTGGTCGGAGTCTTGCGTGGAAGTGGGAGCAGGAGAACATACAATGTAGGGGTTCTGTTCTTCCTAAATCCTCCTCTGCCCTAGGGTTCTAGGGCAGATTATGGAGTTTAACCTGTATATATATATATGTAATCCATATAGGTGTGATCTCCTATATGGATGTTGGCCTTCAATGGCAGTTTTGATGTATTCTGGTGTTGGATGGTGTGCATATTAAGTGTTTGATAAAATGCCTGTGTGGATATGTCTGTGTGTATATGCCTAGTATGTGTTTGATTTTATGCCTGATGGGTCATGCGAACTAAGTGTTTGGTATTATGCCTGTGAAAGTGTGTATGCTACGTGTTTGGTTTAATGCCTGTGTGACCTTGTATGCTGTGCTTGTGGAACCCGGTGGCTGTGGAAGCCCGGGACTGGAACTGTTAGCCTGTATGGCTAAGCCTATATGGCCGTGGATGTGTTAGCCCGTGTGGCTAAGCCTGAGAGGTCAGGATATGTTAGCCCGTGTGGCTAAGCCTGAGTGGTCAGGATATGTTAGCTTATATGGCTAAGCCTGTATGGTCGTGGATAGGTGGGTGCCATTTAAATGTGGTATACAACTTGTTTACATTCTATTGTCACTACACTGCACCCGTACACACTCATGTAGACGCTAGGAGCATGGGATGGGTTGGGGAGACATGATCCCTACTGAGCTGTGGTTGCTCACCCCTCCCTCTATGTTGTGTTTTCTTTCAGGAACATACAGGCGTTAGGAGGGATCCCAAGGTGGAAGACCTTATTTACTTTACTGTCTACCATTTATGTTATTTTTATGAGAATTGATGTAACCCCAGTGGGGATGGATTGAAAAGAGGATTTTGTTGTAATAAAGACTGGTTTGGATTGTGGATTGCTTTTATGATCTTTACTGTCTTGAATGTGTTGTGGATGTTTAAAATGTTATGTTCGGGGTTTGCACCCTAACCCCTTTGCCCTCCGTGTGGGTACAAGGGGAGTCACGTACCGGTTTCCTCGGGTCGGAAATCCGGGGCGTGACAATTACACCTATATATATATATATATATATATATATATCTCATTTTTGAAAATATACAAGTTTTAATATATATAGCCATCTATTGGGAACATCCTTGGAACTCGTTCTTTCGAGCAACGTGCAACATTGACGGTTTCTTGGTAACTTCTCTACCTTGATTGCTGCGGATGTGGAGCTCAAGATCTTGAGTTTGTAAAGCATAAGTTTCTTTGTGAGTTCCCAAGTGTAGTTAAAGTTATGTCCACATATCCGTGTGATCCACGTATAAGATGCTTTAGGTTCTCAATGAGTTTGTCTTACATTGGGACGCAGCGAGCTGACTACTTATGCATACCATGCATTCACACTTAAAAAGTGAAAACAAAAAAATAAAACTATCTTGTATCTAGGATTCAGAGGATCTTCAATAGGATTGGGCATTCATATAACCTAAGGTCTCGCAGTCATCAATCATTTCCTCCAATGGCAGAGCATACTGAGGATAGGCTTACTGGTCTCGAGCAAGCACAACAAGAGCTTAGAGGAAATATGGTCCAAATGCTGGCCCAATTGAAGACAATGATGGATACGCTAACCAAACTGACATCCGTGAGGGAAGCTAGCCCAGCCATAGGGCGCTTAATCAAGAACAAGAGTAGGTCCCACCTGCCTCACAAGCTTATGCCCCAGCTAACATGGTTCCTGGATCATCTCATCACCCACTTTCCCCATTTGAAGCTATGAGATCCCAAGACCTACCAAATTAGAAGTCTATTAAATCCCGATTGAAGACCATGGAAGGGACAAAGGCTCATGGAGGAACTAATCCTCAAGACTTATGCTTGGTACCTCGGATAGTACTTCCCCCAAAATTTAAGGTGTCTAATTGCCGCATGATGGAGGCTCACACTGATAATGATAAGCTCCTGATGCATTGTTTTCAAGAAAGTTTAACTAGTGGACCGCTTAGATGGTATATTCAATTAGAGAGTAGCCGCATCAAGTCCTGGAATGAGCTTCCCACAACTTTCTTAGCTCAATACATGCATGTTACCGAACTGGCCATAGATTAGTTAGCACTTCAAGCAATCGAGAAAGGAAACAATGAAAGCTTCAAGGCTTATGCACGGAGGTGGAGGGAGGCAGCCATGAATGTACAACCACCACTCACTGAACAAGAGCTTACCACCCTCTTTATTAACACTATGAAGGGGGTTTATTACGAGAAACTAATTGGCAATGTCTCAAGAAGCTTTGCAAACCTTGTGGCCTCGGGGAAAGAAATTGAAGGAGGCATCAAAGAAGGTAAGCTCGGAGGAAGCAAGACCGAGTCTCCTAGAAAGCCACCGTAATCCTCCAATCGAAAAAAGGAAGGGGAGTCATATACAATATGGAAACCCAAGTCTGATTATAACAACACTAGGTCACAAAAAGCTTTGTAATTCAGCACGTCTGGACCTTATAGAGGGCCATCAGCAGTATCTTACGTGGCACAAGCTTCATATCCCCAATTCCCACAATACCAATTTCAAGTAGGACATTCGAACAATCAATCTCATCCAGACTAGTTAAAGCAACCATGGCAGAATTAAAATTTAGGGAAACAAAACTTTGATCAAATTCCTGTAACATACGTAGAAGCATACACTCAATTATTGGCAGTAGGACTTGTTAGTTTTATACCACTAAAGGAGTGGAGTCCTCGATACCCCAAGTGGTATAAAGCTGATGCTCGTTGCACATACCATGGCGGTGGCATTGGACATGATATAGAGAACTGGTTCACTCTAAAAAAGAAAGTCCAGCATTTAAGAGATGCTGGATGGTTGGACTTCTCCAAGATGACTAGTACCCCTAATGTTGGCACTAATCCTTTGCCTGAGCACTCAAGCAATGTTTCTAATGTAATGTTAGACTATGGAAGCTCTCCTAAAAAGGTTTCTAAAATCGGGATGGATAAAGAGTAGTTATTTTTGACCTTACACAAAAATGGGTTCTTGACAACTAAAGAAGTAGTTGATGCTACAAGAGGCACTAATTTGAAGAAGCATTTCCTTTACCATAAGACAGCTTATGAACATGGTATTGAAGAATGCATAGAGTTCCAAGAAGTAGTCCAAGAGCTGTTGGATTCTAAAAGGCTAGAGGTCTCAAAATCGAAAGTATACTCAATGGTCTGCACCACCTCTACCAGCAAAGTAGAAGCGATACCCAAACCAGGGGCACCCAAGCCTCTAATCGTCTAGTACATTGAGAAGCCAAATGTTGACTCATTATTGTAGGAGGTCAAAACCCTCACTATCTAAGAGCCGTCACCCTTTGCCTATAAGGATAACAAAGTTGTTCCATGGAAGTATCACTACAAGTCTGTAATCCTAGGGGTCCCTGTGGAAGAAAAGAAAACAAGGAGTGGTCGTTTATATGCACCACAAGAGGCTAGCAAAGCTAATAAGGGTAAAACAATGGAACAATATATCATTCAAAAATCTGTGCCTAAAGACAAAAGTACTCTCATCTCTGGAGATGAGACCACTGAATTCTTCAAATTGATCAAGCAAAGTGAGTACAATATCATTGATCAATTGAGTTAGTAGCCAGCTCGTATGTCCTTACTATCTCTGCTTATGGACTTTACCCCGCACCGGGAGACCCTCATGAATGTCCTGAGTAAGGCCTATGTTCCCCCATCTATTTCCCTAGAGAATATAGATAGGATAGCCAACAACATTGTTGCAAGCAACTTTCTTAGCTTCAGTGAAGAAGAACTCCCCCAAGAAGGTACTAGACACATCAAGGCCTTGCACATATCTATCAAGTGCAAGGACCATATTATCTCGCATGTGGTGATTGATAATGGATCTTCATTGAATATTATGCCAGCATCCATCTTGAAGCAATTACCGGTGGATTCGTCTTGCATTCGCCCAACCAATATGATAATAAGGGCCTTCGATGGTGAAAGACGAGAAGTGGTGGGAACCCTAGATGTACCACTACAAATCGGCCCAAATGTGCTGTCTGTTGAGTTCTAAGTGATGGGCATCTGTTGGATCAAGCCTAGAATTTGGATGTTGCTAATAAAACTCTATGTAATTTGATCTGAGACATTTGTTGATTTTCATCTTGAGTTATTATAGAAGATATGAACTTAATCCGGACCTACACTCGTGAGAGCAAAGCAAAGGACTGGATACATAATCCTGATCTGGACAAGAGTGAGTGTCGTCAAATACTTGGTATATAACCAAGTCTTTACTTCTTATGGAATAAAAATCTTTCGTGCGGACTAATCACTAAGAACTACGGACTAAGGAAACTGCGCTTAACACCTTAAATGGACCAAGTCAAATAGATGCGGAGTAAGAATCCTAGTTTACAAGTTGCACGGAGTAAGACATAGTTATCGCGGAGTAAAAGGCTAAGTCTTCCACTCAAGCGGACTAAGAAAAGGAAGACACGGAGTAAGAAATCTGAGTCTTCTATACATGCGGAGTAAGGAATGACTTGTGCGGAATAAGGACCCGAGTCTTTATTCCCACGGAGTAATAAAACTAGATGCGGAGTAAGGAATCCGAATATGTTACTCATGCGGAGTAAGGATGCGTTGATACGGAGTAAGCCATCCGACCCTTTAACTCATATGGAGTAAGGAACTCCTGTGGAGTAAGGAAGCGCTGATACGGAGTAAGCACTCTGACCCTCTCATTCATACGTAGTAAGGAAGCGTTGACACGGAATAAGGATTTCACTACTGAATTGATACGGAGTAAGCAATCACTGACACGGAGTAAGGATCCGAGCTTAGTTAACACGGAGTAAGGGACCTTACACCGGATTAAGAAGACGCTGATTCAACTTATCTCTTCGCATTTAAAGTCATCAGCTCGCTGCTTCCCAATGTAAGACAAACTCGTTGAAAATCTAAAACATCTTACACATGGATCATCCGGATATATGGACACAACTTTGACTGAACTTGGGAACTCATAAACACACTTATGTTTTGCAAACCCAAGACCTTGAGCTTCACATCTGTAATATTCAAGGTAGATAGAATTCCGAGGAACAGTAAATGTGCACTTAGTCTAGAACAACAAGTTCCGAGACTGTCTCTCAAAGATGTGGTATATATATAATGTAAACCTTGTACATTAAAAAAGAGGTAGGGTAGTTGATATTCGTAAGTCTTGAATAAGCTAGTGTGTACTAGAGCTCATTGAGACAACTAAGGCTAGTGTGTGAGTCATTTTGTAACAGAGTGTAAGAAAGTCTTGCAGTAGATCTAAAGGCTTTATAAGCTTTAATCTGCTTCTATTTTGTTGCACTTATCCTTTGATAATAAAAAAAATACTTCCACTATCTGATTATCTTTCGCATTGATTCTATCTCTTTAACAAATAAGTGTTGTGCCAAAGAGTGAGAGAAGAGTTTTAGATAAGAGCCTATTCACCCCCCTCTAGGTTTTAAGGGACCAACAAGTGGTATCAAAGCAAGTTCTACCTGCTCAAAGTAGAGATCCCACTCTTTCTCTCTCAACAATGGCCGAAGAAAGCAGTATGCTATTCAACACTCGCCTGATCTCTGGAGGTGCACAAGAGCCCCTCCCCAATCGTAGCAATAGTGAAAATGTCGACCCACCTCAACCTGTTGTTGCCGCTGCACCACAGCCACAGAGTTCTGGTTTCATTCTGACCAAACCGCCAAAATTCACACCAAAGCTCTTTTCCTAGTGGAAGGCTCGCATGAGAATGTTCATGGTATGCCATGATCATCTCATGTGGCCATGTCTTCATCAGGAGATACTCATTCCGATGACTATCGGAGAACATGGAGTTAGAAGGCCAAAGCCTGATGCTGAACTTACCCATGATGAAAGAGCCTGGCAGTGTGCTAGCGAAAAGGCTTTGGCATATGTCACATCGTCTTTGGACTCTAAAGCTTTCATGGACGTCCAGGGCTGCACAACAGCGAAAGCTGTATAGGATAAGTTGACAATCCTCTATGAGGGAAGTCAGTCCCAAATGCAGAACATCATCTGTGCTCTCAGGCAGAACTTTGAGAGTTTCAATCACAAACCTAGCGAATCCCTCGAAAGCATATATCAGAGATTCGGCAAGCTTATCCTTGAGCTAAAAACTGTCAATGAGCACTACTCTCAATCCCAAATCAATGACAAGTTTTTTCGCTCATTGCCGGATTGCTACTACTCCAAGCAGCTCCAGATGCAAGTCGACAAGAACTGGCAGTATGTTCCCCTTGAAGAACTATATGGAGAGCTGCGGACTTATGAGGTCAGGTTCAAATACTCTGACTGGGATGAGAAAATAGCTCGGAAAGAAAAGGGGATAGCTTTCAAAGCTATGGAATGCTTCAGCATATAACATGATGATGACACGAAAGAGTCAGGGAACTCTGACTCAGACGTTGAAGAAGAAATAGCTCTTCTGGTCAAATTTTTCAAGTGATTCCTATGAAAAAGTAGAAAAGGATTTAGAAGAGGCTCTTCATTATCATCAAGAAGGAAGGAGCGATCGGAGTTTAGTTCCCAAGAATGCTATAACTGTGGGAAATCCGGTCACTGGGCCAAGGATTGCAAATCCAATTTTAAGATGGCTGAGAAGAGTGATAAGGTAACTCCTCGATGCTCCACCTCAGACAAAAGCAAGAACAAGAGGAAGGCGTTTGTCACAAAGTACGTTGCTCGGAAGAAGAGGAGGAATCCTCTAATGATGAGCCAACCCCAAAGTCGAACGTCTGCCTTATGGCAAATTCTGAGGTACCTTCTATCTTTGAGCCCTTGAGTAAATTAGAATCTCTTACTACTAAATGTGATCATGAAAAGAATGAGAAACTAATAATTACTCAAATGTACAAATATATGGAAAGTCAGAATAAACGTCTTGAATTTACTGTTGCTAGACTTGAAAAAGACATAGTTGACTTCAGAAGTAAAGAGGCATGGTATCATGACTTAAGAGCAGAAAATCATTTGCTAAATACCAACCTAATCGGCCTAAAAGTTATTCTAAAAAGACTCGAGAATGAACTTGAAAAGAAAAAGGAAATAAATTATAAGTGGCTAAAATCCGTGGAAATAGCTTCTACCTATAGGATTGATCCGGATGACATCCGAGTTTAACCTGGCCTTGGCACTGAACCATCAACCTCCACACAAGCTACTAAGTACCCTCCGGACATCGTTCCAAAACTAACCAACCTATATCCTGTTTGTACAACTAAACCATTGGATGGTTTCATTTCAGGTGGCACCATAGTCTATGATTGTGGAAGTGAGGCTGTTACTGCTGTTCTTGAAGCAGTATGTAATGACCCGTATTTTGGATGTGAGGAGTTAGTCAGTTTTGCCTTTTTAGGTGGAAATTGTTAAGTTTCAGGGAGTTTTCTTTCCACACACTTTGGCTTAATCATCTTGTATGTTGATGAGCAAGCAAGAGGCAAAGTTTGAGCCCAATTAGGAGTGCACGTGAGAATGCACGTGAGAATGCTTTTCACGTGCAGTGAGATTTTTGCATGGGAGCCTTCCTGATGTTGTTCCAAGTCTTGTGGTGAAATTATAGAGCATTTGGAGGTGCCTGTGAGAATGCACGTGAGAATGCTTTCTCACGTGCAGCCTCCATTACCTTTGTTTTGTTGTTCTGATCCTCTTTTGCTAAAGGACCATGGTGAAATTAGGAGTGCTTTGCCCTGTGTAGTTGCAAAAAGGTTGTAGTCTGTAATCAAAACTACGTCGTCTTGATGCTGGGATTCATTTAATCAAAACTACGTCATTTTGAGGTTTTAGTTGTCTATATAAAGAGGTCAAGACCCCCCTGTTTTAGGTGTAGGGTTCTCTTCAGCCACTGCAACCGTCGTAGAGAGAGAGAGTGCTAGAGAGAGGGAAGGAAGGAGAGCTGCTGGTTGCTGCCGGAGCGTCTTGCGTGGGGAGGACAATGTCTAGCGTGGAAGCAAGAGCAGGAGGACGTTTTCAAGGTAGGGGTTCTGTTTTCTTATACCTGATCCGGGGTTAGGCCCTGTGGTGAATTACCCGTTGGATATTGTCCTTGTTATCATACTATTTATATGTAAATTCATATAGGTGTGATCTCCTATATGAATGTTGGCCTTCAATGGCGTTTTGGTGTGATTCTGACATTGAGTAGGCAGTGCATGTTAAATGTTCGACAAAATGCATGTGTGAATCTGTTTGTGTGACAATGCTTAGTATGCGTTTGATAATATGCCTGTAAGGCTAGAATTGTGAGTTGGTAAAGGTGTGCATGCCAAGTGTTTGTTTTTATGCCTGAATGACTGGGTTTGCACACTTGTGAATGTGTGCCCGTTAAGTGTTTGGTTTTATGCCTGAGTGGCTGTGTGTACTATTTTGTGAAACCCGGTGGCTGTGGAAGCCCAGGACTGTTTTGTGTAACCCGGTGGCTGTGGAAGCCCGGGACTGTTTTGTGTAACCCGGTGGCTGTGGAAGCCCGGGACTGTTTTGTGTAACCCGGTGGCTGTGGAAGCCTGGGACTGTTTTGTGTAACCCGGTGGCTGTGGAAGCCCGGGACTGCTCCTGGAAACCCGGTGGCTATGGAAGCCCGGGACTTCTCATGTATTAGCTTGTGTGGCTGTTTGAAATATTTGTTTTTGCTGATGGCTTACCGTTATATTGGTTGAAATAATTGTATCACGACACTGCACTTGTACACACGGCATGTAGATGCTAGGAGCATGGGATGGGTTGGGGAGACACGATCCCTACTGAGCTGTGGTTGCTCACCCCTCCTACTGTGTTTGTTTTCTTCACAGGGACCTACAGGCGTTAGGTGGGAACACCAAGGTGGAAGACTTCCTACCTTGTGGCTTTACTCCTTTTGTTATTTGAGTGTTTTGTCAAATGTAATGTTGAGACTATTGTAACTCCAATTGGAGATGATGTATTGGATTTTGTACATCTATCCCTTGCTCACCGGGTGGGTAAAGGGGAGTCACGAACCGGTTTCCTCGGGTTGGAAATCCGGGGCGTGACACAGTAGCACCCGTATCTAACGATGAAGGAAAGGTTGCTACAGTTAAAGCTAAAACTGTAGCACCCAGAAAGAAAGGAAAGGCTAAGGTTGGCGTATCTAGGGCCAAGAGCGTGTCACCCAATCGCAAAGGATTAGGCCATAGGGAACATAGTAGAAAGCCTGTAAAACCTAAGAAACCTGTATCCTCTGTTTGTGCTCCGCATCATAGTGTTTGTTCCATTTGTAGAGAAATAGGTCATTATCACTATGAATGTTGGAGCTTATCTGATAACTGGCTTTGTAATCAAATCCGTATTAATAAAGATCAGTTCATCAAAAAGGGTTCTTCGAGCAAATTAAAATCTAAATTTCAAAGGAGTGTCTCTCCCAAGAAAACCCAAATGAAAGAAGCAACTGACACTAACAAAGTTAAATCAACTTGGAAAGCTAAAGTTCCAAACAAAGTAAATTCCAGAACTGTTGACACTGCTATTGTTTCTCCTAACCGCCCGAAACAAGTTTGGGCACCAAAAGTGTAAACTGTTGTCTTGCAGGAGCATCTCTGGAATGCATTGTCGGATCACTTGAAGTCAAAGATCAATCAAAGCAAGTGGATCCTCAATAGCGGATGCTCCGGACATATGACGGGTGATCAGTCTCTGTTCGTTGAAGTTACTAACAAACGAAGCCCATCTGTATCATATGGGGACAACAGCAAAGGTAAGACTATAGGGTATGGCGCTTTAACCAACGGCTGTGTATCAATCACTAAAGTTGCACTAGTCGAAGGTTTGAAGCATAATCTGCTGAGTGTCAGTAATTTATGTGACAAAGGGTTTACTGTTTCCTTTATGTCCAACACCCGCACAGTTAGGGATAACTTATCCGGAGATGTTATGCTATCCGGATTAAGAGATGGGGACATATACTCAGTGGTTTTAAGAAATAATTCTTCTGACCCTGTATGCTTCCTCAATAAAGCATCAGATAAAGAAAGTTGGTTATGGCACAAGCGTTGCACACATTTAACTTTTAAGACCCTGTCTAAATTAGCGTTGCTGAACTTAGTAAATGGTTTGCCCAAACATAAATTCTCCAGAGACTCCCTCTTAGAGAATGCCAACTTGGCAAGCAGACCAAGCACAGCTTTAAGAGCAAATCCATTAATTCAATAATTGCTCCGCTGCAACTTCTTCACATGGATCTTTGTGGTCCCATTTCTATTGCTTCTGTGGCCGGTGCGAGATATACCCTCGTGGTTATCGATGATTTCACCAGGTATACATGGGTGATGTTTTTGAAATCAAAGGATCAAACTTTTGAACATCTAGTAGATCTCTTCAATTGGATAAGCAATTCATAAGGACTGAGCATCAAATGCATCAGGAGTGATCATGGTACTGAATTCGATTTTTCAGAAATAAGATCCTATTATTCTGAACAGGGCATTCAACACGACTTTTCTGCACTCAGGTCTCCACAGGAAAATGGAGTTGCTGAGCGTAAGAATTGCACGTTAGTTGAAGCTAGTAGATCAATGTTAGTAGGGGCAAAGCTTCCTCTTAGTCTATGGGCTGAAGCTATGTCCACTGCATGTTATGTTCAGAACAGAACTCTTATCAATAAGGTTACCTTGAAAACGCCCTATGAAATGTGGCGAGGCAGAAAGCCATCAATCTCTCATTTCAAAGCTTTTGGGTGTGCTTACTACGTGTTAAACAATGGCAAAGAGGCCCGGAGTAAATTTGTGCCAAAATTTGATGATGGGATCTTTGTCGGATATTCTTTACATAGCAAGGCTTATCGTATTTTCAACCGAAAATGTCTAATAGTTGAAGAATCTATCCATGTTGATTTTGATGAATCTAACCTTGATTGGTCGAGTGTAGGATCTTCAAATTCAATTGGACAGGATCATATGGACAGTACGATTGATTATTCTCAGTTCAGACATGTCCTTGCTGCAACTCCTGGTGAATCACCTAACACTGGTGAAGCAACAAGAGATGCCACTGATGATGCTTTAGAAGAATCGGACTCAGGACTTCCACATAACTCCGGACAAAATGCTACGAATATTCATTACACCGGAGAACCTTCAAGTTTGTCCAGACCAGTTAATACTGAAAGTCATAGTGCCGAAGAACCTCCATGTTCTTCCGGAACTGTTCTTCCTACGGATACAATTGGCCCGGAAGAAGTTCAACCAGCTGATGTTCAAGATCTACCCGATCTGGAAGAGCTTCAAATCATTAACTATTTACTAGCACTTGCACAGAACTATAGGTGGACTCGGAACCACCCATCAGATCAAGTGATTGGTGATCTTACTATTGGAGTAAGAACGAGGGTAGCCACTTCCAATCTGTGCCTCTACTCGTGTTTTCTATCACAGATAGAGCCAAAGGTGGTAGATGAAGCCCTATAGGACTCAAACTAGATAGACGCTATGCAAGAAGAGCTTAATCAATTCAAGAGGAATGAAGTGTGGACTCTAGTACCAAGGCCGAGGTTGCAATAAGTCATTGGAGTTAAATGGGTGTTCTAGAACAAATTTGACACTGATGGAATAGTAATCCGGAACAAAGCTAGACTGGTAGCCAAAGGATACCGTCAAGAAGAAGGAATTGACTATGATGAGACTTTTGCTCCAGTAGCTAGACTTGAGGCGATTTGAATGTTCCCGGCATGTGCATCATATGAAAACATCAAGGTTTATCAAATGGATGTCAAGAGCGCATTTCTTAATGGAGATCTTTAAGAGGAGGTTTATGTCGAACAACCTCCGGGCTTCGTTGAACACAAGGCTGAACATATGGTATATAAACTTTGGAAGCCTTGTATGGATTGAAGCAAACTCTAAGAGCCTGGTATGACACACTATCAGAATTCTTGCTCGAAGATAATTTTAGAAAAGGGAAGATAGACACCACACTATTTCTACAGAAAGAGAAAGATCATTCTCTAATCGTACAAATCTACATGGATGACATCATTTTTGGATCATCAAATCCGAAGCTTTGTGAAGAGTTTGCAAAGTTGATGACTGGCAAATTTGAAATGAGTATGATGGGAGAATTAACGTACTTCCTTGGAATAGAGGTTAAACAATTAAAAGATGGAATCTTCATTAACCAAGCCAAGTACACATGGGATTTAATCAAGAAGTTTGGTATGGACACCTCATCTTCCGTGAAAACTCCCATGCCAGTTAGTGCAAAGTTAGATCCTGATGCTGATGGAAAATTAGTAAACATGACTGAATACAGAGGTATGATTGGATCATTGTTGTACCTTATAGCAAGTCGCCCGGACATAATGTTTGCAACTTGCATTTGTGCAAGATATCAGGCGGATCTTAAAGAGTCACACATGCTTCATGTAGAACGAATATTGCGGTATCTCAAAGGGACAGTGAATTTGGCACTCTGGTATCCAAAGGAGTCCAACTTCTTTTTATCTGGATATTCAGATGATGATTTTGCCGGGTGTCGCATTGACAGAAAAAGCACTAGTGGTACATGTCAGTTCCTAGGAAACAGATTGATCTCATGGTTCAGTAAGAAGCAGAATTCCATATCAACCTCTACTGCTGAGGTGGAATATATAGCTGCTGGGAGTTGCTGCACACAGCTACTCTGGATGCAAAGTCAGCTTACTGACTATAGCTTCCACATGACATCTGTTCCATTATATTGCGATAACACGAGTGCAATTGCTATCAGCAACAACCCTATCATGCACCCAAAAACAAAGCACATTGAAGTCAGGTATCTTTTTATCCAAGATCATGTTCTCAAAAGGCACATATCACTTGAACATGTTCCTACGGATTTTATGATTCATATTTTCATGTATCACCTCATGTCCAATGCTGTTTCATATTGATTACACTATTAACATGTCTAGTTGAAGAAATGAAATGGGTTAGCTCAGAATGCTGGTGGATGAAATCACAGTGGCAGTCTGATCAGCTTCTGAAGGGAAGTTCTGAAAGGATAGATAGTATAATTTTCAAATCTAAATCGTTTAGCTGGAAATGTCTATCGAGAGGATTGCAAGATCTAAGGGGGAGAATATGCTTATTAATTACTCAAGTAATACCCCCCTTATATGTCTCGTGACCACTTTCCCGACTATCTATGTTGGGTCTCTAACGTCCCATAGATCAATCCCACATCGGTTAGGGCGAACATTGAGGTTGTCCTAATGAGGAGGCTCATGTGCACCTTGTCACAACGCATTTTAACGGGTCGCGGCCCGTTAGAAACAAATCCGTGCGGGTTGCGGCCCATGGGTGGGCGCGCGAGTGCCAAAGCGGACAATATTGTGATAGTAAGTGCCCTGGCTGAGGTCCAATAAGTGGTATCATAGCTGGGTCATCTAGACCGGTGGTGGGATTGGGGGGAGACTGTTGGGTCTTTAATGTCCCATAGATCAATCCCACATTGGTTAGGGCGAACATTGAGGTCGTCTTAATGAGGAGGCTCATGTGCACCTTGTCATAATGCGTTTTAACGGGTCACGGCCCATTAGAAACAAATCCGTGTGGGTTGCGGCCCATGGATGGGCGCGCGAGTGCCAAAGTGGACAATATTGTGATTGTGAGTGCCCTAGCCGAGGTCCAACAGTCTATCTGAGGGGGAGTTCATCACCGAGAGGATCGCATGATCTACGGTGGAGCAATAGTCTTATCTATATTTTCGATAATAACCCCCTAATATGTCTCGGATGCTCCTCCCTCTCACTTCTCACTTCCAGATCTGACTGGACTTGCATTGTTGAATCAGCTTTGTGGCATGTTTGGATGTTTTCATTTCTTCAACTGTGCATCTTAATCGGATAATCAATTGATAGCATCAGGCTTGTGTTCGTTATTCCATTCTCACTCATGAATCTTAATCAAAGTAATCCATATATAGTTCAATTATCTTGGCTACAATGTTCAGCATGACAGTTTCACTATGTTGACCAATGTGAACTTATGTGTTTCTTATTGGACACATGCTTATTTTTCAGTACCGTTGATTTAGTCATTTGTTTGTATGTGTCTAGCGATCATCTTCATTGCATGAGTTCTGCCTTTTTTCATTAGTCCGGGTTATGCTACCGTTTCATATTTGTTTATATCCGTACTAATCCCAACTTGTCAAAGCTCTATGTTCCTTTTAGTTTATCTTCATGCAGCTACAAGTTCCGATTAACTTTGCATTCTCACCGACATATCTTGTCTGAAGTCTCAGATATGAAGTATTGTGGTACTTCGTTCTTCTTCGAATTCAAGCCAGCAAAGGAATCACTTTCTCTTTTATAACACTTTGTTTTTACGAACACACCCTGTTGCTCATCTGGATATACTTCTATGGATTATTTTTCATCCGGATGATTGTCGGTTCATTTCCTCCGGACTCTTGAAACACTCAAGTCTCATTGCGTGTTTTTGAGGAGGAATAATGATGGTCTATTTAAAATGCAAGTCTCGAGACAAGCAATTTCCGGAAGAAGGCATATAGCTGTCATGAATACTTGATTCTACGGTCTCCACGTCAACTTTAAATTTGGAGGCACTCAAGTATCAAGATAAATGACATCAACTTGTCAGGCGGATCACTATTTATCTCACTTAATCCCAATATCCGCTGGCAATCACGGACTCAGTCTTATATATACTGGCTCTTCACACGCATCGCGAGTTTACATTTCCAAATCCCTAAACCCTCGTCGCTCTTCCAATGTCTAAGACCTACCTTCATCCTCCCTCGTACTCGAAATGGCACCCAAGCTCTCTCTTTCTAGCGTTAATCCCGGCCATCTGGTCGATTGGCCTACAATTTTCGATCCTCCAGCTTGGTTTTTCGACCTAAGCCCCCTTCTAGAGGATTGAAAAACCCTCATCGCTCTTCGCTCCCTAAACCCCCATCGCTCTTCTCTTTGGCACGGTCTACTCTGATGTTGTGCTCTCCGCTTAGCTGGACCGCCACACCTAAGCCCAAAGCGCCCAAATTTTAGCCATCGCCGCCAAGGTTGATGCATTAGGCGCCCAACTCCTCTCCGCCCTGACTGACTCCTCCACTTCCATCGAGCAGAAGATGGATCTCGTCGCCTCATCCGTTCATTCCATATCTACATCTTTTGTGGACTTAGCGCACACCATGGCTCATCCTCCTGCCACACCGCAGCGATCTGCCAAAACGGGGGAGAAAGTGTCATCTGATCCTTCTGCACCTTCCTTAGCTCGTGCTGAGAAACGGCCTACGTCTTCACTACATCCACTTCCGGATGTTACAATTCCCAAACGCAGTCCCTTTTCTCAGCCCAGCTCCTCAAGTGCAGCTACTCCCACGACCACTCCATCCGCGGCTAACACCTTCCTCCCAGCATATGCGGATCGTGATACTCTTGAGGATGGACGTGTTTTTGATGCAATGACCAAGTATGCCGCATCAAATGCCGAGCAAAGATGTCTATTAGATCTGTACTCCTTCTCTCCTCAAGACATTCAGACTATTCGTTCTGAGACGGGCTTGCTTACCCCAGAAGACATAGACAACTTCTCTCGGGCAGTTAAGCTGGAGATGAAGCTGTTTCCGTCTCTATATTAGGACGGACACATGTTTGGTGTTCAAACATATTGGAATGAAGGCTATCTTCCAAATGTAGCCCACATTCAGACCTTTATCGACGGAACTGCTGAGGATAGCATACCCTGGAAATCACTTTCATCTATCCTCATTCGATACCGGATCATGACACCGCACTTCATGCTGGTTGTTTTTATGATTCTGTCCAAGCAGCTGATCTTAATTGATTTTCATGAAATTATGGAAAACAATGTTAGAAGAAATCAATGGGAACCACTGCGTCTTTGACTGATGGAAGCCGTAAAGCAATCTAGACTTTATGAAGAAAGGGGCCTAACTCCGTTGGATCCAACTGAAAAGCTGAAGGCGACGATCCAGGGCAAGAAGCAAGTGCCGTAATAGCCCGATGGAGATAGCTACGGAGCATTTGTCTACTTTTTCATCAAACCTATTATAAAGGTAGATAAAACTTGGAACACTATCCAAGCCTATACGAAGGAGCAGACAATGGAGCTAAGGGAGAAAGCAGCAACGATGATCTTCAAGTATAGTAAGCCTTATATACCTTAGTGAAAAATTGTATAAAGGTTGTATTGTATTATGTTGCTGCTTAATGAAAATGGAAGTTGTTTCTTTTCCGTATACTATCTTTTTGCTGTGTTTACCAGATCAGATTACAAAGGGTTTTGGCATATCCATAATTGGGGGAGATTGTTGGATCAAGCCTAGAATTTGGATGATGCTAATAAAACTCTATGTAATTTGATCTGAGACGTTTGTTGATTTTCATCTTGAGTTATTGCAGAAGATATGAACTTAATCCGGACCTACACTCGTGAGAGCAAAGCAAAGGATTGGATACATAATCCTGATCTGGACAAGAGTGAGTGTCGTCAAATACTTGGTATATAACCAAGTCTTTACTTCTTACGGAATAAGAATCCTTCGTGCAGACTAATCACTAAGAAGTACGGACTAAGGAAACTACGCCTAACACCTTAAATGGACCAAGTCAAATAGATGCGGAGTAAGAATCCTAGTGTACAAGTTGCATGGAGTAAGACATAGTTATCACGGAGTAAAAGGCTAAGTCTTCCACTCAAGCGAACTAAGGAAATGAAGACATGGAGTAAGAAATCCGAGTCTTCTATACATGCGGAGTAAAGAATGACTTGTGCGGAATAAGGACCCAAGTCTTTATTCGCACGGAGTAATGAAACTAGATGCGGAGTAAGGAATCCGAATCTGTTACTCATGCGGAGTAAGGATGCGCTGATATGGAGTAAGCCATCTGACCCTTTAACTCATACGGAGTAAGGAACTCCTGCGGAGTAAGGAAGCGCTGATGCGGAGTAAGCACTCCGACCCTCTCATTCATACGGAGTAAGGAAGCGCTGACACAAAATAAGGATTCCACTACTAAATTGATACGGAGTAAGCAATCACTGACATGGGGTAAGGATCCGAGCTTAGTTAACACGGACTAAGGGACCTTACACCGGATTAAGAAGATACTGCTTCAACTTATCTCTTCGCATTTAAAGTCACCAGCTCGCTGCTTCCCAATGTAAGACAAACTTGTTGAAAATCTAAAGCATCTTACACGTGGATCATCCGGATATATGGACACAACTTTGACTGAACTTGGGAACTCACAAACGCACTTATGCTTTGCAAACCCAAGACCTTGAGCTCCACATTTGTAGCATTCAAGGTAGAGAGAATTCCGAGGAACAGTAAATGTGCACTTAGTTCTGAACAACAAGTTCCATGACTGTCTCTCAATGATGTGTTATATATATAATGTGAACATTGTACATTAAAAAATAGGTAGGGTAGTTGATGTTCGTAAGTCTTGAATAAGCTAGTGTGTACTAGAGCTCATTGAGACAACTGAGGCTAGTGTGTGAGTCATTTTGTAAGCAGAGTGTAATAAAGTCTTGCAGTAGATCTAAAGGCTTTATAAGCTTTAATCTGCTTCTATTTTGTTATACTTATCCTTTGATAATAAAACAAAATACTTCCACTATCTGATTAACTTCCGCATTGATTCTATCTCTTTAACAGATAAGTGTTGTGCCAAAGAGTGAGAGAAGAGTTTATATAAGAGCCTATTCACCCCCTCTAGGCTCTAAGGGACCAACAACATCGCTCCTTATTATAGTTGCTTATTGGCGAGGCCATGGATCCATGCGGCGGGAGCAATTCCTTTAACCCTCCATCAGAAGGTCAAGTTCATCATAGATGGGTAGCTTATTTGTGTGTCTGGGGAAGCAGAAATCCTCATCACCAAACCACTCTTAGGCCCATATATTGAAGGCAGCGAAGACATTCCTGAATGCTCCTTCCATTCTTTTGAAATTGTTAGTACAACCTATCTCCTAAAGCCTATAACTGATCAGGATATTAGAGCACAACTACCTAAAGCAACAAAGATGGTGGCATCAGTCATGTTAAAGCTGGGTCACAAAGCAGGACAACGCCTTGGCTTACAAGAACAAGGAATCAAAGAACATGTCATCATCCGAAGCACCATTGGAAGATATGGGTTAGGCTACAAACCCATTAAAGTTGATAGGCAAGCAAAGAACTCGCTTGGGTACGCAAAGGAGACTTGGGGCAACGCCTGAACAACTAGACCTGTTAGGACCTCCCTATCATATAATGGTTCAAGAAACCTGCAGGGGCTTATTTTGATGTTTTTCATTGTCTTTCAAATTCTGATTTTATTGTAATTTTGTTTCAAATTTGAATAAAATGAAGCCTTTCTAAAAATTATCCTTTTGCATCTCATAGCACGTGCATTATCATAAATGGTTGAATGAGTCAAACTTTTTTGAATAGGTATGATAAAATTAAAGATTGGGAAAGTAAAGAAGAGACGAGTTGCTTAAGATTTGACCTAGATTCAAACTGGGAGCAACCAGTGTTTGAGGTAGAGGAAGCTGGTACAGTGGAAGACCTTGAGTTACCTGAAGACATTAAACATATGTTAGAAAGGCAAGAGCGGCCCACCATCCCTAGTGGAGACCCGATCACAGGTATGAACTTTGGGACACCTGCTAAACCTAAAAAACTAAGATTAGGGTCCTTGATCCCTAATGATACCCGAAACTGACTGCAAGAACTTTTGAAGAGTTACATTGATGTATTCGCTTGGTCCTACAAAGATATGGCTGGGCTGGCTACAAGTATAGTGCAACATCAATTGCCTTTGAAGCCCGAGTGCAAGCCTGTCCAACAAAAGCTAAAGAGAATGAGACCAGAAATGATTCTAAAAATCAAAGAGGAAGTCAATAAGCAATGGGATGTTGGTGTAAAGACCCGTACGTGTGAGGTTGAAGGTTAGGCCCGAATAGAGTTTAGAAATATTTATTCGGTAGTGTGGCTAGCGTGGCCTTAGCATCGGCATTTTGGAATATTATTATTGTTAATATGTTGATTTTAATATTTTAAGTTATTATTAAATATTATTATGATTATTAAAATAATTAATATTTGGGTTATTGTTATCATTAATGTTACGATTGTTATTATTATTAGTATGTTTATTGAGTTTATTATCATTATTATGTGATTATTATTAATCTGAGTATTTAATGTTGAGGCCTAATTATTATTATAATATTGGTATTATTAATATAATTTAATAATGCTTATAATGAATTATTATTATTATTTTTATTACTATTATTAATATTCTAACTAATTCTATTATTATTATTATTATTATTATTATTTAATGTTAGTATAAATGGGGGAACCTAGGGTGAAACCCTAGGTCCGTTGTGCGTGCGTGGGATTTGGCAAGGGAAGAGAGGGTTTAAAGCAGTTCTATTGATTCTTTGAAACTTGATCCAGGCAGGTGATTCCTGATCCTTCTTTATTGTATAAGAATATACAAATATATACACCCATCCAATTGTTTCTATTTCAATCGGTTTCCAAAATTTTTGTACAGACCGAGCAAAATTGTTTCTGTATTCTTTCTTTTTTTCAATTGTTGCTACATCCTTTTTTTTTGTATTCATGTACAGATAGACCGACCCAAAATTCATGTATAGACCGGTTTTCAATTGTTTCTGCATCTCCAAGCCAAATTCTGCCACATGGGTCTACACCCCCTTTTCTCCTTTATTTATTAAAAATCATCTCTTTTGTCGCTTCTCCTTTGCGCCTTCATCAAAGCCAATAGTGGCACTTCACCTATTCTTTTGATTTGTCTTTATCAAACTAACACTATTTAATTAGTAAATCAATGTACAAAAAAAATTATTACCTCCTCTCCTGTCTTCATCAAAGCCGTTTTTGTGTGGCATATGGGACACCAGGCCCAACGGGCTGGCATCTGGTCCGTAGGCTCCAGGCTGTCTATGTACAGCCTGGTCGGGGGGGAGGGGGGGGGCAACTTGTGGCGCCCCCATGCTCTGTGGTCGTTAGCCCTATTGGGCTGGTAGCCTACTGGCGGTTCTTATTTGAGTCCTTATTATATTATTGTGTGTAGTTTAAAATCAATAAATTTATATTAAAACATTACTTATAGCTTAATATTAATTGATTGACAATTATGATATTAATTGTTTGATGGATATATATATATATATATATATATATATATATATATATATATGTATCACTTGTGGTATGTTAATGCTGGATTGGTGATCTGAATATTTTGTAAGGTTGTAGTATCGAGTATCGGCTGTTGGAAAATTTTGTATTTGCTATATGTGTGGAATTGGTGGTGAAGCTGGTTGGGTTAACCATGGGTCCCTCATAGGGTTGGCAAGAGGCCACGGGTCCCCTATGTGGCTAGTTAACTCAAGTCCCTTATGTGGCAGGTGGTCGTTCGGGACACCATGGGTCCCACATATCGCTAAGTAGTGATTGGGCTTCCTGGTGTGGGTAGCAGGCTTTTTGTGGATGGTTGGATTTCTGATGCGAACCATTTATGAATAACATGTGATGTGATGTCTTACTTCGTGGTTTAAATGGAATTTAATTGTGATAGAACGTGACACTACACTAGCACAAGTATACACTGTTCATATAGTCCTAGGAATTTATGTAATAGGATAGTGGAGATGGGGATCACCTACTGGGCACACGTGCTCACCCTACTTTATTTATATTTTCTATAGGTTGTAGAGAATAGGTGTTGGAGCCATAGCAGAGTTGGACGGGACATCTTTATGTAGGATTTCCTATAGACCTTGTTATTTATTTTATTAATTTATTTTCCGGACTTGGGTCCGTGGCAATTGTATGAACCAAATTAGTGGTACTATTTTGTGAGCTGTTTAGTGTGCTGGATATTTGTGTGGATTGATTGAATTGGTATACCCATTTACAAAATTTTGAATTTATCACAATAGTGTACAGATCTACCCCTGTTGTAGTTTTCTACAGGTTTGGACCAATCATCAACCCCATGACTCCTGGAGTGGGTGTGGGGAAGTTGCGTTCCTAGTTCTGTGGGCTTCAGAATTTGGGGGCATGACAAGTTGGTATCAGAGCATGGTCTAGTGGACCTAGGTTAGTGAGGGGTAGTTGGTAGATACTTAGTAGCTTGGAAGACTATAGGGAGGGCGCCTGATCAACGCAGTCCTTATACGTGTTCTGGGTTGACTGAGGGTTCATCAGATCATCCTAGGAAGCATTTGGGTTGGGTGCATACAAGCTGCGTGACTGTGTGCATATCTAGGCACTAGAAATCATCTGCTTATGCTGCTTTAATGATGTGCTTGTATTGATTATACTTTTGGCTATCTGTGGTTTGTTTTTCTTTGGTGATTGATTATGCTTAATTGAAAATACTATTATGCTAGTTCAAACCTAGGAAGTCTAAGTGAATAACCACATAATTTGGTGAATATAAAAAAAGGGGCTTAGAAACCTCATTATTTGCGTGGCGGACTTGGTCCTGCCTATTGGCTCAATTAATTTGGTTGTTTGACTAGTGCGCAGTAGTTAATAGATATTGTTGATATGTGTTGGTGCAGAATGACACCCAAGACTAGGGCTCAAGGTCCAACAGAGGAGCTATCCATTCAGTCTGAATCATAAGGACAACAAAGTTCTCTAGTACCTGCCTTAGGTTTGGAGATTGCTGCTCAAATTGGGGCACAGATACTGAGCCAAATCCAGGGTGCCATGCAGGGCACCATGAGGGGTGTGGCCAGGGAGGTGATGCAGGAGGAACTAAGGAAGCAGCAGTAACCTCAGCAGGAGCAGCAGCAGGAGGTTCTAGAGGAGAGCCAGCCACAGGTCATGGCAGCTCCACCCGCAGTACCGATCGACTGGGTGAGTCGATTCCTAAAGCAGAAACCGACGAAGTTTAAGGCGAATATGAGACCCGATGAGGCCGAGGAATGGGTCAAATGGACAGAAGACATCTTCGAGCTGATCCAGGTGCCCGAAGAGGCTAAGGTCCACTTAGCCACATATTTCCTAGTGGGTGGGGCCCGCAGGTGGTGGGACGCTGTGAAGCATGTTCACGAGAGCCAGATGGCATGGGAGGACTTCGTGGAGCTCTTCTACGCAGAGTATTTCCCTCACTCTGTGCAGAAGACGAGGCGACGAGAGTACTACACACTGGAGCAGGGCAGCTGGACCGTGACAGAGTATGTCACTACTTTCACTGAGCTAGGGAGATTTGCCCTAGATTCATGGAAGGTTGAGGCTTATAAGACTCAAGATTTCATTGATGGACTGAGACCGTCACTCAGGAGGGGATTGAACAAGATAGAGTTGACCACTTATAGTGACGCGGTCAATAAGGCACTTATTAGAGAGCGGGACTTAAACCAAATCAGGACTCAGAGACCAGGGAGCTTATTGGGGCCTAGCCAGAAGAGGCCAAGAGAGGAGCAGTCTGAGGGATAGGGGGACAAGAGGCCGGTGCCCAAATTCTCACATTCGGGGAACTTAGGCAGCAATTCTACCTCACGGTTTTTAGGGACGTGTTGATCCTGCGGACTTTGGCGACACAAGGAGGCGGATTGTAGGCGAAAGAGTGGTAACTCACTCAAGTGCTTTCGATGTGGGGGACTGGGACACAGGATAGGAGAGTGTCCTTCTGCCATCTTAGCTAATGTTACGGGGCCACATCGACCTCATGACCAGGGCCAGAGGAGCGGGGCTCCATATCAGAGACCAGCTCAGTCAGGACAGTCAGTACAGGGACGACTTGCTATATAGCAGCCTCAGTGGGAGACCCAGGCTCAAAAGGGACAGAATGATCGGGCTATGACGAGTCAGGCCAGTGGCAGTGTTGAGAATGGGAGGAACTATGCTATCACTGATAGGGAGGCAGAAGTTCCACCAGTTGACGAGGCGAGTCAGGGGCCAGCTGTGGTGAGAGGTACGATTTTGGTTTCATGCACTATTTGTACCGTTTTGATTGATACTGGCGCTACTCACTCGTTCATTGAACACTCCACCGTAGAGGGATTAAAGTTGTATTGTACTACTGTTGATCAACCCCTTGTGGTTGATACACCCATAGGGGCCCTGGTGGTAATTGGTAGGGTCTGTTCGGGGTGCGAGGTTACTTTAGGAGGTGTCGACCTTCAGTGTAACCTATTTGTGATGCACTTTGATGCTTTTGATGTGATATTGGGTATGGGTTGGTTGACCCGTGTAGAGGCTATGATTGAGTGTTATTGGTGTTGCGTGACCTTCCTCACACCGGAGGGCACTTGGGGTACTTTCGTGGGTGAGTAGTCTGATGATGCGTGCAGGTTGGGGCCTTTGAGGCAAGGATGGGGTGACGTAACCCATCAGTTAGCCAGGTTGACTCTAGTCGATCCATAGGGGGAGGGTAAGGCGGTGTTACCTAAGGTGGTGGATCAGTTTTCTGATGTGTTTCCCGAGGACTTGGTTGATTTACCACCAGAGAGAGAGGTGGACTTTCCGATAAAGTTGCTACTCGGTACAGCACCTATCAGATTGGCAGCTTACAGGATGGTACCTATCAAGAGGCAGATAGATGATCTTTTGGCACGTGGTTTTATTAGACGGAGTAGTTCACCTTGGAGTGCTTCGGTGTTATTCGCCAAAAAGGCAGATGGTTCGCTTCGGTTGTGTATTGACTACCGACGGTTTAACCAGGTGACCGTAAAGAACAGATACCCCCTACCGAGGATCGATGATTTGTTTAACCAGTTTAGGGGTGCCCGGTGGTTTTCCAAGATCGATTTGAGGTCTGGATACCACCAGCTACGGGTGCACGAGTCAGACATTCCGAAGACAGCCTTCAGTTGCAGATATGGCCATTATGAGTGGCTGGTGATGCCTTTCGGGCTCACAAATGCCCCGGCAGTGTTTATGGGATTGATGAATCAGATCTTTACACCTTATCTTGATCAGTTCATGGTGGTCTTTATAGATGATATCTTGATTTATTCCCGGATAGAAAGCGAGCATGAGGAGCATTTACATGTGGTGTTGCAAACTTTGAGGGACCATAGACTGTATACAAAGTTCACAAAATGTAACTTTTGGTTGTAGCGGGTGAAATTCTTAGGGCACGTAGTATCATCGGAGGGTATCACAGTGGATCCTGGCAAGATTGAGGTAGTGATGTCTTCGAAGCGGCCAACAAATGTTTTTGAGATTCGGATTTTTGTGGGGTTGGCGGGTTATTACAGGAGGTTTGTCAAGGACTTCTCCCGTTTAGCTGCACCGATGACTGGCTTGACCCGAAAGGGGGTGCGGTTTGGCTGGTCGGATGCTTATGAGGAGGCTTTCAATCAGGTAAAGGTCAGATTGACTTCAGCACCTATCCTGGTCTTACCATAGGAGGGTGTACCCTATGAGGTCTATTGTGATGCCTCTAATGTTGGATTGGGTTGTGTGCTCATGCAGGAAGGATGGGTAATTGCTTATGGTTCCCGTCAGTTGAGGACCCATGAGAAGAACTACCCTACACACGATTTAGAGCTAGCTGCAGTGATCTTTGCATTAAAGAGTTGGCAGCACTATCTTCTAGGGGAGAAGTTTGTGGTATATACTGACCACAAGAGTTTGTAGTACATCTTTTCTCAGCGGGATTTAAATCTCCGACAGAGGTGTTGGGTGGAGTATATGCAGCAGTTCCAGTTTGATCTTCAGTATACGCCTGGAAAGGGGAATGTAGTAGCTGATGCCTTGAGCCGGAAGAGCCAGGCAGCAGTGGCTCTCTGTGCTGTCAAGGAATGGGAGATGATGGGGCAACTAGCTGCTCTGAGGTTACAACCAGTACAGGGAGCAGTACAGGGTATGCTGAGTGTGGTTATAGCAGTACCTAAGTTGCGGCGTCAGGTTATTGAAGGTTAGTTGGGGGATGTTGAGTGTGAGGTCATCTGGGATCAGATTCAGACTGCCATACTTTCCACATATTGGATTGAGGATTCAGACCATGTTTTACACTATAGAGGTCGATTGATAGTTCCATTTTCTCTTCGGGAGGCAGTTTCACGAGAATTCCATCACTCGCAGTTGGCTGTTCATCCTGGGGGAACGAAGATGTATCATGCTGTACGGCAACAGTTCTGGTGGTCGGGCCTTAAGAAAGCCATTGCAGAGTTTGTTCGATGGTGCTTGACATGCCAGCAGGTCAAGGCCGAGCATTTGCGGTCTGCCGGTGAGTTGCAATTGTTACCTGTGCCAGAGTGGAAGTGGGATCATGTGACTATGGACTTCGTCATAGGGCTTCCTCGTTCTAGAGGTCATGATGCTATTTGGGTTGTTGTAGACCGTTTGACGAAATCTGCTCACTTTATTCGATTCGCGAGACCGATCCAGTCCGGACCTTGGGACAGCGTTATGTCGACGTGGTAGTTCGGTTGCATGGGGTGCCATTATCGATCGTTTCTGATAGGGATGCTCGGTTCACTTCACAGTTTTGGCAGCAGTTACAGCGTGCATTGGGCACCCGAGTGCACTTGAGTACAGCTTACCACCCTCAGACAGATGGTCAGTCGGAGCGAACTATTCATTCTCGAGGATATGCTTCGTGCTTGTGTGGATTTTGGAGGTTGTTGAGAGGCTCACCTTCCCTTGGTAGAGTTTTCCTACAACAGCATCTATCAGGCTACGATAGGGATGGCGCCATATGAGGCATTGTATGGGTGACCTTGTCGCTCCCCTTTGTGTTGGGCCCAGGCAGGGGAGGCAGTTGTTTTAGGTCCCGATATGGTTCAGGAGACTACCGAGTTGGTTCAGTTGATTCGGCAGCGGATCTTGACAGCCCAGAGTTGACAAAAAGCATATGCTGACAAGCGGCGGCGACCTCTTTTGTTTGTCGTGGGAGATCATGTCTTCTTACGAGTTTTGCCACGGTGGGGGCACAGGCGGTTTGGGCGAGGATCCAAACTCTCACCTCATTTTGTCGGTCCTTTTCCTATCATTGCGGTTGTGGGACCGGTTGCCTATCGAATGGAGTTACCATCCGAGCTGGCTCGTGATCATGATGTCTTCCAAGTCTCCCAATTGCGGAAATATTACCCCGATCCTTCCCATGTGCTTGATTGGCATGAGATAGAGTTAACCGATGATGGTTCTGTTGTGGAGGCACCCGTTCAAATTTTAGACCGGCGGGAGTAGGTCTTGCGGGGCAAGACAATTCCTTTGGTTCGCGTTTTGTGGCGCCACCGCAATATGGAGGAGCAGATCTAGGGAGCATGAGAGTCAGATGCATGCTCTTCACCCCGAGCTGTTCGAGGACGAACAGTCCTGAGGTGGGGAGGATGTCCAAATCTTTACCATGCGTTGAGGTAGCTAACATTGTTGTCCTTGTTTATTTTACTTGTGTTTGTTGATATTCTTGGTTGCGTGTGATTTGATATGAGTTGTTGGTTATTTTGTTCATGGGTGTTGTTTTATGCATCATGTTGGTTGTAGCTAGGTTGTGCGTAATTATTTAAGCTTGAGAGGTGGTCTCGCTAAGAAGTGTTGTCTCGTTAAGGATGACTTGTCTTTTCGATGATGAAAAGTCCTAAGGTGGGGAGGATGTAAAGACCCGTACGTGTGAGGTTGAAGGTTAGGCCCGAATAGAGTTTAGAAATATTTATTCGGTAGTGTGGTCAGCGTGGCCTTAGCATCGGCATTTTGGAATATTATTATTGTTAATATGTTGATTTTAATATTTTAAGTTATTATTAAATATTATTATGATTATTAAAATAATTAATATTTGGGTTATTGTTTTAATTAATGTTACGATTGTTATTATTATTAGTATGTTTATTGAGTTTATTATCATTATTATGTGATTATTATTAATCCGAGTATTTAATGTTGAGGCCTAATTATTATTATAATATTGGTATTATTAATATAATTTAATAATACTTGCGGTTAATTCTTATAATGAATTATTATTATTTTTATTACTATTATTAATATTCTAACTAATTCTATTATTATTATTATTATTATTTAATGTTAGTATAAATGGGGGAACCTAGGGTGAAACCCTAGGTCCGTTGTGCGTGTGTGGGATTTGGCAAGGGAAGAGAGGGTTTGAAGCAGTTCAATTGATTCTTTGAAACTTGATCTAGGTAGGTGATTCTTGATCCTTCCTTATTGCATAAGAATATACAAATATATACACCTGTCCAATTATTTCTATTTCAAGCAGTTCCAAAGTTTTTGTACAGACTGAGCCAAATTGTTTCTGCATTCTTTTTTTTCAATTGTTGCTACACCCTTTTTTTTTTTGGTATTCATGTACAGACAGAATGAGCCAAAATTCATGTATAGACCGGTTTTCAATTGTTTCTGCATCTCCAAGCCAAATTCTGCCACATGGATCTACAACCCCTTTTCTCCTTTATTTATTAAAAATCATCTCTTTTGTCACTTCTCCTTTCCGCCTTCGTCAAAGCCAAATAGTGGCACTTCACCTCTTCTTTTGATTTGTCTTTGTCAAACTAGCACTATTTAATAAGTAAATCAATGTACAAAAAAAATTATTACCTCCTCTCCTGTCTTCATCAAAGCCATTTTTGTGTGGCATATGGGACACCAGGCCCAATGGCCTGGTCATATGGTTCGTAGGCTCCAGGCTGTCCATATTAGCTTGTGGTCGCAGGGGGGGGGGGGGAATTGTGCCGCCCCCATGCTCTGTGGTCGCCAACCCTATTGGGCTGGTAGCCTACTGGGTGGTTCTTATTTGAGTCCTTATTATATTATTGTGTGTAGTTTAAAATCAATAAATTTATATTAAAACATTACTTATAGCTTAATATTAATTGATTGACAATTATGATATTAATTGTTTGATGGATATATATATATATGTATCACTTGTGGTATGTTAATGCTGGATTGGTGATCTAAATATCTTGTAAGGTTATAGTATCGAGTATTGGCTGTTGGAAAATTTTGTATTTGTTATATGTGTGGAATTGGTGGTGAAGCTAGTTGGGTTGACCGTGGGTCCCTCATAGGGCTGGCAAGAGGCCACGGGTCCTCTATGTGGCTAGTTAACTCAGGTCCCATATGTGGCAGGTGGTCGTTCCTGGTGTGGGTAGCAGGCATTTCATGGATGGTTGGATTTCTGATGCGAACCATTTATGACTAACATGTGATGTGATGTCTTACTTTGTGGTTTAAATGGAATTTAATTGTGATAGAATGTGACATTACACTAGAACAAGTATACACTGTTCATATAGTCCTAGGAATTTATGTAATAGGATAGTGGAGATGGGGATCACCTACTGGGCACACGTGCTCACCCTACTTTATTTATATTTTCTACAGGTTGTAGAGAATAGCTGTTGGAGCCATAACAGAGTTGGACGTGACATCTTTATGTAGGATTTCCCATAGACCTTGTTATTTATTTTATTAATTTATTTTCCGGTCTTGAGTCCGTGGCAATTGTATAAACCAAATTAGTGATACTATTTTTTGAGCTATTTAGTGTGCTGGATATTTGTGTGGATTGATTGAATTGGTATACCCATTTATTAAATTTTGAATTTATCACATTAGTGTACAGATCTACCCCTGCTGTAGTTTTGTACAGGTTTGGACCAATCATCAACCCCACGACTCCTGGAGTGGGCATGGGGAAGTTGCGTTCCTAGTTCTGTGTGCTTTAGAATTTGGGGGCATGACAAGTTGGTATCAGAGCATGGTCTAGTGGACCTAGGTTAGTGAGGGGTGGTTGATAGACACTTAGTAGCTTGGAAGACTATAGGGAGGGCACTTGATCAAAGAAGTTAGAGACTTCCTTGGAAGACTCAATTATATTGTTCGATTCATCTCACAACTCACAATGACTTGTGAACCTGTCTTCAAGGTACTGCGCAAAAGTTGTCTCGAGGTTTGGAACGATGAATGTGAAGAGGCCTTCGATAAAATCAAACAATATTTAACAAATCCTCCAATTTTGGTTCCTCTAGTATCAGGCAGGCCTCTGATTTTATGCCTAACGGTTCAAGATGCTTTAATAGGTTGTGTATTGGGACAACATGATGCGTCCGGGAAGAAAGAATAGATTATTTACTATCCGAGCAAGAAATTCATACCTTGTAAAGAAAAATACACTCCCTGGAAAAGTCTTGTTGTGCCCCTGCATGGATAACATGAAGGTTAAGGCAATATACACTCTACCATACCACTTGGCTCATCTCAAAGCATGATCCCCTCAAGTACCTGCTAGAAAAGCCATCAATGACTGGAAGAATTGCTAAGTGGCAGCTGCTCTTGGTAGAATATTGATATTCCTAGGTTCCAAGCTAGATCGTCTAGGTATATGGGTTTGTATACATAGAGGGGGGTGAGTTTGTATACTTAAAAGTATTTCCCTTTAATTTTAGAGTCGCATGATACCCAGAGTAGTTAGTGTTTTGGGTGGTATGATAGTGTCTCATGCAATATCAAATAACAGCAGGTATGTATGAGAATAAAAAGATAGAGACACAAGGATTATGTGGTTCAATCAATGTGATCTACTCCATGGTGGTGAGGGTGAACCTACACCAAGTCTAATCCACTATATACTTTTAGTACGGTAGGGTCTAGCCCTTGTTACAACAGGATTAACTCTCTCTTCTTTTTAAATGCAAATACAAAATAGTATTACTCCAGTACTCACTCACTGTGAAGAACTGTCTAGCGTAATCTGCTCCTGCGTATTCAGCTATTTGCACTGCTTGACCTTTAACCACTCCTATGCCGAACTTACACTCTGTTCGTCAAATGTATGAGGAAGAAGAATAGATTAGCTCACTGTTATCTTGCTTCCAATCTTCCTCTCTCTCTCTCTGTGTGTATGTTGAACGAATTACTCTGCGTCTCTCTTGTATCTCTTCAGATACATTTCTTGTATTCTGCAATATTTTGGTGCTATCTAGAAGTAAGGCATACTCCTTTTCTTTTATAGGACGGCCGCAGTAGGAAACCCTTCTACTAGGGTTAAGCATGTTTCACCTTTTGATCTTTGCCGTTGAAACACGTTTCGCTAGTCACAAATGACATCCACGTGTTTTCCAGCACTTAGCATACTTAGGAGTGTCGACCAAGTGATAACTTACTTAAACGCGGCTTTCAGTGCATTTTGCTCTAACTAGCCATAGCCTCATAGATGTATGTGTCCCGTAGCTTTGCTTCGAGTCTTTACCTACGAATCTTCGAGTCTGAGTCTTCGAACCTTGAGAATTGATCTTCCAATTCTTCTGCTCTTTGGCTTCAAAGCTAGGTTAGAATCAGTACTCAACTAACGTCTCACTCTATAAGCCTTTGAATTCTACGAGTCTTCAGTTTCACATCAGCTATAACCTTATTCTTCCTTGGCTAATCTTCGACCCTGTGAACTTCGACTTTGCAACACTGCTACTCGATACCTAACGAGTCTTCGAGCCTGCAAGTCATCGAGTCTCCGAGACGCTACTTTACACCTGCGGTCTTTGAATCTTTGACCCTATGGATCTACGAGTCTGCGACCTTGTGTACCTTTCGTGGTGGTTTGAGCCTACTAGCCTGATGATCTTCAACCCGACACCTTCGAGTCATCTAATCTTCGACCTAGTAATCTGCGAGTCTTTGACATTGATAAGTACATGGTTAGACTCCCTCTACGAGCCCGCGTTCGCATAATGTTGACAACAATGACAACCAATAAGATCATGGGAACAACAATCTCCCCCTTTGGAATTGTTGGCAACTTATGGGAACATACTCCGAGCCTACTAGTCTTTGAGGCTCTCCCCCTGCATACCTCACATTGTACTCCCCCTGCACACAACACACTGCGCTTTTCTCCTGCTTTGCCAACCAATTGCAAAGAAAGAAGGGGAACCTCCTGTAATACTGTCAGGCATGAGGAGGGAACTGCACAAACAGCCCACGTCTGTGACGAGCAAACAATTCGATGGATAGAGGTTTGGTGAGGATATCAGCAGTTTGTTCTTGCGTGGGAACGTACACTAGTTGCACATTTCCCTCTTCCACTTGCTCCTTGATGTAGTGGTAGCGATAATCAATATGCTTGGTTTTCGAATGCTGAACGGGATTTCGGCTTATGTTAATGGCACTCTGGTTATCACACTGGATATTAACAGGCATCTTCACATCCACTCCCAAGTTTAAAAGTCGGGTGTTTATCCATACCACTTGTGTACATGCAGCATGTGCAGCTACATATTCAGCTTCGGCTGTGCTATAGGCCACACTATTCTGTTTACGGCTCAACCATCCAACACATTTTGAGCCCAGATAAAAACTACAGCCACTGGTAGAACGTTTGTCATCAATATTTCCAGCCCAGTCTGCATTAGTGTATGCCTGTAGTTCAATGGAGTCCTTAGAGGGATACCACAAGCCAATCGCTAGAGTACCATATAGGTATCTAAGGATCCGTTTGACTTCCAACAAGTGAGACTCCTTAGGGTCTACTTGATATCTGCTTGCCCAGCACACAACTTGCATTAGATTAGGTCGAGAGGTTGTAATGTACAAGAGGCTTCTAATCATGCCTCGACACTCTTTCTGATTTATACTGTTACCTCCCTAATCCTTGTGTAGTTTGCAACCTGTAGCCATTGGCGTTCCAACAGGCTTGCTGTCCTCCATACCATACTTCTTCAATAATTCTTTGGCGTACTTGTGCTGTGATATAAAAATGCCTTCAGCAGTCTGCCTAATCTATAATCCCAAGAAGTAGGTTAATTCTCCTATGAGAGACATCTCAAATTTATCACTCATTCTTCTAGCAAACTCTTCACATAATCCTGAGTGACTCCCTCCGGATATAATGTCATCTACATAGACTATGGTAGCCAGCTATCCTTTGTCTGAATTCAGTATATATAAGTTATGATCTACTATTCCTATACTAAAATTCATCTTCTTCAAGTACCCATCCAGTCGGCTATATCATGCTCTAGGTGCCTGTTTCAAGCCATACAAGGCTTTCTTCAGTCTGCGTACGTGTGTCTTGTCATTAGTACTTTGTACTCTATCTGGTTGCTCAATATATACTTTTCTTCCTTTAGCAAAGCATTTAGAAACGCAGACTTCACATCCATTTGATAGACTTTAAATATCTTATGTTTCACATCGATACCCTCAATCTGAGAATATCCTTTGCATACCAGTCTAGCCTTATTCCTAATAACCTTGCCATCCTCATTCAGTTTATTCCCGAACACCCATTTTGTGCCGATGACATTCTTGTCCTTTGGTCTAGGAACCAACTCCCATGTTTTGTTCTTTTCAATCTGATCCTGCTCCTCATTTATTGCAATGATCCAGGCTTCATCCTCTACTGCTTCTCCAACAGACTTTGGTTCTATTTGTGAGAGCAATGCAGTAGCTCTTGTAAATCTTCTTTTGTTTGTTACACCTGCTTTGGGATCACCAAGGATCTGATCCTTGTCATGTACACTAGACCATGTCCTCCTGGTTCTCTTACTTGAATCTTCTCCAGGATTGGACTCTTCCTTCTCTTCCTCGTGAGACTTCTCTAAGTTTGTGTCCTCATTCTTCTTTTCCTTTTCATGCTCAAATTTTTCTTCTTCTTGAGGTTCTTATTCTACAAAATCTGGACTCTCATCATCAGCTACATCCTTCTTCCAGTTCTCATAAACGTTAACTTCGCTTGAAGTTATGACTTTTCCGAGCCTTGGAAGAAATAGTCTATAGCCCTTTGTCTGATATGAGTATCCAACAAAAGTTTCTTCCTCAGATTTGGCATGAAACTTTCCTCTGCCTTGTTCCTTTATTTTCACAAAACAAGGACTTCCAAATATTTTGAAGTATTTGACTGTTGACTTCTTTCCACACCATAATTCATAAGGTGTGCAGTCTGTTTTTGGTCTTAGAGTTACTCTGTTTAGGAGGTGTACTGCTGTTTTTGTTGCCTCTGTCCAAAACCTTGCATGTAGATTCGCTTCTAGCAGTAAGGTTATGCCCATTTCAATGACAGCCCTATTCTTCCTTTCAACAACTCCATTTTGTTATGGAGTTCTTGCTGCTGATAGTTGATGTTGAATCCGATGTTTATCTAAATATCTTTCAAAGGCCTCATTTGTAAACTCCATATCCTAATCAAATTTTAATATCTTAATCCTTCGACCACAGTCATTTTCATCCATTCTTCTGTACTTCTTGAAGCAATCCAGAGTTTTTGTCTTGTGCTTAAGATACATAATGCAAGTTCTCCTAGTGAAATCATCTACAAATAGGATGAAGTATCTCTCACCATTTAGTCCCTTGTTCCTCATAGGTCCGCATAAGTCAGTGTGCACAATGTCTAGAGCTGCTTCTGAATTGTACTCCTTCACTTTATAATGAAATCTGGTCTGCTTTCCATGTAAGTATGCTGAGCAGGCATGCTCTCTATCTCTTTTAATATCTGGGATATCTTTGATAGCCTTGCAATTAACAAGTCTTCTCATATTCTTTTGATTTAGATGTCTAGTCTTCTATGCCAGAGTTCATTCTCTTCTATCTTTGTTATTTGACAGCTATGGGTCTTGTTTTCGTCAATCACATACAAGTCCCTATCTATCCTTCTTCCAGCTACTACTATCTTGCCATTCTCTCTCTTCACTTGACAACCAATTTTAGTAAAAGTCACTTCATGACTAGCATCACACAGCTGACTGACAGATGCTAGATTGTATTTCAACCCTTCAACATATAGCACATCCTTCAGTTTGTTCTTACCCCATTTGGCAGAGCCTAGCCCCTTGATTTTCAGTGAGCTATCATTTCCAAATCTCATTTTGTCATACTTGTCTGTATTCACATCTGACAGTTTCTTTAGGTCACCAGTCATGTGACCTGAGCAGCCACTATCAAGGATCCACTGTCTGTCCTTGATGTCTGCTTTCAATGCAATCTCAGCAATATGAGCCAATTCTTTTCCTTTAGCCATGTAGACTTGTTTTACTTTAGACTTGAAGCGCTCTTCCTGTTTTACTTTAGACTTGAAGCACTCCCCCTGAGGTGTAGGCTTCACACTCTTTTGAGATGCTTTCACTTTCTTTTTCTCTTGAACTATCATAGTTGTAATGACCCGTGTGTAAGAAGTTAACCACAAACACCTTGGATGTTGGTGCACAAGTTTGAGGTAAGAGATGAGCCCAAGAGGGGACTTTTGGGAGGTGCATGTGACAAGTGATAACGTGCATTTATGCCCTAGGAAGATGCTATGCATATACAGGCGCTTTTAAGTCTTTTTGTCAGGTTTTGGAGATTTATTTTGACCTAGTAGATGGGCTCAGATGAATTGGCATGCAGACCAAAAGATTCTTAGAATGATGTCTTCTATCTACCACAGAAGTTTCAGGCCAAACGGACGTGCACGCAAATTGGACCCATTTGGCGTGCAAGGTTTTTATTGCACGGATGTCTTTTACATGATGCAAGGAGGCTTGGGGTAAAGTTTGAGTGCATTTGGAGCTGCACGCCAATTGGGGAATTGGTGTTCAAATTGGCGTGCAGGCATGTTTTTGCATGGTTACCTTAGTTTTGTTATTCTAACCATCTTTTCCCCAAAGGACCATGTTGGAATTGTGGATATTTTGGTGTGTATGGATGTGGGAAGGTCATAGCTTGTTCCATCAAAACTACGTCGTTTTGATGCTGGGATTCACTTAATCAAAACTACATCGTTTTGATGTTGTATTGTCTATATAAGGAGGAGAATCCCCTCTATTTTAGGTTTAGGGTTTGTTGCTCCACCAGCCGTCGCAGAGAGGGAGAGAGAGAGAGACAGAGAGAGAGAGAGAGAGAGGGAAGGAGAGCTCTTGTGTGGGTGGTCGGTGTCTCATCGGCGGACGGCGTCCGGCGTGGGAACAGAATATTGTTGTGTTGTTGCATTTTACTTGAGGTAGGGGTTCTGTTCTTGCTAATCCCTCTCTGTCCTAGGGTTCTTAGGTAGAATTCGGTCTATACCTGCTATTATATATATATATATATATATATAAAAATCCATATAGGTGTGATCTCCTATATGGATGTTGGCCTTCAATGGCATTTTGGTGTGATTCTGTTGTTGGGTGGTCAGTGCATGTTATATATTCGTTGAAATTCCTGTGTGAATATAGCTGTGTGTATATGCCTGGTACATGTTTGATAATATGCCTGTGTGGTTGGACTTGTGATTGGGTGTATGTATGCATGCTGGGTGTTTGTTCGATTGCTTGAATGGCTGGGTTTGTGCACTTGTGAACGGGTGCACACCAAGTGTTTGGTTTTATGCTTGAGTGACCATGGTATATGTTGTGTGCATGACTGTGGTATCTGGCCTGAAGAGGCGGTTAAATTACTTTGCCTGAGAGGCGGTTAAACCAGTGGCCTGAAGAGGCGGTTAAACTACTTTGCCTGAGAGGCGGTTAAATCAGTGGCCTGAAGAGGCGGTTAAACTACTTGCTTGAGATGTGGTTTGTTAGCCAGTGTGGCTGGGGCTGAGGTTACGCCTGCTTGTGTGGAATGCTTTATTTTTTCTAATACTGCCACATCACTACACCTGTGCACATGCATGTAGCCGCTAGGAGCATGGGAAGGGTTGGGGAGACTTGATCCATACTGAGCTGTGGTTGCTCACCCCTCCTACTGTGTTTGCTTGTTTTCCAGGGACTTACAGGCGTTAGGTGGATACACCAAGGTGGAAGACCATCTTCATTTTATTGTTCACTTCAGTGATGTAATTTCATAATTTATGTAACCCCAAGGGGGGAAATGTACTAAGGGATTGAATTGTAGTAAGGAACATGGTTGGTTTGTGAACCTTTGATGTTTGAAATTAAATAAAGATGTGGCTTGTTTGATTTATTGTAATTGTTAGTCTTGTTTGTGTGGCATCCAGTAATCCAACCCCGTTGCCCTCCGTGTGGGTGAATGGGGAGTCACGTACCGGTTTCCCCGTGTCGGAAATCCGGGGCGTGACAGTATCGTATCATAGCATGGTCTAGTTGGCCTAGGGTAGTGGGCGGACCTGGTTATCCTAAGTCCTTTGGAGGAGACTGGAGGGACATGCCTGATCAACATGGTCCTCTTTGAGCCTCCAAGGTATACTTAGGGTAGTCCAGTCTTGTGGTAGGATTGGCATGCATTGGCATTAGGGCACTAGTTGCATTTGCTGAGAATGTGTGCTAAACTGTGGAAAATGTGAATAGTGTGATAAGGTGTGAACTGTGCAATTCTGATTTTATTTGAAGTACCTTGAGCATGACTACAAGGAAAGGTCCATGTTTATTTGAACTGTGTGCAATGTTGATTGGTGCAATGTGTGAAATGTGTGTGATGCCATGTACTACTTGACTTGATAGTGGGGTAGAGGTAGTGAAACTTGATAATTGTCGAACGTGTTCTGACGTTTGTGCTTCTTACTTCCTATAGTAAGAATGCCACCGAGGAGAGTGACACGTGTGTTCGGGGCAGTGGCATATTAGTCATCTGCCCATGAGGGTCCGGGAGCGGGACAGTCCGTTGGAGGGCATGTGTTGTTGCTAGCACAGCTACGAGAAGGCATCCGGCTGGAGGTACGAGAGCTACGGGAGGGACTCCGGCAGGAGGTTCGGGAGGAGGTGCGCCGTGAGATGGCAGCACAGCAGGTGGTGCCACCACCACTACCAGTAGGGGAGCTGCCTCGTGAGCGTGAGAGTTCGTTGGGTGGTGTACCGACTCATGCAGAGGATGACATGGTGACACGGTTCTGAAAGGAACAACCTCCGCGATTCAAGGGGGAAGGTGATCCCGTGGTAGCTGAGCAGTGGTTGAGGCAGATCGAGCATGTGTTCTCCTTTCTCCTGCCCCGGGAGGAGGATAAGGTGCGACTGGCCATTCGGCAGCTGGAGGGGGATGCTTTAGAGTGGTGGACGAGTGTCGCGGGGAGCCGTGCGGTGCAACTCATGCTTTGGGAGGAGTTCTTGCAACTCTTCCATGATGAGTTCTTCCCGGAATCAGTGAGATGGCAGAAGAGGGAAGAATTCGGCAGCCTGAAGCAGGGATCTAGGACGGTTCTAAACATCCAAAGAGTTTCCCAAGGTGTCACAAGGCTTGCTCCTTTTCTTTATTCCAATGGCTCCCACGTTCACGGTTCACTGGTTGGAATGCTCTGGCAATGGATTTGAGTTGACATTTGGTGCGCTAGCTTGCTTTGAGAAATCCAACCATTTGGAATTCAGCATATGTTGGACCTTTCTCTTGAAGGCAATGCAACCCTTAATGTTGTGACCAACTCCGTTATTGTGATAGGCACAACGGGCATCAGCTTTGTACCATCCCGGGTAAGGTTACTTCACTTCTCCCATAGGTAAAGGGCTCACCATACCGACTTTCCAAAGTTGGGGATATAACTCAGTGTAGGTTATGGGGATTGGATCAAATTCTAACTTGGTCCGGTTGGAAGCTTGATTTGGCCTTGTAGACGTCTACTGGGGCCCTGGTTGCACAGTCGGAGGTGGGACTGGTGGAAGAGGGCTAGGGGCTCCCCTTGGTGGTTGATATGTTGGAAATTGGGGTACTGGGGCTGCATAGAATCCAGGAGTAGGGAAAACACTTGGGTATGCCCCAAAAGTGCTTTGAGGAATAGAAGAATTCTGCCAAACTACTTGAGCATCAGCTTCCTTTTTCTTTCCCCCCAATGGAGACTTCTTTGGTGGATCATGTGTATCTCCGTGAAGCTTCCCCTCCTTAATACCATCTTCTATACGTTCCCTGGAAGCTACTAGGTCTGCAAAGTTACTAGACACATTGCCTGTCACGCCCTGGATTTCCAATCCGAGGAGACCGGAACGTGACCCTCCCTTTACCCGGCTTTGGATAACGGGGTAGAATACAACATGCACTCCACATTTTATTTTCAGAGACCAAATCACATAATTATTAAATTCAAACCACATACCTTTATTATGTTTCAAACTCCATTACAATATCTCCCCGCTGGGGTTACAAGGCCTTAACACAATGACATAACACAATAACATAAAACAAAGCCACAAAACAGAACTCTTCCACCTTGGTGTTCCCACCTAACGCCTGTAGGTTCCTGCAAGAAAACACACCACAGTAGGAGGGGTGAGCAACCACAGCTCAGTAGGGATCAAGGGCGCCATTGAAGGCCAACATCCATATAGGAGATCACACCTATATGGATTTACATATAAATATTATAACAATAGCCATAGAAACTCTATAAAACCTCTACGTAGGGCTAATCCCGGAACAGACCGGGAAAGACAGAACCCCTACCTTTTATGTCCTCCTGCTCCCACTTCCACGCAAGATTCCGACCACCCACACAAGACGCTCCGGCAGCCACCAGAAGCTCTCCTTCCCTCTCTCTCTCTCTCTCTCTCTCTCTCTCTCTGCGATGGCTGGTGGAACAACAAACCTTAAAACCTAAAATAGAGGGCTTCTCCTCCTTATATAGACAACACAACATCAAAACGATATAGTTTTGATTAAGTGAATCCCAGCATCAAAACGACGTAGTTTTGATGGAACAAGCTATGACCTTCCCACATGCATACACACCAAAATATCCACAATTCCAACATACCCCTTTGGCAAAAGATGTTTAGAATCACAAAACCAAGGTGACGGTGCAAAAATATGCCTGCACATCATAATGCACGTTATATCCCCATATGACGTGCAGCTCCAAATGCTCTGAAAATCTACCCCAAGCTTCCTTCAATCATGAAGAAGACAGGCAAGCATTAATACCCTTGCACGTTATATGCCCCATATGACGTGCACCCCATGTATGCCTCCCTAGGTAGCCCAAATCTTGCCTATTGCTTGATCAACATTATACAAGGTGTTCTATCCAAAAAGAGTGGGGGAAAAACTCCCTAAAACCCAATAATTGCCACCCAAAGGGCATAACTGTGACTAACTCCACATCCCAAAAGTAAGGGTCATTATATTGCCAATTAGTTTCTCATAATATACCCCTTTTAGAGTTTTGATGAACATTGTAGTCAATTCTTTTTCAGTCAATGGGGGTTGGACTTCCATAGCTGCCTCCCTCCACCTTCTAGCATAAATTTTAAAGCTTTCAGTAGCCCCTTTCTCAAAAGCCAGCAGTGCTAACCTGTCGAGTTCTAACTCCGTGACATGCTTGTACTGTGTTAGGAATGCAGTTGCAAGGTCCCTCTAGGTCCTGATATGATGTCCCTTCAACTGAATATACCATCAGAGTGGTGCCCCAGTCAGACTTTCTTGGAAACAATGGATTAAGAGTTTATCATCATTGACATGAGTAGCCATCTTCCTACAGTACATAGTGATATGCGTCCTAGGGCATTGAGATCCATTAAACTTTTCAAATTCTGGAACCTTGAATTTCGGTGGTAAAAGAACTCTGGGGACTAGGCACAAGTCTTGAGGACTGATCATTCTGTAGGTTTCTGTTCCTTCCACAACTCTTAGTCTCTCCTCCAATTGCTTCATTGACAAGGACTGATCATCTTCTTTATGTATTGGAGTCTCTATCGGTTCAGCAATATTCACTGGATTCGTTTGAACAAATGGTATGTAATTTGAAGGTCTAGGATTCACATTGGTTGGAACAGATGCTTGGGGAGGTGTTGGCATGAAATTTTGGGGCAATGGTGCTTCTTGTGGCTGCCCATGAGGGGAGTTAGTGTCTATCTCAATAGATCACCTTTCTTTTTCAGCTGCCATCTTAGTCAGCATTTCCATCATGACCCTCATCTGATTCTGAAGTTCTTGTTGTCCTTGCTCTAGACTAGTAAAACGACTTTCAGTTTGGTCTGCGATTGAAGTGGATGATCGTTGATGACGGGATTGCATATTGTATCGGTGCGCTATGTTAACTTCTGAAAAAGGTAAAATGCGGTAAGCTCCCTTTTATTCTGTTTCATTTTTCATTTTTTTTCATTTTTTATGCTGAAGGTATGCATGCATATAAGGATGTGCATGAGAGTTTAAAAACCTACCCTTCTTAGAGTGATGCAGGAAGCATGTTATGAGTCCTAAGGGTTTGTATTATTTACATGATTTCCCTTTTTTTGTTATTTTGTCTTTCTTCTTTTTCTAGTTAACACATATGGATTAATGAAGCCTAATCTCAACTACCCCTAAACTAAGTAATGAATGCTTGAATGTACACCTAAATGTATGAATGAAAATCAAATTAAAAGGATAACGATATACAAGATAAGGTTAAAAGAAAAACAACATTAATATGTATACAATGAAAACAAGGTCAGTAAAAAGAACAATAATATACATAAAATAAGGTTAGTAAAACAATAATATTCATATAAACAATTACATAAATCAAAACAAAGTAAGAAAAATAACAATATTAAAAAGAGATACAATATATGAACAATAACAACAAGAATATTTACAAGACAGCATACAACAAGATAGCAGTAACAATATAGTCGAATATGAATGCCCCCATCCTTCAAAAGGAAGGCTAAAATGAGCAAACAACATGTGGGTCAATGTCCCTAATGGACTTCTATTGCTGAACCTATCTTATTCGTTGGTCCCCAAACTTCCTCTATAGAGGGCTCCGTACGCCATGAGATTTATCGGAGGGGGCCTTAAAAGGATGAACCTTAAAAGGACCTCAAGCTTGACTGAGGAGTCCGAGGTCCCGTTGCAGATAATGATCAACGCGTAGGGCACCCTAATAAACTTCGCTAACCTAGACTGTGATAAAAACCCAAGTATAAGGTTTATGCATGAAATCGAGTAAATAAAAAAAAGAATAAATAAAGAATGAAAGAATTAAAAAAATTTAAAACAAAAAATAAACCTCCTAATCCTAATCCTAGGCCTAACTCTCTAATTGTCCCCAGCAGAGTCGCCAGCTGTCATCACCGGATTTCATCCGGGAGGGAAACCCGCTTTTGGGGTTGCGGTTCTCCCACCCTTCAACCGAATGGTGATGAAAAAGAATAGAGTCGCCACCAACTGTTTTTGGGGTGCAGTTGGTCACCTAAAAATGGTCTACGTTGCCAAAGCCGGATTCGGGAGTTTGATTACGCATGGGGAAGGATTAGCACCCCCACAACGCCCTTTCGGTACCTATCTTAAGATTTTGGAAGTTTCTAATTTGTTTTAACTAATCTAAGTTGATGTTGAATTTCACATAGCCTAAAGATCTATTCTTTATTTTCCTAAGTCGTTTGTTGAAGTTTAGTTAAGTCCAATTGATCCTGCTCATCTAAAAAGAAATCCTTTGTTCAAGTTATGGGTTAAGTCTAATTTACCCAAGGACCTAAAGAAATCATAAAAGTTTATTTCATTTTTATTCCTAAGTTATTTACAACTAAATGATGATCTAAGAAGAAAACCAAATCAAAATAAAAGGGAATAAGTGAAAAACTAAAGAAAACAATTTTTGTTGTGTTTAAAAGAAACATCTAATTAAAGGATTAAACAATTTTTTTGTTTTTTGTTTTTTTTGTTTTTTGTTTTGTTTTTTTTTTCAATTAAGAATGGTCTAAAGAATCCAAATAAAAAAAAATGAAAAGCAATGAATGAAAAGGATTGAAGAAAACCAATTTTTTTGAATATTTTTTTTATTTTTGAAAGCCCTTTTTTGTTTTTTTAAAAAGTAAAATAAAATAAGAGATACATAAATAAATTAAACAAATGTGAAGTGTGTGAAAGTGACATTCATAAAGTAAAAAAAAACTAGCTCACTTTTTTTCTATTTTTTTGTTTCATTCTTCCCTCTTTTTTTTTTTTTAGTTGTTGTTGCTCTCTCTCTCTCTCTCTCTCTCTCTCTCTTTTTTTACTATGCTAGTTTACAAAGTACAATGGTATTGGGTTTTCAACCCATGATTATAAAATAAAATAAAAACAATAAATAATAAAATGAAACAAAATAAAACTAATTCTTTTTGTTTACATGCAAAAATGAATCTGTACCCAAGCTTTTTACATCATCAGTGAGGTCCTCCCGTCAACACCCAAGCTTGTCAAAAAAAAAAAGAAACAAAAAACGAACAGCAAATAAAATGTGAGAATAAGGCCTAAAAGCTAACCCAACAACCAAGATGAATCAAATAGGAAAGTGAGAGGCATAACCCAGCAACAAATAAAAGACTCAACGTAGGAAGGCAAATAACGCAAATCCCGCATGACCCAGTATTAAACGAAAACAACCCAAAAACCAGTGAATAGCAAACCAAGCAACAGACTTGACGAGCAGGGGTCAGATAAACTAAAAAAACACATTAAAGTCCCGATCAAAAACCAGATTAAAACAGACCATATTAAGAATAGATTAAAGCAATCTTAAAGCCAGGTGGAAAACCAGATTAGAACCATATTGAAACTAGCCAAATTAAGACAAAAATAGATGCTCAAAACCAAAACCAAGTATTCACAACATAGAAATATCTTCCAGAATGATGCTCAGAAAGTAGAATACATGCTCAGAACCGTGCTTAGAGTGATACGCAGGCAGCATAGGAATATCTTCCCATTAGATCTGTTTGCCTTTTTTTTCACTAGAATACCACACACTCAAGTACGCAATCATGGCCGCAACATAAGAGACATGAAACAAACATACCCAGTAATGAAAAAGAAACAAGTATTTGAGGACGATGCTTATTCAGTTAATACAATAACATGAACAAAAAATGGGCTTTCAAATGGAAAGGAAGATTGAACCAAGTAAAAAAAACAAAATAACAAAAAAAACAACCTTAAACACAAATCGACAACACATGCACACAAAGACAGCACACAGACACACAGACCAAGAACGCAACAGAGAAATGATAAACATCAATCAGGAACGGAACAGAACATACAGTGTGAAATTAAACATCAAAAAATAATAAGGAATGGATGACCAAGAACTGACCGCGCTCAAAGGGAAATCTTTTGGGTGTGTATCTCCTCACTAGCCAGCTGACGAGGGGCACTAAATCGTATCTGCAAATGCCATTTGGAGCCGCGCGATGAGCCAAACGACGGTGGTGCTAGAAGGCCTTGCTAACGGCTTCTGAGGAGGGAAATGGTGATACCTCACACGGGATGCGCCGAACTGCACCACTTAGATGACCACCGCCTCACGTTCAGGGAGACACTGGGATGAGCGATGCTAGGACCTTCTTGGTTGGTTGTCACTCAGACGCAAAATGATTCCTAAGCTGCTCCTTTTTCCAAACCAACGAATGGGTCCCCTTCTCCTAGCTCCCAAGAATAGCCAACGGGTGGCGAGATAAGAGATGCAGATAGATGGAGGCAAAATACGACGGCGACTTTGTGGAGGAGAAGATACGGCAGCTCCCACAGCAACGGCTTCATGGAGAAGAAGATAAGGCGGCGACGAGGGACGCTTCCTGGTCGACTGCAGCATCAACGGGAGGCCTGTGCGTATCGCGGATGAACTGAAACGGCCGGCGTTGGGTGGTTAGCGTGGTGGCGGTATTAGCAAGGACGGTGGCTCAGGGCATGATCGAATGGGGGAAGCAAGGACGATGGCCGATGGTTTGTTTTCCGGCCAGGAGACTCTCTAGAGAAGTGGAGGTGGAGGGCTGCGAAGGTTTGTAATTAGGTTTTTTTGTTTTGTGAGAGCCTCCCTGGTAACTGCGTTTTGTTGGGTTTAAATAGAGGAAGAAGAAGGGTTTTAGGGTTTGATTGGGCTGGCGGGTCGGCGGCCTGGGCTTAATGATCGGACCGGATCTTACCAGGCATCATGGTGGTGGTCCTGACCCGGTGGAGAAGACGACACGACCGTTTAGGGAGAGTTGAGCTGTGAGGGAGGAAGAGGACATGGGAAGGCATGGAGAGACGTGGTCCTCCGGCGTGGGTTATCCGGCTGGCGCAGCTGTTGGGAGAGAGAGAAGAAGACGACGAGGGAGGGAGTGAAGAGATAAGGGTGAAAAAATTCATGTGGTGGTTGTTTTTTTTTGTTTTACATTTTATTTGGTCTTTGTTTTTGTTTTTTTATTTGATTTTTTTACTATTATTAAGAACCAATGGAAAGACGACACGTGGTCAAGGGTAGGTGGGAAATAATAAAGAAAAAGAAAAAGTTTTTATTGCTTAATTTTGTAATTTTTAACTGATGTTTTAGGTTTTTAGGATCAGCAAAACAATCCGGCTTTCAATAAAATGTGAAAAAATAAGTTTTGGACTTGGGGCGTGACGACAAGCGACCCCATATCCTTTTTTCTTGAAAATGATTTTATGTTTGGCGCAAGACTGTACTGCGCGTCCCTAAACTGCTTTATTAATGAAAAAGTATTTTTTTTATTTTTTATTTGAAAATAAGCTCTATGAGCGAATATTTGCAATATATACGTGAAAATTCTCAGAATGAGGAAAGGATTAAGAAAATGAGGTTCGTGACCTGATCCGGAGTGTTGCTTTGAATGTTGGTCGCTAGTTCATCGTCGTTAGCGGTCCGAATACGGTTTTGACCATAACTTCTTCGTTTGACCTAGGATTTGAGCGTGGTCGATGGCATTGATCCTCAAATTTCATTTTCTATTTCCCGGAACTGTCTTTTTGGCATTTGAAAGTCTTTTTCAAGAAGTCATCGAAATATACTTTGAATTGATGGTCACGTCTCTTTATTTATCTGTACAAAGTGAGTAATGAATAGAAAAAAAAGTATAAAGCGAAAAATGAATGCTATGTCCAACCCGCACAAAATGGGGATTACATGGTTCGATCAATGTGATCTACTCCACAGTGGTGAGGGTGAACCTACACCGAGTCTAATCCACTATATACTTTTAGTACAGTAGGGCTTAGCCCTTGTTACAACAGGATTAACTCTCTCTTTTTTTTAAATGCAAATACAAAACAGTATTACTCCAGTACTCACTCACTGTGAAGAACTGTCTAGCATAATCTGCTCCTGCACATTCAGCTATTTGCACTGCTTGACCTTCAACCACTCCTTTGCTGAACTTACACTCTATTCATCGAATGTATGAGGAAGAAGAACAGATTAACTCACTATTATCTTGCTTCCAATATTGCTCTCTCTATGTGTTTGTTGAACGAACTACACTGCGTCTCTCTTGTATCGCTTTAGATACATTTCTTGTATTTTGCAATATTTTGATGCTATCTAGAAGTAAGGCATACTCCTTTTCTTTTATAGGATGGCCATAGTAGGAAACCTTTCTACTAGGGTTAAGCATGTTTCACCTTGTGATCTTTGCCGTTGAAACATGTTTCACTAGTCACGAATGATATCCACGTGTTTTCTAGCACTTAGCGTACTCAGGAGTGTCGATCGAGTGATAACTTACTTAAACACGGCCTTCAGTGTGTTTTGCTCCAACTAGCCACAACCTCGTAGATGTATGTGCCCCGTAGCTTTGCTCTGAGTCTTTACCTACGAATCTTCGAGTCCGAGTCTTCGAACCTTGAGAATTGATCTTCCAATTCTTCTACTCTCTAGCTTCAAGGCTAGGTTAGAATCAGTGCTTAACTTACATCTCACTCGACGAGCCTTTGAATTCTACGAGTTTTTAGTTTCACGTCAGTTATAGCCTTCTTCTTCCTTGGCTAATCTTCGACCCTGCAAACTTCGACTCTGCAACACTGCTACTCGATACCCGACGAGTCTTCGAGCTTGTAAGTCTTCGAGTCTCCGAGACGTTGCTCTACACCTGCGGTCTTCGAAGCTTCGACCCTATGGATCTACAAGTCTGTGACCTTGTGTACCTTCCGTGGTGCTTCGAGCCTGCTAGCCTGATGATCTTCGACCCGACACCTTCAAGTCATCTGATCTTCAACCCAGTAATCTATTAGTCTTCGACCTAGATCTTTGACATTGATAAGTACATAGTTAGACTCCCTCTACGAGCTCACTCTAAGAGATCACTCTACGAAGTTATCCAACCTAGTACGGATCTTTGACCCAGCATCTACCCACGTCCGTATAATGTTGACAACAATGACAACTAATAAGATTATGGGAACAACACATATGATATTATCTATGTGCTTCAGAAGGCCATTAAAGGAAGTGCTATAGAAGACTACTTGGAAGATAAAGCTTTGGAAAATTATGATCCCATGATTTTTAATTTCCCAGATTAGTCCATCAACACCATCCAAGAGAATGAAAACTCAGACATGTGGACTTTGTGGATCGATGGGGCCTCAAGCTTATCTGGTCATGGCATTGGGGCAGTCCTAATCTCCCCATCTGGAGTGCATTTCCCAATGGCAACAAAGTTAACATTCCCTTGTAGGAACAACATAGCAGAATATGAAGCTTGCTTGATGGGTCTCCAAGAAGCATTGAGCAAAGGAATTAAGAAACTACAAGTATTCGGGGATTCAGCCTTGGTCATTTATCAAGTTAGAAAAGAATGGGAAACTCAAAACCCTAAGTTGATTCCCTATCAATAGATGATATGTGACATGGTTAAACTCTTCGATGAGATCACATTCGAATATATATCAAGGGATCATAATTGAATTCCTGATGCCTTAGCTACCTTGACCTCTCTCTTTCGATTAGACACGAGTTTTGAAATACCATTGTTCGACATCTATGTGAACAAAGAGCCAATTCATCACATGGTAAGTAATTCAGACGTCAGTGAAAAGCCTTGGTACCAAGATATCAAGCAATATCTATGCCAGTAGACATATCTCGAGGGAGCTTCAAAATCAAAAAAGAGAAATAGTCGGTGAGAAAGTGCCAATTATTTCCTTGATGGTTGAATTTTATACAAGCATAGTCACGACATAGTTATACTATAGTGCCTAAGAAAGAATGAAGCAACCCAGATTACCAATGATGTTCATAATAGTGATTATGGATTGCATATGAATGGGCATACATTATCTCAACAGATCATGAGGATGGGCTATTACTGGGTCACCATGGAAAAGGACTGTATCGAACATGTGCGAAAATGTCTCAAGTGCCAAACCTATGGGGATCACATCCAGGCACCCCCATCTAAGCTACATGTGCTCACATCTTCTTGGCCATTTGCATTATGGGGCATGGACGTTATTGAGCCTATATCCCCAAAAGCCTCCAATGGGCCTCGTTTCATTCTCGTGGCAATCGACTACTTCACTAAATGGGTGGAAGCAGCTTCATATGTTCAAGTCACTTAATCAATTACCCCCATCTAAGCTACATGTGCTCATATTATTTGCCGCTATGGGCTCCCTAAACAAATCATAACTAATAATGTTGTGAACTTGAACAATTAGATGATGATGGCTTATGTGAAAGATTTAAAATACAACACCACAACTCAATACCATACTGTCCTCAAATGAACGGAGCGGTGGAGGTCGGGAACAAAAACATAAAAAACATCATCCGAAACATGACAAAAACATATAAAGATTAGAGCAAAAAACTCCCATATGCAATAAATGCTTATAGAACCACAGTACAAATTTCAACTGGGGTAACACCATCCCTAGTTTATGGTATGGAGGCCATCTTACTAGTCGAGGTAGAGATCCTATCCCTAAGGGTGCTTATGGATGCTAAACTAAATGAAAATGAATAAGTCAGAAATCGATTCGAGCAGTTGAACCTTATTGAGGGAAAAAGGCACTCGGCAGTCTGCTGGGTTAGTTATATCAACAGCGAATGATGGCCAATTTTAACAAGAAACAAGCATTCAAGGAAGAAAACTTGGTCTTGAAGAAGATACTACCAAAATAGCACGATCATAAAGGAAAATGGACCCCAAACTATGAAGGGTCATATATAAAGACCCATATTCTTGGTCCTAGGATTGGACTCTACGTTAGAGTAGGAATTGGAATGAGTAGATGTGAGCATGTAATCAGGCTCAAAAAGTGTGGAAGTTTGACTATACTTGGACCCGTTTTGGAGTCTAGAGCACCGTGGAACAATATTGGCTTATTTGAGGGTCTTTTCGGGCATTATGGAAATTAAGATAGAGGAGAACCTTATTTTTAATTATCAGGTATATAATATAAAAGGAGAGATAGGGTTTCTGGTGCGTTTTTGGCGTTCTATGCAAAAGAAAGAGACAGAGAGAGGCATGAGCAAGAGAGAGAGAGAGAGAGAGAGAGAGAGAGAGAGAGAGATGCTAAGAAGGAGTCTTTGGATCTAGAGCATGAAGATCAAGGTTTTTTAATCAGCTTTAAGAGGTAGGTGCTCCTAAATTCCCTTATCATGATCCTATCTTGTTATGATGTGGATGGCATGAGGTGTAATTGATTTGATATGTTTTGAGGGAGAAAATCTTATTGTGGCTTGATCAGTGTGTTTATATGTGTATCTAATGTTATTGTGTGATTTAGACGTATTTTAGGATGCGAATTGTGGTGTAAGTGGGGGACTATGCGTAAAAGTATAGTTTTTGAATGTCTGGGAGGTCATTAGGTCATTGCCAGACAAAGGGTGGTAGAACAATGACAAATTGTAATGCTGGGTGAACTGTGTGGTCGGTGACGCGTTTAGGGTTAAGAGGCGTAGAGTTGAAGGATAGAGTTGGAGGGAGTCAAAGAGTCATAGAGTCAAAGATTTAAGTTCTCCGAGTCTTCGAGGGGGGATTCTTCAAGGGAGTTCTTCTGGTCTTCGAGGGAGGATCTTTGAGTCTTCGAGGGAGTTTTCCAAGTCCTCGAGGGGGAATTCTTCAAGGGAATTCTACGAGTCTTCGAGGGAGTTCTCTGAATGCTCGAGAGGAAATTCTTCAAGGGAGTTCTCCGATTCTTCGAGGGCAGTTCTTCGAGGCAGACCTTCGGGTCAGTGGCTTCTGGTCTTCGACGGAGGTTTTTCGAGGAAAACCTTCGAGTCAGTGGCTTCGGATCTTCGAGGGAGGTTCTTCGAGGCAGATCTTTGGGGCTTCGAGGGAGGTTCTTTGAGGTGGACCTTTGGGTTCGAACTTCGTGGTTGGTCTTAAATGTGACTGCTTCGTGGTTTGTGATGTCACTTGTTGTGTTGTGATTTATTGTTTATTGTATTTAATGCTCTGATTGAGGTAGCTTGTGTGGCGGTGAATGAGGTAGCCTGTGTGGAGGTGGTAACTCGTGCAACTGATTTATAATTTTGCATTGATTATGTATTGTGATCATGATACAGAATATGCGCACTCATCATGTAGATACTAGGAGCATGGGATAGGTTGGGGAGACGGGATCCCTACTGAGCTGTGGTTGCTCACCCCTCCTACTGTGATTGTCTTTCTTCTCAGATGGGACCTACAGGCATGAGGTGGGACACCAAGGTGGACGGGAGAATTTTCTTATTTTGCTGTATTTTTATTTTATGAGATGTTATTTCATGACATTGATGTAACCCAAAGTGGGGAATGATATAAAAAAATGTTATGTATTATTAATAAATGTGTTTGGTTTTATAGATGTGTGATGTTTTTGTTTGTGATGTTCTACGTGGGTGGTTGTTAACCCGACCCTTTGCCCCACTGGGTAGGTAAGGTGAGTTACGAACTAGTTTCCTTAGGTTGAAAATTCTAGGTGTGATAGTATTGTATTAGAGCATGGTCTAGGTTGCCTAGGGTAGTGAGCGGGTTGGGTATCTTGAGTCCTTTGGAGGAGCCTAGAGGGACATGCCTGATCAACATGGTCCTCTTTGAGCCTCTAAGGTGTACTTGGGGTAGTCCAGTCCTGTGGTAGGATTTGCATGCATTGGCATTAGCGCACTAGTTGCATTTGTTATTTATATTTGATTGTGTGGATAACTATGATAAAGCTTTCAATGTGATAAGGAAATGTGAACAATGTAACAAGGCTTTTGATGGTCCCTTGGAGCCTAAAGGGGGGGGGGGGTGAATAGGCTCTTATTCAAACTCTTTCTTTTCTCTCAAGACACAAAGACTTATCTAGTTTAAGTGATAGAATCACTGCGGAAGATAACCAGATAGTGGAAGTATTTTGTTTTATTATCACAAGGTGATTACAACAAAATAGAAGCAAACACTCTCTTACACTCTGTTTACAACAATGAACTCACACGCTAGCCAAGTTTCTTTTTCTATTTTTCTTTTCACTTGAGCTCTCCTAAGCACTACTTTACATGAAGTATAAGTATGAATATTTATACAAAACATTCCTAAAAGACAACCTTGGAACTTGAAGTTCCGGAATGCGTTCCGCACTAACTATCCCTCGGTAATCTGTCTGCCTTGACTGCTGCGGATTGTGGAGCTCAAGATCTTGGATTTGAAGAGTATAAGTGTCTTTGTGAGTTCCGAGATACAATTAAGGTTGTGTCCACATATCCGGACGATCCACGTGTAAGATTCTTCTTGATCTAAATGCATTCGTCTTACATCGGGACAGCACGAGCTGATAACTTTAAATGCGGTTTTGTTGGAGCAGTGTCTTCTTGGTCCGGTGTAATTTTCCTTACTCCGTAGTTAATGAAGCTTGGAACGTTACTCCGTGTCGGTGGTTGCTTACTCCGTATCTATTCGATCTTTGAATCCTTAGTCCGTGTCGCGCTTCCTTACTCCGCATGTAAGTTCCTTACTCCGTATGTAAGTTCCTTACTCCGTATGTAAGTTCCTTACTCCGTGTGTAAGTTCCTTACTCCGTGTGTAAGTTCCTTACTCCGTATGTAAGTTCCTTACTCCGTATGTAAGTTCCTTACTCCGTGTGTAAGTTCGTTACTCCGTATGTAAGTTCCTTACTCCGTATGTAAGTTCCTTACTCCGGGCGAGTCATAAGTCCGGATTCCTTACTCCGCATCTGGTTTCTTTACTCCGCATCTATTTTCCTTACTCCGCACTTATTTTCCTTACTCCGCATCTATTTTCCTTACTCCGCACTTATTTTCCTTACTCCGCACTTATCCTTTAAGTTCTTAGTCCGTAGGATTATTCCTTATTCCGTATGTATTTGTTACTTGGTTATTTACCAAGTGTTTGACGACTCTTGTCCGGATCAGGATTATGTATCCTGTCCTTAGCTTTGCTCTCACGAGTGCATCTTTGGATTAGTGACATACCTTCTGCAATGATCAAATAAACACAAAAGATCTCAGATCAAATTACATAAGGCTTTATCAAGCATTATCCAAATTCGGGTTTGATCCAACAATCTCCCCCCAATTATGGATATGCCCAAACCCTTTGTAATCTGATCTGGTAAGCGATGCAAAAGAATATCATACAGAATACACAACACAACCAATTTCATTAATCAGCAACTAAATACAAATCAGCCTTAATACAGATTTTTCACTAAGGTACATAAGGCTTACTATACTTGAAGATCATAGTTGCTGCCTTCTCTCTTAGCTCCATTGTCTGCTGCATCGTAAAGGTGGAGTGTTGGCTCCAATGTTTGTCCACGATTAAGAACGATTTGATGAAATGACAAACAAAGGCTCCGCAGCCTATCTCCATCCTGGCTATTGTGGCACTTGCTTCTTGCCCCGGAATGTCGCCTTGAGTTTCTCAGTTGAACGCAGGGGTGTGATACCCAACTCTTCATATAATTTGGCTTTCTTCACGGCTTCAGTTAGTCTGAGACACAGAGGTTCCCATTGATTCTTCCTAACGAAGTGCTCCACAACCTGATGAGAATCGATGAGAATCATCTCGCTTGGACTGAATCATGAAGACGGCCATCATGAAGTGTGGCGACATGATCCGGTACGGAATGAGGATGGTTGAGAGAGTTTTCCATGGCTTGCTATCCTCAGCGGGTCCGTCAATGTAAGTCTGAATTAACTCCACACTGGGAAGATAGCCCTCATTCCAACATGGCGAAACTTCAAACAAGTGCCCATCTTCGTAAAGAGATGGAAACAGCCTCATCTCCATCTTAGCAGCCCTCGAGAAGTTGTCAATGTCTTCTGTAGTAAAGAGTCCTTTCTCCGAACAAAGAGTCTGAATGTCGGCCGGAGAGAAAGGATACATTTCAAAAAGACATCTTCTCTCGCAGAAGATGCGAGATAGGCTTTCATTGCCTTGCGCAAGCTTCCATCCGCATCGGACGGGTCAAACTCCGCATAGGATGGGAGAAAGGTATCACTAGCGGATGAGGAGGATGGAGGAGGAGCTCGAGGTGCGGGAGAGGAGCTTGGTTGAGAGAAGCGGCTTCGTTTGGGAATTTGAACTCCCTTGAAGCACCGAAGTGGCGGGCCGCTTCTCGGTCCGGGAAGATGGTTGTGGGGCAGAAGGAGTAGACGGATCGAGATGACACTTTCTCCCCCGGTTTGGCGGATCGCCGGGAAGCAACGGGAGGACGAGCCATCGTGTGCGCCGGATCCGCGAAGGAAGTAGACGGTGAATGAACGGAGGTGGCGACAAGATCCATTTTCTCGCTCAATGGAAGTGGAGGAGTCGGTGAGGGCGGAGAGGAGTTGGGCGCCGAGGGCATCAACTTTGGCAGCGATGGCGGAGATTTGGGCGCTTTGAGCGTGGGCATGGCGGTCCAGCTGAGCGGAAAGCACAAAGCATCGAGTGGACCGTGCCAAAAGAGGCACGCCCAAGTGCTAACTCCGGAGCTTTGGAGGACTCCCCCGCATGAACACAGGGAGCAGGGGTGCGGTGGGCGAGGAGTCCGCAGAGGTAGCGACGAGCAGCAGGAGCATCCGGAGCATCGAGGCATCCGGAGCTTCGGAGGCATCCGGAGCAATGGAGGCATCCGGAGCAAGAGACCCGCTTTGACCAGACAAGTCAACCACGGGAATCGCGGCGGCAGGAGAAGAGGGTCCAGCCTTAGCGAGTAGAGGGACTTCGGGTAGCAGGGACTGGGCCGGAGGGCGTAGGGAACGACACATCGGGAATGGCGGCCGGCGTAAGAAAGCCGTGGTCCGATTCCGGATGATCATAGTCTCCGGGGATTGGGTATGGCGGGTGTAAAACACCCAGGAGATCGGTGTCAGGAATGGAAGAGGTGTGGGCTAGGCTGAAACGGAGCCAGGGTCCGTGAGGGTGTCGGCGGAGAGATGGTCAAGGTAATCTCGGGGTTGAGGTAGAGGAGGCAAGGGGGCTTCCTGGAGAAGCAGCCGGGACATCGGCGGTGGCGACGGCAACAATGGTATCAACCGCAGCGGCTATAGCGGATGGAGAGGGAGTGGGGACATCGCAGCAGAGGGGGCGGAGGAAACGGCTTTAGACGCACTGCGCCGAGAGGGCCCCCGCAACCTCGGACGGGTCAGCACGGACACTTGGCCGGGAGGCCCGTGAGTGGGAGGGCGCAGCAACGGACCGAATCCGAGAGGATCGGTGTGCGAACCGACCTCGTGGGCTTGGTCGTCGGAGGGGTCACCAACGAGCCGCCTTGTTGTTCCGGGGCAGGGAGAACGCGGAGGGCTACATTAGGTCGGCGAGCGGTCATGTTCCCGTCCGGCGTAAGGTGACGAAGGTAAAGAGCCGAAGGAAACGAGACACCATCAACTTGGGCGAAATGGTCCGGACGAAGATGCCGGAAGACAATGCCGAGGATGCGCCCGAAGGAATGGTTTTTGGGACCATTTTGTAGCAAACGAAATAAGAACATCCCCCAATCCATTGGAAGACCTTCAAAGACGCCGTACATGGCCAGGTAGAAGATCGTACGGAACCGAGTCCAGGGCGGATGTGCGAGCCGATAGGCATCGACTTAGAATAGTCGCCATACATCGATAGCGACCCTGGAAGGATTTCACCTTGTATTCCTTTCCTTTGATCGTGCACCCCATAGAAGCCGCCATCTGTTCGGCATCCGGACGTTGTGGTTCACCAAGAGGAAGGTGAAGAGCGGCGCGGAGAACAGCCGGAGTGATGACGATGGATTCACCGCGGACATAAGAGGTGATGGAATCTTTGGTGCAATAATCCGTTGGTAATACTCAAGTATGTCATCGATAAGAAGATCGATGGGATTGGAGACCAGGTTGAGTATGTGCGAGGCTTCAAGAAGAGGGCGAAGCTGGAGAAACCAATCCGGAGGATCGAAAACGACATTCCAATCGACAAGATGGCCAGGAGTAACGCCGGAAAGAAAGATTCTGGGTGCCATTGCAGATTTGATGGGAAGGGAAAGAGGAAAGGTGAGGTCTTGACAGTAGAAGGAGCAACGAGAGGGTTAGGGATTTGAAATGAGCAATACTCGTGCTTCGCAGGAATGATCAGAACATATAAGACCGAGTCCGCAAATGTCGCCGGGTCTAGGAATGTGGGAGTGAGGTGGGGACCCGCGCGACATGCCGATGTCATTTGTCTGGATATCGAGGCGTCTCCGAATAAAACGATGTCGTGGAGATCGCATGACCAAGTAGAGATTACAGCTGGTTGCCATCCAAGAGAAGTGTATGTGCAACCCGAGATAGGCATTTAATGAATCATCATTATTCCTCCTCAAAAGCATGCGACAAATGAGTATACGTGGATTGTCACAATTGAACAAAGTCAGGAGTCCGGAGGAAAGAGCCGACACTCATCCGGAGTTAATAATATTCGTGAAAGAGTATCCGGATGAATAATAGACCTTGTCCGTCATAAACAGAGTTTGGTGAGAATGTAGAGTAGATTCCTTTGCAGTCGATAAGTCGAAGAGAAGAGAAGTACCACAACACTTCAAATCCGAGACTATGGACTGGATTTATCAATATGGTTGCAAAGAAAATCTGAACCTGTAGCTAAATAAAGATATACGGAAAATACAAAAGCTGAACAGGCAAGGATTAGTACGGATTAGTGAAGATAGTCGGTGAAAAGCAACATAATCCGAACTAATAAGAAAACGAACTCATGCATGGCAAGGAATGTAGTAGACGTACGCAATGTGAAAGTGATCAATATTACTTGAGTCAGGGCATATGTCGGATAAAGAATACACAGGTTCATATAGGTCAACATAACGAAACCGTCTTGCTTAATAACGTAGCTAAGATTAATTAAAGATCATATGATTTGGCGTCATTAGGATTCATGAGTGTGAAATGATAAGGTGAACACACGTCAAAAGAATGCAGATGATTAGTCGATTAAAATGCATGGTTGAAGAAAGAAAGTACATCCACACATGCCACTTTTCCGATTTAAAACAAAGCATGTCCAGCGATCCCAAGTAACGGCGTAGAGGAGGGAGAATCCGAGACATATTAGGGGTTCATTGCTGCTCCCCCGTAGATTATTTAATCCTCTCAATGAAAAGCTCCCCCTCGGATAGACGATCGGGGCAAAAGGTCATGAGACATATACGGGGGTATTATCAATAAAATATAAAGCATTTTCTCCCCCGTAGATTGTGCAATCCTCTCGGTTGACCGTTCCAATTAGTAGTTCAAGACTGCCTATCTTATTAGCAAGCTATACTTCGAAGCCGATCGAATGCGTTTGTGTATTCATCCACCAGGCATTCCAAGCTAGCCCATTTCACTTCTTTAACTATGCACGTTAATCGAGTAATCTAAATGAACATGCTTTGGTTATGTGGTGATTAATGGATGTGAAGATCATGAATCCGATCGAGGTAAATCATATAATCTGTAATTATGTTAGCTTTAAACGACTTCAGTCGGAAACGCAAGCATCCTCCCATAATGAGGTTGAGATTAATATCGAAGCATGAAACCGTTGAACAATGAAGTATGATCGGCAATACGGTCGGTGAGTTTCTACTACTTTCAAGAAACATACAATGCATGGTCTGTGAGTAAATATACTGTTGTGTAATTCAAATGAGAAACTATGTAGAAAAGTCGAGCATACCTAGTCGGAAGAGTAGTTCGAAAACCTCGCATCAGGTAGGGGCTTTGTAAATATGTCTGCTAATTGATCTTCGGTGGCAACATGTTCCAGTGAAATATGGTTTTTAAGAACATGATCGCGTATGAAGTGATATCGGACCTCAATGTGCTTCGTCTTAGGATGCATGACAGGATTGTTGCTGATGGCAATTGCACTAGTGTTGTCACAATAAAGTGGAATAGAGGACATGGTGAATCCGTAGTCGGTAAGTTGACTTTGCATCCAAAGTAGTCAGTGCGCAAAGAACTTCCAGAGAACTATATATTCCGCCTCGGCAGACGTTGATACGGAATTCTGCTTCTTACCGAACCATGAGATCAATCTATTTCCAAGAAACCGACACGTACCGCTTGTGCTTTTCCTGTCGATGCGACATCCAAATGGGTCGGCATCGAGTACCCGGATAAGGTGAAGTTGGACTCCTTTGGGTACTAGAGGCCCAAATTCATCGTCCCTTTGAGATACCTTAATATCCGTTTTACATGAAGCATATGTGACTCCTTGGGATTTGCCTGATATCGAGCACAAATGCAAGTTGCAAACATAATGTCCAGGCGACTTGCCGTAAGATAGAGCAAGGAGCCGATCATCCCTCTCGTAGTCGATCACATTTATCGATATGCCGTCCACATCCGGATCTAACTTGGCACCGACAGGCATTGGAGTTTTGACGGAGATGAACCTTCCATACCAAACTTCTTAATAAGATCGCGAGTGTACTTAGCCTGATTGATAAAGATTCCTTCCTTTAATTGTTTGACTTCAATTCCAAGGAAGTAGGACAGTTCTCCCATCATGCTCATTTCAAACTTGCCTGTCATCAACTTAGCAAACTCTTCACAAAGCTTCGGATTCGTTGATCCGAAAATGATATCGTCCACGTATATTTGTACGATCGAGTGTGTCCTTTCTCTTGTCGTAGAAATAGGGTGGTGTCTATCTTCCCTTTTTGGAAGTTATGAGCAAGTAGGAATTCGACAATGTGTCGTACCAGGCTCTTGGAGCTTGCTTCAAACCATATAGAGCTTTCAAGTTTGTAGACAAGATGTCCTGCCTTAGGTTCAATGAAGCCGGGAGGTTGTTCAACATACACCTCCTCTTGAAGGTCTCCATTCAGGAATGCGCTCTTGACATCCATTTGATAAACTATGAAGTTTTCATATGAAGCATACGCCGGAAACATTCGGATTGCCTCAAGTCTTGCGACCGGAGCAAAGGTTTCATCATAATCTATTCCTTCTTCTTGACGATATCCTTTGGCTACCATCTGGCTTTGTTCCTGGATTACTATTCCATCCGAATCAAGCTTGTTCCGGAACACCCATTTAACGCCAATGACTTGCTGAGACTTAGGCCTTGGTACTAAGGTCCACACATTATTTCTCTTAAATTGATTCAGCTCTTCTTGCATGGCCTCTATCCAGTTTGAATCTTGAAGAGCTTCATCTACCACCTTTGGTTCTATTTGAGATAGAAAGCATGAGTAAAGACTCATGTTTGAGGTGGCTGCTCTTGTTCTTACACCAACAGTAGGATCACCAATCACTTGATCTGAGGGATGGTTTCGGGTCCATCTATAATTCTGTGCGTGTGTTGGTTGATCTTGAACAATTTGAAGCTCTTCCATATTGGGTGGTTCAGTTGTATCGACTGGTTGAGCTTCGTCCGGAGTAGACGTTTCCGTATTTAGAGGTACGGATGAACTGGTTGGTTCTTCAACACTATTTCTTCCAGTGTTAACTAGTCCGGACGGACTTAAAAGTGCTCCGGAATTTTGTGTATCCGTAGGAGTTTGTCCGGAGCTAAATGGTAGTCCGGAGTCAGAGTCATCCGTAGCATCATCCATAGAATTTCGTTGTGTTTCGCTGATGCCACGTGGTTGGTCAGGATACCGGTCAGGATGTGTAAGCAGGAATATTCATAAACTTCGAGTAATCGACGTTGCTGTCCATGACCTGCATATTGGAATTTGAAGGACCGACTTTTGACCAAACAAGATTAGTTTCATCAAAGGTTACATGGATAGATTCTTCAACTTTAAAAAGTTTTCTATTGAAGACCCGATAAGCCTTGCTATGAAGTGAGTACCCGACAAAAATCCCATCATCAGATTTTGGTTCAAATTTATTCCGGGTCTCTTTGCCATTTATCAAGATATATAGCAAGCACACCCAAAGGCTCTAAATGTGAAATGGAAGGTTTTCGTCCTCTCCACATCTCATAGGGTGTTTTCATGGTAGATTTATTTATTAGAGTTCCGTTTCGAACATAGCAAGCGTGGACACAGCTTCACCCATGGTCGAGAGGAAGCGTTGCCCCTGGCAACATGGATCTACCAGCTTCAACTAAAGTTCGATTCTTGCGCTCGCCTACCCCATTTTGTTGTGGGGTTCGGGGAGCAGAGAAGTCATGCCTTGGATGCCCTGTTTCGAACAATATGATCTCATTTCCGAAAAATCAAATTACGTACCATGATCACTCCTGATGCATTTAATGCTCGGTCCTTGTGAGTTGCTTATCCAGTTGAAGAGATCTACAAGATGTTCAAAAGTTTGATCCTTTGATTTCAGGAACATCACCCATGTGTATCTGGTGTAATCATCGATAACCACAAGAGTATATCTCGCACCGGCTAGTGATGAAACAGATATAGGACCACATAGGTCCATATGAAGAAGTTGCGAGAGGAGCAATTATTGAGTTAACCGATTTGCTCTTAAAGCTGTGTTTGGTCTGTTTACCAAGTTGGCATTCTCGACAGAGAGTGTCTCTGGAGAACTTGAGTTTGGGTAGACCAGGTGACAAGATCAAGTGACGCCAATTTAGACAAAGTCTTAATTTAAATGTGCGCATCGCTTGTGCCATAACCAACTATCTTCATCTGTTGCTTTCGTGAGGAAGCATACAGGGTCGAAGAATTATTTCTTAAGACCACTTGAATATATGTCCCTATCTCTTGATCCGGATAACTTAACATCTCCGGATAAGTTTTCTCTTCTTGTACAGGTGTTGGACAAAAAGGAAACAAGAAATCCTTTGTCACATAGTTTACGACACTTAGCAAATTATGCTTTAAACCTTCGACTAGTGCAACTTTAGTGATTGATACACGATCGTTAGTTAAAGTGCCATACCCGACGTCTTACCTTTGCTTTGTTGTCGCCATATGAAACGGATGGACCTTGTTTATCATTAACTTCTACAAGCGAGTCTGGTCACCCGTCATATGTCCGGGAGCATCCACTATCAAGGATCCACTTGCTTTGATTGATCTTTAACTTCAAGTGATCCGGCAATTCATTCCAGATATGCTCCTGAAAGACAACAGTTTTACACTTTTGGTGCCCAAACTTGTTTCAGGCGGTTAGAGTGAGCAGATATTGTCAACATTTACGGATTTGATTTTGTTAGGACTTTTAGCTTTCCACGTTTACATTAACTTGTTAGTTTCGGCTGCCTGTTTTGTTTGGGTTTTCTTGGGAGAGACACTCCTTTTAGATTTAGATCTTGTTTTGCTCGAAGAACCCCTTTTATTAAACTGATCTTTATTTGATTGAAATTGATTACAAAGCCAGCTATCAGATAGACTCCAACATTCATAGTGATAATGACCCATTTCCCTACAAATGGAACAGACACTATAATGTGAAGTACAAACAGGGGATACATGTAAGGACCCGTACCTTGAGTTAGTCACAGTTAGTCACAGTTTTGCCTTCCGAGTAGAGTTTTTCTAGATTTTGACCTAGTGAATGGGCTCAAATGAATTCACGTGCAAAAGGAAAGATGCTTAGAATGATGTCCTCTATCTACCACAGAAGTTTCAGGCCAAACGGACGTGTATGTGAGGTGCACGTGATATAGGTCCAATTCACGTGCAAGTGTGGTTGTCTTCTAAATGATGCAAGGAGGCTAGGGGTGAAGTTTGAGAGCATTTGGAGTCCATTTGGAGTTGCACGTGAATTGGGAATTCACGTGCAAATTGGCGTGCAGCCATATTTTTGCATGGTTCCCTTGGTTTTGACATTCTAATGATCTTTCTCCAAAGGACCATGTTGAAATTCCGAGTATTTTGGCCTATATGGGTGCGGAAAGGTGCTAACTTGTGTGATCAAAACTACGTCGTTTTGATCCTGGGTTTTACTTAATCAAAACTACGTCGTTTTGATGTGGGTAGTGTCTATATAAGGAGGGCTTGAGTTTGAGTTTAGGGTTCTTGTGTTCTTCCTTTTGCTGCGTTCTTTGCGAAAAGAGAGAGAGAGAGAGAGAGAGAGAGAGAGAGGGTCTCCTGGCTGTTGCCGTGGTGGTTCGCGTCGTGGGGAGTCAGTCTAGCGTGGAGGTTAGGACAAAAGCCTGAGGTAGGGATTCATGTCCTTCCAAACTCTCCTCTTGTTTTAGGATATTCACCTATATATATATATGTAAATCCATATAGGTGTGATCTCCTATATGGATGTTGGCCTTCATGGGCATGTTCGTTGATTTGATGTTGAATTTGGCCTGAGGATTTTCTGGGTTTGTTTATGCACACTATGTGTTTGATGAAATGTCTAAGAGGTCCGCACACTATGTGTTTGATAAAATGTCTGTGAGGCCTGCATGCCATGTATTCAATATAATGCCTGTGAGACCTTGTATATGAGTGCTTGATGATATACCTGTGACTGGTGTGTACCGTGTTTGATTTGTATTTGATTTTTAGCCTATGAGGCTGATGTGTGTGATCGGTATCCGACCATGTTGGTCCTTCGAGATAAAGTGTAAATGCCTTTGTCGAGTTTACATGTTGAGATGTAATGCTATATCTTTTTCGTTGATCTGTTTGAGACCAGGCCGAGATATGGGCCAGGCACAATAGCTGGACCCCTTTGAGATTTGGCCAGGACGTGGTCCTGAGTCTCGGTGTAGCACTCACGACGGTGGGCTAAGTCTACACCCATTCCTGAGGGTAGATATGGCGCCCGAGGAGGTGGTTGACCATATCTCGACTCGGGTGGAAAATGTTGCATTGGTGTCCATGCAACATTCGCCTGAATGTGGTATGTCATGTCGCCGTGGTGGCGGGGTGTCCTCTCGCCCTTCGGTGCGGGTTCGGGTAAAGAGTGTTTACTGGGTGATGTTTGTTTGCGTTAGCCTTAGGCACAACACGAGCACAAGCATACACATATCATGCATGTTGTACAATGGACGGGTCCGGGGAGACGGGATCCCTACTGAGCTGTGGTTTGCTCACCCCTCCTATAAACTGTTCTTTTGCGGGGTTTAGCGGGCGGTAGGTGAAGGCCGAGGAGCTAGGCCCCCGAGGTCGAAAGCTTCACATTATTTCCTTTGTTGTACTCTGGTTTTATGTGTTTGGATTTTGGTTTGGTTTTATTGATGGCTTCATAGGGGTTTTTCCCCGACTGGGTTGTAATGAACATTTAGTCTTTGAAATGAAATAAAATGAGATGTTGTTATTCAATTTGTGTTTGTGTGCATGGTTTGGGAACAGGAGCATGCCCCTTGGCATGTTAGCCTGATTGTGCAGGTTTGGGACAAGACCCGTGCTAGAAGTCCTTTTAAGGTGCTTGCACCAACCCCTTGTCCCTTCGGGTGCGGGCATGGGCAGTCACTACTCATTTCCAAGTGGAAGGAAATTGGGGCGTGACAATATGGTATCGGAGCGATAGTTCATGGTCTAGTGGACCTAGGATAGTGGGGAGGCCCGGTCGCTTCGAGACTCTTGGGAGGCGGTATAGGACACGCCTGATCAACGTGGTCCTATCCTGGTTTCTTGGGGTGTACTCGGGGGTAGTTAGACCAAGGAGTAGGGCACTTGCATTTGGGTTGAGGGTGCATACATGCATTGGCATTAGAGCACTAGTTTAATTTCGTATGAGCATTGTGATTGGACATGCTATGTTCTTTAAACTTGTTGTTGTGAAATTCGGTGATTTTCTCAGGAGACTTGTTGCTATGAATTTGCCGCTGTGTACTTCGTGATTTTCCTGTGTGTTTAAATGTAAAATGTTGCTTGAGTACCTCATGGCCCATGGGGATGAGGGTGTGTAGAGCTTGAGAGAAGCCGATCCTAGTTTGGTTTAAATTATGTAGACGATGCCTCCTAGGAAAGTAACCCGAGCTACTCCACCAGTGTAGAAGATGAATCTTCCGCCCGTCTTTGGAGAGGGAAGAGGACGGCGTGTAGAGGGCGATGATCCCCCTGGAGCGGATCATGGCCCAAGTCCGGGCCCTAAGTGAGAACGTGCAAGGCATGCGTGAGGACCTCGGGGGAGAGATCCTAAACGAGGTGCGTCAGGAGATGATGGCACGACGAGCGGTGCCACCCCCTCCACCCCGTGAGGCAGAACCTCCGTGTAGGCGGGAAGTGCCGGTGAGGCGGGAAGAGGGAGACGTGTTGACGCAGTTCCGAAAGGAACATCCACCAAGGTTCAAGGGAGGAGCTGAACCTCTAGGAGCAGAAGCACTGGCTGCGGCGCATCGAGCATGTGTTCTCCTTTCTTCGACCCCGGGGAGGAAGACAAAGTGAGACTAGCGATCCGGCGGTTGGAGGAGGAAGCCTTGGAATGGTGGCTTAGCATCTCAGGAAGCCGGGATATGGAGACCATGGCCTGGAATGAGTTCCTCCAGTGCTCCATGAGGAGTTCTTTCCGAGTCATTGCGGTGGCGAAGCGGGAGGAGTTCGGCGGCTTGAAGCAGGGGATCGCGCTCGCTAGCGAGTATGAGCGAGATTTTCGGGGGCTGAGTCGGTTTGCTCCAAAGCAATATCAAGGGAGGACCTGAAGGCCCATAAGTTTACCATGGGTCTCAAACCTGCCCTGAAGCAAAGGGTGGAGATGCTTGCGCGAAGACCTATGTCGAAGTCGTGGACACCGCCAAGATTGTTGAGAGAGGATTAGAGGAGGGAAGACAGGCTCACCAGGAGCGGATGGGGCAGAGCGCGCGCGACAAGCACGGTGATACCAAGAGGCGAAAGGTTGAGTCCGGGAGTGGGACTTTTCCCAAGGATGGGGGCCAAGCTTCAATGGCTCCGCCGCATCCCGTTACTTTGGAGGACAGGGAGTGTCGGGGAACTTCCCAAGCGGGTGTACCTGTTGTGGCATGTCGGGGCACGTCAAACGTGAGTGCCCCAAGCAAGACTTGACGTGTCATAGCGTGGGGAAGGTGGGACACATCAGCAAGGTGTGTTTCAGAGAAGGGGAACAGCCGGGGAGCCGGAAGCTTAGCACAAGGGAGCAGGGGTGGAACCCAATTTCAGGCCCCAGCCCCAAAGCCAACACATTCGTGGCAGGCCGGTCAGCCGGTTCCGGTCACACTAGGCCACGGGGGGAGAGGCAACCACAAGGAGGATCGGAGGGGCGTCCCGGTGGACCGCAGCAGGAGCAAAAGGGAAGGCAAGTGAGGCCGGTGGTGGGGCAAGCCAAGGCAGAGTGTTCGCGCTTACCTCAACACCAGCTGAAATGGAGGATTTACCATCACCCTCCGAGGAAGGTGGAGCTGGACCTTCGGTGGTTCGAGGTACTATTCTAATATCCCGCACCGTTGTTGCTGCATTGTTTGATACCTGGAGCTTCGTGCTCCCCGATTGCTAAGTCCTTGGTGGAGAGCCTTGGACTTGATTGTGTGGAGGCCGATAGACCTCGAGGGTCGAGTCCCCAATGGGAGGAGTGGAGTTGATCCACCAAATGTGTCGAGAGTGTGCGCTTACGATAGGAGAGGTTGACCTCTCATTTGATTTGTACGTAATGCCCATGAGGACCTTTAGTTTGATTCGGGGGATGGACTGGTTGATGGCCTTTCAGGCTAAGATTGACTCGCTATAGGCGACGAGTATCGTTTACTACACCCACAGGGTCTTCCTGTATCCTAGTGGGTGAATGGGATAGGGATCTTTGGGAGAGCTGGACCGACGAGGGAGCTATGGGGCAATATTACCCATAGGCTTGCCACCCTAACCTTTGAGGAGGAAGGTAACTTGGAGAAAAGGGTGTGGCCAGGATGTAGTCGAGAATTTCCAGGATGTCTTTCCTGGGGAGTTGTTGGAGTTGCCTCCACACGAAGTGTCGAGTTCACGATTGAACCGTTGCCAGGGGTGGGACCCATCTCACTAGTAGCATACCGGATGGGACCTGCCGAGTTGCGGGAGCTTCAGAAGCGATAAAGGAACTGGGAGATAAAGGTTTTATCCGTCCTAGTACCTCACCATGGGGTGCACCGGTCTTGTTTGCTAAGAAGGCTGATGGTTCGTTGCGGCTTTGCATTGATTATCGGAAGTCAATCAAGTAACGGTAAAGAACAAGTACCCTTTGCCGCGGATTGATGACTTATTCGACCAGTGAGTGGAGCACGGTGGTTCTCAAAAATCGATCTGCGTTCGGGATATCACCAATTGAGGGTCGGGAGCGAGGACATCCCTAAGACGGCGTTCAGGTGCGGGTACGGACACTATGAGTGGTTAGTGATGCCTTTTGGGCTCACGAACGCACCTCTTGTGTTCATGCATCTAATGAATCAGGTATTTGCCCCATACCTGGATTCCTTCGTGGTGGTATTCATTGACGACATCCTTGTGTACTCCAAAACCCAAGCCGAGCATGAGGAGCACTTGGCCGTGGTGCTACAGGCACTACGAGATCATCACTTGTATGCTAAATTTAGCAAGTGTGACTTCGGATGCGAGAGGTGCATTTTCTTGGGCATGTAGTATCTGCCAGGAAGGAGTTAGAGTGGACCCAACCAAGATTGAGTCCGTAGCATCTTGGAAGAGGCCCACAAATGTTTTTGAGATCCGGAGTTTCTTGGGTCTGGCAGGGTATTACCGGCGTTTCCTTGTCTATTGTTTCAGACAGGGATGCGCGGTTTACATCCCGGTTTTGGGGAGGTCTGCAGGAAGCATTGGGAACCCGACTTAATTTGAGTACCGCATTCCATCCTGAGACTGATGGTCAGTCCGAGAGGACCATTCAAACATTGGAAGACTTGTTGAGGGCTTGTGTACTCGATTTTGGAGGATCATGGGCTTCCCACCTTCCTCCTGGTGGAGTTTGCCTATAATAACGATTACCGGTCTTCGATTGGGATGGCCCCGTTTGAGGCATTGTATGGCCGACCGTGTCGGTCTCCATTATGTTGGGCGAGCAAGGGGAGAGGCAGCTATGTTAGGACCCCAATTGGTCCAGGAGGCTACGGCAAAAGTTCAGTTGATTCGGCAACGCCTTCTACAGCCCAAAGCAGACGAAGTCTTATGCAGATCGCCGACGCCGACCGTTGGAGTTTTTGGTGGGAGACCACGTATTCCTTCGTGTTTCTCCACGGAGAGGGCATAAGAGATTTGGGACTGGGTCCAAGTTGTCCCCTCGGTACATTGGACCGTTCGAGATTTTGAGCAGAGTTGGACTGTTGCTTATAGGTTGGCATTACCACCTAGTTTGAGCGAGTTCATAATGTTTTCCATGTATCCCGGTTGCGGAAATATCATCCGGATCCCACACACGTGCTAGATTGGGGTACCCTGGATCTTGGAGAGGATGTGTCCGTTGTCGAGGCCCCCATCCGTATTGTAGATAGGCGCGAGAAGCAGCTGCGAGGTAAGACTATTCCGTTGGTTCGGGTGTTGTGGCAACACCGAGGGCCGGAGGAAGAGACCTGGGAACGTGAGACCGAGATGCGTGCTCATTATCCTAACTGCTCGAGGACGAACAACTCGAAGGAGGGGAGGAGGGCAAGCATCAAACTTCAACATAATCAGGTACTTGCCCAACTAGTTATGACCATATGGAGTGTATAAATGTGTGAAATAATTTGTGATTTGTTGTGTATTAATTTATCTTGTGCTAGAGGGTGTTAGAGGCCTATGCTTTGGTTGTGATTGTTTTCTTTCATTCCACCTTTTCTTTTCGAGGACGAAAAGTCTTAAGGGGGAGAGGATGTAAGGACCCGTACCTTGAGTTAGTCACGCTTAGTCACGCTTTTGCCTTCCGAGTAGAGTTTTTCTAGATTTTGACCTAGTGAATGGGCTCAAATGAATTCACGTGCAAAAGGAAAGATGCTTAGAATGATGTCCTCTATCTACCACGAAGTTTCAGGCCAAACGGACGTGTATGTGAGGTGCACGTGATATGGGTCCAATTCACGTGCAAGTGTGGTTGTCTTCTAAATGATGCAAGGAGGCTAGGGGTGAAGTTTGAGAGCATTTGGAGTCCATTTGGAGTTGCACGTGAATTGGGAATTCACGTGCAAATTGGCGTGCGACCATATTTTTGCATGGTTCCCTTGGTTTTGACATTCTAATGATCTTTCTCCAAAGGACCATGTTGAAATTCCGAGTATTTTGGCCTATATGGGTGCGGAAAGGTGCTAACTTGTGTGATCAAAACTACGTCGTTTTGATCCTGGGTTTACTTAATCAAAACTACGTCGTTTTGATGTGGGTAGTGTCTATATAAGGAGGGCTTGAGTTTGAGTTTAGGGTTCTTGTGTTCTTCCTTGCTGCAGCCTGCGCCGGAAAGAGAGAGAGAGAGAGAGAGAGAGAGAGAGAGAGAGAGAGGGTCTCCGGGCATTTGCCGTGGTGGTTCGCGTCGTGGGGGGAGGTTGTCTAGCGTGGAGGTTAGGACAAAAGCCTGAGGTAGGGATTCATGTCCTTCCAAACTCTCCTCTGTTTTTTAGGATATTCACCTATATATATATATGTAAATCCATATAGGTGTGATCTCCTATATGGATGTTGGCCTTCAGGTGGCATGTTCTTTGATTTGATGTTGAATTTGGCCTGAGGATTTTCCGGGTTTGTTTATGCACACTATGTGTTTGATGAAATGTCTAAGAGGTCTGCACACTATGTGTTTGATAAAATGTCTCGTGAGGCCTGCATGCCATGTATTCAATATAATGCCTGTGAGACCTTGTATATGAGTGCTTGATGATATACCTGTGTGACTGGTGTGTACTGTGTTTGATTTGTATTTGATTTTTAGCCTATGAGGCTGATGTGTGTGACCGGTATCCGACCATGTTGGTCCTTCGAGATAAAGTGTAAATGTTTGTCTTGAGTTTACATGTTGAGATGTAATGCTATGCTTTGTCGTTGATCTGTTTGAGACCGAGCCGAGATATGGGCCGAGGCACAATAGCTGGACCCCTTTGAGATTTGGCCAGGACGTGGTCCTGAGTCTCGGTGTAGCACTCACGACGGTGGGCTAAGTCTACACCCATTCCCGAGGGTAGATATGGCGCCCGAGGAGGTGGTTGACCATATCGACTCGGGTGGAAAATGTTGCATTGGTGTCCATGCAACATTCGCCTGAATGTGGTATGTCATGTCGCCGTGGTGGCGGGGTGTCCTCTGCCCTTCGGTGCGGGTTCAGGTAAAGAGTGTTTATTGGGTGATGTTTGCTGCGTTAGCCTTAGGCACAACACGAGCACAAGCATACACATATCATGCATGTTGTACGACAATGACGGGTCCGGGGGAGACGGGATCCCTACTTGAGCCGTGGTTTGCTCACCCCCTCCTATAAACTGTTCTTTTGCGCAGGGTTTAGCGGCGGTAGGTGAAGGCCGAGGAGCTAGGCCCCCGAGGCTGAAAGCTTCACATTATTTCCTTTGTTGTACTCCTGGTTTTATGTGTTTGGATTTTGGTTTGGTTTTATTGATGGCTTCATAGGGGTTTTTCCCCGACTGGGTTGTAATGAACATTTAGTCTTTGAAATGAAATAAAATGAGATGTTGTTATTCAATTTGTGTTTGTGTGCATGGTTTGGGAACAGGAGCATGCCCCTTGGCATGTTAGCCTGATTGTGCAGGTTTGGGACAGCACCCGTGCTAGAAGTCCTTTTAAGGTGCTTGCACCAACCCCTTGTCCCTTCGGGTGCGGGCATGGGCAGTCACTACTCATTTCCAAGTGGAAGGAAATTGGGGCGTGACAATACAGGTCTCTTAGATTTTACAGTTTTTCTACTCTGTTCCCTGTGGCCTAATCCATTACGTTTGGGTGACGCGCTCTTGGCCCTAAATGCGTCAGCCTTAGCCTTGTCTTTCCTTTTGGGTGCTTGCAGTTTTGGCTTTAACTGCAGGCGGCCTTCCCTTAATCTTTAGTTACGGGTGCTACTGCTTCGGGAAGTGCGATGATGACCTCTGTTCCACGATCATATACTATGGTGCCACCTGAAATGAAACCATCCAACGGTTTAGATGTACTAACAGGATATAAGTTGGTTAGTTTAGGAGTGAAATCCGGAGGACACTCGGTAGCTTGAGCTATGGAGGTTGATGGTTCAGAACCTAGGCCAGGTTTGACTCGAATGTCGTCAGGGTCGATCCTAAAGGTAGAGGCTATTTCCCCGGATTTTAGCCACTTACGATTTATTTCCTTTTCCTGTTCCAGTTCATTTTCGAGTCTTTTCACTATAACTTTTAGGCCTGAAAGATTGGTATTTAACAAATGATTTTCAGCTCTTAGATCATGATACCAAGCTTCCTTTCCTCCTGAAGTCGACGACGTCCTTTTCGAGTCTATTAATAGTAAATTCGAGACGTTTATTCGACTTTCCATATCTTTGTACATTTGAGTAATTATTAGTCTCTCATTCTTTTCATGATCACATGCAATAGTAAGAGATTCTAATTTACTCAGGAGCTCGAGATAGAAGGTACCTCAAGCATTTGCCATGAGGCGGACGTTCGGCTTAATGATCGGCTCATCATCCGAGGATTCCTCCTCTTCTTCGAGCCACTCATGTATTTTGTCACGAGCGCCTTTCTCTTGCTCTTGCCTGTTATCCGAGGTGGAGCGGCAGGATTTACCTTGTCACTTTTCTTGGCCACCTTTGCTTTGGACCTGCATTCCTTGGCCCAGGGACCGGTTTTCCCCACGGTTGAAACATTCCTGGGAACCGGACTCCTGCCGCTCCTTCCGTTGGAACGATGATGATGAGCGTCTTCGATTCCTTTTCTGCTTTCCGTAGGAATCGCTCAAAGGATTTGACGAGAAGGGCTATCTCTTCCTCCTCGTCGAATCGAATTGTCGGATACGTCCGTATCATCATTCCTCGGTATGTTTAGACATTCCGTAGCTTTGAGAGCTACCCCCTTTTCTTTCCGAGCTATTTTCTCATCTCTCGTCGAGTACTTAAACCCGACTTCGTGAGTCCGCAGCTCTCCATATAGTTCTTCAAGGGGAACATACTGCGCGTTTTGTCGATTGCATCTGGAGTTATTTGGAGTAGTAGCGATCCGGCAAGGAGCGAAAGAACTTGTCATTGATCCGGGATTGAGAGTAATGCTCATTGACGATCTTCGGTTCAAGTATAAGCTTGCCGAATCTCCGATAGATGCTTTCAAGTGATTCGCCCGGTTTATGATTAAAACTCTCAAAGTTCCGTCTGAGAGTACAGATCACATTCTCGCATCCGGGGATTGACTCCCTTCATAGAGGATTGTCGGTTTGTCCCAAACAGCTTTTCTTTGTCGTGCGGCCTTGGACGTCCGTGAAAGCCTCGGAATCCAAAGACGATGTGACATAAGCCGAGCCTTTTCACTAGCGCACCGCCAGGCTCTTTCATCGTTGGTAAGTTCGGCATCGTTCTTTGGCCTCCTTACACCATGTTCTCCGATAGTCATCGGAATTGGAATCTCCTGATGAAGACATGGCCACATAAGATGATCATGGCAAACCATAAACATCTTCATGCGAGCTTTCCACCTGGGAGAAAAGCTCGGGTGTGAATTTGGGCGGTTTCGTTAGAGTAAACCCGAACTCCGTGGTTGAGAAGCGGCCGGCAGCAGGTTGTGGTGGGTCGACATTTTCACCGCTGCTTCGATTCGGGATGGGCTCCTGTGCACCTCCGGAGTTACGGCGAGTGTTGAATAGCATACCGCTTTCTTCGGCCATTTCGAGATTGAAAGAGTGGGATCTCTACTTAGAACGAAGTAGAACTTGCTCGATACCACTTGATGGTCCCTTGGAGCCTAAAGGGGGGTGAATAGGCTCTTATTCAAACTCTTTCTTTTCTCTCAAGACACAAAGACTTATCTAGTTTAAGTGATAGAATCACTGCGGAAGATAACCAGATAGTGGAAGTATTTTGTTTTATTATCACAAGGTGATTACAACAAAATAGAAGCAAACACTCTCTTACACTCTGTTTACAACAATGAACTCACACGCTAGCCAAGTTTCTTTTTCTATTTTTCTTTTCACTTGAGCTCTCCTAAGCACTACTTTACATGAAGTATAAGTATGAATATTTATACAAAACATTCCTAAAAGACAACCTTGGAACTTGAAGTTCCGGAATGCGTTCCGCACTAACTATCCCTCGGTAATCTGTCTGCCTTGATTGCTGCGGATTGTGGAGCTCAAGATCTTGGATTTGAAGAGTATAAGTGTCTTTGTGAGTTCCGAGATACAATTAAGGTTGTGTCCACATATCCGGACGATCCACGTGTAAGATTCTTCTTGATCTAAATGCATTCGTCTTACATCGGGACAGCACGAGCTGATAACTTTAAATGCGGTTTTGTTGGAGCAGTGTCTTCTTGGTCCGGTGTAATTTTCCTTACTCCGTAGTTAATGAAGCTTGGAACGTTACTCCGTGTCAGTGGTTGCTTACTCCGTATCTATTCAGTACTGGAATCCTTAGTCCGGTGTCGGTGCTTCCTTACTCCGCATGTAAGTTCCTTACTCCGTATGTAAGTTCCTTACTCCGTGTGTAAGTTCCTTACTCCGTGTGTAAGTTCCTTACTCCGTATGTAAGTTCCTTACTCCGTATGTAAGTTCCTTACTCCGTGTGTAAGTTCCTTACTCCGTGTGTAAGTTCCTTACTCCGTATGTAAGTTCCTTACTCCGTATGTAAGTTCCTTACTCCGTGTGTAAGTTCGTTACTCCGTATGTAAGTTCCTTACTCCGTATGTAAGTTCCTTACTCCGGGCGAGTCATAAGTCCGGATTCCTTACTCCGCATCTGGTTTCTTTACTCCGCATCTATTTTCCTTACTCCGCACTTATTTTCCTTACTCCGCATCTATTTTCCTTACTCCGCACTTATTTTCCTTACTCCGCACTTATCCTTTAAGTTCTTAGTCCGTAGGATTATTCCTTATTCCGTATGTATTTGTTACTTGGTTATTTACCAAGTGTTTGACGACTCTTGTCCGGATCAGGATTATGTATCCTGTCCTTAGCTTTGCTCTCACGAGTGCATCTTTGGATTAGTGACATACCTTCTGCAATGATCAAATAAACACAAAAGATCTCAGATCAAATTACATAAGGCTTTATCAGCATTATCCAAATTCTGGGTTTGATCCAACAGCTTTGAATGTGCATCTCTGATATTTTGTGATAACTTGAACATGAATGCAAGGGAAAGAACTAATGGTATTAAGCTGTGTGCTTGTGGACTTGATGCGTGCGCAATATGGTTTAATATGGCTTAATGCATTGTGTGATAATTCAATTTAGAGGTGGGGTAGATGTAGTGAGACTCGATAACTTGCGAATACGTGTTGACGATTGTGTTCCTTACTTCATGTAGTAAGAATGCCACCGAGGAGAGCGACTCGTGCGTCTGGGGTAGTGGCTGATGAGTCATCTGCCCATGAGAGGCTAGGTGCGGGGTAGCATGCTGCAGGAAATGAGTTGTTGCTGGCACAACTGTAAGAGGGCATCCGATAGGAAGTCCAAGAGTTGAGGAAGGGCATCCGGGAAGAGGTTCGGGAAAAAGTGCGCCATGAGATGGTGGCAAAGCAAGTGGTGCCACCACCACCCCCAGTGAGGGAGTCACCACGTGAGTGTGAGAGTCCACTAGATGGCGTACTGATTCATTGTGTAGAGGATGATGTGGTGACAAGATTCCAAAAGGAACAACCATCGAGATTCAGGGGAGAGATGGACCCAGTGGTGGCTAAGTAGCTGAGGTAGAATGAACATGTGTTTTCCATTCTCCTACCCCAAAAGGAAGACAATGTGAGGCTAGCCATCCGTCAGCTAGAGGGTAATGCCTTGGAATGGTGCCAAGGTGTCGCGGGGAGCTGTGTAGTGCAATTCATGTTGTGGGAGGAGTTCTTGCAACTCTTCCATGATGAGTTCTTTCCTAAGTCACTGAGATGGCAAAAGAGGGAAGAATTTGGGAGCTTGAGGCAAGGGTTAAGGACAGTGCCCGAGTATGAGCGGGAGTTCTGGAACTTGATTAGATTTGCTACTGAGACTATGGCGAGGGAGGACTTGAAGGCCCACAAGTTCACCTGGGGTCTCAGGATAGCCCTTAGGCAGAGGGTGGCGATTCTGCGCTTGAGGACTTATGCTGAGGTTTTGGAGATGGTCCGTATAGCTGAGAGAGAACTTGATGATGGGAGGCAGGCCTAATAGGATCGTCAGTTATAGGGTGGATTTGATCGTGATTTAGGGTCTAAAGGCCCAAGACCGAGGAGGGAGGTAGCAGTTCCTTCCATAGCAGGGATCAACCATCAGTGAACCCAGGGAGGTCCACCTTTGGCGGCAGCAGACAGGGAGGTTCAGTAGGAGGTCCCCCAGTGATTGTATTTGTTGTGGGGAGCAAGGGCACATTAAGAGGGAGTGTCCTAAAAAGGATTGTCAGTGCCGGAGCTATGGATGAGAAGGCTATTTGAGCCAGGTTAGCAGGAGCAGCAATAGGGGAGCAGGAGGTATAGCATCCAGTATGAGGAGTGATGCCAGCTTTTGAGCACCAACAGAGAGAGCAACTCGACAGTGGCAGGCTAGTTAGGCCGGATCCAGCCAGTCCCGACCCCAGGGGAGGCCGAAGCAGTAACAGCCAGGTGTTGGAGGCAGCTAGGGCGGGAAACGTCCAGTGAGTGAGCCAACTAGTAGTGTGGGCTAGGGAAAGGCGTTTGCGCTGAATGCGACACCTTAGGAGGAGGCTGAGTTACCATCTCCACCTGCAGAGGGAGGAGCAGGACCTTTAGTTGTTAGAGGTACCCTTTTGATCACTCGTATGCTTGTTTCTGTTCTCTTTGATATGGGTGCATCATGTTCATTTGTTGCTGAGCTTTTGATTGATGGCTTGGGATTAGTATGTGTCGAGGTAGAGAGACCCTTAGTTGTTGAGTCTCCAGTGGGAGTTATGATAGAGGTGCGGCATGTTTGTCGTGATTGCGTGCTAACTATAGGGGATGTGGAGCTTAGTTTCGATTTGCATGTGATGCCATTGAGGACATTTGACTTAATCCTGGGCATGGATTGGCTTATGGATTTCTAGGCCAACATAGATTGTTATCGGCGGCACGTATCATTCGTGTCACCTGTGGGCATTCCTTACACCCTGCAGGGGGAGTGGGATAGAGAGGTAAGTCGCACTGGGACAGTGATGGACTAGTGGGGTGCCATTAACCATAGGTTGGCAGCCCTAACCTTTGCCGAGGAGAGAAAAGTGGGAAAGAGGGTGTGGCCAGTAGTTGTTGACCAGCAAGATGTCTTTCTTGAGGAGTTACGGAGGTTAAAAGAAGCGTGGAGTTCACCATTGAGTTCCTATTGGGGACTGGTCCGATCTCCTTGATAACATGCATTTATGCCATTATTCTATTGTATATTTAGGGTGTTTAAGAGCATGATTAGAACCTAATTGCACCATATTTCATATATATTTGCTCTAACCCTTATAAAGATACTGTTACCTATATACATGTGTTTTTAAGTTATTGTGGCAGGTTTTTAGGTGTTTTCTTCTCAAGCACATCAATTAAAGCATCTTATTTACTAATGAGGGAACTTGTGACAAAAGATGAGGTCAAAAGGAGGCATTTTTGATGTGCACGTGATATGGGCCAATATCATGTTCAGGCATATTATTTCAGTGGAGCCTTCTACATGATGCAAGGAAGCTTGGGGATGAATTTCAGAGCATTTGGAGCTTGCACGTGATATGGCTTTGTTATGTGCAATGCCATGTGCGATATCACGTGCAACCATATTTTTGCACAGTGAACTTTGTTTTGTTATGCTAATGATACTTTCCTAAAGAACCTTGCCCATATTTTGCTTTATTTGGGTGGTGTTAAGCCTGGAAGGGAGATTTGGTGTCACTTATCAAAACTATGTCATTTTGATAAGTGATGATAGCTTGTGGCTAGGGCACACCTCTAACAAGTCCAGCAACCCTATAAAGGGAGGAGGCATCATGTTAGAAAAGGGATTCATTATGTTTTGGCGGCAACAGCACAACTTGGAAGGCAAGACTGGAAGAACAGTGAGGATTGAAGCATCTCTTGCACCTTGAGGACGAAAGCAACCGCAAGACTTCTTTTCTTTTATATCAGGTTCTCAGATGTGGTTTATGAATGTTTTGTGCTTAAACAATATAATGTGTGACTAGTACCTTAATCTGGGGGAGCAATGTAGCCCCCTTGCACACGTAATGGATTTATGTTGGTTTGGGTTTGAATGGAATTGAATTTGCATGTTTTATTTATCTTGTTCTTCATGTAACACTAGAACAACATGCTATTAGGGTTCTTAAGCCTATGTCTTAGGCGGACCCTGAGATTTATAACATGTCTATGAAAAGTGTGACCATTATCTCTTCATAATAGTGATGTTAGGACCCTATGCGAGGTTGTTACGATGACCATTCAACCAACCAAGCCTTAAAAGGCATGGCAATGACCATTCGCATGCCATGTCACGCCCCTAAACCCTGAAACCCACAGGACTAGGTACGCGACTTCCCCACACCCCCTCCAGGGGTCGAGGGGTTGGTGACTGATTCAACCTTGTACAACACTACAGCGGGGGTAGCATTGTACTTGCAAATAATCCAATGCAACATACAAGTCACTAATTAATGTCTGCAAATAATATTACTAAAGTCCAGCTAGTCAAGTTTGTACAATTATCACGGACCTAAGTCCGGAAAGGAAATGACCAAATAATCAACCAATAAATAGCTAAATTCATAAGGGAGAATCCTACATAGAGAGGTCCCGCTTAGCTCCGTTGTGGCTCCAACAGCTATTCCCTATAACCTGTAGGAAATAAAAATAAAGTAGGATGAGCACAAGTGCCCAGTAGGTAATTTCCCTGACTCCACTATCCTTTTATTCACCTTCCTAGGACTGTATGATCAGTGAATGCATGTGCTAGTGTAGTGTCACATTCCAACACAAATAAATTCCATCCAATTACAAATAAATCACATCAGATTTCGAATCATGAAAGGCTCACGCCGGCAAATCAAACACCCATGGAAATTCCCGCCACCAACTCCAGGAATTTCAGCCGCTACTAAACTGCCATATGTGGGACCCATGGTGTTCTTAACGTCAACCCGCCACATATGGGACCTGAGTTAACCAGCCACATAGGGGACCCATGGCCCCTTGCCAGCCCTAAGTGGGACCCACGGTTAACTCACCAAATTCATCACGAAATTACCTCAACATTCAGAAATTCCATACAACACCATTACAGAATATTTACTTCACTAGTTAAATAATATCCACAAGCAGTACACACATACATAATTTCATCTATTCATAACAATTATTAATTTCATTGTTCCTATCACTATTAATATGTTTTTTTTAGTTATTATTACTTATTATTGTTATTATTATTATTATTATTATTATTTTTTATTTTTATTTTTTTTTAGGCCCAAGGAGGGATGGGCCGGTCCCTTTGGACCGGCCCACCAAGCGAGCCACGACAGGGGAGGGTTTGCACCCCGCGGAACGAGGCCGCGTCTCCCCAGCCCCCTTCCTCGTCAACTCCGGTCGCAAGACAAAGAACCCCCCCCCCCTTCCCTGGCCTCGTGAGACCACCATCTCCGACACCCCCTCGTCGTTACTCGGCGCGCAAGGTGCGCAGAGATGCCACCGAGCGGCACGGTCGCCGCCGCCCTTCCCTTCCATCGTCTCCACGCGACGCACCCGTTCGATGACCACGTCACCCAAAACCAGCGCACCCCGCCACGCCGCTCCGTCCCCGCACGGCCGAGACGCGTCGCCGCCCGAATTCACCACCCAAAACCGGCGCCCTCGGCGCTGCTCCTCCACCCCGCATGGTCGTCTCACCGTTGGCGTCGCACACATGAAACGAGAACTGGTACCCCAAGAAAAAGAAAACAAAAACAACGATACCCACATACACATCCGCATACGTATTGAAAATAAATTAAGAAAACAAATCCCACAAATCTGCGTTTTCGTATATTAGCATAATTGATAATCAGGAAACACCTACCTGATTCAAACCCAGGGAATCAAGAACACGAGATCTTCAACACTGCTCTGACTCTCTCTCTCTCCAACCAGTTACGTGCACGCGCAACGAATGTAGGGTTGTTAACCTATGCTCCCTTTAAATACTTATCAATATGACTTATTTAATTGCATAATAAGAATAATAATACAATTAGTAATAATATTAATAATAATCCAAGACCTAAATAATTATATCACTAAACCCAAAATATTAAAATAACAATAATAACACAGTACCCATGTTAAGGCTACGCTGTCGAAGAAATATTCCAACATCTATTCAAGGCCTAACTTTCCACCATTCACAGGTACGAGTCTTTACATCCTCCTCACCTTAGGACTTTTCGTCCCCGAAAAGATAAGTCATCCACTACGAGGTAGCACTACCCCGGCTAACAAAATAAGCACACTTAGCTCTAATTAATATGAGAGACAAAACAACAAGGTTAATTACCTCAACGCATGGTAAAGATCTTGACATCTCCTCCCCACCTTAGGACTGTTCGTCCTCGAACAGCTCAGGGTGAAGAGCACGCATCTGACTCTCCCGCTCCCAGGTCTGCTCCTCCATATTACGGTGGCGCCACAAAACGCGGACCAACGGAATTGTCTTGCCGCGCAAGACCTGCTCCCGACGGTCTAAAATCTGGACTGGTGCCTCGACAACAGAACCATCATCTGCCAACTCTATTTCACGCCAATCAAGCACATGAGAAGGATCTGGATGATATCTCCGCAACTGGGAGACATGGAAAACATCATGAACACGAGCTAGCTCAGACGGTAACTCCAATCGATAGGCCACTGGTCCCACAACAGCAGTGATAGGAAAAGGACCTACAAATCGAGGCGAGAGTTTGGAACCTCGCCCAAACCGCCTGTGTCCCCGTCGTGGCGAGACTCGCAAGAAGACGCGATCCCCCACGACGAACTGAAGTGGTCGTCGCCGTCTGTCAGCATATGATTTCTGTCGACTCTGGGCCGTCAACATCCGTTGCCGGATCACCTGAACCAAGTCTGTAGTCTCCTGGACCATATCGGGACCTAAAACAACTGCTTCCCCTGCCTGAGCCCAACACAGAGGGGAGCGACACGGTCGCCCATACAATGCCTCAAATGGCGCCATCTCTATCGTAGCCTGATAGCTATTGTTGTAGGAGAACTCCACCAAGGGAAGGTGAGCCTCCCAACTACCACCAAAATCCAACACACAAGCACGGAGCATATCCTCGAGAATCTGAATTGTGCGCTCAGACTGGCCATCTGTCTGTGGGTGGTAAGCCGTACTCAAATTCACTCGGGTGCCCAATGCACGCTGTAGCTGTTGCCAGAACTGTGAAGTGAACCGAGCATCCCTATCAGAAACGATCGATAACGGCACACCATGCAATCGTACTATCACATCGACATAACGCTGTCCCAAGGTCCGGACTGGATCGGTCTCACGAATCGGAATAAAGTGGGCAGACTTCGTCAAACGGTCCACAACAACCCAAATAGTATCATGGCCTCGGAAACGAGGAAGCCCTGTGACGAAGTCCATAGTCACATGATCCCACTTCCACTCCGGCACAGGTAAAGACTGCAACTCACCAGCAGACCGCAAATGCTCAGCCTTGACCTGCTGGCATGTCAAACACCGTCGAACAAACTCCGCAATAGCTTTCTTAAGGCCCGACCACCAGAACTGCTGTCGTACAGCATGGTACATCTTCGTTCCTCCAGGGTGAACAGCCAAATGAGAGTGATGGAATTCCCGTAGAACTGTCTCCCGGAGAGAAGATGGAACTATCAATCGACCTCGATGGCGCAACACATGGTCGAATCCTCTGTCCAACTGGCCGAAAGACTTGCGGTCTGAATCTGATCCCGGAGGACCTCACACTCAAGATCCCCCAACTGACCTTCAATAACCTGACGCCGCAACTCAGGCACTGCTATAACCACACTCAGCATACCCTGTACTGCTCCCTGCACTGGCTGTAACCCCAGAGCTGCTAGTTGCCCCATCATCTCCCATTCCTTGACAGCACAGAGAGCCACCATGGCTTGGCTCTTCTGGCTCAAGGCATCGGCTACTACATTCCCCTTCCCAGGTGTATACTGAAGATCAAACTGAAACTGCTGCATATACTCCACCCAACGCCTCTGTCGGAGATTCAAATCCCGCTGAGAAAATATGTACTGCAAACTCTTGTGGTCAGTGTAAACCACAAACTTCTCCCCAAGGAGATAATGCTGCCAGCTCTTTAATGCAATGATCACTGCAGCTAGCTCTAAATCATGCGTAGGGTAGTTCTTCTCATGGGTCCTCAACTGACGGGAACCATAAGCAATTACCCGTCCTTCCTGCATGAGTACACAACCCAGACCAACATTTGAGGCATCACAATAGACCTTATAGGGTACACCCTCCTGTGGTAGGACCAAGATAGGCGCTGAAGTCAATTTGGCCTTCAGCTGACCGAAAGCCTCCTCACAAGCATCCGACCAGTCAAACCGCACCCCCTTTCGGGTTAAGTTAGTCATCGGTGCAGCTAAACGGGAAAAGTCCTTGACAAACCTCCTGTAATAACCCGCCAACCCCAGAAAACTCCGGATCTCAAAAACATTTGTTGGTCGCTTCCAAGACATCACTGCCTCAATCTTGCCAGGATCTACCGTGATACCCTCCGATGATACCACGTGCCCTAAGAACTTCACCCTCTGCAACCAAAAGTCACACTTCGTGAATTTTGCATATAGTCTATGGTCCCTCAACGTCTGCAACAGCACATGTAAATGCTCCTCATGCTCGCTCCCTGTCCGAGAATAAATCAGGATATCATTAATAAAGACAACCACGAACTGATCGAGATAGGGTGCGAAGATCTGATTCATCAACCCCATGAACACCGCTGGGGCATTTGTGAGCCCAAAGGGCATCACTAGCCACTCATAATGGCCATACCTGCAACTGAAAGCTGTCTTCGGAATATCTGACTCCCGCACACGTAGCTGATGGTATCTAGACCTCAAATCAATCTTGGAAAACCAACGGGCACCCCTGAACTGGTCAAACAAATCATCAATCCTTGGTAGGGGGTATCTGTTCTTCACTGTCACCTGGTTCAACCGTCGGTAGTCAATACACAACCGAAGCGAACCATCCGCCTTCTTGGCGAACAACACCGGAGCACTCCAAGGCGAACTACTCCGTCTAATAAAACCGCGCGCCAAAAGATCGTCTATCTGCCTCTTGAGCTCTCGAAGCTCAACTGGTGCCATCCTGTAAGCTGCCAATCTAATAGGTGCCGTCCCTGGTAACAATTCTATCGAAAAGTCCACTTCTCTCTCTGGTGGTAAATCAACCAAGTCCTCGGGAAAAACATCGGGAAACTGATCCACCACCTTAGGTAACACCGCCTTACCCTCCCGCTGGGTGTCGACAAGTGTCAAACTGGCCAACTGATGGGTTACATCACCCCATCCTTGCCTCAATGGCCCCAACTTGCACGCGTCATCTGACCACTCACCCACGAAGGTGCCTCGAGTGCCCTTAGGTGTGAGGAAGGTCACTCGTCGCCTGTAACACTCAATCACTGCCTCTACACGGGTCAACCAGTCCATACCCAAAATTACATCGAAAGCATCAAAGTGCATCACAAATAGGTTACACCGGAGGTCAACATCTCCGAGAGTAACCTCACATTCCAACGCACCCTATCAATCACCACCAGGCCCCCTACGGGTGTATCAACCACAAGGGGCTGATCAACGATAGTACAATCCAACTCTAATCCCTCAACAAGGGAGTGTGCAATAAAAGAATGTGTAGCACCAGGTGTCAATCAAGACAAGTACAAATAGTGCGTGAAATCAAGATCGTACCTCTCACCGCAACTGGCCCTGACTCGCTTCGTCAATCGGTGGAACCTCTCGCCTCTCTATCAGCAATAGCATAGTTCCTCCCCTTCTGAACACTGCCACTGGCCTGACTCGCCGTAGCTCGATCATTTTGTCCCTTCTGAGTCTGGACCTCCCGCTGAGGCTGCTGTGTAGCAGGTCGTCCCGGTCCTGATTGTCCTGACTGAGCTGGTCTCGATATGGAGCTCCGCTCCTCTGGGCCCTGGTCACGAGGCCGATGTGGCCCCGCAACACTAGCTGAGCTGGCAGAAGGACACTCTCCTACCCTGTGTCCCAGTCCCCCACATCGAAAACACTTGAGTGGGTTGCCACTCTTCCACCTACAATCCGCCTCCTTGTGTCCCCGAAGTCCACAAGATCGACACGTCCCTGAAAACCGTGAGGTAGAACTGCTGCCTGAGTTCCCCGTTTGTGAGAATCTGGGCACCGGCCTCTTGTCCCCCTGTCCCTCAGTCTGCTCCTCTCTTGGCCTCTTTTGGCTAGGCCCCTGTGAGCTCCCTGGTTTCTGAGTCCTGATCTGGTTTAAGTCCCGCTCTCCAATAAGTGCCTTGTTGACCGCGTCACTATAAGTGGTCAACTCCATCATATTCAGTCCCCTCCTGAGTGATGGTCTCAGCCCATCAATGAAATCCTGGGTCTTATTAGCCTCAACCCTCCATGACTCTGGGGCAAACCTCCCTAGCTCAGTGAAGGCAGTGACATACTCTGTCACAGTTCGACTGCCCTGCTCCAAAGTGTAGTACTCCCGTCGCCTCGTCTTCTGCACAGAGCGAGGGAAATACTCTGTATAGAAGAGCTCCACGAAGTCCTCCCACGCCATCGGGCTCTCGTGAACATGCTTCACAGTGTCCCACCACCTGCGGGCCCCACCTACTAGAAAATGTGTGGCTAAGCGGACCTTAGCCTCCTCGGGCACCTGGATCAGCTCGAAGATGTCCTCTGTCCATTTGACCCATTCCTCGGCCTCATCGGGTCTCGTATTCGCCTCAAACTTCGTCGGTTTCTGCTTCAGGAACCGACTCACCCAGTCAATCGGTACTGCAGGCGGAACTGTCATGATCTGTGGCTGGCTCCCCTCTAGAACCTCCTGTTGATGCTCCTGCTGAGGCTGCTGCTGCTTCCTCAGCTCCTCCTGCATCACTTCCCTGGCCACCTCCCTCATGGTACCCTGCATGGCACCCTGGATTTGGCTCAATATTTGAGCCCCAATCTGAGCAGCAATATCTGAACCCAAGGCAGGTACTGGAGAACTCTGCTCTCCCTGTGATTCGGACTGAATGGATAGCTCCTCCGCTGGACCTTGAGCCCTTGTCTTGGGTGCCATTCTGCACCAACACATAACGACAACATCTATTAACTACTACGCACTAGTCGAACAATCAATAGGCAGAACCAAGTCCACCACACAAATAATGAGGTTTCTAAACCCCTTATTTTATTCACTAAATCATGTGGTTATTTACTCAGACTTCCTATGTTTGAATTTGCACATTAGCGTTTTCAATTTAAGCACAATCAATTACCAAAGAAAAACAAACCACAAATAGGCATATGTATAATCAATACAAGTACATCATTATAACAACATTAACAGATGATTTCTAGTGCCTAACTATGCACACAGTCACACAGCATGTATGTACCCAACCCAAATGCTTCCCAAGATGATCTGATCGACCCTCAGTCAACCCAGAACACGTATAAGGACTGCGTTGATCAGGCGCCCTCCCTATAGTCTTCCAAGCTTCTAAGTGTCTATCAACCACCCCTCACTAATCCTAGGCCCACCTAACCATGCTCTGATACCAACTTGTCACGCCCCTAAACCCTGAAACCCACAGGACTAGGTACGCGACTTCCCCACACCCCCTCCAGGGGTCGAGGGGTTGGTGACTGATTCAACCTTGTACAACACTACAGCGGGGGTAGCATTGTACTTGCAAATAATCCAATGCAACATACAAGTCACTAATTAATGTCTGCAAATAATATTACTAAAGTCCAGCTAGTCAAGTTTGTACAATTATCACGGACCTAAGTCCGGAAAGGAAATGACCAAATAATCAACCAATAAATAGCTAAATTCATAAGGGAGAATCCTACATAGAGAGGTCCCGCTTAGCTCCGTTGTGGCTCCAACAGCTATTCCCTATAACCTGTAGGAAATAAAAATAAAGTAGGGTGAGCACAAGTGCCCAGTAGGTAATTTCCCTGACTCCACTATCTTTTTATTCACCTTCCTAGGACTGTATGATCAGTGAATGCATGTGCCAGTGTAGTGTCACATTCCAACACAAATAAATTCCATCCAATTACAAATAAATCACATCAGATTTCGAATCATGAAAGGCTCACGCCGGCAAATCAAACACCCATGGAAATTCCCGCCACCAACTCTAGGAATTTCAGCCGCTACTAAACTGCCATATGTGGGACCCATGGTGTTCTTAACGTCAACCCGCCACATATGGGACCTGAGTTAACCAGCCACATAGGGGACCCATGGCCCCTTGCCAGCCCTAAGTGGGACCCACGGTTAACTCACCAAATTCATCACGAAATTACCTCAACAGTCAGAAATTCCATACAACACCATTACAGAATATTTACTTCACCAATTAAATAATATCCACAAGCAGTACACACATACATAATTTCATCTATTCATAACAATTATTAATTTCATTGTTCCTATCACTATTAATATGTTTTTTTTAGTTATTATTACTTATTATTATTTTTTTTTTTTTAGGCCCAAGGAGGGATGGACCGGCCCACCAAGCGAGCCACGACAGGGGAGGGTTTGCACCCCGCAGAACGAGGCCGCGTCTCCCCAGCCCCCTTCCTCGTCAACTCTAGTGCGCAGACAAAGAACCCCCCCCCTTTCTGGCGGCCGTGAGACCACCATCTCCGACACCCCCTCGCTGCTACTCGGCGCGCAAGGTGCGTAGAGATGCCACCGAGCGGCACGGTCGCCGCCGCCCTTCCCTTCCATCGTCTCCACGCGACGCACCCGTTCGATGACCACGTCGCCCAAAACCAGCGCACCCCGCCACGCCGCTCCGTCCCCGCACGGCCGAGACGCGTCGCCGCCCGAATTCACCACCCAAAACCGGCGCCCTCGGCGCTGCTCCTCCACCCCGCATGGTCGTCTCACCGTTGGCGTCGCAGACATGAAACGAGAACTGGTACCCCAAGAAAAAGAAAACAAAAACAACGATACCCACATACACATCCACATACGTATTGAAAACAAATTAAGAAAACAAATCCCACAAATCTGCGTTTTCGTATATTAGCATAATTGATAATCAGGAAACACCTACCTGATTCAAACCCAGGGAATCAAGAACACGAGATCTTCAACACTGCTCTGACTCTCTCTCTCGCTCCAACCAGATTCTGTGCACGCGCAACGAATGTAGGGTTGTTAACCTATGCTCCCTTTAAATACTTATCAATATGACTTATTTAATTGCATAATAAGAATAATAATACAATTAGTAATAATATTAATAATAATCCAAGACCTAAATAATTATATTACTAAACCCAAAATATTAAAATAACAATAATAACACAGTACCCATGTTAAGGCTACGCTGTCGAAGAAATATTCCAACATCTATTCAGGGCCTAACTTTCCACCATTCACAGGTACGAGTCTTTACATGCCATGGCTCTAAAATAATCTACAACTCTATAAAAAGAGAACCTAAAATATGAATCCATAGTTACTAATGCATAGGGAGGTGAATTTGTGACCCTAGATGCCTTCATCCTTGATATAAATTCTAAAAATATTTCTGCTATCTCTACTTATTTGGAAAACCATAAAATTAAGCCTAAACAGAAAACACAAAAACATATTGCCAAGACATTTTATAGAGCATGAGTAGTTTGGTGCTTTGATTTTAAAACTAGTGAGCAAGGCAATCTCTGTAGGTTCGACCCCTTACTTGACACTATTTTGTTTAGTGCAATCTAGGGAAAAATTGATATCTTGAAGATAGGTTTAACGACATTAGCCAACTTTTTTAGAGAGGTTAAAAATCTATATATCACTCCCAAGTGGCTTATCATATGGGGCCAACTAAGTTGAGGGAGCTTCACAGGCAGATAGAGGAGCTGCTGAACCAGGGGTATATCAGGCCGAGTACCTCACCTTGGGGTGCTCCGAGGCTCTTTGCAAAGAAGGCGGACGGCACACTATGTCTTTGTATTGACTATAGGAAGCTGGATCTGGTAAATGTGAAGAACGAGTATCCATTGCCTCGGATAGAGCACTTGTTTGATCAGTTGAGTGCGGCCTAGTGGTTTTCAAAGATAGATTTGGGATTAGGGTAATACCATTTGAGGGTTAGAGAGGAGGATATCTCTAAAACTGCTTTTCGGTGTAGTTATGGGCATTATGAGTGGGTAGTGATGCCTTTTGGGCTCACTAATGCACCAGTAGTGTTCATGCATCTGATGAATCAGGTTTTTGCCCCATACTTGGATTCTTTTGTGGTGGTGTTCATTGATGATATTTTGGTGTATTCCAAGATCGAAAGGGAACATGTGGAGCATTTGGCAACAGTGTTGCAAACCTTGAGGGACCAGCAATTGTATGCTAAGTTTAGCAAATGTGAGTTTTGGATGCAGGTCCATTTTCTTGGCCATGTGGTGTCATCTGGAGGAGTTAGAGTAGACCCAGCTAAGGTTGAGGCAGTGTCATCATGGAAGAGGCCAACCAATATTTTCGAGATTCATAGTTTCCTTGGCTTGGTGGGGTATTACCTTCATTTTGTAGAGGGATTCTCACGCTTGGCAACTCCTATGACAGCATTGATCCAAAAGGGAGTGAGATTTGAATGGACTGATAAGTGTCAGCAGGCGTTTCAGGCTCTTAAAACCCATTTGACCACTACTCCTGTGTTGAGCCTACCTAGGTAGGACGTTCCACATAAGGTCTATTGTGATGCATCCAGGATTGGTTTGGGGTGTGTGCTTATACAGGAGCGCAACATGATAGCTTATGTGTCAAGGCAGTTAAAACTACATAAGCAGAATTACTCTACTCATGATCTTGAGTTGGCAGCTGTTATCTTTGGTTTGAAGAGTTGGCAGCATTACCTTTTCGGGGGGAGAAATTTGTAGTGTTCTCAGATCACAAGAGCCTTGAGTACATCTTTACTCAGCGGGGCTTGAATTTGAGGCAGAGGAGGTGGGTGGAGTATTTGCAGACCTTTGACTTTACTCTCGCCTATACCCTGGGAAATGGCAATGTTGTGGCTGATGCTCTGAGCAAGAAAGGAAAAGCTGAGGTGGCAATGAGAGAGTAGAAGCTGATGGAGCAATTCGCAGTGTTGCAGTTGCAGCCTATTGCTCATGATGGTGGGATAGTCCTAAGTCCTAGTATGGTTGTGCCTGAGCTGTACCAGCGAGTCCAAGAGGGACAGTTAGGTGATATCGAGTGTGAGGTTCTTCGTGCATGTATCGAGGTTGGCGAGTTGTCTGAGGATTGGACAGAGAGTCCTGAGCATGAGTTGTCCTTTCAGGGGCAGCTAGTAGTGGCTTCTTCTCTCTGGGATGAGGTGATGAGGGATTTCCATCAGTCTAGAGGTTTTGTGCATCCAGGGGGTATGAAGATGTACCATGCACTTCGGGGGCATTTTTGGTGGCCTGGGATAAAACGTGATGTGGCTGCATTTGTAGCAAGGTGCCTCACTTGTCAGCAGGTGAAACCTGAGCACCAGCGGCCAGCAGGTATGTTGCAGCCGTTACCAGTAGCAGAGTGGAAGTGGGACCACATAGCGATGGATTTTCTGACTGGCCTTCCACCCACCACCCGGAGGAAAGACATGATTTGGGTGATTGTGGATTGGCTAATGAAGTCGGCCCATTTCCTTATTGTTCGAGAGCGGGATCCCATTGGGGCGTTAAGTCAGCTATATGTGAATGAGATTGTGAGATTGTATGGGGTACCATCGTTGATTGTGTCCTACAGAGATTTGAGGTTCACCTCCCGTTTTTGGACAGGCTTGCAAGAGGCTATAGAGACAAAGCTTAGCATGAGTACAACTTTTTACCCTGAGACTGACGGTCAGACAAAGAGGACGAATCAGACATTGGAGGATATATTGAGGGCCTATGTGTTAGACTTTGGCAGCTCCTGGGCATCTCACCTTCTTTTGGTGGAGTTCGTTTACAACAATAGTTATCAGGCATCCATTGAGATGGCTCTTTTTGAGGCATTGTATGGCAAACCGTGTCGGTCACCTTTTTGCTGGACTGAGGTGGGGCAAATAGCTCTCTTGGGACCACAGTTGGTTCAAGAGGCTACTGTGAAGGTCGAGTTAATTCATCAGCTCTTGTTGTCAGCTCATAGTCGGTAAAAGTCTTATGCGGATTAGAGACGGTGACCTTTCGAGTTTTCTATGAGAGATCATGTGTTTCTTCGTGTTTCTCCGCGTCGTGGGCATCGACGGCTTGGGCAGGGTTCTAAGCTATCTCCGCAATTTATCAGTCCTTTTGAGATTTTGGCTTGTGTGGGGCTAGTGGCCTACCAGTTAGCATTGCCGGCACAATTTTGTCAAATCCACAATGTGTTTAATATGTCCTAGTTGCGGAAGTATCATCCCGACCTTACTCACGTGATTGATTGGGGCACGTTGGACATTGAGGATGACATGTCCATTGTTGAGGTTCTCATCCGGATACTAGATCGACAAGAGAAGTGTTGGATCAAGCCCAGAATTTGGATGATACGAAAAGAACCCTATGTAACTTGATTTGAGACTTTTGTTGTTTTCATGTTAAGTAATTGCAGAAGATATGAACTTAATCTGGACCTACACTCGTGAGAGGAAAGCTAAGGATGGGATACATAATCTTGATCCAGATGAGAGTGTACGTCGTCAAAAACTTGGTAAAAAACCAAGTCTTCACTTCATACGGAATAAGGATCATGCGGACTAATGAGTTAAAGCTACGGACTAAGGAATCTGCGCCTAATACTTTAAAATGGACTAAGTCAATAGATGCGGAGTAAGAATCTTAGTCTATAAGTCGCACGGAGAAAGTCACAGTTATCACGAAGTAAAAAGGCTAAGTCCTCCACTCAAGCTGACTAAGGAAAAGAATCACGGAGTAAGAAATCCGGAGCATTCTATACATGCAGAATAAGGAACGACTTATGCGAAATAAGGACTCGAGTCCTTATTTCGCACGGAGTAAGGAAATTTGATACGGAGTAAGGAATCCGAACCTGTTACTCTTGCGGAGTAAGGATGGGCTGATACGGAGTAAGCCATCCGTTCCTTTAACTCATGCGGAGTAAGGAAACTAGACGTGGAGTAAGGAGTCACTAATGCAGAGTAAGCACTCCGACCTTCTCATTCATACAGAGTAAGGAAGCGTTTACACAGAATAAGGATTCCAGTTCTAAATTGATACGGAGTAAGCAATCATTGCTATGGAGTAAGGATCCGAGCTTAGTTTAACTCGGAGCAAGGAACCTTACACCGGATTCAAGAAGACGCTTCTTTAACTTATCTCTTCGTATTCAAAGTCACCGGCTCGCTGCTTCCTGATGTAAGACAAACCCGTTGAGAACCTAAAGCATCTTACACGTGGATCATCCGGATATGTGGACACAACTTAGACTGAACTTGGGAACTCACAAACGCATTTGTGTTTTGCAAACCCAAGACATTGAGCTCCACATCCACAGCACTTCAGACAGAGAGGATTCCGAGGAACAGTAATTGTGCACATAATCCGGAACATCAAGTTCCAAGATTGTCTCTCAAGGATGTGCTATATATATTATGTAAACCTTGTATATCAAATGTGCGAAAATGAAAAAGAGCTCAAGTAGATTATAGAGGCTTGTGTGTGAGTGCATTGTAAACAGAGTGTTAGAGAGTTGTTAGTAAATCTAAAAGCTCCTTAAGCTTTAATCTGCTTCCATTTTATTGTACTTATCATTTTGATAATAAAACAAAATACTTCCACTATTTGGTTATTTTCCACATTGATTCTATCTCTTAACCAGATAGGTGTTGTGCCAAAGAGTTAAAAAAGGAGTTTCGATAAGAGCCTATTCACCCCCCCCCCCTCTAGGCTCCAAGGGACCATCAAGTGGTATCAGAGCGCATTCTATCTGCTCAAAGTAGAGATACCACTCTCTCTCTCTCTCTCACCAATGGCCGAAGAAAGCAGTATGTTATTCAACACTCGCCTGAACTCCAGAGGTGCACAAGAGCCCCTCCCTAATCGAAGTAGCAGTGAAAATGTCGATCCACCTCAACCTGCTGTTGCTACTGCTCCTCAACCACGGAGTTCTGGTTTCACTCTGACCAAACCGCCAAAGTTCACACCTGAGCTTTTCTCCCAGTGGAAAGCTCGCATGAGAATGTTCATGGTCTGCCATGATCATCTCATGTGGCCATGTCTCCATCAGGAGATACCCACTCCGATGACGATCGGAGAACATTGAGTTAGAAGGCCAAAGACCGATGCTGAACTCATCAATGGTGAAAGTGCCTAGCAATGTGCTAACAAAAAGGCTCTAGCATAGCTTACATCATCTTCTGGTCAAATCTTTTGAGCGATTCCTTCGGAAAAGCAAAAAGGGATTCAGAAGAGGCTCATCATCATCATTCCGAAGGAAGGAGCGATCGGAGTCTAGTTCCCAGGAATGTTATAATTGTGGGAAATCCAGTTACTGGGCCAAAGATTTTAAATTGAAATCAAAGGTGGCCGAGAAAAGTGACAAGGTTACTCCTCGATGCTCCACCTCAGACAACAGTAAGAACAAGAGGATGGCGTTCGTCACAAAGTACGTTAGTGGCTCGAAAGAAGAGTAGGAATCCTCGGATGATGAGCCAACTCCTAAGCCGAACATCTGCCTCATGGCAAATACTGAGGAGCATCTCTGGATTGTATTGTCGGATCACTTGAAGTTAAAGATCAATCAAAGCAAGTGGATCCTCGATAGTGGATGCTCTAGACATATGACGGGTGATCAGTCTCTGCTCATTGATGTTACTGACAAACGAGGCCCATCCGTATCATATGGGGACAACAACAAAGGTAAGACTGTGGGGTATGGCACTTTAACAAATGGTTGTGTATCAATCACTAAAGTTGCACTAGTCGAAGGTTTGAAGCATAATCTGCTGAGTGTCAGTAATTTATATGACAAAGGATTTACTGTTTCCTTTATGTCCAACACCTGCACAGTTAAAGAAAACCTATCCGGAGATATCAAGTTATCCGAATTAAGAGATGGGGACATATACTCAGTGGTCTTAAGAAATAATTCTTCTAACCTTGTATGCTTCCTCACTAAAGCATCAGATGAAGAAAGTTGGCTATGGTACAAGCATTGCGCATATTTAAATTTTAAGACCTTATCTAAATTAGCGTCGCTTGACTTAGTAAATGGTTTGCTCAAACATAAATTCTCCAGAGACTCCATCTGTAGAGAATGCCAACTCGGCAAGCAGACCAAACACAGCTTTAAGAGCAAATCAGTTAATTCAATAACTGCTCCGCTGCAACTTCTTCACATGGACCTTTGTGGTCCCATTTCTATTGCTTCTCTGGCCGGTGTGAGATATACCCTCGTGGTTATCGATGATTTGACCAGGTATACATGGGTGATGTTCCTTAAATCAAAGGATCAAACCTTTGAACATCTTGTTGTTCTCTTCAACTAGATAAGCAATTTACAAAGATTGAGCATTAAATGCATCAGGAGTGATCATGGTACTGAGTTTGATTTTTCAGATATGAGATCCTATTGTTCTGAAAAGGGCATTCAGCACGATTTCTCTGCGCCCAGGACTCTACAACAAAATGGAGTTGCTGAGCATAAGAATCACACTTTAGTCGAAGCTGGTAGATCCATGTTAGCAGGGGCAATGCTTCCTCTCAGTCTATAGGCTAAAGCTATGTCTACTGTATGCTACGTTCAGAACAGAACTCTTATCAATAAAGTTACCATAAAAACACCCTATGAGATGTGGAGAGGCAGGAAGCCATCAATCTCTCATTTCAAAGCTTTTGGGTGTGCTTGTTTTGTGTTAAACAACGGCAAAGAGGCCCGGAGTAAATTTGAGCCAAAATCCGATGATGGGATCTTTGTCAGATACTCATTGCACAGCAGGGCTTATCATATTTTCAATAGAAAACGTTTAATGGTTGAAGAATCTATCCATGTTAATTTTGATGAATCTAACCTTGACTGGTCAAGTGTAGGATCTACAAATCAAATTGTGCAGGATCACATGGACTCCATTGACTATTCTCAATTCAGGCATGTACCTGCTGCAAATCCTGATGAATCACTCAGTACCGGTGAAGCAAGAAATTCTACTGATGATGCTTCAGAAGACTCGGACTCAGGACTTCCACTTAACTCCGGAGAGCCTTCTAGTCCGTCCAGACCTATACATACTGAAAGTAACAGTGCTGAAACGCTTCCAAGTGCTTATGAAATTGTTCATCATACGGATGTAACAGGTCCGGAAGAAGCTCAACCAGTTGATGTACAAGATCCACCCGATCTGGCAAAGCTTCAAATCATTCACTACTCACCACCACTTGCGCAGAACTATAGGTGGACTCGGAACCACCCATCAGAACAAGTGAACGGTGATCCTACTGTTGGAGTAAGGACGAGGGCAGCCACTTCCAATCTATGCCTCTACTCATGTTTCTTATCATAGATAGAGCCAAAGGTCATGGATGAAGCCCTCCAAGACTCAAACTGGATAGACGCTATGCAAGAAGAGCTTGATCAGTTCAAGAGGAACGAAGTGTGGACTTTAGTACCAAGGCCTAGGTCCCAACAAGTCATTGGAGTTAAATGGGTGTTCCGGAACAAATTAGATACTGATGGAATAGTAATCCCGAACAATGCCAGACTGGTAGCCAAAGGATACCATCAAGAAGAAGGCATTGACTATGATGAGACCTTTGCTCCTGTAGCTCGACTTGAGGCGATCTGCATGTTCTTGGCGTATGCTTCATATGAAAACTTCAAAGTTTATCAAATGGACGTCAAAAGTGCATTTCTAAATGGAGATCTTCAAGAGGAGGTTTATGTAGAACAACCTCTGAGTTTCGTTGAACACAAGGCTGAACATATGGTTTATAAGCTATGAAAAGCTTTGTACGGATTGAAGCAAGCTCCAAGGGCTTGGTACGACACACTGTCAGAATTCTTGCTTGAACACAATTTCAGAAAACGAAAGATAGACACCACTTTATTTTTATGGAAAAAGAAAGATCATTCTCTGATCGTACAAATCTATGTGGATGACATAATTTTCGGATCATTAAATCCGAAGCTTTGTGAAGAATTTGCGAAGTTGATGACTGCAAATTTGAAATAAGCATGATGGGAGAATTAACGTACTTCCTTGGGATAGAAGTTAAACAAATGAAGGATGAAATCTTCATCAACCAAGCAAAGTATACACGGGACCTAATCAAGAAATTTGGGATGCAAAATTCTACTCCCGTGAAAACTCCCATGCCAGTTAGTGCCAAACTTGACCGTGATCTGAATAGTGAATCAGTAAATGTGACTGAGTATGGAGGAATGATTGGTTCATTGCTGTATCTCACAACAAGTCATCCAGACATAATGTTTACAACTTGCATTTGCGCAAGATATCAGGTGAATCCCAAAGAGTCACACATGCTACATGTGAAACGGATATTGTGGTATTTAAAAGGGACATTGAATTTGGGACTTTGGTACCTAAAGGAGTCCAACTTCTCCTTATCCGAATATTCAAATGCTGATTTTGCTGGGTGTCGCATCGATAGGAAAAGCACTAGTGGTACTTGTCAGTTTCTCGGAAGCAGATTGATATCTTGCTTCAGTAAGAAGCAGAATTCCGTATCAACTTCTACTGCTGAGGCGGAATATATAGCTGTTGGGAGTTGCTGCGCACAGCTACTCTGGATGCAAAGTCAACTTACTGACCACGGGTTCAATATGACATCTGTTCCACTATACTGCGATAATACCGGTGCAATTGCCATCAGCAACAATCCAGTTATGCACCCAAAGATTAATCACATTAAAGTCAGGTATCACTTCATCCGAGATCATGTTCTCAAACAGCATATATCTCTTGAACATGTTGCTACGGATGATCAACTTGTGGATATTCTCACCAAGCCCTTACCAGATGAAAGATTTTCTAAACTACTCCTCAAATTAGGTATGTTTGACTTGTCTGCATAGTTTCTAATTTTTCACTCCACTAGTATTTTCTTCAGGACATGTATCGTGGTTCTTAATGAGAGTTGGACACCTACTATACTTCACGCTGATCATGCTTGCTGGTCATATGCATTTGTTCTGATTATCTTCCCATACCTTCCAATAGGAGGATGCTTGTGTTTCCCGACTGAAGTTGTTAAGCTGACATAATTAACACTATATGAGTTCTCTCTTCTTTGGATTTCATGATTCAGTTTTTCATATATCACCTCATGTTCAAGCTCTTTCATATTGATTGCCCTATTAATATGTCTAATTGAAGAAATGAAATGGGTTGGATCGGAATGCTTATGGATGAAATCATAGTGAAAGTCTGTTCAGCTTCTGAATCTAGTTTCCAACCTTATCGATATTCTCATCGACGACATCATCGAGTACTACAAGCGCATCCGCTGCACCACCGACTCCATCCTTTCCCATGTTCGGGGTGAATCCATTGTCATCACCCCCGCCATCCTTCGTGCCGCTCTCAACCTACCCACCGGGGAACCTCAACGTCTGGAACCAGAAACAATGGCAGCTCCATGGGCTGCACATACAAAGGGAAGGAATACAAGGTGAAGTCCTTCCACGGTCGCTACTAGTGTATGGCAACCATCCTCAACCGCTGTCTTCTGGCTCGCACCTCCACTCTCGACTCCGTTCCGTATGACCTTCTGCTGGCCATGTACGGCATCTTCGAAGGTCTCTTGAAGGACTGGGGGACTTTCCTATTCCGCTTGCTAAAGAACGGACCCAAGAACCAATCTTTTGGGGGATCCTCAGCATGGTCTTCCGGCATCTGCGTCCGTCCCATTTTAATGGAACTGGCACTATCCCTTTTCCCTAGGCCTACTATCTCAACCACTTTATGCTTGATGGGACCATGACCGCTCGTCGACCTTCTGCTGCTCTCCGCCTCCTTCCCGCATCGGAACAACAGGGCAGTTCGGTTGGTGACCCCGCTGACAGCCATGCCCTCGAAGTTAGCTCTACTCACCAGTCCTCTCGGATTTGGTCTGTTGCTGCCCTATCCATCTCTCAAGGCTCTCAGCACAACGTCCGTGCCGTCCCGTCCGAGGTTACGGGGCCCTCTCATCCAAGTCCTCATCCAGCTGACTCTCCAACGTCTTCTCCCACTGATATCCCCGCACATGACTCACCTGCTGTTGCTGCCGCTATTGATGCTGCCGTTGCTACGGCCATGGAAGATGTACCTCCCTCTCCTCCAGAAGCTATGTTACCTCTCTTACCTCAAACTCGAGACTACCTTGCTCATCTCTCCACCGAGACCTTAACGGACCTCTAGTTCTGTTTCAGTCTCGCCTGAACTACCTCCGGCTCGGCTCATGATGCCCGTGTACCTTCTCCTGCTAAGGCCCAGCCTGCCTCTCCTGCCGCCGGATCCCCATCGTTGACCTTTCGGGTCAAAGTGGCTCCGATGCTCTGGATCTATCTGCTGCTCCGAATGCCCCTGCTGGTGCTGTTGACGCTCCTTCTACTCCTGCTGACTCCTCTGCCCAGTGCATGCCTGTAACCATTCCTGCGGGGGAGTCCTCCAAAGCCCCGGAGTTAGTGCTTGGACGTGCCTCATTTGGCACGGTTCACTCTGATGTTGTGATCTCCGCCTAGCTGGACCGTCACGCCCAAGCCCAAAGTACCCAAATTTCTGCCATCGCCGCTAAGGTTGATGCCCTTGGCACCCAGCTCCTCTCCACCTTGACCGACTCTTCCACCTTCATTGAGCAAAAGATGGATCTTGTCGCCTCGTCCATCCATTCCTTGTCCACCTCTTTTGCGGACTTGGCGCACACGATGGCTCGTCCTCCTACCGCACCTCAGCGACATGCCAAACCGGGGGAGAAAGCGTCATATGATCCTCCTGCACCTTCCCCAGCTCGTGCTGAAAAGCGGTCTGCTTCCTCACTGCTTCTGGGAGTTACCATCCCCAAATGCAGCCGCTTCTCTCAACCCAGCTCTTCCAGTGTAGCTCCTCCTTCGACCTCTCCAGCTACAGCGGCTAACACCTTCCTCCCATCATACGCGGATCTTGATCCTCTTGATGAGGATGGAAGTGTTTTTGATGCTATGACCAAGTATGCCGCGTCGAATGCCGAGTGAAGATGTCTATCCGAGTTGTACCCCTTCTCTCCTTAAGACATAAAGACTATTCCTTCTCAGATGGGCCTGCTCACCACAAAAGACATAGACAACTTCTCTCGGGCAGTTAAGATGGAGATGAGGCTGTTTCCATCCCTATACAAGGACAGGCACATGTTTGATGTCTTGCCATGTTGGAATGAAGGGTATCTTCCGAATATAGCCCACATTCAGACCTTCATTAATGGAACTGCTGAGGATAGCACTCCCTGAAAAACTCTCCAATCTGTCCTCATTCCGTACCAGATCATGACACCGCACTTCATGCTGGTTGTCTTTATGATTCCGTCCAAGTAGCTGATCTTAATTGATTCTCATCAAATTGTGGAGCACAACATTAGAAGGAATCAATGGGAGCCACTGCGTCTTCGTCTGACAGAAGTAGTAAAGCAATCTGGGCTTTATGAAGATAGGGGCCTAACTCCGTTGGGTCCAACAGAAAAGCTAAAGGCAACGATCCGGGGCAAGAAGCTAGTGCCATAACAGCCCGATGGAGAGAGCTGTGGAACCTTTGTCTGTTTCTTCATCAAATCTATTATTAAGGTAGATAAAAAGCTGGAACATCATTCAAGCTTACACAATGGAGCAGACAATGTAGCTAAGGGAGAAAGCAGCAACTATGATCTTCAAATATAGTAAGCCTTATGTACCTTAGTGAAAATTCTGTATAAAGGCTAAATCGTACCATGTTGCTGCTTAATTAAAATGGATGTGGTGGAGTTCAAGCCATATGTTCCACCTCTACCATTCCCTCAAAGACAAATGAAGCGGAAGAAGGATGAACAATTAAACAAATTCGTGGATATCTTCAAACAACTAATGGTAACAATTTCTTTTGCCGAAATTCTTGCAACAATGCCATCATATGCAAAATTTTTAAAGGAAATTATGGGAAACAAAAGAGCACTAGAGGAACATGCTACCATGGCACTCTCGGAGAACTGCAGCGCGATAATTCAACATAATCTTCCACCTAAGCTAAGTGATTCGGGTAGTTTCTCCATTCCTTGCATCATCGGCGATCTCTTTTTCGATAATGCCCTTTGCTACCTTGGTGCAAGTGTAAGCTTGATTCCCTATTCAATGTGCAAGAGATTAGGACTTGGGGAATTACGACCAACATCCATCACACTCTAGCTGGCAGACAAGTCAATCAAGCGTCCTGTCGGGATTTTGGAAAATGCTCCTTTACAAGTCAGAAATTTAAAAATCCCGGTGGACTTGATTGCTCTAAATATGGACGAGGCCGGAGCTATGCCTCTGATTCTGGGACGACCTTTCCTTGCAACAGTTGGAGCCATCATCGATGTGAAGGGAGGACGAATGACCCTAAACATTGGTGATGAGAAGATAAAGTATAATGTGTTTAAAAGTATGAAGCATTCGGATAACTCTGCGTAAAGATACAGGGTGGACTTCGTGGAAAATATGGTAAGTAACCATACTATAAATTTTCAAAAACCTTTGAATGTAGCTATGACAGGTCTGTTAGATGTAAGCTATGAGGAAGTGGCTATGAAAGAGAAGGCACCAAAAGCTGAACCATTCACATGGAGACAAAAATTTGAAGAACAAGGCCCAAGAAAGCCTTTACCACCACCATCAATTCAGGAAGCTCCAAAGGTAAAACTGAAGGACAAAGAGACGAGGACTGTAGAGCATCAAAGGAGACTTCATCCAAACATTCAAGCGGTCATCAGAGTTGAAGTCATAGATCCAGGGTAGTGACTCCCATACAACGGTCTAGCTGGGACCCTAAACAAGCGCTCTCAGGAGGCAACCCGATATACTTTCGCGTTTTGTTTTGTAGGATTTTGAATTTTTCAGAGTAGACGGCATCCTCCAGCTAGACGCCTCCCACTTTTCCCTTGCCACGGTGTTCCTCAGCAGCCGAATACTGACAGTTATAGAGCTTTTGTGTGTTCTTATATGGGCGTCTGTGTTCAAGCCCATGGCAGCATGTTGACAACTACACTAAAGCTCTCTCTTGATGCACTTTGGGAAATGGTTAATCCATTCATATACCTTTTCAGCCGACCAGTTTAGTCTAGGTACTTCTCTCCTTACTTTCATTTCATTTTTGGCATGGGGACCATGCCTTGGTTTAAGTGTGAAGGAGGGAAAAGTGTTGCACATTTTTTATTGTTTTTGTTTTATTTGATTGCATGTTTTTATTGTATCCCTTGTATATAAATTGCATGATTGATTGATTGCATGAATGCTTGCTTGACTTTGGAGATAGTATATGGTTTAGGATAGAAGCACCTGTACCTACTTGAAGTATAATGTGTGTATTGGTAGTAATGCTTAGACTCTTTAAATTATTTTCTCTATGCTTGGAATGATATCATTATATGGATGAGCCAGCACTTGGGTTCGTACTAGGTTTTTCATGTTTAAATGCAAAAGCTTGCTTAATCTTTGGAGTTGTGTGATTAGAGAGAAACAGTCCATCATCACAATATTCCTTTTATGAGTGATTTTATCTCTTGGTTAATGAGCTTTGGGCAAGTGCAAGTGTAAGTCCATCATCACAATATTCCTTTGTCTGTTTCTTCATCAAATCTATTATTAAGGTGGATAAAAAGCTGGAACAGCATTTAGGCTTACACAATGGAGCAGACAATGTAGCTAAGGGAGAAAGCAGCAACTATGATCTTCAAATATAGTAAGCCTTATGTACCTTAGTGGAAATTCTGTATAAAGGCTAAATCGTAACATGTTGCTGCTTAATTGAAATGGATGTGGTTTCTATTCTATATGTTATCTTTTCGCTGTACTTACTTATCGGGGGAATTTATACCTCCTTTTTAGGGCCATTTTGGGTACATTTTCACACTCTTTTGCTTTATTTATTGCCCAAATGAATTACATTATCATATTTTTCATGCCCTAACTCGGAAAAGAGGATTTTCTTGTAGTTTTTGTGGTATTTTTGCTATATTTTGACAGGAATCCAAAAATCAAGGAAGAATTCACCAAATTCACAGAAAGAAGAAAGAATCCCAAGGACCTAAGGATCACAACGGCCAAATTTCATGGTGGTCGGGTGAAGGTCGGGTGAAGGACCTTTCACCCAACCAGGTCGGGTGAAACCCATATTTCAGGGATAGCTTTCTGGAGCTTTCATAAAGATTTTTGCCTTCTGGTCGGTTGAAATCCGAGGTCGTTTGGAGGTGGTCGGGTGAAGGACCCTTCACCTGACCAGGTCGGGTGAAACTTATTTTTCATATTTAGACTCTCCAAGCATCAAGGAACATAACTTCCTTCTGATCAGGTGAAATTTGAAGACCCTACATGGTGGTCGGGTGAAGGTCGGGTGAAGCCTTCTTCACCCGACCAAAGCCCAAATTTCAGCGATGGACCCCTTATTTTTGCAGCTCACTTTTTCCTTTCAGGACCGAAGTCATTTGATCAAAGGACAAGCACCAAACACTCAAGTCAAAGGGAAATTAATTGAAGAAATTCAAATTCAAATGGGTGCTTTGCATTTGGATTGAGGTCTTTATGGGATTTAAGAGAGGGATTTATCTCATTTTCAAATTCAAAAATAAGGGAGTTATAATAGAATTAAGAGGGGCTATTATTTTAGAGATTTATGGAGGATTTATGGAAAATCCAAATTTAAAAATTCAAATCCATGCTTGGGAGGCTATAAAAGGGGAGCTGATCCTTCATTTGTAATCATCATCCAGTGGTCCAATATTCAACAACTCTCTTCCATTCCATTCCTCACCTAGAGTAGAGAGAGAGAGAGAGAGAGAGAGAGAGAGAGAGAGAGAGAAAGAAGGTTTGGGGCATCTCTTGGAGCTTGAAGGCAACCTGCAGGGAAAAGAAGATCAACCTTAGAATTCTTGTTCTAAATAGCCAAGCTATCCTTTTTGGTTTTTCTAATCCATGTCCTATAATTTTGTTGTTTTCAATTTAACTATGGAAGCTTAAAAACCCCTGATTGGGGTTAAGATGGAGTTTGATGTAATAAATTAAATTACAATATTTTAGTTTAATCTTTTTCGCTTTGTGAGTGTTTATTAAATATCTTGGGTTGAAATATAAAATGGACTTGATCACTTTATTTTATCATATTAGGTATTTATGTGAACGATTGAAAAATGAAGCATAATTACTGGAAAAAGCAAGATAATCAAACTAGGGGTTGCATAATTTGCGAAAGCCAGTGTAAAACCTAGGATACCAAGTTAAGAGTAGGTGTGGTGCCTGCTTTAGACTAAACAACTCAAATCTTAAAGGGTCACCCGTCCCCCATGCTAGGGTAACACACGGATTATGGCACTTGAAAAAGGCTAATTCATGCATTAGAGGTTGGGTATTAAATATTGTCACAAGGAAATAATTAGATTGAACTAAGGCATATTCTTGGGAAAAATACATCAAATGAAATCTTAACTCTAATCACCTTTATCAATCGAACTTATCTCTACTCAAAACTGCATTTCCATTTTTCACAACCATTTAATCATTTGTTTTAAATTCAATTCTGTTTTTATTTATTTTCAACCAAAAATCTCTTTATAAGCTAGTTAAAATTTCCAATTCTACATCCTTCCCTTGGGTACGATAATCCGGACTTAAAAATCCACTTTTTTACTTGTCACGATTTGTACACTTGCAAATTGCCGATCACTTACCAAATCAGATTACAAAGGATTTTGGCATATCCATAATTGAGGGAGATTGTTGGATCAAGCCCAGAATTTGGATGATGCGAAAAGAACCCTATGTAACTTGATCTGAGACTTTTGTTGTTTTCATGTTAAGTAATTACAGAAGATATGAACTTAATTCGGACCTACACTCCTGAGAGGAAAGCTAAGGACGGGATACATAATCCTGATCCAGATGAGAGTGTGCGTCGTCAAAAACTTGGTACATCACCAAGTCTTCACTTCATACGGAATAAGGATCATACGTGCGAACTAATGAGTTAAAGCTACAAACTAAGGAATCTGCGACTAATACTTTAAAATGGACTAAGTCAACAGATGTGGAGTAAGAATCTTAATCTATAAGTCGCATGGAGAAAGTCACAGTTATCACGGAGCAAAAAGGCTAAGTCCTCCACTCAAGCTGACTAAGGAAAAGAATCACGGAGTAAGAAATCCAGAGCATTCTATATATGCGGAGTAAGGAACGACTTATGTGGAATAAGGACCCGAGTCCTTATTTTGCACGGAGTAAGGAAATTTGATACGGAGTAAGGAATCCGAACCTGTTACTCTTGTGGAGTAAGGATGTGCTGATACGAAGTAAGCCATCCGTTCCTTTAACTCATGCGGAGTAAGGAAGCGCTAATGCAGAGTAAGCACTCCGACCTTCTCATTCATACGGAGTAAGGAAGTGCTTACACGGAATAAGGATTCAAGTTCTAAATTGATACGGAGTAAGGATCCGAGCTTAGTTTAACTCGAAGTAAGGAACCTTACACCGGATTCGAGAAGACGCTGCTTCAACTTATCTCTTCGTATTCAAAGTCACTGGCTCGCTACTTCCCGATGTAAGACAAACTCGTTGAGAACCTAAAGCATCTTACACGTGGATCATCCGGATATGTGGACACAACTTAAACTGAACTTGGGAACTCACAAACGCATTTGTGTTTTGCAAACCCAAGACATTGAGCTCCACATCCGCAGCACTTCAAACAGAGAGGATTCTGAGTAACAGTAATTGTGCACATAATCCGGAACATCAAGTTCCAAGATTGTCTCTTAAGGATGTGCTATATATATATATATATATTATGTAAACCTTGTATGTCAAATGTTCGAAAATGAAAAAGAGCTCAAGCAGATCATAGAGGCTAGTATGTGAGTGCATTGTAAACAAAGGGTTAGAGAGTTGTTAGTAGATCTAAAAGCTCCTTAAGCTTTAATCTGCTTCCATTTTGTTATACTTATCATTTTGATAATAAAACAAAATACTTCCACTATCTGGTTATTTTCCCCATTGATTTTATCTCTTAACCAGATAGGTGTTGTGGCAAAGAGTTAGAAAAGGAGTTTCGATAAGAGCCTATTCACCCCCCCCCCCTCTAGGCTCCAAGGGACCATCAAGAAGCTTTTGCGAAGTTGTGCTCTTCCGTTAGTTTGCATGCTATGGTGACACTGTGGTATTGAGGAGGAGACATGGGAACGCGAGTCTGTCATGTGGGATCAGTATCTTGAGTTGTTCGAGGGCGAACAGTCCCAAGGAGGGGAGGAAGCTGGTATGTTTTGTTTTCATACCTTCTCTTGTGCGTGCTATTTCATATATGTGCAGTGTTATGACGTGTTTGTGTATAGTGTTGTGTCATTCTTGTTATTATTGTCTCATGTATTGAGGCGTCTGGTGTGTATTATATGTGTGTTGTGGCATGTGTTGAGCCGTGTGGTATCATGTGTGTCAAGAGGTGTGGTCTTGTGGAGCAGTGGTGCTTTGTGTGTGTTATTGGTATGGAATTATTTTGTGCATCCTTTTGTGTGGTTGGTTGAGTAGTGTAGCTTGGTGGTATGCTTTTCGAGGGCGAAAAGTTTTTAAAGGAGGGAAGGATGTAAAGATCGTATTCTTGGTCCTAGGAGTGGACTCTGTTTTAGTGTGAGAATTGGAATAAGTAGATATGAACATGTAATTAGGCTTGAAAAGTGTGGAAGTTTGACTATACTTGGAGCCGTTTTGGAGTCTAGAGCCCCGTGGAGCAATATGGGCTTATTTAAGGGTCTTTTGGGGCATTATGGAAATTAAGATAGAGGAGAACCTTATTTTTAATTATCAGGTATATAGTATGAAAGGAGAGATAGGGTTTCTAGTGCGTTTTGGCATTCTATGCAATAGAAAGAGAAAGAGAGAGGCATGCGAGAGAGAGAGAGAGAGAGAGAGAGAGAGAGAGAGAGAGAGAGGGAGACGCCAAAAAGGAGTCTGGATCTAGAGCGCAAAGATCAAGGTTTTTCAATCAGTTTTAAGAGGTAAGTGCTCTTAAACTCCCTTACCGTGATCCTGTCTTGTTATGATGTGGATGGCATGAGGTGTAATTGATCTAGTATGTTTTGGGAGAGAAACTCCTATTGTGGCTTGATCTGTGTGTTTATATGTGTATCTGACGTTACTGTGTGATTTAGAGGTATTTTAGGATGCGATTTGTGGTGTAAGTGGGGGACTGTGTGTAAAAGTATGGTTTTTGAATGTCTAGGAGGTCGCTAAGTCGATTCCAGATGAAGGGTGGCAGAACGACAATGAGTAGTAATGCTGGGCGAACTGTGTGCTCGGTGGCGCGTTTAGGGTTAAGAGTCGTAGAGTCAAAGGATAGAGTTGGAGAGAGTCGAAAAGTCGTAGAGTCAAAGATTTAAGTTCTCCGAATCTTCGAGGGGGGATTCTTTAAGGGAGTTCTTTGGGTCTTTGAGGGAGGATCTTTGAGTCTTCGAGGGAGTTTTCCGAGTCCCCAAGGGGGAATTCTTCGAGGGAGTTCTCCGAGTCCTCGAGGGGGAATTCTTCGAGGGACTTCTTCGATTCTTCGAGGCAGACCTTTGGGTCAGTGGCTTCGGGTCTTCGAGGGAGGTTCTTCGAGGCAGGCCTTCGGGTCCGAACTTTGGGGTTGGTCTTTCATGTTATTACTTCGTGGCTTGTGATGTAACTTGTTGTGTTGTGATTTATTGTTTATTGTGTTTAATGCTTAGATTGAGGTAGCCTGTGTGGCGGTGAATGAGGTAGCCTGTGTGGCAGTGAATGAGGTAGCCCATGTGGTGGTGTATGAGATAGCTTGTGTCGCAGTGGTAACTCAGGCAATTCATTTATAATTTTGTACTGATTATGTATTGTGATCACAACATAGCACATGCATACTCATCATGTAGATACTAGGAGTATGGGATGGGTTGGGGAGATGAGATCCCTATTGAGTTGTGGTTGCTCACCCCTCCTACTGTGATTGTCCTTCTTTTTAGGTGGGACCTACAGGCATTAGTTGGGAGGATTTTCTTATTTGGCTGTATTTTTATTTTATGAGATGTTATTTCATGACATTGATGTAACCTAAAGTGGGAAATGATGTAAAAGATGTTTGGTATTATTAATAAACGTGTTTGGTTTTATGGATGTGTGATGTTTTTGTTTGTGATGTTCTATGTGGGTGGTTGTTAGCCCCACCCCTTGCCCCACCGGGTGGGTAAGGGGAGTTACGAACTGGTTTCCTCGTGTTGGAAATTCAGGTTGTGACACCATATGTTGTAAAAAGGGCATTCTCGGGAGGCGCACTCGTCCTTACCAAAATGGATAGAGATGAGCCCTCGAACCTTATAAATAGTGATGTTGTAAAGAAATTCTATGCTTCATTTCCTTTCATGTACCAAATAGGAATTAAAGTTGCCATCTATTGAGGAATTAAACCATTTTTTCGATTTCTGAACCATCAAAATCCTCTCTTACCTACTCACCACAAAAAGGCAATCCCCTTACCAAACATAAGCTTCACCTTGGGGCCCAAAAAGAAAAAGGGGGCCATGACAATCCAAGTTAATAGTGATATTAAATCTGGAACACCAAAATCCCAAGACTTAAAATCCCTTATTTCCCCTAAAAACCAAACAAGGAACCCCTTTGCAATCCTTTATTCCTTCAGCCGGATCAAAACATATCATCCCCTAATGAGTCAAAATCTCATGTTCATACCTTGTTACCTCCCTCATGAATGGCAACAGAATTCTCATTTGATACAGAGAGGAAAGTTTAAGCTAAGAGTGGACTTGGTGAAAACCCGAAAGGGCGCCACGGATAAAATACAAAGCTACATAAGAGAAAGGAAGAAAACAAAGGCAGACTTAGTGAAAACTCGAAAGGGCGCTAAGGGTAAAATACAAAGCCAAATAAAGGACCAGAATCCAAAGTCATTCGAGACAGCCATGTAAGGTCTCGATGCTTCATATGTGACCCCTTCATTGAGAGTGCAACAGAAGATGGAAATTGTTTAGTTACTCCGAATCAGCAACTAGCTGGCAAACAAAAGGGCGGGTCAAGTCTTAAGCATACTCCGATCAACTTTTTCAAACCCATATCTTTAAGCAATTATTCTGTTCCATAAAGAGGGAGATTTGTTTAAACTGTTACAATGACAAACGAGTTATGTTGTATGCGAAATGCATCTTCTAATCCTTTTACAAAAAAACCATTTTTACAAAATCTTTTACAAAATCTTTTGATTACTCCCCTAGCATAGTTTCCTTGAACCTTCCATATAGAGGAACACTAACATGAGTTGATACTAGAGTTTTGATCTCTCACAACAAACAAGTGACACAAAACTCCTATCAAGTTCATTCCTCAGCAAATGAAGTGGACCTCATAATTTAAAAACTAAATTCATGCATTCATGCATCATTCTCAGAAGAATATGCACTCCATGCATCATTAAGATACCTCCCTAGCATGTTTGTTCATCTTATATTCAGGGTTAATACCACGTCAGAGTGGTATAACGACTCATCTTATGATCTCCCCAAAAGATAAGCCTCAGAGGCTCGCCCCAGAAATGAAAAAGTTTTATCCCCAGCAGATAAACCAATGCATTTCCACCACCAACTTACCGAATCTAAATTTCGAACCAAGGCAGCTCTCAAATGGTCACTTCGTAGAGCGATCTCTTAGAGTGAACTCATAGAGGGAGCCATGAAAGAGTTACGTTTCAGTTACCTCAGCCCAAGAAGCTGTTTCCTATCGACCCACGATGTCGCTCTGCCCTAGATGCCACCTTCAGGTTTGACCCTAGATGTCTTACCTCAGCCCTAGAAGCTGTTTTCTATCGACCCAAGATGTCGTTTTGGCCCTAGATGCCACCTTCAGGTTCGACTTTAGATGTCTTACCTCAGCCCTAGAAGCTATTTCTTCGACCCAAAATGTCATAATTGACCCCAGATCTCACCACATTGGCCCAAGATGCCATCCTTTAGCCCTATATGCTATTAGACCAAAGATGTTGCAATTGGCCTAAGAGCCACCCTCAGCCCTAAAAGCTATTTCCTATCGACCCAAGATGTCACTACATTTGACCCTAAAGTCATTACTCCATCCCTAGAAGTTGTTTCCTAGCGACCTACGATGTCGTTCTGACCCTAGACGTCACCTTCAGGTTTGACCCTAGATGTCTTACCTCAGCCCTAGAAGTTGTTTCTTAGCAACCCAAAATGTCGTTTTGGCCCTAGATGCCACCTTCAGGGTTGACCCTATATGTCTTACTTCAGCACAAGAAGTTGTTTCTTAGCGACCCAAGATGTCATTCTGACCCTAGATGTCAGCTTCAGGTTTGACCCTAGATGTCTTACCTCAGCCCTCGAAGCTATTTCTTAGCAACCCAAGATGTCATTTTCGCTCTAGATGCCGCCTTTAAGTTTGACCCTAGACGTCTTACCTCAACCCTAGAAGCTATTTCTTAGCGACCCAAGATATCATTTTGGCCCTAGATACCACCATCATGTTCGACTTTAGACATCTTACCTCAACCCTAGAAGCTGTTTCTTAGCAACCCAAGATGTCGTTTTGGCCCTAGATGCAACCTTTAGGTTCAACCTTAGATGTCTTACCTCAACCCTAGAAGCTGACCATTTTGACCCAAGACATCATCTTACCGCCAAGACTGTAAAGGTCACTCTCCTTTTCAACCTTGAATCCGTGTCTACCAGACTCAAGATGTCTGTTGGATCGAACCCAGAATTTGGATGATTGTAACGACCCGTGTTTGGGGTTCTGGGCGATAGCCATGTGATGGAATACACATCAAGGGATGTGAATATCAGTATGACAATGTATGCGTCAAATAGAGCGTTTTGACTGTGAGTGGACCCGATTCGGAGTCGGAGCCCCAAAAGGTTAATTTTGGGATTTTTGTGGTGTGGTCGGGTGACTTTGTATTTGAGGTCTTATTTGGAAAAACAAATCTCAATACAGTGATGTACTCATCAAACGGAGTGTTTTGACAGTAATTGAGCTTGATTTGGAGTCGGGACCCTGTGAGGGTAATTTTGATATTTTAAGGAATTAAATGTGGGAGAGTATAAATAAGGCAGTAAAGAACCCAAATCCCTAATGGTGATACGTGCTTGCCTTTCTAGAGAGAGAAAGAGGATAGGAGAGAGCGAAATTGACGATTTGGTGCTCAAATCGACCAAAGTCGAGGTAGGGATTCATTCTTCTCACTCTTATGTCGTTGATTATGCTTGCTAGAGTAGCTAAAACATGTGAATTAACTCCCAATTCGTGGAATTGGAAGTATGAACTCTAGAGTTCATACTTCCAAAAAGAGGAGGTTTTTTATTTCTTTACACTGTTTTGGATTGGAAAGTTTATGCTTTTTACTTAACTAAATTATTTGTCAAAGTTATGGTTAAAATTGATTTACCCTAAATTTCTAAAGGAAATCCTAAATATTTTGTTTTGTTTTTTTTGTTTTTTTGTTTTTTTGTTTTTTTTGTTTTTTTGTTTTTTTGTTTTTTTGTTTTTTGTTTTTCTTTTTAAATGGAACATGAAATCTTTTTGGTTTTTTGTTTGAAAACATTTTTTTGTTTTTTTTTGCTTTTGTTTTTTTTCATTTATTTTATTAGTATTAATCTATGACATTCGATTTTCTAATCTAAAGTGAACCCACAAATGGATAATTCTAAAGGATACATGTGAGTGGAGGGCTTTTAATTTTTGTTGTTGTGGTGGTTGTAAAAGGACACGGTATCCATTTTTTGTTTTTTTGTTTTTATATTTTCTTTGTTTGTTTTATTTTCGGTGTTAGAAAATATACCCAAGAAAACTAAAAAAACTGTCTTCATCACCATCTTTTTTTTTCTTTTTTATATTTACTTTTCAAAACGTTTTAATATTCCTTTTTTTGTTTTTGTTTTAAGTGGAAAACATACCTAATAAAACTGAACAAAATATATTTATATCACTATATTATTATTGTTAAAAAATGTTTTTACATCTTTAAGTTTTGTTGTTTTTTCTGTTTTATTTTATTGGAAAACATACCTAATAAAACCAGCAAAATATATTTATATCACTATATCATTATTATTTGAATTAAAAAAACCCAAGAAAAATATCTATATCACTATATTCTATTTATGTGAAAAAAAAAACATTTTTTTTTACATCTTTGTTTTTTTTTTTTTTTTTTTTTTTGAAAACTAACCCACTAACACCAAGAAAAATATTTATATCATTATATTTTATTTATATGAATTTAAAAAACATTTTTTACATCTTTTTTTTTTGGGGAAACTAACTTCATAAAACCAAGAAAAATATCTATATCACTATATTCTATTTATGTGAATTAAAAAACATTTTTTCATCTTTTGTTTTTTATTATTGGAAAACATACCTAATAAAACAAGAAAAATATATTTATATCCCTATATTATAACGAAACATTTTCTACACCTTTTAATTTTATTTTGTTGTTTTTTTTTTTGTGGAGAACATGCCTAATGAAACAATATTACTATATTATTCTACTTATATTGATTTGAGTTTTTTTTTTAAACATTTTTGTTACTTCTTTTGTTAACCACAATAAAATAAAATAAAAAACATGCAACATAAATAAATAATTAAACATAAAAATTAAATTACGGTGTGGTGTGTGTAGCGGAATACTAAATATAATCTCTCTAGTTCTCCTTTTTTGTCTCTTTTTTTTTTTTGCTTTCTACATATTACAATTACATACAACAAAATACACAAACAAAATAAAAAAATAAAAAAAATAAAAAAATAAAAAAATAAAATTACATCGCTTAAACGAAAAGAAGAAACACAAATAATAGAAATGAAAGTTATAAACATAAAACAAATAATAAAGGTAGTAGAACCGACTTTTCCAATCTTGGCAACGACACCACGTCCGAGCTATCCTGTTGGCGTCGGTAGTATTGAAAGAACTTCCGAGTCCGGTGGAGAACTATGAACTCGCCTTGTCTAACACGGCAGAGATTGGTTGGAATTTAAGATCGACGCCAGAGATGGACCGGAATTTGGGAGGGGGTGGGGGATGATTAAATTTGTGGCTTTAAAGGAAGGGAGATATTTGGTTTTTTTTTTTTGGTTTGAAGATTGAAAAATGAGAGAGAGGATGATTTTTTTTTTTTGAATTTTCGTAGGATTTTTTTTGAAATGAAATTTGATTTGTGTTTTGGGAAAGGAGAGTGGAGAGGAAGAAAGAGAGTGGGTTTTTTTATGAATTTTCGTGGGATTTTTGTGATGGAAAATGGGGTTTTTGATTTGGTTTTTAGGAAGAAAAATGAAGAGAAAGGAAGATAGAAAATGGTTTTTTTTTTGGCTTTGGAAGAGAGAGATCATAAGAGAGAGAGTGTGTGGGGTTTTTTTTTTTGGGGAGTTGATGGGTGATTGGAGAGAGTGGGAGAGAGAGTGGGTGATTGGAGAGAGAGTGAATGTGTGTGATGATTTGTTTTGGGTTCTGGGGAGGAGAGCTCGCAGGAGAGAGAGAGATGTGAGGACTTGCTTTTTTTTTTTTTTGAATGGAAGGAAATTGTAAGACAGAGTGTGAGTGGGAGAGAGATACCATTTTATTTATGGATGATTTATTGATTTATTTATTTGTCCCAACTAATGCATTGTCCCAATTAATGCACACCTATTATTGCCATTTCTTCCGCCCGAGATTCTGCAAAACTGCTGTCATGTGATTCACTCAGTCCTTGTTTTAGTCTTTTGTTAATAATGCATGATGGTCAATCATAGTGGCAAAAAAATCAATTTTACTACAGTTGTATTATATATATATATATATATAAAGATATAAATATACATATCGAAGGGGGGGTTTCTATTTTTTTAATTTGATTTGAAAACAAATTTGAATTAGTGAGAACGTGCAATTTATTAATTCGGCAGAACGTGCTTACTGAGGTGTGTACGGTTCATGAACAGTATGCGGGAGTACTATTTACCTTTTTTCTGTTTTTTTATAAGAGTTTGGGATCGAATACGTATATGCAACTCAGGTCTAAAAAGGAAATTAGCTATGAACTCGAGGTGTCATAACGAGCAACTTTGCATCCTTTTTTTTTTTTTTTTTTAAATGTGAAAATGGTCTCATTTTGTGTTAAGACTGTACTGCACACCCTAAAACTATCTTATTGTCACGCCCCGGATTTCCAACCCGAGGAAACCGGTACGTGACTCCCCTTGTACCACACGGAGGGCAAAGGGGTTAGGGTGCAAACCCCGAACATAACATTTTAAACATCCACGACACATTCAAGACAGTAACGATCATAAAAGCAATCCACAATCCAAACCAGTCTTTATTACAACAAAATCCTCTTTTCAATCCATCCCCACTGGGGTTACATCAATTCTCATAAAAATAACATAAATGGTAGACAGTAAAGTAAATAAGGTCTTCCACCTTGGGGTCCCTCCTAACGCCTGTATGTTCCTGAAAGAAAACACAACATAGAGGGAAGGGTGAGCAACCACAGCTCAGTAGGGATCATGTCTCCCCAACCCATCCCATGCTCCTAGCGTCTACATGAGTGTGTACAGGTGCAGTGTAGTGACAATAGAATGTAAACAAGTTGTATTTCACATTCAAATGGCACCCACCTATCCACAGCCATACAGGCTTAGCCATATAGGCTAACATATCCACAGCCACTCAGGCTTAGCCACACGGGCTAACATATCCACAGCCTCTCAGGCTTAGCCACACGGGCTAACATATCCATGGCCATATAGGCTTAGCCACACGGACTAACATATCCACAGCCATATAGGCTTAGCCATACAGGCTAACAATTCCAGTCCCGGGCTTCCACAGCCACCGGGTTCCTGTTGGGATAGTGCTATATAAAGCAATGTGTAATCCTAATAATGTAAAGACTATTTCTGATTAATTGAAATATATTTTGTTTAAATATTTATTAGATTGCATTATTCTGCTTTCTTATGTGGCTGAGCATCATAACATCCCATTACTTATCAAAGTCTATTACTGGGTATGTGTGTAACACATACAATAGATCCACTAATTAGACTAAGTAAAAATTGGTTCACAATCGGTGAATGGAGTTTGGGATGCTCGTGCGATAAGATTGTGGTGCGGACTATTTCCATAGTGGGAGTGATCTAATCTAGGATCATTGTAAAGAGTTTACAAATAGTAGTGCCAGTATGTAATTATACATATTGAACAGGACCATGATAGAATAAGTTCTTCAACTAATATCCGTTGCATTGTATGAAGAATTTTAGATTCTATCGCAGGATGACTGATTTATGAATTGATCTTAATCCAGACCGTTTGATTAACTCATGTCTATAATTTATGTCTTTTGACTTATTAATGAGTGAGAGGCTTAGTGCTTCAAATACCTCGATATCTTGGAGATATAATATTATAGATAGTGGGAGCGTCAAGTCAGGTGCATGGAATCCACTGCTTCGTTATACGAAGAGTAATGATATTCCCATGTTGTTTAATTCGGGATTCTTGGGTGAATCAAGCGCTTGTAATTATATTAGATATAATTTATTATAAATCCTAATTCATGATTGGATCATGAATAGGTCGCCCATTAGAGAATTAATGGTAACACATGGATAAAAATATAATTAGAGAGGTTGAACGAAATCTATTGATACCTGTCTCTAATTATGAATATCATAGTGGAGGATCATATCATATGGCAATCAGTTATATCGATGGACAAATCATTTATTATGGATTCTTGTAATCATATCTGCTTGATCTTAGAGTGCAATTTTAGTCCCTGATCGTGGCTTGGCCTAAAACTAATAAATAATGATTTAATTGATTAATGAGATTAATTAATTAAATATTATTTATTGGAGCTTCGATTAAGTGGGTCCATTTGGTCCCTCTTGCTAGCACCGTTTATTCTTGTATGGAGTCCTGGATCGTTGTGAGTTGATTCTCCTGGTTGTGCTTAAGAGCTAATTAATTAACGTGTGTTAATATATATTTAAGAGTTAAATATATATCACATGGTTATTTATTTAATTAGATTAAATAAATAATAATAAATATTTTATCCATTTAATATGATTAAATGAATAAATATATTATTTATTTATTTGATAAATAAATAATATTATATATTTATTTAATTAGTTTGTTGCGTAATAATTATATTATTTAAATAGTTTAAATAATATGTATTATTATTATTTAACTAAAGGGGCGTATGCGTAATAGCACAGGGGTAACCCTAGGTCTATAAATAGATGCATAGCCTCCTAGGTTAAAGGGTGTGCGTGTGCAATCATTGACAGCCAAAAAGAGAGAGAGAGAGAGAGACAGGTGACGGCCAACCCTAGCAGAGGTGGTGTTCCTGTTCTTTGATCCAAGGGTGCCACAGCCCTGTACTCCTTGAGAAGGTGAATAGCAGAGAAGGCTATTTGGTGGTTGAATCCAGGAGACTGCGAGGACGATCAAAGGTAGATCGTGAGTTCGTTCTTGGAGGGAAAAGAAGAGGGTTCTAGCTTTACCGTTCTTCAGGTTGGTTTCTTCTTTTCTCTCTTTGCAAAATTAAACGAATTGATTCATGTTTAGATCCTGCTGTTTGTTTGCTGGAATAAAATTTTTAAAATTCATTTCCGCTGCGGTTAATCGTTAACCCCATTCCAGTATTCCAACAGTTCCACAAGCACAGCATACAAGGTCACACAGGCATTAAACCAAACACGTAGCATACACACTTTCACAGGCATAATACCAAATACTTAGTTCGCACAGCCCATCAGGCATAAAATCAAACACATACTAGGCATATACACACAGACATATCCACATAGGCATTTTATCAAACACTTAATATGCACACCATCCAACACCAGAATACATCAAAACTGCCATTGAAGGCCAACATCCATATAGGAGATCACACCTATATGGATTACATATATATATATATATACAGGTTAAACTCCATAATCTGCCCTAGAACCCTAGGGCAGAGGAGGATTTAGGAAGAACAGAACCCCTACCTTGTATGTTCTCCTGCTCCCACTTCCACGCAAGACTCCGACCACCACGCAAGATGCTCCGGCAGCCACCAGAAGCTCTCCTTCCCTCTCTCTCTCTCTCTCTCTCTCTCTCTCTGCGATGGCTGGTGGAGCAACAAACCCTAACCCTAAAATAGAGGGGCTTCTCCTCCTTATATAGACAACACAACATCAAAACGACGTAGTTTTGATTAAGTGAATCCCAGCATCAAAACGATGTAGTTTTGATGGAACAAGCTATGACCTTCCCACACCCATACACACCAAAATAGTCACAATTCCAACATGGTCCCTTGGGAAAAGATGATTAGAATGACAAAACCAAGGTAACCATGCAAAAACATGCCTGCACGCCAATTTGCACGTGAATTCCCCAATTCATGTGCAACTCCAAATGCACTCCAAATGCGCTCAAACTTCACCCCTAGCCTCCTTGCATCATGTAGAAGACAACCACACTTGCACGTAAAATGGACCCATTTCATGTGCACCTCACATACACGTCCGTTTGGCCTGAAACTTCTGTGGTAGATAGAGGACATCATTCTAAGCATCTTTCCTTTTGCACGTGAATTCATTGGAGTCCATTCACTAGGTCAAAATCTAGAAAAACTCTACTCAAAAGGCAAAACTGTGACTAACTCAAGGTACGGGTCCTTACACTTATTACCAAAAAAATAAATAAATAAATAAATAAATAAATAAATAAATAAATAAAAATTTGATTTTATTTAAAAAAAAATACTACGAGAGCGAATATATACAATATGTATATCAAAATTCTTATAACAACGAGTATAATAGGCAAATGAGGTTCGTGATCTGATCCGAAGTAATGTTTGTAAAGTCAATTATTGTTTTGACCGCTGTTAGAGGCCTAAACGCTATTTTGACCATATCTTCTTCGTTTGACCTTATAATTGAGCGTGGTCGAAGGCTTTGATCATTGAATTTGATTTTCTATTGCCAAGGACTGCCTCTTTTATACCCTTTGTCTCAACAGCCATGCCTCTATTAATTTATCTACATAAAGTGAGTGATAGATAGGGAAGAAATATAAAGCTGAAAAGGTCCAACCCGGACAAAATGAGGTCCAATAGCTGCCCCTCTTTGTGCATTGTTTGTAGACAAACAGTGTACAAAGACAAAAGGAAATCATTTTGGATTGGTTGGAGCATTCACCTGACTTACCTAGTGCTGAAGCAGAGCAGGAAGCTATTGTTGGATCTGTCCCCAAGAATGAAAATGAGCTTCTCAGGCCGGTGGACGAACAATTTTCAAAAGGCATCTAAGGCCTAACAGGAATTGAAACGGCAGCTAAGGCCTAACAGGAATTAAAAAGGCATTCAAGGCTTAACAGGAATTGAAAAGGCATCCAAGGCCTAACTGAAAGGGAAAAGGCATCCAAGGCCAATAGGAATTCAAAAGGCAACCAAGGCTTAATAGGAATTGAAAAGGCATCCAACGCCTAACAGAAATTGAAAAGGCATCCAGGGCCTAACAGAAAGGGAAAAAGGCAACTCAGGCCTAACAAAAATTGAAAAGGCCTCCAAGGCCTGATAGAAATTGAAAAGGCATCTAGGGCCAAACAAAAAGGGAAGGGCAACCCAGGCCTAAAAAAAATTGAAAAGGCATCCAAGGCCTAACAGAAATTGAAAAAGGCATCCAAGGCGTAGCAAAAGGGGAAAAGGCATCCAAGGCCTTGGTAAAGGTGACTAATTGTTGAAGAAGGTTGCTAATGACTGAATATGAGTTCCCTATATGAGTTCACTCAAGGAGATCGCTCTACGAGATTACCCCAAAAAGAGAGGGTTAAAAGGGTGCTTTTAGAGCTTGGGGAAATTGCAAAGAAAGGCTTCTAGAGTTTGAACAAGGGAAGCTAGTAGGGCTTGATGAGAGGCTTGCTGCGGATGAGTTCTGGAATCTTCAGAGGCAATGACATTCCTGAAATTGCAAAAGATGCTGAAAGTATGCAATGATGCATGGAATGCAATGTGGTGCATGCAGGGATGCACATTGAAATGTATTGTGAATGGCCCAATATGGGTTGGGGTTCGTCTCTATACTGCTGGAGATTTTTGCTGACATCCGACTTTGCTGGGAAACTCTTTTTTTTTCATGGATGAAGGGCTTGCTTGACTTAGCTTCACTGTGTTGAGGAGCTTGCCTTGATGGCTTTGCTGGGGATGTTGGTACTCCATGACGATATTCATACTCTGAGTTGAGGAACTTGACTTGTTTGAGGATTTTGAGCTTGACCCTACCCATAAGGCAATGCCAAAGGAGCTTACTGGGATTTAAAATATTCTAATTAAATATGAAATGAATACGATAAGACATGATTAGGGATGTAAAACGGGATTTTTGTTGGTATAATTCCATAAAACATATTTATATCACAGAAAGTGCCCATTGTTATAGTCTGATAAACAATATTACAAGTCTTTAAAAGCATAATGTACAAATTTGATTCGAGTGTGCCTTAGGTTTGACCAAGTCTTCCACCATTTGCAGCTGTTGTTTTCATATGGTGTTATTTCCATTGTTTGCAACGGACCCCATTTTATGTGGTCTTGATCCTTCGAGATTCTGACTGTCACCCTTCAGGATTTATTTTTGGCTTTGTATTTTACCCTTGGTGCCCTTTCAGGTTTTCACCAAGTTCGCCTTTGTTTGCTTCTTTGTCTTTTGTTGAAGCTTTGTATTTTGCCCTTGGTGCCTTTTTGGGTTTTCACCAAGTCCGCTCATTGCTGTCATGCTTATTCCTTCCATGTCTGGGAAAAAGGATTAGGCAACTCCCCATTTGGATAGGAGAGTTAAGCATAGAACTTTTTCACCGCATCGCTATTCACTGGGTTAGGGAGCTCATCACCATCCATTCTGGAAAGGATTAAGGCACCTCCTGAGAATGCTTTCTTCACCACATATGGGCCTTCATAATTGGGAGTCCACTTGCATCTATGGTCATGTTGAATTGGTAAGATCTTCTTGAGGACGAGGTCACCCGCTTGAAAGCTTCTGGGCTTCACCTTTTTATTTAGTTGTTCACCATTCTTTGTTTATATAGCTGTCCTCTACAAACAGTTGCCAAGTGTTTGCCTTCGATTAAGTTCAACTGCTCATAATGACTTTGGGCCCATTTTGCTTCTTCGAGCTGAGTATCTTTGAGGACTCGGAGGGAAGGTATCTCCACTTCGATAGGTAAGACTTCCTCCATACCATAAACCAAAGAAAATGGAGTTGCCCCAGTTGATATTCGCACTGAGGTATGATAAGCATACAAATCATATGGTAGCTTCTCGTGCCAATCCTTGTATATCTCGGTCATCTTTCTAATAATGCTCTTGATGTTCTTGTTGGCTGCTTCAACTACTCTGTTCATCTTTGGGCGATAGGGGGTCGAGTTGCGGTGTTGAATTTTTTACATTTCACACAACTTACCCATCATCCGACTATTCAAATTGGCAGCGTTGTCTGTTATGATTTGCTCAGGAAGCCCATATCGACATATGATGTTGTTCCGCATAAATCGAAGTACCACAGCTTGTGTGACATTAGCATATGACGCTGCTTCTACCCACTTGGTGAAATAATCAATCGCCACTAAGATGAAGCGGTGTCCATTGGAGGCTTTCAGAGATATTGGTCTGATAACGTGGATACCCTAAAGCGAGAAAGGCCATGGGGAAACCATCACGTACAGCTTGGATGAAGGTACTTGGATCTTATCACCATAAATTTGACACTTGAGGCATTTGTGCACATATTCAATACAATCTTTTTCCATGGTTACCCAATAATAGGCCATTCGGATAATTTGTCTTGTTAATGCATGTCCATTTGTATGGGAACCGCATTCCCCTTCGTGCACTTCTTTCATTATCTGTGTCGACTCTTCTTTTGCCACACACTGTAATAACACCATGTCATGATTTTGCTTATACAGGAGCAAGCCATTGAGGTAGTAGTTGGATGTTGACCTTCGGATATTTCTTTTATCAAACTAAGAGGCCTTTGCTGGGTATTCTTGCTTGATAAAATACTACCTAATGTCATCATACCATGGCTTTTCCTTGGTATTTTCCTCAATGGCCATACAATATGCAGGAGTATCTGTTGGTCCCTGGGAGCCTAGTGGGGGGTGGGGGTGAATAGGCTCTTATCAAAAACTCTTTTTCTACTCTTTGGCACAGTAGTAATCTGGTTAAGAGATGGAATCAACGCGTAAGCTAACCAGATAGTGGAAGTATTTTGTTTTATTATCAAATGATAAGTAAAATAAAATAGAAGCAGATTAAAGCTTGTAAAGCTTTTCGATCTACTGCAAGATTCTCTTACACTGTTTTCAAAATGATTCACACACTGGAATTTATAATCTCTTTGAGCTCTTGTGCATACACACTAGTTTTAAACTACCGAACATCAACTCATTCAACATATAAACGATCTAATGTACAAGTGTTACAATATATATAGAAATGTCCTTGAGAGATAATCTTAGAACTTGTTGTTTCGGACTATGTGCACATTGACTGTTCCTCGGAAATCTCTCTGCCTTAAATGCTGCGGATATGGTCTTCAAGATCTTGGGTTTGCAAAGCATAAGTGCCTTTGAGAGTCCCCAAGTGTAGTTAAAGTTGTGTCCACATATCTGGGAGATCCACGTGTAAGCTTCTTTAGGTTCTCAATGAGTTTCTCTTACATTGGGACTCAGCGAACTGGTGACTTTAAATGCGAAGAGATAAGTTGAAGCAGTGTCTTCTTAATCTGGTGTAAGGTTCCTTACTCCGTGTTAATGAAGCTCGGATCTTTACTCCATGTCAGTGATTGCTTACTCTGTATCAATTCAGTACTAGAATCTTTATTTTGTGTCAACGCTTCCTTACTCCGTATGAATGAGAAGGTCGGAGTGTATACTCCGCATCAGCGCTTCCTTACTCTGCAGAGTTTCCTTACTCCGCATGAGTTAAAAGACCGAATGGCTTACTCCGTATCAACACATCCTTACTCTGCATGAGTAACAGGTTCGGATTCCTTACTCCAAATCTAGTTTCCTTACTCCGTGCGAATAAAGACTCGGGTCCTTATTCGGCACAAGTCGTTCCTTGCTCCGCATGTATGGAAGACTCGGATTTCTTATTCCGTATCTTTTTTTCCTTAGTCCGCTTGAGTGGAAGACTTAGCCTTTTATTCCACGATGACTATGTCTTACTCCATGCGACTTGTAGACTAGAATTCTTACTCCGCATCTATTTGACTTAGTTTGTTTAAGGTGTTAAGCACATTTTCCTTAGTCCGTAGCTTTAAGTGATTAATCTACACGAATGATCCTTATTCCGTATGTAGTAGAGACTTGGTTATTTACCAAGTGTTTGATGACACTCACTCTAGTCTAGATCAGGATTATGTATCCTATCCTTAGCTTTTCTCGTATGCGTGTAGGTCTGGATTAAGATCATATCTTCTATAACAACCTAAGATAAAACAACCAAAGTCTCAAATCAAATTACATGGGGTTTTATTCGTATTATCAAAATTCTGGGCTTGATTCAACAGTCTCCCCCAATTATGGATATGCCAAAACCCTTTATAATCTGATCTGGTAAGCGAAGCACAAAGACAATATACAGAATAGAAATAACTTCCATTTTCATTACATCAGCAATAAAGTACAAATCAACCTTAATACAGAAATTTTACATTAAGGTACATAAGGCTTACTATACTTGAAGATCATTGTTGCTGCCTTCTCTTTAAGCTCCATTGTCTGCTCCATTGTATAATTGCAAATGTTGTTCCAGCTTTTATCCACCTTTATTAGTGATTTGATGAAGAAGCAGACAAAGGCTCCGCAGCTATCTCCATCCAGCTGTTGCGGCACTTGTTTCTTATTCCGGACCGACGCCTTCAGCTTTTCATTTGGAGCTAGGGGAGTTAGGCCTATTTCTTCATAGAGTCCGGATTACTTCACTGCTTTAGTCAATCGAATACGCATAGGTTGGAGTCAGGCCCATTTCTTCATAGAGTCCGGATTGCTTCACTGCTTCAGTCAGTCGAAGACGCATAGGTTTGATTGATTCTTTTTTATGTTGTTATCCACAACCTGATGAGAATCAATCAGGATCAACTGCTTGGAGTGAATCATGAAAGCAACTAGCATGAAGTGCGGCCACAAAATCCAGTATGAAATAAGGACAGTTGAAAGAATCTTCCAAGGTTTACTGTCCTCAGTAGTTTTGTCAATGAAGGTCCGAATGAAGGCTACTTCTGCAAGATATCCTTCAGACCAACAAGGTACAATATCAAATATGTTCCCATCCTTGTATAGAGACGGAAACAGCCTCATCTCCATCTTAACTGCTCGAGAGAAGTTCTCTATGTCTTATGTGGTGAATAGGCCCTTCTCGAAATGGAGAGTCTTAATTTCTTTAAGAGAGAAGGCATATAAGTCAGAAAGACATCTTTGGTCGACATTGGATGCGGCATACTTAGACATTTCGAGAAAAACACTTCCATCCGCATTAAGTGGATCACAATCCGCATATGATGGGAGGAAGGTGTCAGCCGCTGATGGAGAGGTGGAAGGAGGAGCTGCACTGGAGGAGCTTGGCTGAGAGAAACAGCTACGTTCTTAGCATGAGCTGAGGAAGGTGCAACACGATCAGATGACACGTTCTCCCCCGTTTTGGAAGATCGCCGAGGAGTAGTAGGGGGACGAGCCATCATGTGCACCAAGTCCGCAAAAGATGTAGACAGTGAATGGACAAACGAGGCCACGAGATCCATCTTCTGCTCGATGGAAGTGGAGGAGTCGGTCAGGGCGGAGAGGAGTTGGGTGCCAAGAGCATCAACCTTGGTGGCGATGGCATAGATCTAGGCACTTTGGGCTTGGGCGTGGCGGTCTAGTTGAGCGGAGAGCACAGCATCGGAGTGAACCGTGCCAAATGAGGCACGTCCAAGCGCTAACTCCGGGGCATTGGAATACTCCCCCGCAGGAATAGGTGCAGATATGCGCTGGGCAGAGGAGTCAGCCGGAGTGGAAGTGGCGTCAGCAGCAGCAGCAGAAGGGGCATCCAGAGCAGGAGAGAACCGCTTTGACCGGAGAGGTCAACAACAGGGATGGCTGTAGCAGGAGAGGCAGGCCTAGCCTCAACAGGAGAAGGAACTCATGCATCATGGGCCGGTTCGGAGGTAACAACAAAGGGAACATCCGAAAAGTGGGCCGGCGTAAGGAAGCCATGGTCCAGGTTCTAGATGATCATATCCTTCGGGGTTTGGGTGTGTTGGGCATAAAACCCCCAAATGTCGTTGTCAGGGATGGAGGCGATGCAGGCGAGGCTAAAACGAAACCATAGGTCCGTTAAGGTGTCGGTGGAGTGGTGGTTAAGGTAGTTGCGAGGTTGAGGAAATGGTGGCAAGGGAGCTTCGAGAGGAGAAGGAGGGACATCTGCCATTGCCGTAGCAACTACAGCATCAACAGCAGCAGCAACAATGGGTGAGTCGGGTGCACGGACATCAGCGGGAGAAGGCGCTGGAGAATCAGCCGGATGAGGACTTGGCTGAGAGGGCCCCGCAACCTCTGATGGTTCGGGACGAACGCTGTGCTTGGAGGCTCGAGAGATGGAGGGTGTAGCAATGGACCAAATTCGGGAGGACCGGTGAGCAGAGCTGACTTCGGGGGCATGGCTGTCTGCTAGCTCACAAACCGAACTGCCTTGTTGTTCCGAGGCAGGAAGAAAGCAGAGAGTAGTAGAAGGCAGGCATTCCATCATGGTCCCATCAGGCATAAGATGGCAAAGATAGTAAGCCTGGGGGAAAGGGATAGTGCCACTTCCATTGAAATGGGACGGACGCAGATACCTGAAGATAATGTTGAGAATTCACCCGAAAGATAGGTTCTTTGGACCATTCTTCAGCAATCGGAACAAGAAGGTTCCCCAGTCCATCGAGAGACTCTCAAAGACTCCGTACATGGCCAGGAAAAGGTCATATGGAACAAAGTCCAAAGCGGATGTGCGAGCTAGTAGACACCGGCTCAAAATGGTCGCCATACATCGGTAGCGACCTTGGAAGGACTTCACCTTGTATTCCTTCCCTTTGTAGGTGCAGCCCATCGAAGCTTCCATCGATTCTGGGTCTAGACGCTGAGGTTCACCGGGGGTAGGTTGAGAGCGGCATGGAGGACGGCGGGGGTGATAACGATGGATTCACCCCGAACGTGGGAAAGGATGGAATTGGTGGTGCAGCGGATGCGCTGGTAGTACTCAGTAATGTCGTCGATAAGAAGATTGACAGGATTGGAGACCAGGTTCAGAATGTGGGAGCCTTCCAAGAGTGGACAAAGGTCCAGAAACCATGCCGGAGGATCGGAGAGAGCAGGCCAATCGACCAGATGGCCGGGATTAACGCCAAAAAGAGAGGTCTTGGGTGCCATTTCGATTGAGAGTGAGAGGAAAAAGGAAGGTAGGTCTTGTAGATGGGAAGAGCGATGAGGATTTAGGGATTTAGAAATGTAAACTCGCGCTACGTGGTAAAATCCAATATATAAGACCGAGTCCGCAATTGCCAACGGGTCTAAGGATTAGGCGAGATGAATAGTGATCCACCTGACAAGCTGATGTCATTAGTCTTGATGCTTGAGCGCTTCCAAATTTAAGAGTGACGTGGAGGCCGCAGAGTCAAGTATTTATGACAGGTGTAAGCCTTCTTCCGAAACATTGCCTATTTCGAGACTTGCATTTGAATATACCATCATTATTCGTCTTCAAAAATACGCGATATAAAGTAAAACGTGGTTTATCGCGAGTTGAGAGTTCCAAGAATCCGGAGGAATTGAACCGACGAGCATCCATATTAAAAATAATCCGTAGAAGAATATCTGGATGATTAGCAGAATGTATATGTAGAAACAGAGTGTGGTAAGAGAGAAAATGATTCCTTTGCAGTCTTGAAGTCGAAGAAAGACAAAGTACCACAACACTTCAAATCCGAGACTTCAGACAAGATATGTCGGTGAGAATGCAAAGTGAATCGGAACCTATAGCTTCACAAAGATACACTAAAAAAACAAAGAGCTTGACAGGTGGAGTTCGTATAGATGTAAACAGATACAGAAAGCTAGGATGATCCAAACTAATAAAGAAACATAACGTATGCATTAAAAATGAATGTGAGACACATACATATGAGTTAACGATCGTATGACTAAAAACAATGCATATGACGGATAAGAAACACATAAGTTCACATTAGTCAACATAGTGAAATCGTCATGCTGAAAATCGTAGCCAAGATAAATGAACTATATATGAGTTAATCTGATTAAGATTCATGAGTGAAAATGGAACAAAGTACACATGCCAGATGCAATCAATTGATTATCAAATTAAGATGCACAGTTGAAGAAATAAAAACAGCCAAACATGCCACAAATCTGATTTAATAATGCATGTCCAATCAGATCCGGAAGTGAGAAGTTAGAGGGAAGAGCATCTTAGACATATTAGGGGGCTATTACTGAAACAATAGTTAGAGCTATTGCTCCCCCGTAGATCATGCGATCCTCTCAATGATGAACTCTCCCTCAGATAGACAGCCAGGAAAGTGGTCACGAGACATATAAGGGGGGTATTACTTGCATAATAGATAAAGCATTTCTCCCCCTTAGATCTTGCAATCCTCTCGATAGACATTTCCAGCTAAATTATTTAGAGCATGAGAATTTTGCTGTCTATCCTTCAGGAAACTCCACTTCAGAAGCTGATCAGACTGCAACTGTGATTTCATCCACCAGCATTCCGAGCTAACCCATTTCATTTCTTCAACCAAACATGTTAATAGTGTAATCAATATGAAACAGCATTGGACATGTGGTGATAAATGAAAATTTGAATCATGAAATCCTAAGAAGATTGTACTCATATAATGTTAATTATGTTAGCTTAAGCGACTTCAGTCGGGAAACACAAGCATCCTCCCATCATATGTGCGGAGCATTCACTATCGAGGATCCACTTGCTTTGATTGATTTTTAACTTCAAGTGATCCGGCAATGCATTCCAGAGATGCTCCAGTAAGACAACAGTTTACACTTTTGGTGCCCAAACTTGTTTCGGGCGGTTAGGAGAAACAACATCAGTGTCAACAGTTCCGGATTTTACTCTGTTAGTGTAATGACCCGTGTTTTGGGATGTGAGGAGTTAGTCACAGTTTTGCCTTTTGGGGTGGAAATTGTAGGGTTTTAGGGAGTTTTCTTCCCACACACTTTAGCTAAAATACCATATTTGTTGATGGGCAAGTTTGAGGTAAGAGATGAGTCCAAGAGGGAACCTTTGGGAGGTGCACGTGACAATGCACATGACAATGGCTTGTCACGGGTAGGGATGTTTTTGCATGGGAGCCTTCCAGACATTGTTATAAGGCTTGGGGAAAAATCCTAGGGTATTTGGAGCTGCACGTGATATGGGGATATCACGTGCAAGAAGATTATTGTATGCCTGCCTTCTACATGATACAAGGAACCTTGGGGAAGAAATTCACATCAATTGGAGCTGCACGTGATATGGGGATATCACGTGCATTGTGGCGTGCAACCATGTTTTTGCATCATCACATTGGTTTTGTTATTCTAGTAATCTTTTCCCAAAGAGGCATGTTGGAATTATGGGTATTTTGTCTTGTGTGGATACGGCAAGGTTGTAGCCTATTCCATCAAAACTACATCATTTTGATGCTACGGTTTACTTAATCAAAACTATGTCGTTTTGGTGTTAAGGTGTCTATATAAGGAGGAGGAGCCCCTTTGTGTTGGGGCTTTAGGGTTCTTCCGCCGCAGCCGTCGTAGAGAGAGAGAGAGAGGTTGAGAGAGAGAGAGACTCCAGACCGTGGCTGCCGTTGTCATTTTCGTGGTTGGACGGCATTAGGCGTGGAAGCAAGAGCATGAAGGATCTTCCAGAGGTAGGGGTTTTGTCCTGTTCCTTGAACCTATCCTAGGGTTTAGGGCTTGTGGTAGGTGATCTATGGTTATTTGGATATATATATTTATACGTAAATCCATATAGGTGTGATCTCCTATATGGATGTTGGCCTTTAATAGCATATTGTTTGATATTATGCCTATGTGGCCATGCAAGTTAAGTATTTGATATTATGCCTGTGTGACTGATGTATGTTATGTGTTTGGTTTTATGCCTGTGTGGCCATGCAGGTTAAGTGTTTGATATTATGCCTGTGCGACTGATGTATGTTATGTGTTTAGTTTTATTTCCGGTGGCTGTGGACGCCCGTGGCTAGTTATGTGAAGCTCGGTGGCTGTGGAAGCCCGTGGCAGATTGTGAGCCTGTATGGCTGTGAAAATGGAGCCTGTGTGGCTGTGTTGACATGTTTTTAAATGTGATTATACCTGTTCAAATAGTATTGTCACGACACTGCACTTGTGCACGCCCTCATGTAGATGCTAGGAGCATGGGATGGGTTGGGGAGACATGATCCCTACTGAGCTATGGTTGCTCACCCCTCCTATTGTGATGTGTTTTCTTTCAGGAACCTACAAGCGTTAGGTGGAAACACCAAGGTGGAAGTCAGTTCTGTTTTGTGGCTTGTTTAATTTTATTTGTATTATATTAATTTTGTGAGGCCTTGTAACCCCAGTGAGGAGATATTGTAAAGGAGACTCAATTGTAATAAAGACATGCTTGCTTTGTTGACGTTGTGTTTCAAATCTAATAAGGTCATTTGTTTTGCTTTGGTGAATTTCTGATGTGGGTTATGACCCTATGTGGAGTTATTTCACTTCAACCCCTTATCCACAGCATGGGTAAAGGGGAGTCATGAACTGGTTTCTTTGGGTGGAAAATCCGGGGCGTGATAGTTACGAACTTTAGCTTTCCAAGTTGACTTTACTTTATTAGTGTCAGTTTCTTCTTTTATTTGGGTTTTCTTGGGAGAGTTTCTCCTTTGAGATTTAGATTTAGATTTGCTCGAAAAATCCTTTTTGATGAGCTGATCTTTATTAGTGCGAACTTGATTACAAAGCGAGTCATCAGATAAACTCCAACATTCATAGTGATAATGACCTATTTCTCTACAGATGGAGCAGACACTACGATGCAGAGGACTAACAAGGGATACAAGTTTCTTAGATTTTATAGGTTTTCTACACTGATCCCTATGGCCTAATCCTTTGCGATTGGGTGACGCGCTCTTGGCCCTAGATGTGTTAACCTTGGCCTTTCCTTTCTTTCTGGGTGCTATAGTTTCGGCTTTAACTGCAGTAGCCTTCCATTCATCGTTAGGTACGGGTGCTACTACTTCAAGAATAGCAGTAACAGCCTCACTTCCACAATCATAAACTATGGTGCCACCTAAAATGAAACCATCTAACGATTTAGATGTACTAACAGGATATAGGTTGGTTAGTTTTAGAATGAAATCCAGAGGACACTCAGTAGCTTGTGTGGAGGTTGATGGTTCAGAGCCAAGGCCAGGTTTAACTCGATGTCATTCGGATTAGTCCTAAATGTAGAGGCTGTTTCCCCTGATTTTAGCCACTTACGATTTATTTTCTTTTCCTTTTCAAGTTCATTCTCGAGTCTTTTTAAAATAACTTTTATGCTAGTTAGGTTGGTATTTAGCAAATGTTTTTCTGCTCTTAAGTCATGATACCAAGCCTCTTTACCCCTGAAGTCAGCCATGTCTTTTTCAAGTCTAGCAACAGTAAAATTCAAGACGTTTATTCTGACTTTCCATATCTTTGTACATTTGAGTAATTATTAGTCTCTCATTCTTTTCATGATCATGTTCAACAGTAACAGATTCTAATTTACTCATGACCTTAGAGATAGAAGGTACCTCAGTATTTGACATGAGGCAGATGTTCGGCTTTGGTGTTGGCTTATCGTCATAGGATTCCTCCTCTTCTTCCGAGCCACTGACGTACTTTGTGACGAACGCCTTTCTCTTGTTCTTGCTATTATCTGAGGTGGAGCGTCAGGGAGTAGCCTTGTCACTCTTCTCGGCCGTCTTAGATTTGGATTTACAATCCTTGGCCCAGTGACCGGGTTTCCCATAGTTGTAGCATTTCTTAGGAACTTGACTCCGATTGCTCCTTTCTTTTGGATGATGATGAGGAGCCTCTTCTGAATCCTTTTTTGCTTTTCCGTAGGAATCGCTCGAAGGATTTGACCAGAAGAGCTATTTCTTCTTCAGCGTCCGAGTCAAAGTTCTCTGACTCTTCCGTATCATCATCCCGTTGTATGCTGAAACACTCCGTAGCTTTGAAAGCTACCCCCCTTTTCTTTCCAAGCTATTTTCTCATCCCGGTCAAAATATTTGAACCTGACCTCATGAGTCCGTAGCTCTCCGTATAGTTCTTCAAGGGGAACATACTACCAGTTCTTGTCGGCTTGCATCTGGAGCTGCTTGGAGTAGTAGCGATCCGGCAAGGAGCGAAAAAACTTATCATTGATCTAAGATTGAGAGTAGTGCTCATTGACAGTTTTTAGCTCAAGGATGAGCTTGCTGAATCTCCGATAGATGCTTTCGAGGGATTTGCCAGGTTTGTGATTAAAGCGCTCGAAGTTCTGCCTGAGAGCACAGATGATGTTCTGCATTTGGGACTGACTTCCCTCACAGAGGATTGTCAGCTTATCCCACACAACTTTCGCTGTTGTGCAGCCCTGGACGTCCATGAAAGCTTCAGAGTCCAAAGACGATATGACATATGCCAGAGCCTTTTCACTAGCACATTGCCAGGCTCTTTCATCATGGGTAAGTTCAGCATCAGTCTTTGGCCTTCTAACTCCATGTTCTCTGATAGTCATCGGAATTGGTATCTCCTGATGAAGACAAAGCCATAAGAGATGATCATGGCATACCATGAACATTCTCATGCGAGCATTCCACTGGGAGAAAAGCTCAGGTGTGAACTTTGGCAGTTTGGTCAGAGTGAAACCAAAACACCGTGGTTGTGGAGCAGTGGCAGCAATAGGTTGAGGTGGATTGTCATTTTCACTGCTACTTTGATTGGGGAGGGGCTCTTGTGCACCTCCGGAGTTAAGGCGAGTGTTGAATAGCATACTGCTTTCTTCGGCCATTGTTGAGAGAGAAAGAGTGGGATCTCTACTTTGAGCAGGCTGAACTTGCTCTAATACCACTTGTTGGTCCCTGGGAGCCTAGAGCGTGGTGAATAGGCTCTTATCGAAATCTCTTTTTTCACTCTTTGGCACAGCACTTATCTAGTTAAGAGATGGAATCAATATGGAAGCTAACCAGATAGTGGAAGTATTTTGTTTTATTATCAAATGATAAGTACAACAAAATAGAAGCATATTAAAGCTTGTAAAGCTTTTCGATCTACTGCAAGACTCTCTTATACTCTATTTTCAAAATAACTCACACACTAGCCTCTATAATCTCTTCGAGCTCTTGTGCATACACACTAGTTTTAAACTACTGAACATCAACTAATTCAACACACAAACGATCTAATGTACAAGTGTTACAATATATATAGAAACGTCCTTGAGAGATAATCTTAGAACTTGTTGTTTCGGACTATGTGCACATTGACTGTTCCTCGGAAATCTCTCTGCCTTAAATGCTGTAGATATGGTCTTCAAGATCTTGGGTTTGCAAAGCATAAGTGCCTTTGTGAGTCCCCAAGTGCAGTTAAAGTTGTGTCCACATATCCGGGAGATCCACGTGTAAGGTTCTTTAGGTTCTCAACGAGTTTGTCTTACATCGAGACTCAGTGAACTGGTGACTTTAAATGTGAAGAGATAAGTTGAAGCAGCATCTTCTTAATCCGATGTAAGGTTCTTTACTCCGTGTTAATGAAGCTCGGATCCTTACTCCGTGTCAGTGATTGCTTACTCCGTATCAATTCAGTACTAGAATCCGTATTTCGTGTCAACGCTTCCTTACTCCGTATGAATAAGTATCAGCACTTCCTTACTCCGTAAGAGTTCTTTACTCCGCATGAGTTAAAAGACCGGATGGCTTACTCCGCATCTAGTTTCCTTACTCTGTGCGAATGAAGACTCGGGTCCTTATTCCACACAAGTCGTTCCTCACTCCGCATGTATGGAAAACTCGGATTTCTTACTCCGTGTCTTCTTTTCCTTAGTCTACTTGAGTGGAAGACTTAGCCTTTTATTCCGCGATGACTTAGCCTTTTCCTTACTCTATTTGACTTATAGACTAGGATTCTTACTCCGTATCTATTTGACTTAGTTCGTTTAAGGTGTTAGGCGTAGTTTCCTTAGTCCATAGCTTTAAGTGATTAGTCCGCACGAATGATCCTTATTCTGTATATAGTAGAGACTTGGTTATTTACCAAGTGTTTGACGACACTCACTCTAGTCCGGATCTAGATTATGTATCCTGTCCTTAGCTTTGCTCTCACGAGTGTAGGTCCGGATTAAGATCATATCTTCTGCAACAACTTAAGATAAAACAATCAAAGTCTCAGATCAAATTACGTGAGGTTTTATTCACATTATCCAAATTCTGAGCTTGATTTAACAGTATCTTGTATACGGATATCGAAAGACTGGACTTCTAACTTTGTGTCTAGTCGAAGGAGGGAGCCTAGAGTGGCCAGCACATCAGGAATCTAATTGTATTCCCTATGCATATGCTCGAATGTCATGTCTTCGAATTGCTCGGCAAACTCCGTAACGTGCTTCCGATATGGGATTAATTTGTGGTTTCGAGTCTCCCATTTTCCCTTTACTTGAAAAATGATAAGTGCCGAATCGCCAAACACTCGTAAATTTTTAATTCCTTTGTTAATTGCTTCTTGAAGTCCCATCACACATGCCTCATATTCTGCTTCATTGTTTGTACAAGGGAAGGTTAACTTTGCTGCCATTGGGAAATGTTCGCCTATTTGGGATATCAAGATGGCCCCTATGCCACATAGTCCACATGTCTGATACTTCGGCTGTAATGATGTTGATGTGCTCATCTGAAAATCCAATAGTCATAGGCTCATAATCTTCTAGTGCTCTGCCTGCCAAGTAATCAGCTATTACACTTCCTTTTATGGCTTTTTGAGGCACAAAGATAATATCATATTCCGACAGGATCAACTGCCATTAGACGATTCTTCTAGAAATGGATGGTTTTTCTAATAGATACTTGAGTGGATCATGCCTCGAAATCAGCCATGTTGTATGATAAAGAGTGTATTGCCTCAATCGTCTTGTTATCCACACAAGGGCACAACATGTCTTTTCCAATGGTGTATAGTTCTCTTCATTGATAGTGAACTTTTTGCTAAGATAATATATGGTCTGCTCCTTCTTGCCTGTAGAATCATGTTGCCCCAAGACACAACCCATTGAGGACTCCTGAACAGTCAAGTATAAAATCATAGGTTCGTCTGGTACTGGTGGGATCAAAATAGGTGGATTAGACAGGTATTGCTTGATCCTATCAAAAGCTTCTTGACACTCGTTATTCCAAATTTTGGGGTTATTCTTCTGCAACGTCTTGAAAATGGGTGATAACGTGCATTTATGCCGTTATTCTAGTGTATATTTAGGGCATTAAAGAGCATGACTAGAGCTTAATTTACCCATATTTCATAGATATTTGCTCTAACCCCTTAGGAAAACACTACTTGTTCTAGATGTGTGTTTTTGAGTTGTTTTGGCAGGTTTTTAGGTAATTCCTTCTCAAACAAATCAGCTAGATCATCTTGTCTACTAAAGAGGAAGCTTGTGACAAAATATAAGCTCAAAAGGAGGCATTTTGAAGGCTACAAGCAACAAGGCTGCAAGAGGCCTCTTCACACAGAGATGTGGATGCAGTCTCAAATGCAATTGGAATCAAGCAAAGAATTCATTACAACTTATGCTTCCGATATTTCGAGCTCCATATCCACAGCAGTTAAAGCTTCAGCATTTTCCGATGAAGAACTTCAATACTACACACTGCTCGGAAAATGCAGTTCCAAGATAGATTCCTAGGATGTCTATATATTTGCCTGAAGCAATGTAAAAAAAAAAAAGGAGTGCTTACTTCTACTCATATACTCATAAGCGTATATCTTGCAAAGAGCCAAAAACAGAGATCTACAGTCAAGTGTGTGTAACCATAAACAAACGTGTTGTGCTGTAATCACCTAAAACGCTGTTTTGCTTTGTTGTAAGTATCTTCAAATAATAAAATAACATACTTCCACTACCTGGTTAATCTTTCACACTGATTTTATCTGTTTAACCAGAGTGAGTGTCCAGCCATTAAGAGAGAGAAAGATTTTTCAAAGAGCCTATTCACCCCCCTCTAGGCTCTCCGGGACCAACAAGTGGTATCAGAGCAAGTTTTACCTGCTCGTAGAGATCCCTCACTCCCTCTCAACTTAACAATGGCCGAAGAAAGCAGCATGCTATTCAACACCCGCCTCAACTCCGGGGGAGCTTAAGAGCCCCTTCCCAACCGAAGCAGCAGTGAAAATGTTGATCCACCTCAACCTGCTGCTGCCGCTGCTCCTCAACCACAGAGTTCAGGCTACACTTTAAGCAAACCGCCAAAGTTCACACCAGAGCTTTTCTCCCAGTGGAAAGCTCGCATGAAGATGTTCATGACCTGTCATGATCATCTAATGTGGCCTTGTCTTCATCAGGAGCTTTCTATTCCGATGACCATCCGAGAAAATGGGGTCAGGAGGCCAAAGACTGATGCTGAACTCACTCACGATGAAAGAGCCTGGCAATACGCCAGTGAAAAGGCTCTAGCTTACGTGACATCGTCCTTGGATTCAGAGGCTTTCACGGACGTCCAGGGCTACACGACAGCAAAAGCTGTGTGGGACAAATTGACTATTCTATATGAAGGAAGTCAGTCTTAGATGCAGAACGTCATTTGCGCTCTCAAACAGAACTTTGAGAGCTTCAACCACAAACCTGGCGAATCCCTGGAGAGCATCTATCGGTGATTCGGCAAGGTCATCCTGGAATTGAAAGTTGTCAACGAGCACTACACTCAGTTCCAAATAAATGACAAGTTCTTTCGTTCCTTGACGGATCGGTATTACTCCAAGCAGCTCCAGATGCAATCCAAAGACAACTGGCAGTATGCCCCCCTTGAAGAGCTATATGGAGAGCTACGGACTCATGAGGTTAGATTCAAATACACTGACCGAGACGAGAAGATAGCTCGGAGAGAAAAGGGGGTAGCTCTTAAGGCTACGGCTGGACCAAGCATGCTGGCAGAGGATGATACGGAAGAGTCAGAAAACTCTGACTCGGACATGGAAGAAGAAATAGCACTCATGGTAAAATCCTTCACACGATTTCTACGGAAAAGCAGAAAAGGATTCAGAAGACGTTCTTCCTCATGCTCGAGAAGGAAGGAGCAGTCGGAGCTAACATCCTAAGACTGCTACAATTGCGGGAAACATGGTCATTGGGCCAAGGACTGTAGATCCAAATCCAAGACGGCCGACAAGGATGACAAGGTTAAATCCTGACACTCCACCTCAGACAACAGCAAGACGAAGAGGAAGGCGTTCGTCTCAAATTTCAAAGTGGTTCGGAAGAAGAAGATGAATCTTCAGACGACGAACCAATGGAAAAGGCGAACGTCTGCCTTATGGCAAACGCTGAGGAGCATCTATGGAATTCACTGCCATCTCACTTGAAGTCAAAGATCAATCAAAGCAAGTGGATACTCGATAGCGGATGCTCTGGACATATGACGGGTGATAAGTCTCTGCTCATGGATGTTACTGACAAACGAGGCCCATCCGTAACATATGGTGACAATAGTAAAGGTAAGACTGTGGGGTATGGCACTTTAACCAATGGCTGTGTATGATTTACTAAGGTTGCATTGGTCGAAGGTTTGAAGCATAATCTGCTGAGTGTCAGTAATTTATGTGACAAAGGATTCACAGTTTCCTTTTTGTCAAACACCTGCACAGTTAGAGATAACTTATCCGAAGATATTAAATTGTCCGGATCTAGAGATGGGGACATATATTCTGTGGTCTTAAGAAATAATTCTTCCGACCCTGTATGCTTCCTCAATACAGCATCACATGAAGATAGTTGGCTATGGCACAAGCGTTGAGCACATCTAAATTTTAAGACCTTGTCTAAATTAGCATCGCTTGATCTGGTCACTGGTCTGCCTAAACACAAATACTCCAGAGATACTCTCTGTAGAGAACGTCAACTTGGAAAACAGACCAAACATAGCTTTAAGAGCAAATCAGTAAATTCAATAACTGCTCCTTTACAACTTCTTCACATGGACCTATGTGGTCCCATTTCTGTTTCTTCACTTGCTGGTGCGAGATACACCCTAGTGGTCATTGATGACTTCACCAGATACACATGGGTGTTGTTCCTAAAATCTAAGGATCAAACCTTTGAACACCTTGTCGATCTCTTCAACTGGATAAGCAATTCACAATGACTGAGCATTAAATGCATCAGGAGTGATCATGATACAGAATTTGATTTCTCAGATATGAGGTCATATTGTTCTGAACAGGGCATTCAGCACGACTTCTCTGCGCCCAGAACTCCATAACAAAATGGGGTAGCTGAGCGTAAGAATCGCACTTTAGTTGAGGCTGGCAGATCAATGTTAGCAGGGGCAAAGCTTCCTCTCAGTCTATGGGTTGAAGCGGTGTCTACTGCCTACTATGTTCAGAACAGAACCTTATAAATAAATTTACCATGAAAACACCTTATGAGATGTGGAAGGGCAGAAAGCCTTCTATTTCACACTTCAAAACTTTTGGGTGTACTTGCTACGTACTGAACAATGGAAAAGAATCCCGGAATAAATTTGAACCTAAATCTGATGATGGGATATTGTTTGGATACTCATTACATAGCAAGGCTTATCGGATTTTCAATAGAAAACTTTTCAAAGTTGAAGAATCTATCCATGTGACTCTTGATGAAGCTAACACGGATTGGTCGAAAGTTGGTTCTTCAAGTTCTAATGTGCAGGATCAAGACAACAACATTGACTACTCAAAGTTTATGAATGTTCCTGTCACTTCTACTGACCAACCATGTGGCACCAATGAAGAACGAAGAAATGATGCAGATGGTGCTACGGATGAATCGGACTCGGGACTTCCACATAACTCCGGATATATTCCTTCGGATATTCAGAATACCGGAGTACCTTCTAGTCCATCTGGACCAGTTGATACGGAAATGAACAGTAATGGAGAACCTCAAAATACTCCAGAACCTGTTAATTTGAATAACACTGGCCCGGAAGAAGCTCAATCAGTGGACGACCAAGGACCACCTAATCTGACAGAGCTTCAAATCATTGAGTATTCACCACCACTTGCGCAAAACTATAGGTGGACTCAAAGCCACCCTCAAGAACAAATGATTGGTGATCCTACTGTTGGTGTTAGAACAAGAGCACCCACCTCCAACATGTGCCTCTACTCTTGCTTTTTGTCGCAGATAGAGCCAAAAGTGGTGGAAGAAGCTCTTCAAGATTCAAATTGGATAGACGCCATGCAGAAAGAGTTAACTCAGTTCAAAAGGAATGATGTGTGGACTTTTGTACCAAGGCCAAAGTCTCAACAAGTCATTAGAGTTAAATGGGTGTTCCGGAACAAACTTGATACGAACGGAATCATAATCCTGAACAAAGCCCGACTGGTAGCCAAGGGTTATCGTCAAGAAGAAGGAATAGACTATGACAAAACTTTTGCTCCAGTAGCCCGACTTAAAGCAATCAGAATGTTCTTGGCATACGCTTCATACGAAAACTTCAAAGTTTATCAAATGGATGTCAAGAATGCATTTCTAAATGGAGATCTTCAAGAGGAGGTATATGTTGAACAACCTCCAGGCTTCATTGAACTAAAGGCTAGACATTTGGTCTACAAACTAAGGAAAGCCTTGTAAAGAATGAAGCAAGCTCCAAGAGCCTAGTACGACACACTTTCAGAATTCTTACTCACTCACAACTTCCAAAAAGGGAAGATTGACACCACGCTATTCTTACAGAAAGAGAAGACACATACTCTGATCGTACAGATCTACGTGGATGATATCATTTTCGGATCAACTAATCCGAAACTTTGTGATGAGTTTGCCAAGTTGATGACTGGCAAGTTTGAGATGAGTATGATGGGAGAACTGTCCTACTTCCTTGGGATCGAGATCAAACAACTAAAGGAAGGGATCTTCATCAACCAAGCTAAGTACACTCGTGACTTAATCAAGAAGTTTGGTATGGAAGATTCATCTCCTGTCAAAACTCCAATGCCAGTCAGTGCCAAGTTAGACCCAAATGTTGATGGCAAATCAGTGAATGTGACTGAGTACAGAGGGATGATTGGATCCTTGTTGTATCTTACAGCAAGTCGCCCAAACATAATGTTTGCAACTTGCATCTGCGCAAGATATCAAGCGAATCCCAAAGAGTCACATATGCTTCATGTAAAACGGATATTAAGGTATCTCAAAGGGACGATGAATTTGGGACTCTGGTACCCAAAAGAGTCCAACTTCGCCTTATCCGGATATTCTGATGCTGATTTTGCCGGGTGTAGCATAGACAGGAAAAGCACCAATGGTACATGCCAATTCCTTGGAAACAGATTGATCTCTTGGTTCAGTAAGAAGCAGAATTCCGTATCAACCTCTACTGCTGAAGCGGAATATATAGCTGCTGGTAGTTGCTGCGCACAGCTTCTCTGGATGCAAAGTCAACTTACTGACTACGGCTTCAACATGACATATGTTCCACTCTACTGTGACAATACCAGTGCTATTGCTATCAGCAATAATCCCGTCATGCATCCAAAGACAAAACATATTGAGGTCAGGAATCATTTCATTCGCGACCATGTTCTTAAAAAGCACATATCCCTGGAACATGTTGCTATTGAAGATCAACTGGCGGATATACTTACAAAGCCCCTACCTGATGTAAGATTTTTTGAACTTCTTCTTAAATTAGGTATGCTTGACTTTTCTGCATAGCTTCTCACCTGTTATCCATCAGTAGTTATTTTCAGAAAATGCATTGTTGTACTTCATGGTTAGTGATAGATACTGAACTTCTTGTTTAACTATCTTACTTTAGTAGTGTAAATGGTCTGATATTTCTCACTAAGTACATATTGGGAGGATGCTTGCTTATCCGGACTGATAGTGAATCAAGCAAACATAATTAAATATATATGACACAAATCCTCTTCTGATGTCATGAATTCTACTCCATCTTCCATCTCATGTCCTATGATTTCGTGACTGACTGAACTATCTAAGATGAATGGTCGAGGAATGACTTGGGATAACTCGGACTGAAAGTGGAAATTCACTATGTCTGCTGATCAGCTGCTTGAGTGGAGTAAATCAAGGATAGGTAGCAGTTTCTCTCGATTCATAATTAAACAGGAAACGTCTTAATAGGCTCTAAAAGTCCACGGGGGGAGAAATTGCTCTCTCTATTATCTAAGTAATACCCCCGGATTCGTACTTCATGACCTCTTTCCTGGCTGTCTATCTGAGGGGGAGTCATCCTCGAGAAGATTGCATCAAAATGATTCGCTGATCTCATGGGGAGAGAATACTTCATTGAATCTTAAGTAAGGCCCCCTGTTTCAGCAAAAGGCATGACTACAGGGCGAGAGAATGCTTATTATTAAGTAATGCCTCCCTGATATGTCTCGGATGTTCCGCCCTATAACTCTCACTCATAAAGCTGATTGGATTTGCACTGTTGAATCGGAATTGTGGATTGCTTGGCTGTTATCTTCCTCTTCCTAGCATTTTAGGCATGACAGTCGGTTGTAACATCATACATCATGTGCTCTTTTTTTCATTTTCACTCATACATTCTCTGATGGATGAAGTCATATAAATCTAATTAATCTTTGCTCTCATTCTCAGTATGAAGGATTGGCTATGTTGACCTATTGGATTTATGTGTTAATTATCTCACACATACAATGATTTCTGTATGATGGCTTTCACTTCGTATGTATGTGTCTAGCACTTAACTTTTTATGCATAAGTTCTGTTTCTTTTTAGTTCGGATTGTGTGTTATGCTCTTATATTGTTTATCCGGACTAACCCGAACCTGACGAGACTTGCTCTTCAAAGCATCTATTTGTTAAGTCACAGGTTCAGATTCTCTTTGCAATTCATCACTCTATCTTGTCAGATGTTTCGGATTTCTGAGGTGTTGTGGTACTTCATACTTTCTCAACATCAAGACAACAAAGGAATCATCTCTACTCAATACTCTTCACATGGATACAGTTAGTCAGTCTCATCCGGATGTTCTTTATATGGATTATCCTTCTCCGGATGAAAGTCGGTTTATTTCCTCCTGATTCTTGGAATTCTCAATTCGCGATAAACCAAGTAATTATCTTACATCACTTATTTTTGAGGAGGGATAATGATGATTCATTTAATGCACGCATCGAGCCCGGTGTTTTATCTTTTCAAAAATCCGAAAGTATGCCTACAGCTGTCATCTTTGAATGGTTAGCACAGCCACCACGTCATAGGTCTATTCGACAGCGCTAATCCATCACTTCTAATGACATAAGAAAGTCGGGTGGCTCACTTTTCATTTCGCTTAAACGTGAGACCCACTTGCTTCCACGGACAAGATCCTATTTAGACCGCACTATCGGCGTCGACCGAGGTTATCGCTCCCAACTCTCAAAACCCTAAACCCTCGCTGCACCTATTCCTGCAAAGCTCTTCTCTCCTTCTCCCTCAATCTTTCACTCCCAATGGCTTCCCAAGCTCTCTATGGTGTTGTTCCTGGCCATCTTGTCAATTGGTCCGGAATCTCTGATCCTCCAGTGGCTCCACGAGGTTCGCACTACTCGAGACAAGAACCTTTTCGCGCTTGTCTTTGCCCCGGCTGATCTTCTAGTGCCGGACGTTCTGGCCTTCCATCAACACTCTACCTCCACTGAGGAGTATATCTTTTCTGTGGTTCGAGGGTTCAACCTTCCTACCGGTGATGACATCCGGCCGAACGCCGCGCTGGGCTTCCATAGAGTCCTAATAAGGTGAAGGAGTACAAAATGAAGTCTTTCCATGGTCCTCACCGCTGTATGGCCACCATACTCAGCCGGTGTCTTCTGGATCGCTCCACGGCTCTTGACTCGGTTCCGTACGATCTCCTGCTGGTGATGTATGCAGTTTTTGAGTCACTGCCACTTGACTGGGGCAACTTTCTCTTTCGGGTGTTGCGGAATGGGAAACGGAACTCGTCTTTCGGACGGATTCTGTCCCAAATTTTTTGGAATCTTCACCCCGCGCACTTCCAGGGTGAACTAGTGATTCCCTTCCTGGCGTCCTACTACTTCTGCCATCTTACTGCTGACGGGACCCTCACCGTTCGCCGCCCTCCAGTCTCCAGTGCCCTTGCTGTTGCTTCTGAACAGCAAGCTAGTTCTATTGGTGAACTTGTTGCAAGCTCGGGCCACGGAGTTAGTTCTGCTCTCCAGTCTGTTCACTCCCGCATCCGGTCTGTTGCCGCTCTGGCACAGTCCCGCAGTTCGCTGCACAGCGTTCGAGCTGACCCGTCTACTGCTGCAGGGCCCTCTCAGCCACCCTTCCATGAGCTTACCACATCCGCCTCTCTTGTTGATGTCCCTGCCACTCTTCCTGCTGTTGCTGCTGCTCCTGATGCTGCTGCTGACGCTCCCGCACCCATCTCTCCAGTCACAGCAGTTGTTGTTGCTGTTCTTCCGGACCTTCCATCTTCTCCTGCAGAAGCCTCTCCCGCTCACTCTCTGGCCCTCTAGGACTACCTCGACCATCTCCCCACCGACCTATTGAATGACTACTGGTTGTGCTTCAGCCTCGCCATTACTGCTGACATCCCAGAACCTACCCTCCGGGTGTTTTATGCTCAACACACCCAGACCCCGGAGGAAATGCTTACTTGGAACTGATACCACGGTTGTGACGCCATCGCTCCTCAAGGATGCATCTCCTGCTGCCGCCGACTCTGCCATGCCCACACCTGCCCCTCTTCATGCGGGCGAGTCTTTGAAAGCTCCCGCCCTTGGTCTTGGGCACGCCTCTTTTGCCACGATTTTATCTGAGGCAGCTTTCTCCGCCCAACTTGATCGCCTTGCTGAGGACAGTCGTCTTCAGACCTAGGCCCTTTCTGACCATGTCCGGGCTATGGGTGCCGAGCTTCTTTCTGCCTTCTCCTCTACCTCTCTCTCCATGGATCAGAAGCTTGAGCGGCTTGCCGCGTCTTTCTCTGACTTGTCTACCTCCATTGCGGACTTAACGGAAGTCGTGGCTAATCCCTCCCGCTCTCCCCGATCTGCCAAACCGGGGGAGAAATCATCTCATCCTTCCCCTCTTTCCACTACTGGCATTGCCTCTCACAAACGGTCTGCACCTGCTCTTCCTCCGGGCCTTCCAATGCCTAAACGCAGCCATTTCTCCACTGGTCAGACCAGCTCTCCCACTCCTACTGTTCCATCTGGTGCCATCTCCTTCCTCCCATCATACGCGGAATTGCATCCGGATGATGCTGATGGGAGCATTCTTGCTGTGGCCAAGGCCTATGCCTTCTCCACTGCCGAGCGCAGATGTGTGTCTGCCTCGTCCCCCTTCGAACCTCAAGACATCCGGACCATACTGTCTGAGGGACAATTTTCCACTGACGACATCGACAACTATGCTCTAGCGGTAACGATGGAGTTGAGGCTATTCCCTTCTTTACTTCAGGAAGGCCTTGATTTTGATGTTCTTCCTTGCTGGGTTGAAAACCAGTTTCCTGCTGTGGACGTTATTCTTTCCTACATCTATGGTACAGTAGAGAACAGCCGACCATGGACCTCTCTGTCCATCGTTTTCATCCCCTTCCGGGTAGACTCCCCACATTTCATGCTGATTGTTTTCCTGATCAAAGAGAAGAAAATCTTGCTTCTGGATTCTCATCAGGTTGTTGACCACCCGATTAGTGAGAATCAGATGAGGAGTCTCATTCGAACCTTGTCGGATGCAATCAGATAGAGTTCTCTCTACAAAGACTTGGATCTACCGCCTCTTGGCCAGGATGAAGTACTTATGGGGACGATCCGGAATAAGAAGAATGTGCCCCAGCAACCCGATGGAAATAGTTGTGGAGCCTTTGTCTGCTACTTCTTGAAATCTGTCATCTCCTTCGATGATGACTGGAAAAATATCATCGAGTTCTCCAAGAAGCAGACAATGGCACTACAAGAGCATGCAGCAAGGATGATCTTCAAATATAGTAAGCCGTATGTACCATAATTTATATCTGTACTAAGGCTTAATGTATTCCTACTGTAATTGAGTGGAACTGTTCTCTTTAATCCTTACCTCTATTATTTTTTTGCTGCCTTACCGGATCAGATTATAAAGGGTTTGGCATATCCATATTGGGGGAGATTGGTGGATTAAACCGAGAATTTGGATAATGCGGAACAAACCCTATGTAATTTGAGTCGAGATGTTTCATGTTTACCATTAAGTCTGTGCAGATGAGTTAACTCTAAATCCGGACCTACTCATGTGAGGACAAAGCAAAGGACAGGATACATAATCCTGATCCGGATCATCATGAGTGTCATCATTCACTTGGTATATAACCAAGTCATCATCTGGAGTAAGGACCCTTCGTGCTGATCAAACACTTGACAAAACGACTAGGAACCCGCATCTAACACTCAACTAGATTATGTCAATTAATGCGGAGTAAGTTCCTGAGTCTACATCTTGCACGGAGTAGAAGAGACTTGTGAGAGAGAAAGAATCGAAGTTGTCACTCCACCGGACTAAGGAAAAGAAGACACAGACGAAGAAATCCGAAGTCTATCATTCGAGCGGAGTAAGGACAATTGTTGCGGAGTAAGGACATCAAATGCGGAATAAGGAATCTGAACCATTACCCATGCGGAGTAAGGAAGCGCTGATGCGGAGTAAGCTCTCCGAACCACTACTCATGCGGAGTATGGAAGCGCTGACACCGAATAAGGATTCCAGGACTTCATTCATATGGAGTAAGCAATCACTGATACGGAGTAAGGATCCGAGCTTCGTTCATGCGAAGTAAGGAACCTTGAAACGGACCAAGAAGACGCTACTTCATCTCTCCAAGCCGCAATTAATGCTAGCAGCTCACTACGTCCCGATGTAAGACAAACTCATTGAATACCTAAATTGTCTAACAGGTGGAACACACGGAGATGTGGACGCAGTCTCAAATGTAATAGGAATTAAGCAAAGAATTCATTACAACTTATGCTTCCAATATTTCGAGCTCCACATCCGCAGCAATTAAAGCTTCAGCATTTTCCGATGAAGAACTTCAATGCTACACACTGCTTGGAAAATGCAGTTCCAAGATAGATTCCTAGGATGTCTATATATTTGCCTGAAGCAATGTAAAAAAAAGGAGTGCTTACTTATACTCATATACTCATAAGCGTATATCTTGTAAAGAGCCAAAAACAGAGATCTACAGTCAAGTGTGTGTAACCATAAACAAAAGTGTTGTGCTGTAATCAGCTAAAACACTGTTTTGCTTTGTTGTAATTATCTTCAGATAATAAAATAACATACTTCCACTACCTGGTTAATCTTCCGCACTGATTTTATTTGTTTAACCAGAGTGAGTGTTCAGCCATTACGAGAGAGAAAGATTTTTCAAAGAGCCTATTCACCCCCCCTCTAGGCTCTCCGAGACCAACAACTTCAATGTGATCTTCAGTGCTTCACGATTTGGTTATCATGTCATCCACATATACTTTGACCTCTTTATGCATCATATCATGGAATAGGGTCACCATGGCTCGCTGATAGGGCTGATAGGGTGCCCCTGCATTCTTCAGACCAAAAGGCATCACGTTATAACAGAATGTGCCCTAAAGTGTTGTAAACGTGGTTCTCTCCTTGTGCTTGGGGGCCATACGAATTTGATTGTAGCCCGAGAAGCCATCCATGAATGAGAATAGAGCGTGCTTTGCTGTGTTATCCACTAGGGTATCTATATGAGGAAGCGGGAAGTTATCTTTTCAGCTGGCCCAATTCAGTTCTCTATAATCAACACACATGCGGACCTTGCCTCCTTTCTTCGGTATTAGTACAACATTGGCCACCCATTCTGGATAGTGGGAGACACTTAGGAAACTTGCGTCCCATTGCTTTTTTGACTCTTCTTTAATCTTCAATAGCATCTCTGGTCTCATTCTTCGCAATTTCTATTGTACTGGCTTGTATTCTGGCTTTACTGGTATGTGGTGCTGCACTATGTCTGTGTCTAACCCAGGCATATCTTGGTATGACCATGCAAAATCGTCAATGTAGCTCCTTAATAGCTCGATTAATTGCTTCTTGATGTCAGCAACTATCAAGTACCCTACCCTCAATTCTCTTGGTTCATTTGTCGTCCCCAAATTCACCGTTGGTAATGGATAAGGATGTCCTTTCCAATAGGCGTGACTCTCCGAGGCTCGGGGTCTCTTCCTCATTCCATCGCCTAAACACGTGCTCCCGGTTTGGACTTTGGTCAAACCTAGGCACCTCGTTCGCTTTCGATACTAGTTTCGTTGACATTGTGATACCTTCGTATAAGAGAAGACAAGTTGGTAACCAAATAGATATGCATATGTTAGAATGGAAGCACCAAAAAGATTTGAAAAAAGTACATTTTATTGGAAAGCTTTTAATAAAAAAAATGTTCAAGACTTAAATCACATTAAAAAGAATACATTAAACCCGTGACCCCTTAAGCATTACATTATGGGGACGTCTAGGCTGGTCCAATTGTTCAACGGTTGGTTGGGATCCTCCCACACCACCAGAACCATCTCGCTTGGTGCATGCTCGTCTGTGTCCAATGCAGCTATAGTCCCCGTCTTAGTTTCAGCTTGGCTTTCGTGGACAAAGCCGCCACTCCGAAAGGTAACATGTAAGGAGGGAAAGCTCCTCTTTTCCTCTTGTGTTGGCCGTTTCTGCAACCTTGCCATTCTGATTTCCCTCCTTTTGGTAACTTCCCTCTGTCTGTCAGCTCTTGTAGGCATGTAGCCCAGCCCAAACTTCTCGGTATTTTCCTGGATAGTCAATGGTTTTTGAATGCCTTGAGCTTTAGGGCCTAATCCTCGCCCTAGTTTATACCCTTGTTTGATCATGGTAGTTACAACCATTTTTACAGCCTTCAAGAGATAATTGTTTGGGGCAAAGTGACATTCACCCTCTCAAATGCCCGATAGGAGCATTCTGGTATATCATCGTTGTTCTCAACATAAGGAACTGATGCTGACTTGGTGACTAGGAAACTTGTTTCCCCAAAGATGCTAATGAGTTGATCTCCCATCACAAATTTTATCTTTTGGTGGAGGCTTGACGGCACTGCTCCTACCATGTAGATCCAAGGTCTTCCCAACAAATAGCTATAGTATGGCGCAATGTCCATCACCTGAAATTCTACCATAAAGGTAGTTGGTCCAATCAGTAGCGAAATATCCAGAGTTCCCACCACATCACGTTTAGCTCCGTCGAATGCACATACCTTCATTGTACAAGGGCGCATATCGGATACGTCAATTGGCAGTTGTTGCAGTACATGTAAGGGCATAATATTCAAGGCAGAGCCATTGTCAATGAGCACTCGGGCTATGGTGTGCTCCTTACACTTGACTGTAATGTGCAGAGCTTTTATATGTCCCTTCCCTTCCTATGACAGCTCGTCATCTCCAAAGCTAATAATGTTGTTCATGATGAGGTTACTGGCGATTCCATCCACATTCGCCACTGAGACGGTCGAGGAAACATAAGCTTGGCTCAGAACTTTCAGCAGGGCTTCCCGGTGAGGTTGGGAATCCATCATTAAAGAGAGCAAGGAGATGCGAGCTGGTTGTCGACTTAACTGATCCACAATATTATACTCGCTCTGCTTCATGAGTTTCAGAAACTCTACTGTCTCTTCTTTGGTGACCAGTGTTTCTTTCCTCGTTGCCTCTAATGTTGGCTCAATGTCTGGTTCTACAGCTTTTTCTTTCCTTGCTTTGTCAGTCATATCAGGGGCATAAGGCCAACTGCTCCTAGTTTTCTTTTCTGTTGCGGTGGCTCCCTGAATTACTTCACAGCTGTAGTTCCATGGGACTGCTTTATCCGTCTTGTAAGGGAAAGGGGCAGGAACATGTATGGTGAGAGGTGTAATTCCATGAGATAGTTGCGGGATTTCTGTTTTTTCCTTCTTGTCTGGCATAAGATTGGCATCATATATAGTGAGAGGCCTAATTCCATTTAGCAATAATGGGATTTCTGGTGTCTTAACGTTCAAGACAAGGGGTGTTGGTATCCATGGTGATTTGTGTGAATTGTCTCCTTGAATCATGTGGCTTCGATTGTCCATCTCTCCTCTTGAGAATTCGATCATCCTCTGGTCCGTGAGCTTTTGTACCATGCTAGCGAACTCACTACATTGTTTGATATCATGTCCCCGTGACATTTTGTGATAAAGGCATTATTTCTCCAACTCTGTCCCCTTCTTTGTCTTCAATGTGTCCGTAACAAGTATATATCCATGTTTCTGTAGAAAGTTAAACAAATAACTTTTCTTCATTCATATTTGTGAAACTTTCTCTAGCCGTCCTTCTGTTGCTATATTAGCGACATCATGGGAATGTTCTGAGAGTAGATTACTGTTCACATTTGGCGTCCCAGTCAGTGCGGAAAAATCTAGCCACTTTGTATCTTTCAATGCCTGAACCTTCCTTTTGAATGTTATACAATTTTCGATATCATGTCCCACTTCACCAGCATGATACTCGCATCTAGCATCTGGTTTATACCAGGCCGGGGGAGGAAACCTTATTTCTCCCAAGGGTGTAGGGAATACCAACCTTGCTTCTAAAAGCTTGGGGTATAATTCAGTGTATGTCATTGGAATCGGGTCAGACTCTTGCCGTGGTCGATGAGGAGCCTGATTCGCCCCTGCATGCTAGGTCTGGGCCCTCGGTTGCCCCTGTCCTTCGAATGAGGCTCTCGGTCCTTCCGGAGCGGATGCCCTTGGTTGCTCTTGGTATGGTACTCTTGGTTGCAATGGGTTTAGTGTCATTGGATATAGAAATGGAACCCCTCCTTGTGGTAATTAAGGAGTAAACTAGGGCGCAGGAGCAGGTGCAGCATAGGCTACTGGTGATCCTCTATAGTACCCCGGTGCTTGGTAGAATGTCAGTTATATCATTGGGTGCGATTGGTATACCAGGTTGGTCTCATTTTCCTTCTTCTTCACCGGTGGTTGAAACCTCTTTGATGCCTCTGCACATCACCCGTTAGCTTTCCGCCTTTAATTCCGCTTTCAACACGCTCTCCAGATGCGACTAAGTCTGCAAAGCTACTAGAGACGTTACCGATCAACTTCTCGTAGTAGACGCCTTTTAGTGTGTCGATAAAAAGAGTAGTGGGTTCTCTTTCTCTAAGGGGAGGTTGGACCTCCACAACAGTCTCCCTCCATCTCCATGCATAATCCTTGAAGCTTTCATCGGACCCCTTTTCTAAGGACTACAGGGTTAGTCGATCCAATGCTAACTCAGTGATGTGCTTGTATTGTGCCAAGAAGGATGTGGCTAATTCTTTCCATGTCTTGATGCGGTTACCATCCAACTAAAAGTATCAACGAAGGGATGCCCTAGTTAGGCTTTCCTGGAAACAATGCATGAGGAGTTTGTCTTCACCAGCATAAGTAGCCATCTTTTGACAGTACATGGCTAGATGTGTCTTTGGACACTGGGTCCCGTTAAACTTCTCAAACTCTGGAATTTTGAATTTCGTAGATAACACCACCCTAGGGACTAAACATAAGTCTTGTGGGTTGGTCACCCCATAGGTGTCAATGCCTTCTACGGCTTTCAATTTTTCTTCCAGTCATCTTAGAGCAGGAGACTCAATGTTTTCTTTGGGAGCTAGGGATCCCATTGCTTCCATCACGTTGTCTGATATTGGCATAGTGAAATGAGTTTGATTTGGGGTTGGAGGTTGTACCATAGCAAGATGATGTGTGGGTGACTGGCGAGCCAGATTGGGCAGTTGAATGGCCCCCTGCCCCGGCTCTTGATGAGGATTTGTAGTTCCCCTTGTCGAGATTCTTTCTCTTTCTTCAGTCAGCTTGGTGAGCATGTCCATCATCAAGGCCATTTGCCCCTGTAGAGCTTGTTGTGACTGTTCTAAGCCCATGAGTCTGTTCTCTGCTTCGTCTGCCATCGGTTGTGGTTGTGATACTTGATTGTGTCGGGATCTGAGATTGTAAGAGTGCGCAATCCTAGAGAAAGGCTGCTACGCACATGGATACACGGTAATGTTTATTTGATTTTTTTAATAATAATTTTTTATTTTATATGCATGTATGCATGAATGAATATGCAAAAGGTTAGATAAACAAACAACTTTATTGCAAACATTTTCAAACAAACACATAGTACAATATGGAATGCCATGTAAATGAGAGCTATGGCTACATGATCTTAAAGCAATTTCTAGTCATCTTCTAAGTAGCAAGGCGCCTCCTCTTCTGGGGTGGTCACTCACCTGCCTCCTCCCTCTGCTTCAATATGGTCTCGATCTATTTTTCCCTTAGCTGCAACCTCTGCAGAGCTTCTTCTAGAGATGTTTCTAGCCTTTGGATCTACTGCCTTAGAGTCTGATTCTCCTGGAGGAGAGCTCTCATGTCTGTAGTTAACTGTGGCTTGTGTTGTGCCCTTTAAGATATGTATGCGGGATAAACACCAGGTTTTGGACTGTTGGGTTGGATCTTGTGTGGGGTGGACCATGCCTGATACATCTTTTTGCCTTTTTCTGCAAGCACGGTTCTGCTGTAAGTGAAGCCACAATCTTCCATGCCAAATAGCACAGGGATAATCTGATGATGCCTGACTTGTCTTCCACCCTGCAGCGGTGCATATGTAGTTCCTCCCCAAGGACCTAAGAGTGGGATCCAATTGTAGTCCTCGTAGCTATAAGTCATGGAGACCACCGGCATCCAAGGAGCAATCCAGGTAATGTCAGCTTCTATGAGGTTCTCTAACTTCCTCTTCTAGCTTTCAAGGTGTTGAGGTAAACTCCTTTTGCTGAGTAGGATATCCAATAAGATCGTGTCCTGGCAACTGATAAACAGCAGAAAAACGAGGAACACTACAAGGGAAATGACCTTCCAGCCAGGTGCATAGGAGAGGCAGGCACCCCATGAACTATCCCGAGCCTTTATTCCTCAGATAAGTAAGAGATTGAATGGTTTCAGCCAATATAGCAGGAGTAGGGTCACATCCTTTGAGCACCTGCTGGACCAAATTTAAAATTGCTCCATCAATGTGGGTTGGTTTTCTCGGGAAAATGACTTGCCCGTATATAGCTAGATGTCACGCCCCGAACAGCGAGGTGCTGGCGGGCATCTCCCAAGTGGCACGGTGCGCGCTACTTGCGGAGGGGCAGAGCGGAAAGCATAGCTGGTGCGGACGGGATAGGCTCCACGACAGTTCGTGTGGGAGATCGATGGAGCCCCTTCGGAGTTCAGACGTACCGACCTAGTTAAATGCTGGGAGTACGCCGCTAGTCTTGGACTTGACATTGAAGAGGGGACTTGGCCATCCCTACACAAACTAGTCGGGAACTGGAGCCGTTCTCCTGATGAGCCCAAGGCAGGGCGAAACTAGTCTACGTGTGCCCCGATCGGTATGGCTTACTCGGCGCATCCACCAGGGTGACCGAGTGCCGCACGGGTGAAAACCCTGACCCCGTGACAAAGTGGTATCAGAGCGGTTGCGGCCCATATCCACATGCTCGCCGAAGTACTCTCGCGAGAGATATGCGTGATCCCTGATCCCAAGTTGGGATGGAGCCCCTAACAGATGAGGGTCGACCAAGAGGAGGTCTTGCACGCATCGCATCCACCAACGTCAGCCACCGAGCCATGGTGGAGTTCCCGAGATGGGACGGAGTAACGCTGCGGTCGAGAGGAGCGCGTCACCAAACGATCTTGGTTCCTCCAAACTCACTGACGCAACAAAGACATTGCGAAATCAAGTGGGGGAGGATGTCACGCCCCGAACAGCGAGGTGCTGGCGGGCGTCTCCCAAGTGGCGCAGGTGTACGCTACTTGCGGAGGGCCAGAGCAGAAAGCGTAGCTGGTGCGGACGGGAAAGGCTCCACGACAGTTCGTGCGGGAGATCGATGGAGCCCCTTCGGAGTTCATACGTACCGACCCGGTTAAATGTGAGGATTACGCCGCTAGTCTCGGACTTGACGTTGAAGTGGGGACTTGGCCATCCCTACACAAACTGGTCGGGAACTAGAGCCGTTCTCTTGAAGAGCCCAAGGCAGGGCGAACCAGTCTACGTGTGCCCCGTTCGGTATGGCTTAGTCGGCGCATCCACCAGGGTGACCGAGTGCCACACGGGTGAAAACCCTGACCCCATGACATAGCGTAAGCAATTTGTGTGCCCTTGCTTCTGTTGCGGTCTATATCATTTCATTGATTGTTGCCCACAGAAGATATTCCAGCCCACCATAGGTTGTGGCCACTAGTGAGTCCCATACTGCTTTCCCATTATCTTAGCAAAGGCCCTTCGACATGATCTTCTGGGCTTCGGTAGATAGATCTTCATTTTGTTTTCCACGGGGATATCCATTAGCCTTTGGTATTCTTCTATGGTCGGAACAAGATCTATACCGTTGAAGTCAAAACACTGCCACCGCGGCTCCCAGGAATATATTGATGCCCCAAGCATATCCTTGTCGGCAAGTAGCTCGATCACATGGAGCAAATCCCCAAACTGCTGTATATATATATATGCTTTTCCTTTCATCTGACCACTGGCTCCATATCCTTTGTACCTCCTTAGTGTAGTCCAACTGATCTTCTATGATAACATGTTCTGCCTTGTGGGCTTCTCCTGGTGGAAAATCTCCAAGGCGCAGTTGGATGTCCCCAGATGCTTAGGCCACCACCGCGATAGCCTCCTTATCCTAAAGGCCTTTTAGGAGATGACTAAAAGTTGCCATGCCTATTTGAATGTCATGTTATGCATGATGACAGGTTAGGATGGTAGTTTAAATAACTATTAAGGCACATAGACAAGATAAAAGAATAAACCAATAGTAAGGCAAATAATATGTGCAGGGGATGACTTAAGGACTACCCTACAAAACAGAGGTTAGTAATGAACATAATTTATATAGAGATTTTATAGTTATTTTTCCCCTATTTATAGTCATTTTCATAGTGTTTTGTGTGTTTTAATTATAAAGAAGTGATAAGTTATGTTGTTTGCCATGTTTTAGTGTTTTGTAGAAATGCGTTGTGTTTTAAGTGGATTTTGCAGCAAACAGAGACGAATCGGGAGAGTTAGAGCCTAAGATGGTCTTGCAGAAAGGTTACCATCACGACAGGTGTTTTTGCCTTCGTCGCGGCATAGAAGAAATGCATTTTCCATCGCAACAGGCCTTTGCCTTCATCGCGACAGACGTCTTCCTTTGCCCGTTTTTGTCATTTACATCTCCATTTGAAATTTTACGTTTCCCTAAAACAATCAACCAAAACGTGTGGAATTATCTTTCTTCCATTTTTGGAGTGGCAATGACGTTTTATATATGGAGGAAGCCATTAGAGAGGAAGGCAGAGAAAGAAATTGGAGGAAATTCCTTGAAATTCATCCACCATTGAAGGGTGACCAAAGGCTGTTCATTCTTGAAGATTGTTAAAGATTGAAGATTGAAGATAGAGGATTTGTTCTTTGTGACAGAGAGAGTGATTTTTCCCCTTCTCAATTTCTCAATTCATTTGTAAGAATATATTTAATTTGATTATTTGTTATTACTCATCATGAGTGTGTAGTCTTTTATGCTTAGGGATTGGGAATAGCTCAATCCCGATTGTTTGTTCCATGAAATTTTAATATAATTTTCTTATAAGTTTTCCATTGCCTGATTTCATCCTAGCAATTTTAATGTATGTTTGTTGAATGTAAGGCCTGCATTTGTGCAAATTGCTAGAAATTGGATTAAGGACTAAAAGCTGACGTCCGATTATTTGAACCCTAGGATCGAAACTTAGGCACAACAGTCACGAAAGTAGTCTTCCTACCAAAGGGGACCCTTGAACATCACAGACCTTTAAAGGGTCAAACCTTGTCTCAATGTTCCACAAGAGTAGGCCGTTGCAAGGTTTCGGCACACCGTTAATCACGCGAAAGCGGCTACAGTCAATTTAGGATCGTTCACCCTCGAAGCTATGGAAATTGCATGCTAAATTAATTTTAAAATAGGAACAAATGATTGGGTAGCGATGAAAACCAATTCCCTAGGTGTTTTTATCCCTGCAATATTTATCTTAATTGTATCGTTTAATTAATTTATCATTTTAATTATTCAAAACAATCCCCTAATCGCTTAGACAATTGGTTCATCCTGTTCTTGAGGATTTCTATCCTGTCCCTGTGGGATCGACCCGCTCTTCATGGCTAGCTACCGCTACGCCGTCCTATTGCGGTTATTAGGTGAATTTAACACCCATCAAATTTTGGCGCCGTTGCCAGGGATAGCGCTTGTAGAGAACTTGAGAATCAAACCATAGCTTTTTGGACTAAGCATTTGCCATTTAAATATTTTTGTCGTTTTTTTATTTTTGAGATATTATTTTATTTTATTTTATTTTATTTTTAATTATTATTTGTCATTTGATTTATTTGATTATTGATTGTTGGTTTTGTTTATTTTATTTGTTTCTTTATTTTTTTATTTTTTTTATTTATTTGTACAACTTATTCGATACTGTGCGTTGGTGTTGCTTGTCTTTGGTTGTTGTGCAGGACCAGTTTATGACCCGTACAAGTGATAAAGAGGTTATCCCTCTTGACCGTGAACTCGAAAAAACTCTACGCCATCTAAGGAAGACGCGCAGACCCGAGCCGGGGTAGTCTAGTTTGTAATCACTTGATCCGGTGAATACAGTGTTGGAGGAAGAATTCCTCCATAATCCTTCACCATTAACACCACTGGGCTTTGTTAATACACCCTCTCCCATGCAGACCGGAGCTGGTTTTCTTAGAACACCCATCACATTTAAGATGGCAGACGGAAAAGCTATGAAGGACTATTCCACCCTTACAGCAGCGGGGATGGCAACAGGCATGACTAGACCAACTATTACCGCGAACAATTTCGAGTTAAAGCTGGTGATTATTTCACTTGTGGGGCAATCCCAATTCACAGGCTCCCCTTTGGAGGACCCACAGATGTATCTCCGGGAGTTTCTTGACAAATGTGCCACCTTCGAATATAATGGCATACCCAAAGATGCCAAATTGATGAGACTATTTCATTTCTCCTTGGAAAGAAAGGCGAAGGCTTGGTTGCATGGATTGCCATCAACCATTACTACGTGGGACCAGTTGTCACAAGCATTCCTCGCCAAATACTAACCCCCAGGCAAGACTGCAGAAATCCGGATCCAAATTAACACATTCTCCCAAGCTAAAGATGAATCCTTGTATGAAGCATGGGAGCACTTCAAGGAGCTCGTGATGTCATGTCCACACCATGGATTCGGGAAGTGGCTCCTCATTGACTCTTTCTACCGGGGAATGACATATGGTTCCTGGAACATAGTCGATTTAGCAGCCACCGGAGCTCTTATGGAGAAAGATACTGACGAAGCATGGGATTTAATTGAGAAGATTGCCTTAAACACCCATCATTGGTCAAGTGTGAGAGCTTTGTCGCGACGAGGAACGACAGAGCCTCGGAAGCATGAGGTTAGTGTATTGGATAACTTAACTACAAAGGTTGATTCCCTTTCACACAAGATAGATAAAATGAGCTGTAAAGAAGTGGAGCACACTTCAGTATGTAGTGCTTTTGGGGCTGAAGATCATGACACAGGCTCCTGCTATATTGTTAGGAGTTCTGCACAGCAGGAAGAGGTGCAGTATGTTGGTAACCAACAACCTTTTCAGAACACATACAACCCCAACTTGCGAAACCATCCAAATTTGTCTTACAGGAGCCAGAATGTTTTAAATCCTAATCCTACCCAAGCACTACCGCAACCTCCTGGTTATAACCTGCAAACCAATTTCCGCCCAACCAACCCACGTCCAAATCCTACCTTTGAACAGCAGCCTCAGCAACCTCCTCCCCAGGAATCTCAATTGACCAAATTGGAGAGTCTTGTCACCACATTCGTGACAGCTCAAGTATCTCAAAATCAAAACGTGGCAGAGTCTTTTAAAAAGGTTAATACTTCAATCGAATCCCTGGCCACACAGAATAAGCTTCTTGAGACACAAATGGCCTAGTTAGCCCAACAGGTGAATAAGTTGATAGTTTCCTCATCCAATTTGATGCCCGGGCAGCCTCTCAACCCAAGGGAACACATCAATGCCATTACATTGAGGAGTGGGAAGGAGTTAGAGGGCCCAGTTACACCTCAAGATGAACCTGTTGATAATCGGCCTGAGGAGTCGAGCAACGCTGATGGAAGTTCCCTAGAAATTCGGGAAGAGAAGGAAAAGGCTATTGAGCCTATTTGTGTAGCACCACCTCCGTATCAGCCTCCTATACCATTCCCTTAGACGCTACTCCCTGCCAAGCAAGAAAAAGATTTCAAGAGGTTTTTGGTGATGCTAGACAAGCTATACCTCAACATCCCGTTTCTTGAGGCTTTGGAAAAGATGCCGTCATATGGTAAATATATTAAGGAAATAATATTCAGGAAATGGAAGCTTGAGGGCCGCGAAATTGTGACCCTAGCGGAGGGATATAGTGCAATACTTACAAACTCATGTCCTCAAAAATTAAAATATCCCGGATGTTTTTCTATCCCCTGCATGGTTGGTGAGCAACGTTTTCGCAAGACCTTGTGTGATTTAGGGGCTAGTGTAAGCCTTACGCCCTTAACAATTTATGAGCAACTAGGTCTAGGGAAACAATCTCCCACCACCGTGACACTTCAGTTAGCCGATTGGTCGATCAAACATCCAGTTGGGATTGTAGAAGATGTCCCACTTCGAGTCACGAAATTCTATATCCCTACTGATTTTGTGATTTTGGAAATGGAGGAGTATACCAGGATGTTGGTCCCAGGAGAGCCTAAAGGGGGGGGGGGGTGAATAGGCTCTTTGAAAATTCTTTCTCTCTCTTAATGGCTTAGACACTCACTCTGGTTAAACGGATAAAATTAGTGCGGAAGATTAACCAGGTAGTGGAAGTATGTTGCTTTATTATCTGAAGATAATTACAACAAGGCAAAACAGCGTTTTAGATGATTACAACACAACACTCTGTTATGGTTACACACACTTGGCAGTTAATCTCTGTGTTTGGCTCTTTTCAAGATATACGCTTATGAATGTATAAGTACAAGTAAGCACGCGCATCTTTTTTTTTATTTACATTGCTTCAGGCATATATATAGACACCCTAGAAATCTATCTTGGAACTGTATTTTCCAAGCAGTGTGAAGCATTGAAGTTCTTCATCGGAAAATGCTTATGCTTTAACTGCTGCGGATGTGGAGCTTGAAATATTGGAAGCATAAGTTGTAATGAATTCTTTGCTTGATTCCAATTGTATTTGAGACCGTGTCCACATCTCCGCGTGATCCATGTGTAAGGTAATTTAGGTCTACAACGGGTTTGTCTTACATCGGGATGAAGCGAACTGATTGTAATTAATACGGCTCAGGAATTATCGTCATAAGGTTCTTTACTCTGTATCAGCGAAGCTCGGATCCTAACTCCGTGTCAGTGGTTGCTTACTCTGTATGAATGAAGTCCTGGAATCCTTGTTCCGTGTCAGCGCTTTCTTACTCCGCATGAGTAGTGGTTCGGAGAGCTTACTCCGCATCAGCTCTTCCTTACTCCGTATGATTAGTGGTCCGAAGAGCTTACTCCGCATCAGCGCTTCCTTACTCCGCATGAGTAATGGTTCGGATTCCTTATTCCGCATTTGATGTCCTTACTCTGCAACAATTGTCCTTACTCCGGACGGATTTCTTCGTTCGTGTCTTCTTTTTCTTAGTCCGGTTGGAGTGACAACTTCAATTCTTTCTCTCTCACAAGTCTCTTTTACTCCGTGCAAGATGTAGACTCAGGAACTTACTCCGCATTAATTGACATAATCTTGTTGAGTGTTAGACGCGGGTTCCTAGTCGTTTTGTCAAGTGTTTGATCAGCACGAAGGGTCCTTACTCCGGATGATGACTTGGTTATATACCAAGTGAATGACGACACTCATGATGATCCGGATCAGGATTATGTATCTTGTCCTTAGCTTTGTCCTCACATGAGTAGGTCCGGATTTAGAGTTAACTCATCTGCACAGACTTAATGGTAAACATGAAACATCTCGAGCCAAATTACATAGGATTTGTTCCGCATTATCCAAATTCTCGGTTTGATCCCACAATCTCCCCCAATATGGATATGCCAAACCCTTTGTAATCTGATCTGATAAGGCAGCAAGAAATAACACAGAGGTAAGGATTAAAGAGAACAGTTCCACTTAGTTACAGCAGGAATACATTAAGCCTCAGTACAGATATACATTATGGTACATACGGCTTACTATATTTGAAGATCATCCTTGCTGCATGCTCTCGTAGTGCCATTGTCTGCTTGTTGGAGAACTCAATGATATTTTTCCAGTCATCATCGAAAGAGATAATAGATTTCAAAAAGTAGCAGACAAAGGCTCCACAACTGTTTCCATCGGGTTGCTGGGGCACATTCTTCTTGTTCCGGATCGTCTCCATGAGTACTTCATCCTGACCAAGAGGCGGTAGATTCAAGTCTTCGTAGAGAGAACTCTGTCTGATTGCATCCAACAAGGTTCGAATGAGACTCCTCATCTGATTCTTTCTAATCGGGCGGTCAACCACCTGATGAGAATCCAGAAGCAAGATTTTCTTCTCTTTGATCAGGAATACAGTTAGCATGAAATGTGGGGAGTCGACCCGGAAGGGGATGAAAACTATGGACAGAGAGGTCCATGGTCGGCTATTCTCTGCTGTACCATTGATGTAGGATAGAATAATGTCCACAACAGGAAACTGGTTTTCAACCCAGCAAGGAAGAATATCAAAATGAAGGCCTTCCTCAAGTAAAGAGGGAAATAGCCTCAACTCCATGTTGACTGCCAAAGCATAGTTGTCGATGTCATCAGTGGAAAATTGTCCCTCCTCAGATAGTATGGTCCGGATATCTTGAGGTTCGAAGGGGGACAAGGCAGACACACATCGGCGCTCGGCAGTGGAGGAGGCATAGGCCTTCGCAGCAGCAAGAATGCTCCCATCAGCATCAACCGGATGCAATTCCGCGTATAATGGGAGGAAGGTGATGGCACCAGATGGATCAACAGGAGTGGGAGAGCTGGTCTGGCCAGTGGAGAAACGGCTGCGTTTAGGCACGGGAAGGCGCGGAGGAAGAGCAGGTGCAGACCGTTTGCGAGAAACAACGCCAGCAGTGGAAGGAGGAGAAGGATCAGATGATTTCTCCCCCAGTTTGGTAGATCGATGAGAGTGGGAGGGACTGGCCACAACTTGCGTTAAGTCGGCAATAGAGGTAGACAAGTCAGAGAAAGACGTGGCAAGCCGCTCAAGCTTTTGATCCACGGAGAGAGAGGTAGAGGAGAAGGTAGAAAGAAGCTCGGCACCCATGGCCCGGACATGGTCGGAAAGAGCCTGGCTCTGAAGACGACTTTCCTCAGCAAGGCGATCGAGTTGGGCGGAGAAAGCAGCCTCAGATAAAATCGTGGCAAAAGAGGCTCGCCCCAGACCAAAGGCGGGAGCTTTCGAGGACTCGCCTGCATGAAGAGGGGCAGGTGTGGGCAGGGCAGAGTCGGCGGCAACAGGAGAGGACGGTGGTTGTACAGCAGCAGCAGCAGGAGGGGCGGCAGATCCACTTTGACCGGAAAGGTCAATGGTAGGGATATCCGCAGGATAAGAGGGACCAGCCTCAGCAGGGATAGGTGTCCATGCGTCATGGGCAGGCCCGGAAGAGGCAACAGCAGGAGATGCATCCTTTAGGAGCGACGCCGTTACAAAGCCGTGGTAGCAGTTCCAAGTAATCATTTCCTCCGGGGTCTGGGTGTGTTTAGTATAAAACACCCGGAGGGTAGGTTCTGGGATGTCAGCAGTAATGGCAAGGCTGAAGCGCAGCCAGCAGTCATTCAGTATGTCGGTGGAGAGATGGTCGAGATAGTCCTGGATGGCTGGAGAGTGAGTGGGAGAGGCTTCCGTGGGAGAAGATGGAAGATCCGGAAGAACAGCAGCAACAGCCGCTGTGACCGGAGAGATGGGTGCGGGAGCCTCGGCGACGAAGATCGGGAGCAGCAGCAGCAGCAGCGTCAGTAGGAAGAGAGGCAGGGACATCAGTAAGAGAGACGGAGGTGGAAACCTCATGGAAGGGCGGCTGAGAGGGCCCTGCAGCAGTAGACAGGTCAGCCCGAACGCTGTGTAGCGAACTGCGGGAGCATGCCGGAGCGGCAGCAGACCGGATGCGGGAGTGAACTGACCGGAGAGCAGAACTAGCTTCGTGGCCCGAGCTGGCAATAGGCTCACCAACAAAACTCGCTTGCTGTTCGGAAGCGATAGCAAGGGCAGGGGAGACTGGAGGGCGGCGAACGGTGAGGGTCCCGTCGGCAGTAAGATGGCGGAAGTAGTAGGACGCCAGGAAGGGAATCACCAGTTCACCTTGGAAGTGCACGGGGTGAAGATGCCAGGAAGATTTGGGACAGAATCTGTCCAAAAGATGAGTTCCGTTTCCCATTCCGCAACACCCGGAAGAGAAAGTTGCCCCAGTCAAGTGGCAATGACTCAAAAACTGCATACATCGCGAGCAGGAGATCATACGGAACTGAGTCGAGAGCCGTGGAGCGAGCCAGAAGACACCGGCTGAGTATGGTGGCCATACAGCGGTGAGGACCACGGAAAGACTTCATTTTGTACTCCTTCACCTTATTAGGACACCCCATGGAAGTAGCCATGGCAGCAGCGTTTGGTCGAATGTCATCGCTAGCGGGAAGATTAAAAACATCCCGGATCACCTGAGGCGTGATCCTAATAGTTTCCCCTCGAACCATAGAAAGGATAAACTCCTCAGTGGAGGTGGAGTGGTGATGGAAGGCCAGGACGTCCGAGACTAGAAGATCGGCCGGGGCAGAGACAAGCGTGAAAAGGTTGCTGTGCTCGAGTAGTTGGCGAACCTCGTGGAGCCATGCTGGAGGATCAGAGATTCCGGACCAATCGACAAAATGGCCAGGAACAACATCATAGAGAGCTTGGGATGCCATTGAGAGTAAAAAGGGTGAGGGAGAAGGAGAGAAGAGCTTTGTCGGAACAGGTGCGCCGAGGATTTAGGGTTTTGAGAGTTGGTAGCGATAACCTCGGTTGACGCCGATGGTGCGGTTTAAGTAGGATCCTGTCCGTGCAAGCAAGTGGATCTCAAGTTTAAGCGAAATGAACTGTGAGCCACTCGACTTCCTTATGTCATTAGAAGTGATGGATTAGCGCCGTCGAATAGACTTATGACGTGGCGGCTGTACTACCCATTCAAAGATGACAGCTGTAGGCATACTTCCGGATTTTTGAAAAAATAAGTATCGGGCTTGATGCGTGCATTAAATGAACCATCATTATCCCTCCTCAAAAATAAGCGATGTAAGATAATTACTTGGTTTACCGCGAATTGAGAATTCCAAGAGTCAGGAGGAAATAAACTGACTTTCATCCGGAGAAGGAAAATCCATATAAAGAACATCCGGATGAGACTGACTAACTGTCCGTATAACAGAGTGTTGAAAAGAGATGATTCCTTTGCAGTCTTGATGTCGAGGGAGTATGAAGTACCACAACACCTCAGAAATCCGAGACATCTGATAGGATATAGCAATGAAATGCAAAGAGAATCTGAACCTGTGACTTAACAAATATATGCTTTCAAGAGCAAGTGTCGTCAGGTTCGGGTTAGTCCGGATAAACAATATAAGAGTATAACACACAATCCGTACTAAGAAGAGACAGAACTTATGCATAAAAAGTTAAGTGCGAGACACATACAATGAAGTGAAAGCCATCATACTGAAATCAATGTATGTGTGAGATAATTAACACATAAATCCAATAGGTCAACATAGCCAATCCTTCATACTGACAATGAGAGAAAAGATTAATTAGATTTATATGACTTCATCCATCAGAGAATGTATGAGTGAAAATGGAAGGAAGAGCACATGATGTATGATGTTACAACCGATTGTCATGCCTAAAATGCTAGGAAGAGGAAGATAACAGACAAGCAATCCGCAATTCCAATTCAACAGTGCAAATCCAATCAGTTTTATGAGTGAGAGTTATAGGGCGGAACATCCGAGACATATCAGAGAGGCATTACTTAATAATAAGCATTCTCTCGCCCTGTAGTCATGCCTTTTGCTAAAACAGGGGGCCTTAGTTAAGATTTAATGAAGTATTCTCTCCCCCTGAGATCAGCGAATCATTTTGATGTGATCTTCTCGAGGATGACTCCCCCTCAGATAGACAACCAGGAAAGAGGTCATAAAGTACGAATCCGAGGGTTTTACTTTAATAATAGGGAAAGCAATTTCTCCCCCTTTGACTTTTAGAGCCTGTCAAGACGTTTCCTGTTTAACATGAATTGTGAGAAACTGCTGCCTATCCTTGATTTACTTCACTCAAGTAGCTGATCGGCAGACACAGTGAATTTCCACTTTCAATCCGAGCTATCCCAAATCATTCCTCAACCATGCATCTTAGATATTTCAGTCAGTCAATAAATCATAAGACATATGATGGAAGATGGAGTTGAATTGAATTCATGACATCAGAATAGGCAAGCATCCTCCCATATGAACTTAGTGAGAAATATCAAAGCATTTACACGATTAAAGTAAGATAGTTAAACATGAAGTTCAATGTCTATCACTAACCATGAAGTATAACAATGCATGTTCTGAAAATAACTACTGATGGATAACAGGTGAGAAGCTATGCAGAAAAGTCAAGCATACCTAATTTGAGAAGAAGTTCATAAAATCTTACATCAGGTAGGGGCTTTGTAAGTATATCCGCCAGTTGATCTTCAGTAGCAACATGTTCCAGGGATATGTGCTTATTAAGAACATGATCGTGAATGAAATGATGCCTGACCTCAATATATTTTGTCTTTGGATGCGTGACGGGATTATTGCTGATAGCAATAGCACTGGTATTGTCACAGTAGAGTGGAACAGATGTCATGTTGAAGCCATAGTCAGTAAGTTGACTTTGCATCCAGGAGAAGTCGTGCGCGACGAACTCCCAGTGACTATACATTCCGCTTCAACAGTAGATGTTGATACGGAATTCTGCTTCTTACTGAACCAAGAGATCAATCTGTTTCCAAGGAATTGGCATGTACCACTGGTGCTTTCCTGTCTATGCGACACCCGACAAAATCAGCATCAGAATATCCAGATAAGGTGAAGTTGGACTCTTTTGGGTACCAGAGTGCCAAATTAATTGTCCCTTTGAGATACCTTAATATCTATTTTACGTGAAGCATATGTGACTCTTTGGATTCGCCTGACATCTTGTGCAGATGCAAGTTGCAAACATTATGTCCGGGCGACTTGCTGTAAGGTACAGCAAGGATCCAATCATCCCTTTATACTCAGTCACATTCACTGATTTGCCATTAACATCTAGGTCTAACTTGGCACTGACTGGCATTGGAGTTTTGACAGGAGATGAACCTTCCATACCAAACTTCTTGATTAAGTCACGAGTGTACTTAGCTTGGTTGATGAAGATCCCTTCCTTTAGTTGTTTGACCTCGATCCCAAGGAAGTAGGATAGTTCTCCCATCATACTCATCTCAAACTTGCCAGTCATCAACTTGGCAAACTCATCACAAAGTTTCGGATTAGATGATCCGAAAATGATATCATCGACGTAGATCTGTACGATCAGAGTGTGTCTTCTCTTTCCGTAAGAATAGCGTGGTGTCAATCTTCCCTTTTTGGAAGTTGTGAGCGAGTAAGAATTCCGAAAGTGTGTCGTACCAGGCTCTTGGAGCTTGCTTCAATCCATACAAGGCTTTCCTTAGTTTGTAGACCAGAAGTCCAGCCTTTGGTTCAATGAAGCCTGGAGGTTATTCAACATATACCTCCTCTTGAAGATCTCTATTTAGAAATGCACTCTTGACATCCATTTGATAAACTTTGAAGTTTTTGTAGGAAGCGTATGCCAAGAACATTCTGATTGCCTCAAGTCGGGCTACTGGAGCAAAAGTTTCGTCATAGTCTATTCCTTCTTTTGACGATAACCCTTGGCTACCAGTTGGGCTTTGTTCCGGATTACGATTCCGTCTGTATCAAGTTTGTTCTGGAACACCCATTTAACTCTAATGACTTGTTGAGACTTTGGCCTTGGTATAAGAGTCCACACATCATTCCTTTTGAACTGATATAACTCTTTCTGCATGGCGTCTATCCAATTTGAATCTTGAAGAACTTCTTCCACTACTTTTGGCTCTATCTGCGACAAAAAGCAAGAGTAGAGGCGCATGTTGGAGGTGGCTGCTCTTGTTCTAACACCAATATAAGGATCACTAATTACTTGTTCTTGAGGGTGGCTTTGAGTCCACCTATAGTTTTGCGCAAGTGGTGGTGAATACTCAATGATTTGAAGCTCTGTCAGATTAGGTGGTCCTTGGTCGTCCACTGATTGAGCTTCTTCTGGGCCAGCGTTATTCAAATTTACAGGTTCTGGAGTATTTTGAGGTTCTCCATTACTGTTCATTTCCGTATTAACTAGTCCGGATGGACTGGAAGGTACTCCGATATTTTGAATATCCGAAGGAATATATCCAGAGTTATGTGGAAGTCCCGAGTCCGATTCATCCGTAGCATCATCTGCATCATTTCTTTGTTCTTCATTGGTGCCACATGGTTGGTCAGTAGAAGTGACAGGAACATTCATAAACTTTGACTAGTCAATGTTGTCATCTTGATCCTGCACATTAGAACTTGAAGAACCAATTTTCGACCAATCCATGTTAGCTTCATCAAAAGTCACATGGATAGATTCTTCAACTTTGAAAAGTTTTCTATTGAAAATTCGATAAGCCTTGCTATGTAATGAGTATCCAACAAATATCCCATCATCAGATTTTGGTTCAAATTTATTCCGGGATTCTTTTCCATTGTTCAGTACATAGCAAGTACACCCAAAGGTCCTGAAATGTGAAATAGAAGGCTTTTGGCCTTTCCGCATCTCGTAGGGTGTTTTCATGGTTAATTTATTTATAAGAGTCCTGTTCTGAACATAGCAGGCAGTAGACACCGCTTCAACCCATAGACTGAGAGGAAGCTTTGCCCCTGCTAACATTGATCTGCCAGCCTCGACTAAAGTGCGATTCTTGCGCTCAGCTACCCCATTTTGTTGTGGAGTTCTGGGCGCAGAGAAGTCATGCTGAATGCCTTGTTCATAACAATATGACCTCATATCTGAGAAATCAAATTCTGTACCATGATCACTCTTGATGCATTTAATGCTCAGTCCTTGTGAATTGCTTATCCAGTTGAAGAGATCGACAAGGTGTTCAAAGGTTTGATCCTTGGATTTCAGGAACATCACCCATTTGTATCTGGTGAAGTCATTGATAACCACTAGAGTGTATCTCGCACCAGCAAGTGAAGAGACAGAAATGGGACCACAAAGGTCCATGCGAAGAAGTTGTAAAGGAGCAGTTATTGAATTAACTGTTTTGCTCTTAAAACTATGTTTGGTCTGTTTGGCAAGTTGGCATTCTCGACAAAGAGTGTCTCTGGAGTATTTGTGTTTAGGCAAACCAGTGACCAAATCAAGCGACGCTAATTTAAACAAGGTCTTAAAATTTAAATGTGCGCAACGCTTGTGCCATAGTCAACTATCTTCATGTGATGCTGTAGTGAGGAAGCATACAGGGTCAGAAGAATTGTTTCTCAAGACCACAGAATATATGTCCCCATCTTTTGATCCGGATAACTTAATATCTCCGGATAAGTTATCTCTAACTGTGCAGGTGTTTGACAAAAAGGAAACGTGAATCCTTTGTCACATAAATTACCGACACTCGGACATTATGCTTCAAACCTTCGACTAATGCAACCTTAGTAATTGATACACAGCTGTTGGTTAAAGTGCCATACCCCACAGTCTTACCTTTACTGTTGTCACCATATGTTACGGATGGGCCTCGTTTGTCTGTAACATCCACGGACAGAGTCTTATCCCCCGTCATATGTCCGGAGCATCCGCTATCGAGTATCCACTTGCTTTGATTGATCTTTGACTTCAAGTGAGATGGCAGTGAATTCCATAGATGCTCCTGCAAGACAACAGATTACATTTTTGGTGCCCAAACTTGTTTTGGGCGGTTAGGAGAAGCAACAACAGTGTCAACTATTCCGGATTTTATGTTGCTAGGAAATTTAACTTTTCAAGTTGACTTAGCTTTTTCCGTCTTAGTTGCTTTTTCAACTTGGGTTTTCTTAGGTGAAATACTCCGAGGAGTTTTAGATTTAGCTTTCTGAGAAGAACCCTTTTTGACAACCGGATTTTTATTGATTGAAGAGTGATTACATAACCAATCATCAGATAGACTCCAACACTCATAGTGATAATGACCTATTTCGCGACATATCGAACAGACACTGTGATGAGGAGTTACAACAGGGGATACAGGTTTCTTAGGTTTTATAGGTTTTCTACTCTGTTCCCTATGGCCTAATCCTTTGTGAACGGGTGACGCACTCTTGGCCTTGGATGCGTCAGCCTTAGCCTTTCCTTTGTTTATGGGTGCTACAGTTTCGGCTTTAACTGCAGCAGCCTTCCCGTTATCGTTTGGTACGGGTGCTACTACTTCGGGATTAGCAGTAACAGCCTCGATTCCACAATCATAAACTATGGTGCCACCTGAAACAAAACCATCCAATGGTTTAGATGTACTTACAGGATATAGGTTGGTTAGTTTTGGAGTTTAGTCCGGAGGGCACTCAGTAGCTGGAGCAGTAGAAATGGATTCGGATCCTAGGCCAGGTTTGACTCGGATATTGTCAGGATCAGTTCTAAATGTTGAGGCTATTTCTCCGGATTTTAGCCATTTACGATTTATTTCCTTTTCCTTCTCAAGTTCAATCTCGAGTCTTTTAAGATTTACATTCATGCCTGTGAGGTTGGTATTCAGCAGGTGATTTTCAGCTCTTAGGTCGTGATACCAAACCTCCCTGCTTCGGTAGTCAGCTATGTCCTTTTCAAGTTTAGAAACAATAAGTTCTAGGCGTTTAGTCTGACCACTCATATTTTGATACATTTGAGTAATTATTAATCTCTTATTCTTTTCATCATCACGTTCCTTAGTAAGAGATTCTAGTTTACTCAAGAGCTTAGAGATAGAAGGTACCTCAGCGTTTGCCATGAGGCAGACATTCGCCTTTTCCATTGGTTCGTCATCTGAAGATTCCTCTTCTTCTTCCGAGCCACTGTTGTATTTTGAGACGAACACCTTCCTCTTCATTTTGCTGTTGTCTGAGGTGGAGCGTCGGGGTTTAACCTTGTCGTCCTTATCGACCATCTTGGGTTTGGATCTACAGTCCTTGGCCCAATGACCAGGTTTCCCGCAGTTGTAGCAGTCTTGGGATGTCGACTCCGACTGCTCCTTCCTTCTTGAGGATGAGGAAGAACCTCTTCTGAATCCTTTTCTGCTTTTCCGTAGAAATCGTGTGAAGGATTTCACCAGGAGAGCTATTTCTTCTTCCATGTCCGAGTCAGAGTTTTCTGACTCTTCCATATCATCCTCCGTCAGCATGCTTGGTCCACCCGTAGCCTTAAGAGCTACCCCCTTTTCTTTTCGAGCTATCTTCTTGTCTCGGTCAGTGTATTTGAATCTGACCTCATGAGTCCGTAGCTCTCCATATAGCTCTCCAAGGGGAGCATACTGCCAGTTGTCTTTGGATTGCATCTGGAGCTGCTTGGAGTAGTAGCGATCTGGCAAGGAACGAAAGAACTTGCCATTTATTTGGAACTAAGTGTAGTGCTCGTTGACAGTTTTCAATTCCAGGATGAGCTTGCCGAATCGCCGACAGATGCTCTCCAGAGATTCTCCAAGTTTGTGGTTGAAGCTCTCAAAGTTCTATCTGAGAGCGCAAATGACGTTCTGCATCTGGGACTGACTTCCTTCATATAGAATAGTCAATTTGTCCCACACAGCTTTTGCTGTCGTGCAGCCCTGGACGTCCGTGTAAGCTTCTAAATCTAAGGACGATGTCACGTAAGCTAGAGCCTTTTCACTGGCGTATTGCCAGGCTCTTTCATCGTGAGTGAGTTCAGCATCAGTCTTTGGTCTCCTGACCCCATTTTCTCCGATGGTCATCGGAATGGGAAGCTCCTGATGAAGACACGGCCACATTAGATGATCATGACAAGTCATGAACATCTTCATGCGAGCTTTCCACTGGAGAAAAGCTCTGGTGTGAACTTGGGTGATTTGTTTAAAGTGTAGCCTGAACTCCGTGGTTGAGGAGCAGCGGCAGCAGCAGGTTGAGGTGGATCAACATTTTCACTGCTGCTTCGGTTGGGAAAGGGCTCTTGAGCTCCCCCAAAGTTGAGGCGGGTATTGAATAGCATGCTGCTTTCTTCGGCCATTGTTAAGTTGAGAGGGAGTTAGGGATCTCTACGGGCAGGTAGAACTTGCTTTGATACCACTTGTTGGTCCCGGAGAGCCTAAAGGGGGGGGGGTGAATAGGCTCTTTGAAAATTCTTTCTCTCTCTTAATGGCTTAGACACTCACTCTGGTTAAACGGATAAAATCAGTGCGGAAGATTAACCAGGTAGTGGAAGTATGTTGCTTTATTATCTGAAGATAATTACAATAAGGCAAAATAGCGTTTTAGCTGATTACAACACAACACTCTGTTATGGTTACACACACTTGGCAGTTAATCTCTGTGTTTGGCTCTTTTCAAGATATACGCTTATGAATGTATAAGTACAAGTAAGCACGCGCATCTTTTTTTTATTTACATTGCTTCAGGCATATATATATAGACACCCTAGAAATCTATCTTGGAACTGTATTTTCCGAGCAGTGTGAAGCATTGAAGTTCTTCATCGGAAAATGCTTATGCTGTAACTGCTACGGATGTGGAGCTCGAAATATTGGAAGCATAAGTTGTAATGAATTCTTTGCTTGATTCCAATTGTATTTGAGACCGTGTCCACATCTTCGCGTGATCCACGTGTAAGGTAATTTAGGTCTACAACGGGTTTGTCTTACATCAGGACGAAGAGAACTGATTGTAATTAATACGGCTCGGAAATGATGAAGCAGCGTCTTCTTAGTCCGTCATAAGGTTGCTTACTCCGTATCAGCGAAGCTCGAATCCTTACTCCATGTCAATGGTTGCTTACTCCGTATGAATGAAGTCCTGGAATCCTTGTTCCGTGTCAGCGCTTTCTTACTCCGCATGAGTAGTGGTTCGGAGAGCTTACTCCGCATCAGCTCTTCCTTACTCCGTATGAGTAGTGGTTTGGAGAGCTTACTCCGCACCAGCGCTTCCTTACTCCGCATGAGTAATGGTTCGGATTCCTTATTCCGCATTTGATGTCCTTACTCCACAACAATTGTCCTTACTCCGCTCGAATGACAGACTCGGATTTCTTCGTCCATGTCTTCTTTTTCTTAGTCCGTTTGGAGTGACAACTTCGATTCTTTCTCTCTCACAAGTCTCTTTCACTCCGTGTAAGATGTAGACTCAGGAACTTACTCCGCATTAATTGACGTAATCTTGTTGAGTGTTAGACGCAGGTTCCTAGTCGTTTTGTCAAGTGTTTAATCAGCACAAAGGGTCCTTACTCCTGGATGATGACTTGGTTATATACCAAGTGAATGACGACACTCATGATGATCCGGATCAGGATTATGTATCCTGTCCTTAGCTTTGTCCTCTCATGAGTAGGTCTGGATTTAGAGTTAACTCATCTGCACAGACTTAATGGTAAACATGAAACATCTCGAGTCAAATTACATAGGGTTTTTTTCGTATTATCCAAATTCTCGGTTTGATCCAACACATGATACCTTTAATCTTTGGTAGACCCTTTTTGGCTACAGCTGGAGTGGTAATTGATTGCCGCAAGGGAGAGCTTACTTTGAATATCGGTGGTGAGACAATTGAATTCAATTTGACTGATGCATTACAAAAGCCAAATATGCCTGCAGAGTGCTATCATTTGGGGCTTCTCAAAGCAATCTTAGAGGAGGAAAATGCGAAGCCACATTTTGACAATCCCTTGGTGGAGTGCCTAGTCTATGATGGCACTCCCAATTCCTCCAATCAAGCCGTTGCAATATTGGTCAACAACTTGATGCTAATCCCCCACTGTCGCGACGAAAAATTTATATCCAGGCACTTCAAGTTCAAGTTGTGGATGAGAAACCAATTCGAGGTAAGAACTTGGAACTAAAACCTCTTCCATCACATCTAAGGTATGAAATTTTAACTCCTGATAATGTTTGTCTTATTATTGTAAGTTCTAATTTAACAATGCATGAGGTTGAAAAATTGTTGGGTGTGTTGAGACAATATCATAAAACTATAGGATACTCAATTGATGACTTACAAGGGATAAGTCCAGGATTCTGTATGCATAAGATATTTTTACAGGACAATGTGAGAGCCACTAGGGAGCCTCAGAGGAGGCTAAACCCAAAAATGAAAGAAGTGGTAGAAAAAGAAGTAATAAAATTATTGGCAGCTGGTGTTATCAATGCTCTGTTAGACAGTGAATGGGTTAGTCCCGTTCAGGTTGTTCCTAAGAAAGGGGGGGTGAGAGTCATAAAAAATGAAGCAGGGGAGTCTATTTCTACTAGGACTATCACAGGTTGGCGAATGTGTATTGATTATAGAAAATTAAACAACGCCACCTATAAAGACCATTTCCTTTTACCCTTTATTGACCAAATGTTGGACCGATTAGCCTTACATTCTCATTTTTGCTTTCTTGATGGCTATTCGGGATTTTTCCAAATCCCCATCCATCGGGATGACCAACAGAAAACCACTTTTACATGTCCCCATGGCACCTATGCTTATAGGAGAATGCCGTTTGGGCTATGTAATGCACCGGCCACTTTCCAGCGATGTATGATGGCCATTTTCTCTGGATTCACCGAACATATTATGGAAGTGTTTATGGATGACTTTCGGTTTACGGTGAATCTTTTGATAACTGTCTATACAACCTGTCTTTAGTGTTGCAAATATATGAACAGGTACACCTAGTCCTTAATTGGGAGAAGTGCCATTTTATGGTATGTAAAGGAATTATTCTTGGTCACCTCATTTTAGAACGAGGTATACAGGTTGACAGGGCCAAAGTGGACATTATTAAGCAGTTGCAGCCTCCTACTTCAGTTACCAGCATTCGTAGTTTTCTGGGGCACGCTGGTTTTTACAACAGATTTATTCAAACATTTTCTAGCATCGCCCGACCACTCACGACATTACTGGCCAAAGACAGTGTGTTCCATTTTGATGAAGCTTGTATGAAGGCCTTCAATACGATCAAGCAGGCTTTTGTTTCGGCTCCGATTATTCAGCCGCCGGATTAGGAGCTCCTGTTCGAAATAATGTGCGATGCTAGTGACTTTGCTATTGGGGCAGTATTGGGTCAATGAAAAGACAGGAAAGTTCATGCCATTTATTATGCGGGGAAGACTCTTGATGCAGCCCAAGTCAACTATACCACTACTAAAAAAGAATTCCTCACTGTTGTGTTTTCTGTGGACAAATTTAGATCCTATTTGGTTGGGTCTAAAGTGATCATGCCGCCATCCGCTACCTAATGGCGAAGAAGGACGCCAAGCCTCGATTAATCTGGTGGGTCCTTCTCCTCCAAGAATTTGATTTAGAAATTCGGGACCGGAAGGGTGCAGAGAATGTAATGGCTGACAACCTTTCACGTATTGTTCAAGAACCTATACCAGAGTCCAGCCCCCGTGCCATTGATGACTCATTTCCAGGTGAGCAATTATTTGGGGTCACCAATGCCCCTTGGTATGCGGATTATGTCAATTTTATTTCCCACAGGATTAGTCAAGATGACCTTTCCTATCAACAAAAGAAAAAATTCTTTTCTGATGTTAAACATTATTATTGGGATGATCCCTTATTATTTAAAAGGGGTGTTGATGGTATTTTCCGACGATGTGTACCACACGAGGAGGTACAGACCATTCTCATTCATTGCCACTCATTTTTGAGAGGTGAGCACATGAGCCACGCCAAGACAGCTGCAAAGATACTCCAAATTGGGTTTTATTGGCCCACACTATTCCAGGATTGTTATGCCTTTGTCAGCGCATGCCCTCAATGCCAGCATTCAGGTAATATTTCTAAGCGTCAGGAGTTACCACAACATGGTATACTCGAGGTAGAGCTATTTGTTGTGTGGGGGATCGACTTCATGGGTCCCTTTCCACCTTCAAATGGGCACCGTTATATTCTCATTGCCGTTGATTATGTCTCCAAATGGGTGGAGGCAATTGCAGCCCCAACCAATGATGCCAAAGTTGTACGAAAAATGTTTCAACAGGTGATATTTCCACGCTTTGGAATCCCGCGAGTTATCATAAGCGATGGCGGTTCACATTTCACATGTCGCCAAACTGAGGCACTCTTGCGAAAATATTTTGTCCAACACCGAGTTGCTCTTGCCTATCACCCACAAACTAGTGGGCAAGTTGAGGTATCTAACCGACAAATCAAGGCAATTTTGGAAAAGACTATCTCTCGCTTTCGAAAAGATTGGTCTCAAAAGTTGCATGACGCTCTATGGGCGTACCATATAGCTTTTAAGACTCCATTGGGTATGTCTCCCTATCGGCTCATTTATGGGAAGTCTTGCCATCTTCCGGTGGAGTTAGAACACCGTGCATATTGGGCAGTCAAAGCCCTCAATTTTGATTGTGATGCCGCAGGTGCGCAAAGGCTCCTATAATTTCACGAGCTTGATGTGATCCATCTTGACTCGTATAAACATGTGCGGATATATAAGGAACGTACCAAGAAGTGGCATGATCGGCATATTCAGCAGTGGGAGATTCGTGTTAGTGATATGATATTGCTATATAATTCCCGACTGAAATTGTTTCCCGAAAAGCTCCATTCTCGGTGGTCCGGTCCGTACCATGTCATTTCTATCTCTCCTCATGGTGCCGTTGAGATATGGAGCGAGGCCTCTAGCACCTTTAAAGTTGTAGGTCCCAAAGTGAGTCTAGAGGGGGGGTGAATAGACTTTCTTCATTTGCGGAAGCTAGACTGTCAGCTGGATTTCGATTCTTCTATGCATAACTATGATGGAAGTATTAATGGAGAAGATGACAATATGGACTATGGGTGATAAAGAGAGATATAATAAACTATCAGCCAAATCTGGGATGTAAGTAAATGCTCTTTGCTTAATAGATCTCAGATGTGAAAGGAATGATCTGTGATAGTTCAGATTGTGGAAAGCAACACATAGATTAGACTTAATGCTTATGCTGGATCTTGAATAAGCAAGAAGATATGGTAGATTGAAAGATTTGATCTTGATCTTGGTTCAACACGGCACACAGCTCTTCGGAAATTTTCTCTTAGAGTCTCTCTCTCTATTGTTGGAACTGACTCTCTTTTGTTCTGCAAAAAGATTTATCTTTTGAAGTATGCCAGAACCATTATCTTGTGTTCTGTGTGTTTCCTTCTTGTGAGAGAGAGGTTAAATTCTTGATTTTTTTTTCGTTAAGTGTGTGAGAGATATATCTTTAAGGTTAAAGTGCTCGTGCGTCGTGTTGTCCATCCCGACGGACTGACTTCCCGCCACTGAAAATGCGGAATGTCAGGGGATGGGTTGATCTGCTCTGATTTGCAGATCAGATGCCCATACTGCGTATTTGGCATGCAGTAGATCTTGGCCGTTCATCTGTGGATGGTAGTTGGCAGCAATTAATGAGTCATTAAATGCGCTCAACTGCTCGGGATGGCGCAGGCTTACTGTATAAACCCTAGCTGAATATATCGCTAAGTGAATATGCTTAGGGTTGTAAGTTTGCCTCGAAGGTAGATGCTTCGTAGGTTTGGTGACTCGAAGATTTCAGTTAGCACCTGTTGGAAGTTGCAAAAGTTTGCTTTAGGCTTTACAATGTTTCTGCACGTCTACGACTCATATCTTTGAGTCTTCGAGCCTAGAGTTCAGGTTGGATTAGTCTTTTGTGTCACTCTATTAACTGAAGTCTACGACTCTGTGAGTCTGCGACTCTTCGAATGGCGCTTAGAGTGACTTCTTCGTAGTTTGCCTAATCTACCTGTTGTTATAGCTACGAGTCTACGACCCTAGCTTTGCGGGTTTACGACCTTTGGGTCTCTCAGTTTACTTTATTTGACTAAGTGGCTCTGAAAATCTTCGACTCTACGAGTCTTAAACTTCGCTTTTCTTCCTTAGTCTTTCGCAAATGCTCATAAACTGAGTCTCCGTATGGCTACAACCCTTCAGCTATAATTCTCAGCCTTCGATCTCTGAGTCTGTAAGTTTTGTAATTTCTTTAGAATAACTGTATCCCTTGAGTCAACGACTCTACGACTCTACGACCCTTGAGTTATAGTTTCATTTGTTTGCTAGTCTTTATAGCAGCGACTCTTCGACCTTCAACCTACGAGTATATGATTCCTGTTTTCTTAACAGTGTTCGAAGGTTTCGACTCTCCGACTTTCAATCTACGAGTCTATGAGTCTTGTTTTATTAACAGTGTTCAAAGGCTTCGACTCTACGACTTTCAACCTACGAGTCTACGAGTCCTGTTTTCTTAATAGTGTTCGAAGGCTTCGACTCTACGACTCTACGAGTCTTCGAGTCTAGTGGCAGTTTAAGTTCTGTTAATTGACTTAAGTGTTTTTAGGGACTCTACAGTTCTACGGGCTACGAGTCTATGAGTCATTTAACATTGGTTACTGTTCTTTAGAATTCTTCGACTCTATGAGTCTATGAACAGATTAGTGCTTGCAGTAACTCTCTCTTCCGTGCTTCAACTCTGAGACCTTCGACCCTGGATCTACGAGTCACAATGTTCTGTCACTATTTCGCCTTGAGTCTCTAGGCCCTATAAGTCTACGAGTCTCTTGCCAATACGTCCTATGACAGTTTCACTTCTACGAACTCGACCCTACGACCTTCGGTTCTTCGAGTCTCCAGACTTAGACTATATTTTGGCAGCTTCATCAAATCCTATATTCCCAACAATCTCCCCCTATTTAATGTAAGCTAACAATGGGTGAGAACATGAAGTATGAGACTACGAGTTTGACGGACAGTTTTAAGTTAATAGAAAATATCTTTGTATATGAAAAATTTGGAGGAGATCAAAATTACAAAAATGCACACTTCTCTCCCCCGTAGGTGTAATGACTCGTATTTTGGGATGTGAGGAGTTAGTCAGTTTTGCCCTAGGAAGATGTTATTTGCATATACAGGCGCTTTTAGGCTGTTTTGTAAGGTTTTGGAGATTTGTTTTGATCAAGTAGTTGGCCTCAAATCAATTGGCGTGCAGAACTAAAGTTTCTCAGAATGATGTCCTCTACCTTCCACAGAAGTTTCAGAGCCTAAGGCCTTGAACGCCAATTGCACCAATTGGCATGCAAGCATATTACTGCATACTAGCCTTCTACATTATGCAAGGAAGCTTGGGGAAGAATTTCATCTAATTTGGAGCTGCACGCCAATTGAGAATATGACATGCATTATGGCGTGCAGCCATATTTTTGTACCGTCACCTTGGTTTTGTTATTCTAAACATCTTTTCCCAAAGGGCCATGTTCGAATTATGAGTATTTTGTCTTGTATGGATGCGGAAAGGTTGTAGTTTGTGCGATCAAAACTACGTCGTTTTGATGCTGGGATTCACTTAATCAAAACTACGTCGTTTTGATGTTCTAATGCCTATATAAGGAGGTGCAGGTTTCCTTGTTTTAGGTTTAGGGTTTCCTTCTGTTAGCCGTCGCAGCCACAGAGAGAGAGAGAGAGAGAGAGAGAGAGGGTAGAGATTTTGATCGCTGCGTGGTGGTTCGTGTGGGTGGACAACGTCTAGCGTGGAAGCAAGGGCAGGAGGACGTTTTCAAGGTAGGGGTTCTATTCTTCCTTGTGCCTATCCCAGGGTTATGGCCTTGTGGTTGACGATTTTGTAATCTGGATATATATATTATATGTAAATCCATATAGGTGTGATCTCCTATATGGATTTGGCCTTCAATGGCGCCTTGGTGTGTTTCTGACGTTGGGTTGTTAGTGCATGTTACATGTTTGATAAAATGTCTGTGTGAATATGCTTGTGTAAATATGCCAGTACGTGTTTGTTTTTATGCCTGAGGCTGGATTTGTGGGTTTGTAAACACATGCATGCTAAGTGTTTGTTTTTATGCCTGAGAAGCTGGGTTTGTGCACTTGTGAATGTGTGCATGATAAGTGTTTGGTTTTATGCCTGAGTGACCAAGGTGTATGCTGTGTGCTTGTCTGTTTGGTACTTGGCCTGAAGAGGCGGTTAAATCACTTGGCCTGAAGAGGCGGTTAAATTACTTGGCCTGAAGAGGCGGTTAAATAACTTGGCCTGAAGAGGCGGTTAAATCACTTGTTTGAGAGGTGGTTAAAGTGTTAGCCTGTGTGGCTGGGACTGAGGTTGTGCCCGTTTGTGTGGTGTGATTTCCTTGTTATGTCTATGTCACGTCACTACACTGGTGCACGCTCACATATAGAGGATAGGTGCATGGGATGGGTTGGGGAGACATGATCCCTACTGAGCTGTGGTTGCTCACCCCTCCTACTGTGGTGTGTTTTCTTGCAGGAACCTACAGGTGTTAGGTGGGAACACCAAGGTGGAAGAGTTCTGTTTTGTGGCTTTGTTTTATGTTATTTGTGTTATGTAATTTCGTTGAGGCCTTGTAACCCCAGCGGGGAGATATTGTAATAAAGTTTGAAACATAATAAAGGCATGTGGTTTGAATTTAATAATTATGTGATTTGGTCTCTGAAAATAAAATGTGAAGTGTATGTTGTATTCTACCCCTTTATCCAAACCCGGGTAAAGGGAGGGTCACGTTTCGGTCTCATCGGGTTGAAAATCCAGGGCGTGACAGTAGGCATGAAGCTGCATTAGCTGGCTCCTGTCAAAGATAACTCCCCCTACGACCTTGCTCCCCCTGAGATATACTCCCGCTTTCTAAGGTGAGGAACAAGCACCAGAACACAAATCACATGGGAGCAATGGAATAAATCACAGAACAGCAGGCAGCAATGCAAAGACATACACAAAAAGTAACTGATAGAAAGTAAGTACACAGAAAACACAGAAAGAGGAAAGAGGAAGAGCAGTGTACAAATAAATAAAGTACAAGACAGTTACGGTTTACAATCAGAATATTTTACACTTTGCATAAACAGAAAAATAGTGGCTTGCCCACTTAGAAGTTGAGTAGGAGTCAGATGTAATGAGGCGGCTCGACTGCTTACCCGATCAAATTCAGGCACAAGGGCGGAGAAGCCAATGGTGGTCAGGATGCGAATATAGTGGCACACATTGAAACCACAGCTATGAGCATCATCCCGAGCAGGAACTCCTTGCTTGACTCGAGTGATCTCCATTGATTTTGAAAGAGGATATCCACCGGACCCATGCGAATATCCCCGCATGACTCTTGTAAGGGTGCGATTGAATTTTCGGTTGTTCCCGCCTATGGAGTAATAAAGTGGTAGGCTTTGAGTCAAATATGACTATTCTCTGGTTCTTGAAATCTAGATCGAGGAGAAACCAGTGAGGGGATGTTGATAGGTAGGACATGAGCACATGGTCGACCTCGTCCCATGGACGGAAGGAGTTCTCATATCTCCGACCCTGAATAAGCTCAATTAATGAGGCATCATCATGGAGCTGAGCCTGCATAATAGGCAAATAGAGCTCCACGCGGGTATTGTGACGAATGTTGAGAGGAAGCTTTGCCAGATAAGACTTTTGGGCAAAGATGAATTGTGTCATCTCAATATTATCCATTTCTTCACCGTCGTGCATGAGATAGGTGGGATTCCTTGGGATTAGCTTGGTATCTGGCACAGATGCATGTTGCAAACATTATGTCAGGTCTACTTGCTGTCAAGTACAGCAAAGAGCCAATCATGCTTCTGTATTCTGAGATATCCACTTCCTTGCCTGCTTTATGCATATCCAGTTTTGTGTTTGTTGGAATGGGAGTTTTCATGTGAGTCACATCAGTCATCTTAAACTTCTTCAGTATCTCCTTGGTGTATTTGTTTTGACTGATAAAAATCCCATCCTCCAACTGCTTGACCTCTAATCCAAGGAAGAATGAGAGTTCTCCCATCATACTCATTTCATATTCACTTTTCATTAGATGGGAGAAGTCTTCACATTGCTTTTTGTCCCTTGATCCGAAGATGATGTCATCCACATAAATTTGGACTATCAAGGGTGATCCTCTTCCTTCCTTGAGAAACAGCCGTGGTCAATTTTGCCTTTTCTGAACTTGTTCTTGATCAGAAACTCTAACAATGTTTCATACCACGCTTTGGGAGCTTATTTTAGTCCATATAGAGCCTTCTTCAGTTTGTATACCTTGTGCTCTTGGTTTGGCTCTTGAAATCCAGGTGGTTGTTCAACATAGACTTCTTCTTAGAGGTCTCCATTCAAGAAAGCACTCTTGACATCCATATGATAAACTTTGAAGTCCTTGAATGCTGCATATGCTAAGAACATGCGAATGGTCTCCAGTCTAGCAACTGGTGCAAAGGTTTAATCATAGTCGATTCCTTCTTCTTGTATGTATCCTTTTGCAACTAGTCTAGCCTTGTTTCTGATTACAACAGCATCGGCATCAAGTTTGTTTATGAAGATCCATTTCACGCCAATGACTTGCTGTGATCTGGGCCTGTTGACCAACTCCCATACTTTCTATCTTTTGAACTGATTTAATTCTTCTTGCATCGCATCAATCCAATGGTGATCCTGAACTGCATCATCAACTGATTTTGGCTTCACTTATGATAGGAAACACAAATACAGATTTTCATGGAGTCCTGGCGACCTTTGTTTTAACTCGTGCGATAGGATCTCCAATTATCAGTTCAAAATGGTGGTCCTTTAACCTTTTCCTTGCCTTTGGAAAGTCTTCTCTTTCTTTATGATCAATGCCCAATTGCTCAATGTCAGGTTCTTGGGCTGGTAGAAGTGGCGAGTCCGAACAGTGCGAATGTTAGAGTCATGATTTTCTGCTGATTTTTGACTTGGTTCCGCAGCAACCGGTTCAGCTCTTTGTTCATCAGGTTCAGGTGCATCTTCCTTTGTTTCTGTTGTAGTGAGGTTATCTGTGTCTTGGTCTTCTACAATGACAATGTCCTACACTTCATTTCCATTTGGATCTCCTTTCTGCATTCCATGGTTAGTCTCGTCGAAAGAAACATGAATAGACTCTTCAACAACTTTGGTTCTTCTATTAAATACACGATAAGCCTTGCTAGTCATGGAGTATCCAACAAAATATACATCATCTGATTTGGCATCAAACTTGTTCAAGTAATCCTTGCCATTGTTCAGAATGTAGCAAGTACACCCGAAGATCCTTAGGTGACCAATGTTTGGTCTCCTTCCCTTCCATAACTCATAGGGTGTTTTCATGGCTCGTTTATTAATTAGAGTTCTGTTTTGTACATAACAAGCAGTGGCAACAGCTTCAGCCCATAGGGATTTTGGGAACCGAGCTCCTGTCAACATGGTTCTAGTCGCTTCAACTAATGTTCGATTCTTTCTTTCAGCCACTCCATTTTGTTGTGGAGTTCTTGGTGCTGAGAAATTATGCTGGATACCATGTTCAGTACAAAACTCTAACATATTAGAAAATTCAAATTCCTTGCCATGATCGCTGTGAATGCACTTAATAGAAAGATTCTTAACATTGGTTACCCAATTAAAGAGTTCAACCAGATTCTCAAGTGTTTCAGTTTTGTTTCTGAGAAACATGACCCATGTGTATTTGGTATAATCATCTACTACTGCAAGAAAGTATTGTGCACCAGATAACAAGGACACATTGATTGGTCCACATAGGTCCATGTGTAGAAGTTCAAGTGGTTGTATGATTGAGGTTTTATCTACACTCTTAAAGGAATGTTTAACCTGCTTACCCAACTGACAATCCCTACAGGGGTGTTCTTTCTCATAAACATGCTTGAGTAAGCCCTCAACCAAATCAAGAGATGCCACTTTAGACATAGACTTAAAGTTTAAATGGCCAAATCTCTTGTGCCACAACCAACTAATGTCAGGTGAAGCTTTGGACAGAAAAAAAATTAGTTCAGTAGATTGAGCATTACCAAAGACCAACTTGTAGACATTGCCTTGTCTATGCCCATTCAGTTTCACCTCTTTGGAGACAGGGTCCATAACTGTGCAGGTGTGTTTAATGAACAAGACTTCATAACCCTTGTCACACAATTGACTTATGCTCAACAGGTTATGTTTAAGACCTTGAACAACAGATACATTCTGAATTAAAACAGAACCATTAGAGAGAGTACCCTTACCAACAATCTTACCCTTTTTATTGTCCCCGAAAGTGACAGATGAAGCTGCAACCTCCCTTACTTCACTCAATAGGGAGGCATCATCTGTCATGTGCACAGAACAGGCACTGTCAAGATACCACTAGCAGGAATTGATCTGTTGGATCAAGCCCAGAATTTGGATAATGCTGATAAAGCCCTATGTAATTTGATCTGAGATCTTTTATGTTTCTTTGATCATTGCAGAAGATATGTTATTAATCCGGAGATACACTCATGAGAGCAAAGCTAAGGACAGGATACATAATCTTGATCCGGACAAGAGTGAGTGTCGTCAAAAAGAAAAGAAAGGCTAAGGCTGACGCATCTAGGGCCAAGAGCGCGTCACCCAAACGCAATGGATTAGGCCATAGGAACAGTAGAAAGTCTGTAAAATCTAAGAGACTGTATCCCCTGTTTGTACTCCGCATTATAGTGTCTGGTTCCATCTGTAGGGAAATAGGTCATTATCACTATGAATGTTGGAGTTTATCTGATAACTGGCTTTGTAATCAAATTCGTACCAATAAAGATCAGTTCAATAAAAAGGGTTCTTCGAGCAAAACAAAAGCTAAACCTCAAAGGAGTGTCTCTCCCAAGATAACCCAAATAAAAGAAGCAGTTGAAACTAACAAATTAAAGTCAACTTGGAGAGCTAAAAGTCCTCGCAAAGTCAAATCCGAACTGTGACATTACCGTTGTTCTTTCTAACCGCCCAAAACAAGTTTGGGCACCAAAAGTGTAAACTGTTGTCTTTTAGGAGCATCTCTGGAATGCACTGCCAGATCACTTGAAGTTAAAGATCAATCAAAGCATGTGGATCCTTGGTAGTAGATGCTCTGGACATATGACGGGTGATCAGACTCTGCTTGTAGAAGTTAATGAAAAACGAGGTCCATCCGTTTCATATGGTGACAACAGCAAAGGTAAGACTGTCGGGTATGGCACTTTAACCAACGGCTGTGTATCAATCACTAGAGTTGCACTAGTCGAAGGTTTGAAGCATAATTTGCTAAGTGTCAGTAATTTATGTGACAGAGGATTTACTGTTTCCTTTATGTCCAACAACTGTACAGTAAGGGAAAACTTATCTGGAGATGTAAAGTTATCCGGATCAAGAGATGGAGACATATACTCAGTGGTCTTAAGAAATAATTCTTCTGACCCTGTATGCTTCCTCATTAAAGCTTCAGATGAAGATAGTTGGTTATGGCATAAGCGATGCGCACATTTAAACTTTAAGACACTGTCTAAGTTAGCATCACTTGATCTTGTCACTGGTCTACCTAAACTTAAATACTCCAGAGACACTCTCTGTCGAGAATGCCAACTCGGCAAACAGACCAAACATAGCTTTAAGAGCAAATCAGTTAATTTAATAACTGCTCCTCTGCAACTTCTTCATATGGACCTCTGTGGTCCTATTTCTGTTCCTTCGCTGGCTGGTGCGAGATATACCCTTGTGGTTATCGATGATTTCACCAGATACACATGGGTGATGTTCCTGAAATCAAAGGATCAAACTTTTGAGCATCTTGTAGATCTTTTCAACTAGATAAGCCACCCACAAGGACTGAGCATAAAGTGCATCAGGAGTGATCATGGTATAGAATTTGATTTTTCAGATATGAGATCATATTGTTCTGAACAGGGCATTCAGCATGGCTTCTCTGCACCCAGAACACCACAACAAAATGGGGTAGCTGAGCGCAAGAATCGTACTTTAGTCGAGGCTGGCAGATCTATGTTAGCAGGGGCAACGCTTCCTCTCAGTTTATGGGCTAAAGCTGTGTCCACTGCCTACTATGTTCAGAACAGAACTCTAATAAATAAATCTACCATGAAAACACCCTATGAGATGTGGAGAGGACGAAAGCCTTCAATTTTACATTTCAGAGCTTTTGGGTATACTTGCTATATATTGATAAATGGCAATGAAATCCGGAATAAATTTGAACCAAAATCTGATGATGGGATTTTTGTCGGGTACTCATTACATAGCAAGGCTTATCGGGTCTTCAATAGAAAACTTTTTAAAGTTGAAGAATCTATCCATGTGACTTTTGATGAAGCTAATCTTGAATGGTCAAAAGTTGCTTCTTCAAGTTCTAATGTGCAGATCCCGGACAGCAACATCGATTACTCGAAGTTTATGAGTGTTCCTGATACACATTCTGACCAACCATGTGGCATCAGCGAAACACAAAGAAATTTTATGGATGATGCTACGGATGATTCGGACTTAGGACTACCGTTAAGCTCCGGACATACTCCTACGGATACCCAAAATTCCGGAGCACCTTCAAGTCCGTCCGCACCAGTTAACACTGAACGAAACAGTGTTGAAGAACCACCTAGTTCTACCGTACCTTCTAATACGGAAACATCAGGTCCGGAAGAAGCTCAACCAGCAGATACACCTGAACCACCTAACCTAGTAGAGATTCAAATTATTCAAGATCAACCATCACATGCACGGAATTACAGATGGACCCGAAACCATCCCTCAGATCAAGTGATTGGTGATCCTACTGTTGGTGTAAGAACAAGAGCAGCCACCTCTAACATGTGTTTTTACTCGTGTTTTCTATCTCAAATAGAACCAAAGGTGGTGGATGAAGCTCTTCGGGATTCGAATTGCATAGAAGCCATGCAAGAAGAGCTGAATCAATTTAAGAGAAATAATGTATGGACTCTAGTACCAAGGCCTAAGTCTCAGCAAGTCATAGGAATTAAATGGGTTGTCACGCCCCAATTTCCTTCCACTTGGAAATGAGTAGTGACTGCCCATGCCCGCACCCGAAGGGACAAGGGGTTGGTGCAAGCACCTTAAAAGGACTTCTAGCACGGGTGCTGTCCCAAACCTGCACAATCAGGCTAACATGCCAAGGGGCATGCTCCTGCTCCCAAACCATGCACACAAACACAAATTGAATAACAACATCTCATTTTATTTCATTTCAAAGACTAAATGTTTATTACAACCCAGTCGGGGAAAAACCCCTATGAAGCCAGGTGTACTGTTACAAATAAAACCAAACCAAATTCCAGAACAGAAAACCAAAGTACAACAAAGGAAATAGCATAAACTCCCAGCCCCAGGGGCCTAGCTCCTCAGCCTTCACCTACCGCCTACTAAACCCTGCAAAAGAACAGTTTATAGGAGGGGTGAGCAAACCATAGCTCAGTAGGGATCCTGTCACGCCCCGGATTTCCAACCCGAGGAAACCGGTACGTGACTTCCCTTTTACCCACACGGAGGGCAAAGGGGTAAGGATACAAATCAAGAATTTAACATTTTAAAACTTTCACAACACATTCAAGAAAAATAAAGTCCATCAAAGCTGTCCACAAACCAATAACAAAGTCAGTCTTTATTACAAAGTCCTCTTTTTAATCCATCCCCATTGGGGTTACATCGATTCCCATAAAAATAACATAAACAAGAAAGTAAATAAGGTCTTCCACCTTGGTGTATCCACCTAACGGCTGTAAGTCCCTGGAAAAGAAGCAAACACAGGTAGGAGGGGTGAGCGACCACGGCTCGTAGGGATCATGTCTCCCCAACCCATCCCATGTTCCTAGCATCTACATGCCATGTGTACAAGTGCGGTGTTGTGTTACAATAATTTCAACAAACATAATAACAACCACATCAACAATTTACAATCCTCCACCGCCACACAAGGCTAACACTTTAACCACAAGTGATTTAACCGCCTCTTCAGGCCAAGTGATTTAACCGCCTCTTCAGGCCAAGTGATTTAACCGCCTCTTCAGGCCAAGTACCACAGTCAAGCACACAACACACATGGTCACTCAAGCATACAACCAAACACTTGGTGAGCACCCGTTCACAAGCGCACAAACCCAACCATTCAGGCCATAGAGCAAACATCCAAGATACATACATACACTAAACCACAAGTCCAGTACACGGACATATTACCAAACACTTAATGGGCATATACACACAACTAAGTTCACACAGGCATTTCATCAAACATGTAGCAGGCATGTCGTACAGGCATTTTATCAAACACTTTTCATGCATCACACAAACACCAGGAAACACCAAAATCGCCATTGAAGGCCAACATTCATATAGGAGGTCACACCTATATGAATTTACATATAAATAATATAATATTCCGCCCTAGGACCCTAGGACAGAGGAGGATTTAGGAAGAACAATCCCTACCTTAAAACAGATCTTCCTTGCTCCCGCTAAACGCCGTCCTCCCCACGCGAGATGCTCCCGCAACGAACCCAAGAACTCCCCTTCCTTCTCTCTCTAGCTCTCTCTCTCTACGACGGCCGCAAGAACAAGAGAACCCTAAACCTAAAACAGAGAGCTTCTCCTCCTTATATAGACAACACAACATCAAAACGACGTAGTTTTGATTAAGTGAATCCCAGCATCAAAACGACGTAGTTTTGATTACACAAGTTAGCACCTTTCCGCACCCATATAGGCCAAAATACTCGAATTTCAACATGGTCCTTTGGAGAAAGTTCCTTAGAATGTCAAAACCAAGGGAACCATGCAAAAATATGCCTGCACGCCAATTTGCACGTGAATTCCCCAATTCACGTGCACCTCCATATGGACTCCAAATGCTCTCAAACTTCACCCCTAACCTCCTTGCATCATTTAGAAGACAATTACACTTGCACGTGAATTGGACCCATATCACGTGCACCTCACATACATGTCCATTTGGCCTGAAACTTCTGTGGTAGATAGAGGACACCATTCTAAGCATCTTTCCTTTTGCACGTGAATTCATTGGAGTCCATTTACTAGGTCAAAATCTAGAAAAACTCTACTCAGGAGGTAAAACTGACTAACTCAAGGTACGGGTCCTTACAGATCCAGTCTCCCCAGACCCGTCCTGCTCTACAACATGCATGATATGTGTATGCTTGTGCTCGTGTCGTGCCTAAGGCTAAAGCAGCAAACATCACCCAGTAAACACTCTTTACCTGAGCCCGCACTGGAGGGCAGAGGACACCCCGCCACCACGGCGACATGACATACCACATCCAGGCGAATGTTGCATGGACACCAATGCAACATTTTCCACCCAAGTCAGATATGGTCAACCACCTCCTCGGGCGCCATACCTACCCTCAGGAATGGGTGTAGACTTAGCCCACCGTCGTGAGTGCTACACCGAGACTCAGGACCACGTCCTGGCCAAATCTCAAAGGGGTCCAGCTATTGTGCCTGGCCCATATCTCAGCTTAGTCTCAAACAGATCAACGAACAAAGATAGCATTACATCTCAACATGTAAACTCAAGACAAAGATTTACACTTAATCTTAGAAGGACCAACATGGTCAGATACAAGCCACACACATCAGCCTCACAGGCTTAAAATCAAATACAAATCAAACACAAGACACACCGGTCACACAGGTATATCATCAAACACCCATCTACAAGGTCTCACAGGTATTATATTGAACACACGGCATGCAGGCCTTCACGGACATTTTATCAAATACATAGTGTGCAGGCCTCACAGACATTTCATCAAACACTTAGTGGGCATAAACAAACCCAGAAAATCCTCAGGCCAAATTCAACATCAGAATCAACAGAACATGCCACTGAAGGCCAACATCTATATAGGAGATCACCCCTATATGGATTTATATATATATATAGGTGAATATCCTAAAACAGAGGAGAGTTAGGAAGAACATGAATCCCTACCTCAGACTTTTGTCCTAACCTCCACGCTAGACAGCTCCCAATGACGCGAACCACCACGGCAACAGCCTGGAGATCCTCTCTCTCTCTCTCTCTCTCTGGCGGCGCAGCGAGCAAGGAAGAACACAAGAACCCTAAACTCAAACTCAAGCCCTCATTATATAGACACTACCCACATCAAAACGACATAGTTTTGATTAAGTAAACCCAGGATCAAAACGACGTAGTTTTGATCACACAAGTTAGCACCTTTCCGCACCCATATAGGCCAAAATACTCAGAATTTCAACATGGTCCTTTGGAGAAAGATCATTAGAATGTCAAAACCAAGGGAACCATGCAAAAATATGGCTGCACACCAATTTGCACGTGAATTCCCCAATTCACGTGCAACTCCATATGCACTCCAAATGCGCTCAAACTTCACCCCTAGCCTCCTTGCATCATTTAAGACAACCACACTTGCACGTGAATTGGACCCTTATCACGTGCACCTCACATACACGTCCGTTTGGCCTGAAACTTCGTGGTAGATAGAGGACATCATTCTAAGCATCTTTCCTTTTGCACGTGAATTCATTTGAGCCCATTCACTAGGTCAAAATCTAGAAAAACTCTACTCGAAGGCAAACCGTGACTAACTCAAGGTATGGGTCCTTACATCCTCTCCCCCCTTAAGACTTTTCGTCCTCGAAAAGAAAAGGTGGAATGAAAGAAAACAATCACAACCAAAGCATAGGCCTCTAACACCCTCTAGCACAAATTAATACACAACAAATCACAAATTATTTCACACATTTATACACTCCACATGGTCATAACTAGTTGGGCAAGTACCTGATTATGTTGAAGTTTGATGCTTGCCCTCCTCCCCTCCTTCGTAGTTGTTCGGTCCTCGAACAGATCAGGATAATGAGCACGCATCTCAGGTCTCACGTTCCCAGGTCTCTTCCTCCAGCCCTCGGTGTTGCCACAACACCCGAACCAACGGAATAGTCTTACCTCGCAGCTGCTTCTCGCGCTTATCTACAATACGGATGGGTGCCTCGACAACAGACACATCCTCTCCAAGATCCAGGGTACCCCAATCTAGCACGTGTGTGGGATCTGGATGATATTTCCGCAATCGGGATACATGGAAAACATTATGAACTCTGCTCAAACTAGGTGGTAATGCCAACCTATAAGCAACAGGTCCAACTCGCTCAAAATCTCGAACGGTCCAATGTACCGAGGGGACAACTTGGACCCGGTCCCAAATCTCTTATGCCCTCTCCGTGGAGAAACACGAAGGAATACGTGGTCTCCCACCAAAAACTCCAACGGTCGGCGTCGGCGATCTGCATAAGACTTCCGTCCGCTCGAGGGCAGTAAGAAGGCGTTGCCGAATCACTTTGAACTTTTGCCGTAGCCTCCTGGACCAATTGAGGTCCTAACATAACCGCCTCTCCAGCCTTCTTCCCAACATAATGGAGACCGACACGGTCGGCCATACAATGCCTCAAACGGGGCCATCCCAATCGAAGACTGGTAACCGTTATTATAGGCAAACTCCACCAGGAGGAAGGTGGGAAGCCCATGATCCTCCGAAATCAAGTACACAAGCCCTCAACAAGTCTTCCAATGTTTGAATGGTCCTCTCGGACTGACCATCGGTCTCAGGGATGGAATGCGGTACTCAAATTAAGTCGGGTTCCTAATGCTTCCTGGCACCTCCCCAAAACCGGGTTGTAAACCGCGCGTCCCTGTCTGGAAACAATAGACAAGGGCACTCCGTGCAAGCGGACAATCTCATCAACATACAACTGGCTTAACGTGCCGATAGAGTCGCGCTCTCGAATTGCCAAGAAATGGGCTGACTTAGTTAAGCGGTCCACTATGACCCAAATCATGTCCTTTCTCCCAAGTGGTAGGAAGTCCCGTCACGAAGTCCATGGTAATATGCTCCCACTTCCACTCGCCTACGGTAAAGGCCGCAATTGACCAGGCGGGTCGTTGGTGTTCGCCTTCACTTGCCGACAAGTAAGGCACCTAGAAACAAACTCTGTTACACTCCGTTTCAGCCCCGGCCACCAGAACTGTGCGCGAACGGCATGATACATCTTAGTTCCTCCTGGATGTACAGCCAAACGGGAATGATGAAATTCCCTCAGCACATCCTCACGCAAGGGAGGTGGTACTATCAAACGCCCCCGAAATTTCAGCTCATGCTCAACTCCTTCGTCCGGTCCTCCCGACGCGGTTCTCTGGCCTCTATCCTGGGCCCGGATCACCTCACGGTCCACGTCGCCTAATCGTGCCTCACGGACACGCTGATACAACTCGGTATCACAGTGAGAGGGCACAGGATAGCTCCCTCATTGCTGAAAGCAGGTTGCACCTGAAGCACTGCCAACTGCTCCATCATTTTCCATTCTCTCATGGAAACCTCAGCTTTCCCTTTTCTACTTAGCGCGTCGGCTACTAAATTTCCCTTCCCAGGCGTGTAGGAGAGTGTGAAGTCAAACATTTGCAGGTACTCTACCCACCTCCGTTGTCGCAAATTTAGGTCTCTCTGGGTGAAGATATATCGTAGGCTTTTGTGGTCGGTATATACCACAAATTTCTCTCCTAACAGGTAATGTCGCCAAGACTTCAGGGGCAAAAATAATCGTTGCTAACTCCAGGTCGTGTGTTGGGTAGTTTTGCTCATGGGACTTCACTGTCGCGAGCCATATGCTATGACTTGGCGCTCTTGCATCAGAACACACCCTAGTCCAACGCGAGACTCATCACAATACACCTCGAATGGCACTCCCTCCTGCGGTAGACTCAACACCGGTGCGGTAGTCGGCGAGTCTTCAACTCCTCGAATGCTGCCTGGCACTTGTCCGTCCACTCGAATTTGGCTCCCTTCCGTGTAAGAGCTGTCATGGGTGCCGCCAACCGAGAAAACCCTTCCACAAAACGCCGGTAAAACCCTGCCAGACCCAAGAAACTCCGGATCTCAAAAACATTTGTGGGCCTCTTCCAAGATGCTACGGACTCAATCTTGGTTGGGTCCACTCTAACTCCTTCGGCAGATACTACATGCCCAAGAAAATGCACCTCTCGCATCCAGAAGTCACACTTGCTAAATTTAGCATACAAGTGATGATCTCGTAGTGCCTGCAGTACGACAGCCAAGTGCTCCTCATGCTCAGCTTGGGTTTTGTAGTACACAAGGATGTTGTCAATAAATACCACCACGAAGGAATCCAGGTATGGGGCAAATACCTGATTCATTAGATGCATGAACACAGCAGGTGCGTTCGTGAGCCCAAAAGGCATCACTAACCACTCATAGTGTCCGTATCCGCACCTGAATGCCGTCTTAGGGATGTCTTCGCTCCCGACCCTCAATTGATGATATCCCGAACGCAGATCGATTTTTGAGAACCACCGTGCTCCACTCACTGGTCGAATAAGTCATCAATCCGCGGCAAAGGGTACTTGTTCTTTACCGTTACTTGATTCAGCTTCCGATAATCAATGCAAAGTCGCAACGAACCATCTGCCTTCTTAGCAAACAAGACCGGTGCACCCCAAGGTGAGGTACTAGGACGGATAAAACCTTTATCTCCCAGTTCCTTTATCCGCTTCGAAGCTCCCGCAACTCAGCGGGTCCCATCCAAGATGCTACTTGTGAGATGGGTCCCACCCCTGGCAACATTCAATTGTGAACTCGATACTTCGTGTGGAGGCAACTCCAACAACTCCCCAGGAAAGACATCCTGGAAATTCTCGACAACATCCTGGCCACACCCTTTTCTCTAAGTTACCTTCCTCCTCAAAGGTTAGGGTGGCAAGCCTATGGGTAATATTGCCCCATAGCTCCCTCGTCGGTCCAGCTCTCCCCAAGATCCCTATCCCATTCACCCACTAGGGTACAAGAAGATCCTGTGGGTGTAGTAAACGATACTCGTCGCCTATAGCGATCAATCTTAGCCTGAAAGGCCATCAACCATCCATCCCCGGAATCAAACTAAATGTCCTCATGGGCATTACGTACAAATCAAATGAGAGGTCAACCTCTCCTATTGTAAGTGCACACTCTCGACACATTTGGTGGATCAACTCCACACCTCCCATGGGGGACTCGACCCTCAGAGGTCTATCAGCCTCCACACAATCAAGTCCAAGGCTCTCCACCAAGGACTTAGCAATCAGGGAGCACGAAGCTCTGGTATCAAACAATGTAGCAACAACAGTGCGGGATATTAGAATAGTACCTCGAACCACCGAAGGTCCAGCTCCACCTTCCTCGGAGGGTGATGGTAAGTCCTCCATTTCACCTGGTGCCGAGGTAAGCGCGAACACTCTGCCTTGGCTTGCCCCACCACTAGCCTCACTTGCCTTCCCTTTTGCTCCCTGCCTGCAGTCCACCGGGACGCCCCTCCGATCCTCCTTATGGTTGCCTCTCCCCCTGTGGCCTAGTGTGACCGGAACCACCTGACCGGCCTGCCACGAATGTGCTGGCTTAGGGGGTCAGGGCCTAAAATTGGGTTCCACCCCTGCTCCCTTGTGCTAAGCTTCCAGCTCCCCGGCTGTTCCCCTTGTCTGAAACACACCTTGCCGATGTGTCCCACCTTCCCACGGCTATGACACGTCAAGTGCTTGCTTGGGGCACTCACGTTTGACGTGCCCCGACAGGCCACAACAGTACACCGCTTGGGAAGTTCCCAAAGAAGACTCCCCTGTCCTCCAAAGTAACGGGATCCGGGTGGAGCCATTGAAGCTTGACCCCCATCCTTGGGAAAAGTCCCACTCCCGGGCTCAACCTTCGCCTCTTGGTTTCACCGTGCTTGTCGCGCGCACTTTGCCCCATCCGCTCCTGGTGAGCCTGTCTTCCCTCCTCTAATCCTCTCTCAACAATCTTGGCGGTGTCCACGACTTCAAAGATAGGTCTTCGATCGCAAAGATCTCCACCCTTTGCTTCAGGCAGGTTTAAGACCCATGGTAAACTTATGGGCTTTCAGGTCCTCCCTTGATATTGCTTCGGAGCAAACCGACTCAGCCCCCGGAAATCTCGCTCATACTCTCGCTACCGAGCGCGATCCCCGCTTCAAGCCGCTGAACTCCTCCCGCTTCGCCACCACAATGACTCTGGAAAGAACTCCTCATGGAACAGCTGGAGGAACTCATTCTAGGCCATGGTCTCCATGTCCCGGCTTCCGAGATGCTAAGCCACCACTCCAAGGCTTCCTCCTCCAACCGCGGGACTGCTAGTCTCACTTTGTCTTCCTCCCAGGGGTCGAAGAAAGGAGAACACATGCTCGATCCGCCGCACGGCTGCTCTGCTCCCTAGAGGTTCGGCTCCTCCCTTGAACCTTGGTGGATGTTCCTTTCGGAACTGCGTCAACACGTCTCCCTCTTCCCGCCTCACCGGCACTTCCTGCGCCTACGCGGAGGTTCCGCCTCACGGGGTGGAGGGGGTGGCACCGCTCTCGTGCCATCATCTCCTGACGCACCTCGTTTAGGATCTCTCCCCCGAGGTCCTCACGCATGCCTTGCACGTTCTCACTTAGGGCCCGGACTTGGGCCATGATCCGCTCCTGGGGATCATCGCCCTCTACACGCTGTCCTCTTCCCTCTCCAACACGGGTAGAAGATTCATCTTCTACACTGGAGTAGCTCGGGTTACTCTCCTAGGAGGCATAGTCTACATCATTTAAACCAAACTAGGATCAGCTTCTCTCAAGCTCTACACACCCTCATCCCCATGGGCCATGAGGTACTCAAGCAACATTTTACATTTAAACACACAGGTAAATCACAAAAGCACACAACAGACAATTCATAGCAACAAGTCTCACGAAAAATCACCGAATTTCACAAAGAACGAAATTTTGTTTTTAGCAACAAGTTTCAACAACATAGCATGTCCAATCACAATACTCATACCTGAAATTAAACTAGTGCCCTAATGCCAATGCATGTATGCACCCTCAACCCAAATGCAAATGCCCTACTCCTTGGTCTAACTACCCCCCGAGTACACCCCGGAAAACCAGATAAGACCACGTTGATCGGGCGTGTCATATACCGCCTCCTAAGAGTCTCAAGCGGCCAGGGCCTCTCCACTATCCTAGGTCCACCAGACCATGAACTATCGCTCCGATACCATATTGTCACGCCCCAATTTCCTTCCACTTGGAAATGAGTAGTGATTGCCCATGCCCGCACCCGAAGGGACAAGGGGTTGGTGCAAGCACCTTAAAAGGACTTCTAGCACGGGTCTGTCCCAAACCCGCACAATCAAGTTAACATGCCAAGGGGCATGCTCCTGCTCCCAAACCATGCACACAAACACAAATTGAATAACAACATCTCATTTTATTTCATTTCAAAGACTAAATGTTTATTACAACCCGCTGGGGAAATACCCCTATGAAGCCAGGTGTCTTGTTACAAATAAAACCAAACCAAATTCCAGAACAAAAACCAAAGTACAACAAAGGAAATAGCATAAACTCCCAGCCCCCAGGGGCCTAGCTCCTCGGCCTTCACCTACCGCCTACTAAACCCTGCAAAAGAACGGTTTATAGGAGGGGTGAGCAAACCATAGCTCGGTAGGGATCCGGTCTCCCCGGACCCGTCCTGCTCTACAACATGCATGATATGTGTATGCTTATGCTCGTGTCGTGCCTAAGGCTAAAGCAAGAAACATCACCCAGGTAAACACTCTTTACCTGAGCCCGCACTGGAGGGCAGAGGACACCCCGCCACCACGGCGACATGACATACCACATCCAGGCAAATGTTGCATGGACACCAATGCAACATTTTCCACCCAAGTCAGATATGGTCAACCACCTCCTCGGGCGCCATACCTACCCTTAGGAATGGGTGTAGACTTAGCCCACCATCGTGAGTGCTACACCGAGACTCAGGACCACGTCCTGGCCAAATCTCAAAGGGGTCCAGCTATTGTGCCTGGCCCATATCT